>CM053572.1:25806257-25852821 GCA_028646485.1 Cryptoprocta ferox
CCCACTTGCAAATCCAAGTTTTATCCCTTCAGTCCTTCTCAGTTCAATCCATACGGGCAAGCACAGACTACAGAGCTCCCTGCTCTTCCGCCATCTTGTCCTCCTCAGTCATAAGCAATCTTTTTGCTACACTGCAATAAATAACAGATACACTTCCACTGTCCTGAGTTAGACACTTGACTTCACTCCCAAAGGTCCCTTCCTGTAAGGCTATATTGGGTAAAGGAAATAGCCATTCTCAAACCTGAAGACCTAAGAAGCACTAGACAGGTCCTCTTGAGACAAGATGGCCTTTCTTTCCTCCACTTACCATCCTAGAGGATGTCCCTTTCATCCTATTTTGAATTATTTTTTGTATGTAGTATGAAGAAGTGGTCCATTGTTATTTCTGTTGTATATGTATATCCAATTATTCTAGTACTAGTTGTTGAAACACTGTTGTTTCCCCCATTTAGTTATCAGGGCAACTTTGTAAAAAATAAATAACTATATTATAAGAGTTTATTTCTGGATACTTAATTCTGTTTCATTGATTTATATGTTTATCCTTATGACAATATCACACTTTCTTGATTATTGTAAGCTAGTGTTAAAACAGGACCGTCTGAGTTCTCCAACTTCAGTTTTTAAAGAATTGTAGCTACTTGATGTCACTTGTTTCTTTCTGTAAGTTTTAGGATAATGTTTTCAGTTTCAGCAAAAATGCCAGCTGAGATTTTGATGGGGATTACAGTTCATCTGAAAATCAGTTTGGGAAGTATTGCCACCTTACCAAAATTAAATTTTCTAGTCCATGATCGTAGGATGTCTTTCCATTTATTTATATCTTTTAAAATTATTTTACCAATGTTTTGTCATTTTAGTTTATATTTTTGTTAAATTTATTTCTAAAAATTTTTTTGATGTTATTATAAATGAAATTATGTTTATAATTTCACTTTTGCAGTGTTCATTGCTTGTGTAGGGAAAGACAATAGCTTTTTGTATATTGGTGTTGTATCTTGCAACTTTGCTGAATTTTTTTATTCACTTGGATTTTTTTTGGCATGGACTCTTTATAATATCCTATCCTAAGATCTGTCTACTTGAATAGAGATAGTTCTACTTCTTCCTTTCCAATCTGGATTCATTTTGTTTCCTTTTCTTGACTGATTACCCGAGGTAGACCTCTAGTACAATTGGCCCTTGAACAGCATGGGTTTGAACTGCATGGATCCACTTATATGTGGAATTTTTTGTTAAATAGAGTACAGTACTGTAAGTGCATTTTCTCTTCTTTAGGATTTTCTTAATAATGTTTTCTTTTTTAAAAAATGTTTTTATTTCTTTTTGAGGGAGAGAGAGAGAGAGGAAGAAAGAATGCGGGAGTGAGCATGAGCTGGGGAGGCACAGAATCCGAAGCAGGCTCTGGGCTCTTAGCTGTCAGCACAGAGCCCAGTACGGGGCTCCAACTCATGAGCCGTGAGATCATGACCTGAGCCGAAGTCAGATGCTCAACTGACTGTACCACTCAGGCGACCCTTAATAATGTTTTCTTTAGCTAACTTTATTGTAAGAATATAGTATATAACACATAAAATATACACAATATGTGTTAATCGACTATTTGTATTATCATTAAGGCTTCTGGTCAACAGTAGACTCTTAGTAGTTGTTTTGGGGGAGTCAAAAGTTATACACAGATTTTTGACTGTGCAGGGGCTCTATGGCCCTAACCTCATGTTGTTCAAGGGTCAACTGTATAATGTTGAATAGAAATGATGAGAGCAGGCATAGACATCCTTGGCTTGTTTCTGATTTTAGTGGAAAAGCATTCACTCTTTTATTATTGACTATGATGTTAGCTGTGGTTATTTGTAGATGTCCATTATCAGGTTAAGGAAGTTCTCTTAATCTCTTAGTTTTCTGAGAGTTTTATCATAAAAGGATATGGAACTTTGTGAAATGCATTTTCTGCCTCTTTTGATCTGACTGTGGTTTATGTCCTTTATTTTGTTAATATTATTTTTGGATATTAAGCTGTGATTGCTAATTTTATATGTCAACTTGACTGGAGTAAGGGATGTGCAGACAGGTGTAACACATTATTTCTGAGTGTATCTCTGAGGGTGTTTCTGGAAGAGATTAAGATTTGAATAGGTAGACTGAGTAAAGAAGATCACTCTTATTAATGAAAGTGGCATCAGTCAATCTGCTGAAGGACTGAATAGAACAAAAAGGTGTGGGAGGGGTGAGTTTTCTTTCTTTGCTTGAGCTAGGACATCCATCTTCTCCTACCTTTGGACGTGGGTGCTCTGGGTTCTTTGGCCTTTGGACTCAGACTGGGATTTACATCATTGATCCCCTCAATTCTTGGGCTTGGACTTGGACTTACACCATTGGGTCTCCTGGTTCTCAGGGTTTCTTACTCGATTATATTTCCTTCTTTCATTGTTCTCCTTCTTGCAGATGGTACATTGTAGGAATTCTGGGCCTTGAGAATCATGTGAATCAATTCCTGTAATAAGTCTCTCCGCATGTGTGTATATATATATACACACACCCACACACACCCAACCACCCCCCCCCCCACACACACACACAGTTGTTGTTATACAACAATTGCTTTGTTTTTCTCTGGAGAGTTCTGGAAATCAACCAAAGACTTGGAACAATTCAGCAAGGGTCTATTTAAGCAATACGGCTGAATCTTGATAAGAACAGACAATTTGGTGGAGCTTTACCTAGAAATGTTTTCATCCCTCTCTCGTGATATCTACAGTAAGCTTGAAAACCAGCAGCCCCACAATTAGTAATACTGGAAAAGCCAGCAGCCTAGCAGCCACTGGAGGGGGCAAAATGATGCAGAGCTCTCCAGAAAGCCCCGTTTCCTGAGATTGTCATTAATTGACCTATTAATGGTCAATTAATCATTGGACATGGAAAATGTCCTGTCACAGCATTTGTAGCTTCTTGGAAAATGTCCTGTCACAGCATTTGTCTTTATTTTATCTGGCTCAGAGTTTGGTCAATAGGAGTAGTCCTATCCCCAAGGTATTTGTTGCCATTCCAGAGGTCTTTCTTTAAATGTGTTACTTTTGCAGTGGAAAAAGTACTTTTTAAAATGTTTGTATAGCATAATTAAGAGTTATTTATAATAGTGACCAACAATTAAATGTTTTAAAATGTCTCAAGGGGCACCTGGGTGGCTCAGTCGGTTAAGTGTCCGATTTTAGCTCATGTCATGATCTTGCCATTCGTGGGTTCAAGCCTTGCATCAGGCTCTGTGCTGATAGGTCAGAGCCTGGAGCCTGCTTCGGACTCTGTGTATCCCTCTCTTTCTGCCCCTCTCCTGCTTGCACTCTGTCTCTCTCTCTGAAAAATAAACAAACATTAAAAAAATTTAAAAATTGTTTTAAAAGGAATGATATGTTTGTATGATTTAGAACAAGCATTTGTGTGTGTGTGTGTATAGTGTGTGTGTAATATTAAATAATCATAGGAAATAACTTTACATATGTCTATACAAGTGACAGAGAAACATGTCCCAAAATAGTAATAATGGCTGTTTGGGGGAGGGATGTAACCCATAAATGTGGAACTGTGATGTAAACCTTAATATTTGATTAAAGTATGATGAATATATCTAAAATAATTTTACTTCCCAGTTCAAAGAATACATTCTTCTCATACCATAGTTAAAAAAAATAAATGTGTTATTAACTTGCCAGCCATCTGTAATCCATAAGTGGACATAGGTCACTATTTGATGGGAAATTTTCTACCTATATTATTACTTTGGAAACCTGGGTCTTAGAGAAGGAAACATAAAGATATTGTTTCTTGACTATTAGGTAAGCATGCCACTTTGTTAGTTGTATTTAGTTGGGTTCAAGAGACACTAATACCAATTCCCAGAACTACTTTTGCTTTTAGAATCTGCACAGATCCCTGAGAATATATAATTTCTCCATTGCTTAGCAACTGTTCCATTATTTTCAGGAACTTGTTAGATGAATGAATGCATTTTGATGACAAGACAGCTTTATTCATGCCATGCTCTGGGCCACCATGTAATAATAAGAGATAACAAAATGAAATATTGCAAAGATCATGTCCCTAGTCACTTCTGCCCACAAAAACAGAAGAGCTAGGTTGAAAAGAAACTTTTTAAGCCAGCAGATTAAAAGTTAATAGAAAAAGCGTATTGATTCTGAAATAATTATGTTGTTTGCACACATTCACATTTCCTCTTTATCAGTTGTTGAGGACCTTCCGTGAAAAAAAAATACAAACAGAAGTTGTATGTGGACATCAGTCTTGACAATTTCAAAATCTCTGAATTGGCTCTGGTGTCCCTTACACTAATGCAGGTTATAAACTCAGACCTGTGTTGGATGGTAACTGATATTCAAGGTTCCCAAAATGAACAGCTCAAAGTTTCTTCCCAGAAAGATTACACACTGAAATGGCACATCCTCTAGATCCAGTTTCTCTGTACAAAGCAAATGCTGTATGTTAATACCCTTTACATGGAAATAACCATTCTAAACATTCATGGCTTAATATATTTAGTTTGGTTTTAACTCTGAGAAAGCTCAAGTTGAAATTTTGGTGTGTAAATTTCAGTTACACATTTACTCTCAGGTCTTGAAAATTTTTATTTTTTCCTAAGCATGTTTAAGAAAACATATACACACAAGCACACACATGCATATAGTGAATAACTTGACAACAAATGTGAAAAGTCAAAAATATACTAGGTTATAGGATTATGTCACCTAACTTATATATCAGTGAATAATGAAATTTGAGAACTAAATATATTCTTAGGCTCTGACTAAAGTCAAGGAGCAGGGGCAGGACTTTTGTCCCTCCTCTTCAGCCTAGGGAAACTTTGATACTTACCCAACACAGAACCAACACTGAGAATCACCATTTCCACTTCCAATTCATGCCCTTCCAACTCAATGCCTCCCTCTTCCTGCCAGAAACTTTAGTCCCGCTAACCAGGGTTAAAATTAATTTTGAGGGTTTTTAAAGTAAAACTAATGCTGTAAAAATCTAAATAATAGAAAAATACATGGAGTAAAAATTAATATTTCTCTTTGAGTCCTCATATATGAAATTTCTATGTATGTGTATAGTCTTCTCTTGGTACTTCAGAAAATATCACAAATAGACTTCAATTAGGTGACTCAATTCAATGTAACCATTAAGATCTACACCTTCTGTCTGTAAGCATCACCATTTGGGAAGTTAAGGCAAGCTGCGGGGGCTGGGGGTGTACAGGTATATGCAAAGTTGCTTTTGTCTTCCATGAGCTTATAGGCTGTTTTAGGAGATAAAACATGGATGGGCTCAATAATTTCCAGATGTGTAGTTTGAGAAGATACATAATTCAGAGAACGGTAAGTCTATTAATGAATGCTTCATGAAGAAACTAGAATTTTAGGTGGATCTTGAAAGAAGGGTAGGATTTAGAGAAACAAAGGGAAGAAAGAAAAACTGAGATTAATTTCAGCTGGCACTCTGGATTCTTCCCAAAAGGATTGTTAGTGCGGCTTGTAGTAAATCAAACTACTCAACCTTTCTATGCCTTGTTTAGTTTTCTCCTTGGTAAAATGAGATAATAGAAATAGAACCAACTTCATTGAGTTATCGTGAAGTTATCCTCTCCTAGGAGGATAAAATTTCTTTTGGTTAGGCATGTGAAGGTGGAGGTGATTGCTAACAGAGGAAAAGAGTGAAAATCACAGTCAAGGTAGTCAGCAGTTTCTCAGAACCTGAGGCAGGGATTTTTAACTACCACTTAACTTTTCTCTGTTATTGAGCTTGGAACTCAAATAATCCTTAACCAGTCCTGATTTCTCTTGGCTTAAAAGCCATATCTTTTAGAATTAGAGTTTAGGGTAGTACCAACTGAATATCCTGCTGTGCTTTCTTAGGGTCTTTTTTTGATTTTTTAATGTTTTTAATTATTTTTGAGAGACAAAGACAGAGCATGAGAGGGGGAGGGGCAGAGAGAGAGGGAGACACAGAATCTGAAGCAGGCTTCAGGCTCTGAGCTGTCAGCACAGAGCCTGATGCGAGGCTCGAGCCCATGAACCATGAGATCATGACCTGAGCTGAAGTCGGACGCTTAACCGACTGAGCCACCCAGGCACCCCTATCTTAGGGTCTTAAACCTACAGTAGAGAAGCTAGGCCCCAACCCCCTGTGCATCCTGGCCTGTGACACCTGAACTGGTCATCTATTGGGACTGTACCCATTCCCTCCTCCCACTTCATCCCTATCCCTAGCTCTGTCCCAGTGTCTTTCCTAGGATCATGGTTGCCTATGTTTCTCATTCTGACAAGCCTTTATTCAGATATGTTCATTAAAGCCATAAACCTTGCTGTTCCCATTTTCCTGTTGCAGAAGCATCCTTGAGTCAAGGGTGACTCAAAAAGCTCACGATCACTTCTACAAGAGCACACCAGAAAAATCAATCATTTCCTTCTCAGAGAAATATACTTGAGTACAGTCACTTACAATGTGAGCAAGGAAACATTTCTTTAACCAGAAAAACACTAATGATTAAAAGGGGTAGAAGCGGAAGAACTTCTGATCAGTACAGAGGGTGGAAGTGAGTCCAGAGGTGGCGGATTCTGTTGATAAAATCTGCCTTAAAGTGGGCTCCTTACCAAGATATTTGAGCCTCAGTTTGAAAGCAAAAGTGGCATTCATTGTTTGATTTTTTTTTTTTGCCTTTACCTTCCTTAACCTGTTTTTAAGCCATTTCTACTGTAGGAAACATAGACATACATTATATTAATATAAAATAAGTTTCATGTGTCTTCTCAAGCAAATATGCCAGGACTTTGTGGCACCCCCAAACCCTCTGAAAGCCTCCACTCCTTATGGCCACTTCCCACCCCCTCTCCACCTTTCTGACTTTTATGGTAATCATTTCCTTGCTTTGCTTCATAATTTTATCGCCTAAGTATGATTCTCTAAACACTATGGTTTACTTCTGTGTTTGACTCTAAAATAAACTGAATTGCACATCATGTGTTCTTTGGTGTCTGGCTTCCTGACCACAGCATCATCCATGTTGTTGTGTGTAACTGGGTTGATTGCTCTTCATTGCTGTACAGCATCCCATTGTGTGACTATGTCCCAGTTAGGTAGCCCTACTCCTGTTTGTAGATTTTTGGATGATTTGCAGTTTAGGGCTAATACAAACATTGCTGCTTCGAGCATTCTTGTACATTTCTTCTCATGCACATGCACACACATCTTTTGTGGGCATATTCCCGGGAGGAGAACTGCTGGATCACAGAACATGCCAATCTTCAACTTCAGTAAATAATGCCAGTGGTTTTCCAAAGTGGTTGTCCTAATTTACGCTTTCACCAACAGTACTGGACAGTTTTCCTCTTAACTTTTAAGAGAGGAAAGAAGGCTTTTTGGTATGCTAACGTATACTTATCGACATGAAATCCATACATCTGGCCGTTGCGGAAACAGAGTGGGTTTCAGAGTGAGACTCAGTTCCTACAGATGGTCCGAATGGGGTGCTCAGTAAGTACTCTTGCTCTGGAATGTGATGTACCTGAATTCAAATCTTGGCTTCGCCACTTTTTTGCTATTACATTAGGCGAGGAATGTAGCATTTTAAATTGTTTTCTTATCTGTAGAAAGGATGAAAATGGTATGTAATTCATAGGATTGTGTTGATTTAATGAGATAACATATTTAAAATGTCTGGCATATTGTCTGGATATAATTGTTGTTATTACATTACTGCTGCTGCTGCTGCTGCTACTACTACTGCTGCTGCTGCTACTACTATTACTATTACTATTACTATTACTATTACTATTACTATTACTATTACTACTACTTGCATTCAGGGCTTCTAATCATACTAGTGAGAAAGATTAGGAAGCAGAACGTTAGACTTGACCATCTCTATATGTATATATTCCAGTAATGTCCAACCTCAGGGAATAGTCTCAGGAAAGGAGAATTGAGGTGTTGATAAGCCAGGGCTCAGTTTTGCTTAAGTAGCATCAACCGGATTCACAGACATTTGTTGAGAAATGACCTCCCAGGCTACCCTGACCATTCTATGTTTCTTGACATCTCAGAGACAAACGAGTTGGAACCTTGAGCTCTCCAGCACCTGGCTAGGGAGTGCGAGTGCTCTGCTGCCCTCCTTCCAGTCACAGCCACCTGGCGCACTCCTCACTTCCAAGACCACAGCTGCAGGAGCAGTGTGGCGGCCACATGCGTTTGGGCCTCTGTTCATTACCACTCTGGGCTGCAGCTGCCAGGAGCTGCTTCCAGAGCACGGTGCTGGCGAGCAGCCAGCAATGCTAAGAAACAGGAGTCACCGAATCCAGGACACAGGGTAGAAATTACTGTAAAATATCCTACAGTGAGTGAGCAGGAAGGCTGCCAGGGCAGTTGTTCACTGAGGTTGACTGATCCCACAGCAGCTTCTCCGCAGCACTGGCCTCTTTGTCTGCCTTTCTATGAAGATGCCCAGGGGGCATCAGGGAGGTTTGTATTCACAGGGCTCTGACAGTCCTCTGCGTGGAAGACTCATCCCGGCCTGGATTGGAGCTCCTCAAGGGAGGATGGATGTGACTCCTCTATGGGGCAGGGTTGGAGGTGGAGCAGGTTCTTGGTCTGAAGGGAGATGCCCAGTTCGGCTCTTGATGGGGGAAGGAGACTGGGGTGGATTATGGGGTCTGACTTTGGGGACCGATTAGGCGGATCTACTTATTCAATAACGTCTGAGGTCAAGCTCCCACTTCTGACTTCTGTAGTTTAGAACAGCAATTTAGCAGGAAAGACTCAAAAAGCCCGCTAGATAGGGAACTTGAGTATTGATCAGCCAAAAATTTGAATGAGAATACAAACGTGTGGCCCTTCCCTCACACACATACACGCACACACACACTCAGTGACTCCAAATAAGCCAAAATATGCTCTCTCCCCCATGTTAGAGAGCCTTTTCTAATAAATCTTGAAATCACTTGAGGCTAGTCATTCTTTCCATGCCACACATCAGATTTTTCCACTCTCATCACTTGTTTCTTTGAAATGTTCCCCTCCTGTATCTCACCTTCTTATTACTTTAAATCTTGCTACCTTTATTCCTTTTTCATTGCAAAGATTTCCCACTTCAACTAGTCCTTCATAGACCTGCCAGTTTAGTGTTAATAAAACAGTTCTTTCATCATTTAAGGATGAAAAGCTCGGAAAGGTTGGCATTGACCTGCGCAAAATTCCTCAGCCTGGATTTTAAGGTCCTCTACAGTCCACAGATTTTTGTTCTCATTTCCCACTATTTCTCAGAAAATTCTCTGTTGCAGTCAAAATAGGTGAGTCATTGTCCCTGTAATAAACTATACACTCTGTTATTCCATACTAACGCTCTCATCCCATTCTCTTTCTTTCCGTCTTCACTCAAGCTCAGTATTGCCGAAGGGTGCTATGTATATCTCTAGAGTCAACACAATTAGGTGGTAGAGCAAACTTTAAAAAAATTTAATATGTAAAGTTTTAATAAATATATATTATGGAATACATTATTACCTCACACCCATGACGTCATGCATATCATTGTCCAAGATGGTCTAGAGGAGATAATGCTGCTTAGTATCTGCAGACTGCAGAGCTACAGGTGGTTCACATTATCAGGGTATAAATGGGGTAGTCACACACTCTTGGCCGGACTGGTTCAGGCTGGGACTCGTGGTTCAGTTTAGTCCAGAGTGAGAGAGAAGAGGTCTGCCAGGGACTTAAGGAGATGTCCTTAATCTGAAGAGCCAGCCAACAGAATTGGCAGCCTTTCTCTCTCTCCCTCTCTCTTTCTTTCTTTCTATCTCTCTCTCTCTCTCAAAGGAGAGGCTGTATATAAAAAGACTGAAACTGCAATAATTGCTTGGATACTACAAGGGAAGACACCTGAGGACAAAGTCTCTATTGAGGACAAAATTGAGAGAAGTTCAGAGAGGACTGTATTAAACATTAAACCAATTCCACATGGACTTTTCATGGATTTCCATACCACTCAAGCCAGTTTGAGTTGGTGTCTCTGCCACTTCAGTCCACAGCATCCTGATTGATTCCGTATCTGCGATACAGATTGCTAATGCATCTCTGTGCTTCCTCAATTTTTGTATCTTGCTGGCCATAGTAGAAAAATGGCAGCAATGGTAACAAACTGACATAACTAGATAGTATTGTTCATATTCAGGGTCACGGGGCTCTGGAGCCTTGGGCAGCATCAGCTCTATGGAGCTGAGGGGTCAGCATCTTGGCAACTTGTAATCCATTTGTGGTGAGTATGACAATCCAGAATTTGGAAGGCTCTGTGGCAGATGATCTGTGTCTATGGTTCTGTCTTTCCAGAACTACATGAAAATTTCATTTCTAGAAGCTGTCATTCATTTAGCAAGTGAGATATAACATTAGAGTTAGGATTTTGCTCTTTGTTTTTCTCCTGCATTGGACCTATTAGCAGTGATTAAAAGTCGAAACTTTACAGTGGCATGGTGAGCCTGTGTTGAGCCTGTAGATACTAGTGATGGCTGGTATTCGAATGGTGCACCGGAAGTTAAATCTACTCACTGTGCTCTGGCAGGCTCTGTGGAAAGGTGGGTACACATTAACACAACTTCTGTTTTGTTCTGAAGTTCCTGGACTTTCAGATAGAAAGGTCCTCAATGTGTATTGCAAATCAAGTCTCTTCACCCACAGCATGGCACTCTTTCACAATCAATCCACCTCCACAAAATAATGAAAATATGCATGTTTTAGGCAAGCCATAAAAGCTCTATTCATTTAACAGGTGCTGGTGAGAAAGAAGACGAAGAAGTGGGTAAGGCACATATGAGCAAAATGTGTCATCTTTTTCAGCTCCAGAGATAACCTGCTGGCTGGAAATTAGTTTAGCATTCCTGGGGAATAGATTGACAAAGCCACATTCATCACATTATTTAAAATAACCATGGTGTGGAAACACACTTGATGTCCATCAGTAGATGAATGGATAAAGAAAATGTGGTGTATACATACAGTGGAATATTATTCAGCCTTAAAAAAGGAGGAAATTCGGGGCACCTAGGTGGCTCAGTCGGTTGAGTGTCTGACTTCGGCTCAGGTCATGGTCTCACAGTTTGTGGTTTCGAGCCCCGCATCAGGCTTTGTGCTGAAAGCTCGAAGCCTGGCGCCTGCTTCAGATTCTGTGTCTCCCTCTCTCTATGCCCTTCCCCAGCTTGTGCTTTCTCTCTCTCTCTCTCTCTCTCTCTCTCTCTCTCTCTCTCTCTCTCAAAAACAATTAAATAAATAAGCTTAACAAAAAGAAGGAAATTCTGCCCTATAAGAAACTGTGGATGGACATGGGATTATGCTAAGTGAAATAAGCCAGCCACAGAAAGACAAATACTACATGGTAAGTTATTTTACATGGTCAGAGTCATAGAAACAGAGAATACAGTGAACAGGCTTCCAGGGGCTGGGGATGAGGGATATGAAGTGTAGTTGTTAAGCTGTCACTTGTGCTACATGAATCTGCTGGACAGCACTGTGCTTGTAGTTAACAACTCTGTATTGTGTGCTTAAAAATCTGCTCAGAGGATAGTTCTCATATAAAGTGTTCTTTTTTTTAATTTTTTAAAATATTTTATTTTTGAGAGAGAGAGAGAGACAGTCTGAGCAGGGGAGGGTCAAAGAGAGAGGGAGACACAGAATCTGAAGACATGCTCCAGACATGCTCCAGGCTCTGAGCTAGCTGTTAGCACAGAGCCTGATGCGGGGCTCGAACCCATGAATCATGAGATCATGACCTGAGCTGAAGTCAGACGCTTAACCGACTGAGCCACCCAGGCACCCCATTAAGTGTTCTTAATACAAAACAAAAGCAAAGAGACAGGAGGCAATGTTTATTACTGTGATTGTGGTGACAGTTTCATGTAAATTCAAATCTCCAAACTCATCAAATTGTAGACATTAAATAAGTCCAAAGAATTATTGTATAACAGTAATACCTCAGTAAAGCTGCTTTTTTTTTTAAATAAATAACATTTAGAATCCTATTTACACATAAACATTTTTTGGAATGTGCACGATTACTTTTTATAAATTACAGAAATCTTACATTAAATATTTTTTAATGTTTGTTTATTTTGAGAGAGAGAGAGAGACAGAGTGTGAGTGGGGAGGGGGGCGTGCAGAGAGAGAGAGAGGGCTCCAGGCTCTGAACTGTCAGCAGAGAGCCCAACATGGGGCTCAAACTCATGAACTGTGAGATCATGACCTGAGTCGAAGTTGGGCGCTTAACCGACTGAGCCACCCAGGCGCCCCTAGAATTTTTGTCTTTAGCTTGTTGTCTATGCAGTTGACACCTAGAAAAGTCTGACTAGAGCAGGTCATGACTATTAAGGGAAGTGAGTTTTGGTCATTTGGGAACCCAGGTCCCAGTAGAACCGAGGTTCTAGTTCTCTCCAGCCCACCAGCGAATGGAGAAAAATAGAGAGAGGAACACATACTGAAAGTAAGAGCTGGACTGGAAGCGGCACACATCCCTTCCCCCCACTTTCTCCTGGCCGGAGCTTAGTCATAGGACCACAGAAGCTTCCTGCTGAGCATTTTGCCAGGGAAGTAAAGAGCTCATGGATTTTGGTGAGGACCAGCTTCCTCTACACTGTTCTGACTTTTTAAACTAACAGTTAACCAAATTAGCAAACCTTTACCTACTCCAACAAGACACTGTGCCTGGGGAGTCAGAGCACATCTTGTCTGTTCAGCATGAGGACATTCTAGAGACCAAGCACCCTGTTTGCAGTTCCCACCATGTGACAGTAGCCATAGGCAGCTTCCTAGTTGGAGAATCAGCCTCAGATGTCATACAGTCCTTGAGTCCCTTTCCCCGGTCACACTTTTCCAACAATAGGAGTTGTTAGGTATCAGGAATATGCATGAAGGTATGAGAACCCGGTTTATTTTTGAGGAGGAAACATTAGGAAAAGGTGTAATGTCTCTGGTGTTTTCCTAAGACTTCCCAAGCTAATAGGCCCTGGATGGCCTGCATGTGCGCAGTTTGAAGCCTTCCTGAAGAAACTGTGGTTCTACTTTTCTTTCAAAGTACTTTTTGTCTCAAAGGTGTGTTTCTTTTTGCTACTTGGAAATGGAAGTCTGAACAAGAAATGAGAATGGTTTTGCAAGGAAAGATCAAGGCAGGCAGCATTGTTGATGTGAGATGAAGCTGAAATGGAGCGAGAATGCATCTTACCATTCATTTACTTTGCAAGGCATAATCGAGGCTCCATATGCTACTCTTTGAAAATGGGCTTGATTTTGCCCTGAGGCCACACTTCCCGTGAGCATCTCTCTGCTCCTGACAGCCACCTTTGGCTGGACAGCTCCGCAAAGGGTTTGCTGGATTTTTCCCTTTGACTTTGTGGCAGTCTCAGACACTGCTACCTAACTTTCTCTCCTCTCTCTCACCAGGGGTCTGACTTGTACCACAGTCCGGTGGCTCGCCCAGCCTCTGGCTTCTTCCTTATTCCCTTTTCCTAAGAAAGTCCCCAACTTCCTTTGTGGCATCTTCATGGAAGGACCAGACTGCCATGAAAGTTCGTGGCTAGTATTACTTTGTTGACTATTATTTGCAAAGAAGACACATACAAAACGTGTATAACTACAAATTTCCACAAAGGTCAGTTCTAGTAAGTCTTCCTTTAAAAGTCCTATGAATTAAGAGAAAGAAGTGAATAATCAAGAACTTGTGAAAGGGAGTGTGGGACAGATCCTGTGGTTTGAGGCACTATTAAATGGTATTTGGCTAGGAAAAGGAGCCTTATCTTTAGAGGTCCTTAGGGATGCCTAGGTGACTCAGTTTATTAAGTATCTGACTTGAGCTCAGGTCATGATCTTGCAGTCTGTGAGTTCGAGCCCCGCATTGGGCTCTGTGCTGAAAAGCTCTGAGCCTGGAGCCTGCTTCAGATTCTGTGTCTCCCTCTCTGCACATCTGCCACTCCCACTCTGTTCTCTCTGTCTTTCAAAAATAAGTAAACATTAAACAATTTTTAAACAAAGAGCAGGACTACATATAGGAAACAGATAATAATGTACTACTTTAATATTTGTTATGTTTATTATTGGCTGGTTCAAACTCAGTGAAGAGCTATATAGTGGCTGGCCTGTGCTGGGCTTAAGTATCCAACCTAGCCTAAGGGCCTAATGGACAGAACAAAATCTTTAGGTCAACCTAAATTCCTGAATCTGTCCACCCTCCAGCCAGACACATGTGGCAGCAGACAAGAAGCAAGAGTAACCAAGCCCATGTGTTTGAATGAAAGAGAGAGAAATATAGATGAGCCTCCTTCCACATGAGCATGGCCTCTGCCTTATTTCACCACCTGAGCCACAAGACTTAGGAGGAACAAAAGGGCATCCTGGAAATTCACACTGACCCTGCCGACTAGTGAACACGGCTCAGAGTCTTGGAAATCGATCCTATCTGATTACTATTTCCTTTTCTCAGGGGGAGAGAGGAGGAGAATAGGGAGGGACAGATAATACTCTCCCTCCTCAGGGAGTGTACTTAGATTCTTACTAAAATGTACATCAAACAGCTAAGAGCTGTGTGTGTATATGGATGCATATGTGTGTAAGGGGTTTTATGGGAGGCAGTCTCTTCCCTTGAGGAGATGAAATTTGAATTGGGAGGTGAAACAAATACTTCCAGAGCGGTCACATAATTCCATGCTCATCTCTGTGGTAGGTTCCAACCAGTAGGATGTGTGGGAATAATGTGGGCTGGGCTCACCAGCCTGAACTTCCAAGAAGAGTCAGGCCTGAGCCAGACCCCAGAGGTTACACGAGGGTCAGAGAGATGGGAGGAGAGGCAGTGGTTAAGTGCTCAGATTGTGGCACTAGTGGACCTGGTTTCAAATCCTGGTACCATATCTCGTGAGGTTTAGCGGCTTCCTAAATCCTTCTGAGCCTCGATGTCTTTATCTATAAAATAGAAATAATAATCTTAGATGAGAAGCTGTTGCAAAGATTAAGTGAGATAAAACATGGAAAGTACCCAGCCTAAGGGTAGCTGGCCTTTACCATGATAGGTAGAGGGGAGGACCCGTTTCAGCAGAGAGGAGCAGCAGTAGCAGAGGTGTGTGTGTCGGGGATGGGCGGGAATGGGAACCAGAGGAGGCCAACTGGCCAGGGAGAAGAATGCACTTGCAAGGTCATGGGGAGTCCGGCTGGGTGATGTGATGGGCCTAGGAAAAACAGGCATGGAAGACTGGCTGACAGTCCAAGTTCATGCAGAAAGAAATGAGAGAGAGGTTTTCTAGTAGTGAGTGGCATTTGGTGGGTTGAGTGTTTCAATGCTTTAATCTCTGGGAGCAGTGAAAGAGTAAAAGGGTTCCCCTGGTCTGCTTTGTCAAAAATGAGGCTGCATTCTTTCTCCTCTGCGGGTCCCCGCATACAGGATCTACAGCATGGAGAAGTGTGCATTTTGACATCTCAGACAATCCAGAATGCTATCAGGAAAACTTGTGAGAAAGCTAAGGGGAGAGTTTGCCTGTTGGAGTACAGGTTGCTTGCATAATTGCGTTAATATTCCATAGCTACAGCTGCATTTGCAAAGAAGATATGTTAAGAAAATTAAATGCACAATGACAGTGTGGAGTCTTACCGAAAAAGTTATTTCTCAAAAACATACAATTTACATATTTTTAATCAATCACAACAAACCTAGATAAAAGGCACTTGGCCTCTACTTTGTACTCCATCCTAATTACAAAATGACTAATCTATTTACTGGGCTCTTTAATCTTTTCCGTATTTCCATCTTCTCCCTGTCTGTTGAGTCCAATAGACATCCAAGCCTGTTTGGTTCTTGGACCTACACAAATGTGATTTTCTATGCCATGTTCACATTAAGTTAAATACTCCTTTACAGCCTTTTTCCTCCATTCATTTAATCTTGACCTCATCCCAGAGTCAACATGCATGGTTATATGTTTTTATTAAGACATTTTGTTCTGCCCTGGGAAATAAAAACTGCATGTGATGTAGCCTATTGGGATTTTAATCACAGCAAAAATGACAGCAGGATTAAAGACTCACAGCTTGATTTGAACAGCCTTGTGAATACCACCCCCCCCACCCCAGTTCATTCCAGACGAGGAACACAGGCAGTAAAATTGGCCAGCTCCACGTTGTTTCCCTAAACATTAGTTTCCTGTTGCCCTGGTTCTGTTCTACTGGAGACAGTAAGATCATTAGTCTTATGACTTCTCTGTTTTCCTGTATGTTCTGGCTTAGTCCAATTGTAAGTCAACTTGAAGGCCATTTTTGCGGCTGAACTTGAGAGTCAGCTTTTTTTCCTGCCTCTCCCAGGCTAATTCCTCAGTAGTGCTCCCTGCTCACAACCGAGGATGCTCCTGAGCCCAGGGAATAACAGGGGTGGCTCATGGATTTTTGTTCACGGATGCTCATGGATGGCTTAACAAAGACATCAAGATTGATGCAGAGTATCGCATGAGGTGTGTTGTTAAGATCTGTCCACATGCGTCAGAATGGTTTATTCAGCATTGTTTAGGAACTTGCTTTTCAAGTGCTGATGAGGAAGGAAGGAGCTGGAGCTCTCGATTGCTACCAGGAAAGGAGTGTGGAACTTGATTTGGTTGCTAACTATGCCCAGGGCTTCTCATGGCTTCTCTCATCTACGGCACAGGCGTAGGGAGGGCTTTCCACAGCCTCAGAGGCCCCTGGCAGAGAAAATCCATGCCCAGGAGCAGCTCTCTGCTGGGGGAGGAAAAGAAATGCAGAGAATACAGAAGGACGTTGGACTAGGAATAATAAGGGAGAAAAGGGAGAAAAAGATTCATGTTATAGGGCAGGATGAGGAAGGGAAATCCATCAGTGATGTCCACAGCTGCAGCTCCTAAATGGAATGGTCATGAGAACCTATGCCCTGGATTTTTCAGGAAATTTCTGATTTCAGCTCACTGCTCTAATTTAATTTAACTGTGGTCTTATATTTAGGTTCAGAAAAAAGGCCATCAGAAGGAAAGTACATGAAAATAAACAAGTTACATAGACCCTGCAGACATATTGAATGATCAGCTTCTTGTCCTGCTGAGTATGTTGAACCTATTATTGAGAGTGAGTGAGTTATGTATCTTGAATGGACAATATTAACTCTGGTGATTTCTTCTCTGAATTGATTATAGTGGGCAGGGATTTCTTGGAACTAGTGCTGTATTCGTATTTTGTTTTTCTTAGCGACTGTGTGTGTGAGCCTCATTTAGTTGACATTTCTAAAATGCATTTCAAGTTTGAGAAGTCAGACCTCTTGTAGGAGGAAATGGTATTTAGCCATTAGCACTTTGGGTCCTCATTTTAATCCGATGGATGTTATTTAAGGAATAACATTGAAAAAAAATTACAAAATGAATAAATGTTCCCTGTAGAACATTTTCAACATACAGAAAAGCCTATCTGTATGTTGGCTAACATACAGATGTATGTATTTCTCCTAAAGGAGAAAATCAATATTGCCAGTAGTCCACTCAGGAATAATGACTACTCATGTCTTGAACTTTTACTTGTGATCATCTAGCCTTTTCTCCAGATTGTAGGTGACTAAAGGAATGTGTGTACCTGTGTATTTCTGTGTGTCTGTGCATACTTCTTCTACAGCGATAAAAGTTGGGCTCACAACCTACATACTACTACTTTGTGGTCTTTTCTTCACTAAGAATTGTCATAATTTTGTTTCCATGTCATTCAACTTGGTTTCTACAGCATATTTTTAAAATATTTACTTATTTTTGAGAAAGAGGGAATGCAAGCAGAGAAAAGGCAGAGGGGGGTGGAGGGTGGGAAGACAGAGAATCCCAAGCAGGATTCGTGCTGTCAGCGCAGAGCCAGACGCAGGGCTCGAACTCACAAAACCATGAGATTGTGACCTGAGCCGAAATCAAGAGTGGAATGCTTAACCTACTGAGCCACCCAGCCACCCCTACAGCATATTTTTAATAGCTGCATTTTATTTTATCATATGTCTGTATTATAAGTGATTGAAACAGTTCTCTGTTACTTGACATTAGGTAATTCCCAGATTTTTGTTTAAAAAATACTAATATTTTATGGAGCGCCTGGGTGGCTCAGTCAGTTAAGCATCTGACTTAAGCTCATGTCGTGATCTCACAGTTCTTGAGTTCAAGCCCTGTGTCAGGCTCTGTGCTGACAGCTCAGAGCCTGGAGCCTGCTTCAGATTCTGTGTCTCTCTCTCTGCCCCTTCCCTGCTCATAGTCTGTCCCTCTCTGTCTCTCAAAAATGAATAAACATTAAAAAAAATTTTTAGATAAAAAAATAAAAAATACTAATATTTTAGATATCCCAGTTCATCAATGTGAGGTCATGACTATAATGATTTCCTTAGGTAAAATGCCTCCAATCAGACTCTCTGGGTCCTGAGCATTTTAGGGGCTTCTAATATGTTATCCGTTTACCCTCCAGGAAGAGAACTGAACTTGAGTTTCACACTCACAGTAGTGTCAACAGTTACTGACACTGGGTATTGACCATTGGTATGTTTTCATGTCTGTGTTGGAATCATATTCATTTAGCCATACTGCAGGATTATAAAATAATAACAGTCATACATTGGGCCCTTCCTAAGGCCAGATCCTACACCAAGCATTTTACACATGAATATCTCCCTTAAAATTCCCATCCATCTTTGGAGATGGTGTTATCAATATCCCCATCTTTTAAAGATAGGAAGACTTGTTAAGTAACTTGCCTAAATTCCCATAGCTAGTAAGTGACAAATTTGAAACTGGGATTGTCTGGGGCCACGTGGGTGGCTCAGTCAGTTAAGCAACTGACTCTTGGTTTTGGCTCAGGTCATGACCTCACAGTTTGTGAGTTCGAGCCCTGCGTCGGGTTCTGTGCTGACAGCACAGAGTCTGCTTGGGATTCTCTCTGTCCCTCTCTCTGCCCCTCCCCTGCTTATTCTATCTCTCTTTCTCAAAAATAAATAAACATTAAAAAAAAGAAACTGGGATTGTCTGATTTCAAAGCTTGAGATTTTGCTGACAAAATTATCTTGCTTCAGTAGTAGATAAATCCCAGGACTTTCAGGTTTTATACATAAACTATCTTAGGCTGGTTTCCCAGAAAGAGCCTTTGAGGCTTGGAGATTTGCATGCTGGAAGATTACTGGGGAGAGCTCTGGGACACAGCCCCTATGGGTGCAGGCCAGAGGCAGAGGAGAAAAAAGGGAAGAGGGAAAGGTTAAACAGCAAAGCAGTGTGACAAAGGCCTCAGCTGATGCCGCAGTGAATTCTAGAGCCAGGGTGCTAGCAGAGGGTGTGCTTCAGAATATCCTGAGTTGGGGTAATAAAACCAGAGCTGTGTAATCCTGTCACTCAATGTGGGCCTGCCCAAATGGCAGCTTGTCCTTAGGTGACATAGCTCCATTTGCCTAAAGGTGATTTCCAGGGAGATTCAGCTGTGAGCTGTCACAGAGGATACTCCTGTAAACTGGGGGAATGAGTGGGAGTCTGGGCAGCATACTGCACATCCACGAACTACTAAAAAATGGCTGGATATTTGGGGGACTGACCTGATGAATCTAGCACAGGCCCAAATTCTTGCCTGTCTTGAGACCCTTGGGGGAAAAGTATAGCTTTCTAGGAAGTTTTGCCTCTTCTTCTGGGACTAGCCTGGGAAGGTCATTGTCTAAGTTGTGTTCAGCTTCAGAATACCGGAGGTGGTTGGGGAGGGGGCAAAGAACTGAGTCCGTGGCCAAAGGGAGTCCAACAGGTTATTGTGCATTAGCTGGTGATGTCATAAAGGGCCTTATAGAAGACAATGTCTTGTGCTCTGTGCCAGGACCTGTCTTATACTTCAGGAATCACTGCATCCCCGTTTTGAGTCCATGTGGTTTCACGAGGCCAATCCTGTCCTCCACCCTAGAGCTTCCAGTGATTGGTGAAAGGATAGACAGGTGACTCTCCAAGCCAATGAGATTCAGGCCTAGGACTTTGGTTGGAACTTTGGGGACAGAAATTCTCTTTCTACAAGAGTTACTCCAGCCTGGTCTTGGCCTCTACTTGGAGAGAACTCACTTGGGGAAAAAACAGAGGAAAAAGACATGCAGAAGTGGAGAAAGACAGAAGCAAAGAGACAGAGATGGAAGGGGACTGATTTTGGTGACATGGTTTTAATATTTGAATTCAGACAAGCCTGAGGTTACACCTTCCTTATCACAATTCTTCAGACTTGTCATTTAGCTGAGCAAGTAACTTCCTTTCTCTCCTTCTTGAGAATGTTTTACTTGGGGGCATCTGGGTGGCTCAGCAGTTAGGCGTCCGACTTAGCCTTAGGTCATGGTCTCATGGTTCATGAGTTTGAGCGCTGTGTCAGGCTTGATGCTGACAACTCAGAGGAGCCTGGAGCCTCTTTTAGATTCTCTCTCTCTGCTCCTCTCCCATTTTTGCTGCATTTCTCTCTCTCTCTCTGTCTCCAAAAATGAATAAACATTAAAAAAAATTTTTTTAAAGAGAACGTTTTACTTGGATTATGGACTTTGCTCTTGACAGAGTTCTGATGACAACAAAGATAACCAAAGAGCTTAGAAGCACAGGAAACAGGACTTGTTGGCTACCTACAGCAGTTGAAAGCGGTTTAAATACTCCTGACCACCATAGAAGGTTATATTGAGGACCAGAGAGGGAACAGGACTAACCCAGGGTCACACAGATACTGGATAATCCAGACAGAGGACCCACCTCTCCAAATGCAGAGAAGGGACTAAATGTATATTGACCTTCTCAAAAAAAATTTTTTTATCCAATAAATAACACAGGTATTGATCACTGGTGAGGTGAGATGGATTCCATGATGTGCTGTGAAAAATACAAAGTTGAATTAGTGATGAATTCTGGCCTCGGGGCTGATGTCAAAGTTTTTTCTTTAATTTGATATACTTGAGGTAGAATTGATAAAATTCAAGTGTGATGGAAAAGGCGGGGTGGGGGGAAGGGATGATTGAATTAAGAATGACTTTAGCCCAACTGATTGATTAACGTGAGGAAAAGAGAATCTGATGAACTAAATTCTAGTTAACTGAGGTTTGATTCTTGAGGTAGACCTGTGGATTATCCAGTTTTCTTTTCCTTCCGCTGCCTCTCCCTTTGCCACCTCACTGTCTCTCCCTCCCATCTCCTTTCCTTCTCCCCTCCCTCCCTTCCTCTTTCTTCTTGACTTCCTTTATTCCTTCCTCCTTCCCTTCTTTCTTTTTCTTTCTTTTTTTTCCTTTTCCTTTCCTTTCCTTTCCTTTCCTTTCCTTTCCTTTTCTTTTCTTTTCTTTTCTTCCTTTCATATTAAATATTCATGAAATTAGAGGGGCCAGGATTAGGAGTGCAGCATGTGACAATGGAATGACAGTGTCATAAAATCACCACTGTGTTATAGCCTGGGAATAAAATAGTATGTATTTTCCCTGATGCAAAACTATTTATATTTGCTTTTCCACCACTTGCCATTTTAAGTGGAAGATATACTTAATGTGTCAAAGATTATTTTCCTTAATATATGCCTCCCTATTTGCCAGACTCTCTTCCATCTCCTCTGCATTTTCCCTGTTGTGTCTTATTAAACGCCAAAAGTTGATAAGAAATTAAAATAAAATGTACAAGTTGTATCTAAATAAACTTAAATGTTGTGTTCATTTTTTCTCATTTCCTAAATTGTCCAATTTTATCAGACAATGACCTCAATCTGGCCTAGAATAATAAAAGCAATTATGAGCTACTCTGCTGCATGAATAAGCCCTAGTTTTACTTTGCCAAGCATCCCATTTAAGTATTTGCTGGATTCTTCCACTTTCCTTCTTTATGTCAGAATCAAGGCAAGCCAAGTTAGCCATACTGCTGACTGGAAGATAAGAGCCAAACAAGGAA
The DNA here is from genome assembly GCA_028646485.1 of Cryptoprocta ferox. Taxonomy (NCBI): domain Eukaryota; kingdom Metazoa; phylum Chordata; class Mammalia; order Carnivora; family Eupleridae; genus Cryptoprocta; species Cryptoprocta ferox. The sequence continues at coordinate 25,828,226 of CM053572.1, forward strand.
AACAGACTCAGAGACGATGAGTTTTCCTAAACTAGAACAACCTATTCTGATCAGAGAAGATGAGCATCACTTAACATTTGACAAACCACTGTCCATGGAATGTATTGCCATGGCAACCCAGGGTTGCAGAGCACAAAACTTCTGGAGCAGCCCCATTTTGTGGTCATCGGTCACATCCTGTGCCATATGACACTTTCTGAATGCCTACTGTGTGTAAAGCCTGTGGTGAACCTCCTCATGACTGAAAAGAATCTGGACAAAACCCAACCACTCTTTCCAGTTCAGAGTGTAACTTAGGAATAAGATAGAGCCAAAACAGAATTCCACTCCCATGTGCAGACACTATATAGGACTCCACCTGGAATAAGGCAACACACATCAGGCTTAATCCTCATGCTGTAGGCAGGCCTGCTTGGGCTCACTCTGAGGGATGAATCCAAAATGCAGCATGGATACAGACACATGTCCAACTGATTACACAGCCAGAGAAAACACTGTCGAGAAAACCAAGTGAAAAACATCCTTCCAAGTCAGGGCTATTCACAGACCTAAACTAATCTGTCTTTTGACTATGGAATTGGAAAGGATCTTTAAATTGGACTGATTTCTGTGAACCTGCAAAAGCTGGAAGAGAACAGGATTTGTACTTCGTAAATAACTCTAAATTCAGAGAAATATATAAAACTTACTGGTCATCAGTAAGGGGGGGTCATCAGAAACCCCCATTAGGAGTTCTAGCCCTTTGGGAGCCTTGCCAAATACAAATACTCAAAGCTTATTGAGGATTCACTATTAGCCTGGCATGCTCCAAAGACTTTATACGAGTTATCGCAGACCATTCAAACTCTGTGATATAGTTTGAAATTAATCCCATTCTACAAACGGAGAAACCGAGGCACAGAGAGGTTAATTAACTGATCAGGGCCATAAGCTATGAGATGGTAGAAGCAAAGAAGTAAGACTCCAGAGTTTATTTTCCTATCAGCTCCACTTTTCTGCTTCAATCCCCAGCTTCTTTACCTGGTAAGGAAAACTATGGAAACCTTGTATATAGACTGTATGGCCCACACAGGAGCACATTGCCTGGGATCCCCTTTAATATTGTTCCCTCTGCTTTGCTGGACTATAAATGAAAGAACAACATAGGTAGACCATGGCCTTGTATCATTTGTAGAAATGTGTTAAAAGCTATTTGTTCCTTGCTATTCACAAATCTTTAATGTTTATTTATTTTTGAGAGAGAGAGAGACAGAGCGTGAGCAGGGGAGGAGCAGAGAGAGAGGGAGACACAGAATCCAAAAACAGGCTCCAGGCTCTGAGCTGTCAGCACAGAGCCCGATGCAGGCTCAAACCCACGGAGCTCAAACCCACGAATCGTGAGATCATGACCTGAGGCGAAGTCGGATGCTCAACAGACTGAGCCACCCAGGTGCCCCATCTATTCATAATCTAATACAAGGATTGAGCAGATCTTTTCTAAATAGTTTTACAAATTAATTTGCAGGCAGAGTGCTGTGATAGTAAAGGGCACAATCCTAGGAGTCCTCCTGCCTGTGGAAAGTACCTGTTACTGCTAACCTACCTGGCCATCAAATCTTTTATCTGTAAAACAGAGGTAATTAGAGTTTCCATTTCACATGTTGTGAAAAGTAAGATAAAGTACTTAGAAGTGTGCTGGGCATAGAGGAAACCCTCAGTAATCATCGGATGTTAGGATTATAGCTCAGCTTGCTGTTTTCAGAAAGTAAATGCGTTTCCAAAAGATCTTACCTAGACCTCTCACAGCCAGGTGTGCTCTGGAACTCAGAATTTGGGAGATTTTAGAAAGGCGCAGCATGTCTATACTGGTCAAGTGCTGTGATGTAACTTTCTCAGTGGGGTCTTGGACAGCACACCACGTTCTAATGCAGGAATATTTCTGTAACAAAGTGCATGGCTTTTTACCCTCGGGGGGGAATGGGTAGAGATGATATGAGGCCTCGTGTCAGTGTTGTGGCCACGTGAGTTTGCCTGACACTCCAAATAAGTACATAAGTAAACAGGGTCATTTTCAGAACTTGTTGCCTTGCAGAATTTTGGAGGAGAACTGTAGACCTTAATGCAGGACCAGAGTTTCACCAGGCAGCCAGGCTTCCCCTGGCCCCAGCCGCCTCCCCGCTACAAGGGATCCCTCTTCAGTGCTTCCTGGAAAGCCAGGTCCAGCTGCAGAAAGGACCCCTTTCTCTCATCTCCTGTTGATGCTGTTGGCCTGACCCATTGCTTTCTCCCCACCCAGACCTGCTCCTCCTCATTGGCAGGGACCCCCATTACTGCCCTCCTCATTGCTCATCCCAGCTCGGCCATCTCCCACATGCTGCTGGGCCCGCCTCCTTTCAGGGACATTTGGATCATGCTCTTCCATGTTTGAAGAATCCCTGTTGCATTCCGGAGAGTCCTAGCCTGCCACCCAGCACCTAAATGACCTCGGAACCTCCTCTCAGCTCCCCCTTTCAGCCTCACCTGCCCTTGTTCCCCCACACCCAAGGACCCGCTGTTTTGTCACACACCCACGTAGCTGTCTCTGTGCTTGTGTGTCCTCACTAGATTTCCCCTCCCCGTCTCCATCTTTTGAAATCTTACCCTTCCATGGACGAGGCCAGTTGCTACTGCTTTGATTTTTTAAAATTGTTTTCTCATGTTTGTTTATTTGGAGAGAGAGGGGGAACACGAGCCAGGGAAGGTTAGCAGAGCCTGACGTGGAGCTCAATCCCACAACACTGGGATCATAACATGAGTGGAAATCAAGAGTCAGACCCCCAACCCCCTGAGCCACCCAGGCGCCCTGCTGCTGCTTTCTTGAAGACTGCTTTGACTGTTCCCGCAGGAAGTGTTCCTCTCCTCCCTCCATGTCCATCCTTGGGTTGCTTCCCTCGTACTCCAGCTCCTTTCTTCCCGGTGCCTGTTTGTAGGAGGCTGTGTAACATCATGGTCAGGAGTCCAGGCCCTCGTCCAAATCCTGCCTCTCGAATTTGCAAATGTGGCTTCGTTATAAGCTTGGTGCCCTCCTCGGTCAAACAGGGAACTCAAATTACTTCCCTTGTCTGGTTGTTTTTAGCACCTCACTGGCTTGCCGTATATAAAGGAAACCATGTAGCATAGTGCCTCGGGAACAGTGAGTACTCTACACATGTTTGATACTATTTTCACTGTTTTTTATTATTTTGCACATTATGCCATGGACTCCCCAGTGAAAGAAACGTGTGTGGCTCGTTGTCCAACTCCTCCACAGTGCTTTCCACGCTTCCCCCACCAGCGATGCAGTGAATGTTTGTCAAAAGGAATTCTTAAACCTTTGTATCCTGATATTTAAGTTTGCCAACCTCACTTTTTGAAGTGAAGGTCTCTGAAACTCGAAAGAATGAAAAGGCATAGCCAAAGTAAGAAGATTAGGTTCACATATATGTTTTTTTTTTTTAATACACAAGAGTCACAAGGGAAGAGATCCATTTCTTTGAATAGTTTAACCTAAATAAAATCTGGAAACATCTCTATTCATCAGTGCTACTGAGAAATAGCAATATAAGGAATGAATGAGAAATAAACCAGTCTGAGGTATGAGACAAAGGCCACCTGGCAGAGACGGTGAGAAGCTTCATTCATTAGGGTTTGTGAAGCCCCCCGTACTAGGTCAATAGCAGGGAGCTTGCTTTGAGCTCTGTAAAACCTTATGCATAATCGTACTGTGTAATCCAGCCAACCCTTTGACCCTCTGACAGCTCTGCTGTCAATCTAGCTGGCGTTCCAGGTATTTCTCTTCATCCCGAAGCTGCTCCCCCAGGTTTGAGAGAGCCAAGGCAGCAGAGGAGATAAAAGCCTTCCCTTTCAGTGGAATTGGATGCGTGACTGACCTCTGCCCCCTGCCCTGCAGTGTCTGATCACATCACCCTCGACGGAGCCTGTGGGAGAGGCAGCTGGGGAGATGAGGCAGAGGCGTAGCAGAGACCAGAAAGGAAAAATTACATTTAATCCAAGTTATCAGATTCAGAGGGAAATGCACCCATTACAAACACAGGGCTTTTAGACATACAACCAAGTTGTAGTGTAAAACCTATAGAATGGTAGATGGAGCAGAGAGCGTTTGCCTTCCTCCATCTCCAGCCTTGCAGGTAGATGGACACTGCCAGGACCCCCTCTGGATTCTAAGCTCAAAATAGTGAGGGCTTCAAAATGCCATCCTGAGTGTGATGGCTTTTGCTGGGTTTTCTCTCCACTCATAATCTATTGCTGGACCCTTGTGGGGATGTGAAGGCTGAGGTGACGGGCTCCCAGAAGGCTCCCCAAGCTCAGCATCCCGCATGAGTCTATGCTGTAAGGTTGAAAGCCTTTTCTAACATTTACTGATAGGTTTTAAATTTCCACATCAAGCTATAATGCAGCTGTGCCCTCACCACCCATTTCTTGGCACACATGGACTTTTTGATTTTGTATTCATTCCTGTGCTGCGTGCCTGCGTGCTTTCTAGCATTCTCCCCTTCCCCATGTCCTCAGTTTTGGTGAGTTACCTCTCACTTCTGACCGTTCAATGCATGTCCGCACACTAGATGCATCTTTCTAATCTTCTGTTGGCTTAGAAACCAGAAAATCAAGCCGCTTAAAACAAAGTGTAAAGCAAGAGGAGGAGAGCTTTTACTGTTAGTAGAATGACAAGTCTCAGGGAGAAGGACTGCCAGACTCAAAACAGTGACACTGGTATGGTATTTACTTACTGCTGCATGTTTGTGCTTTCCGTAGGTTTCTTTTTCTGTTTTTAATTTAAATTCAAGTTAGTTAACGTACAGTCTGTAGTCTTGGCTTGAGGTGTAGAACCCAGTGATTGATGTCTTACATATGACACCCAGTGCTCATCCCAAAAAGTGCCCTCCTTCATGCCCGTCTATAGCGTTTCATCTTAGATGCCAAGGGATCAGAGGGCAGGGCTCTTAGAAAATTCACTAATGTTTGTGCCCCGGTGTATTATCCTTGGCGCTGCTTTTGAAGCTTTGCATTTTTACTCGATGGAGCATTCTTACTCGTAGTCTCTCTCTTCATTCCCAGCTCTGTGAGAGAGCCAGGGCCATTTCCCTCATGCAGGAGTGTGGAGAGAGAGACTAGATGTTAAATGGCTATTCGGCGTCATAAATCTGGTCTAGTCAGAGGAGAAGCTTAAAGCCCCCAATTATGACTCCTGCCACCCTATTACATTGCCAGCTTTTAAATGTATATAATAGTTTATCGATTTTTTTCTGAATATAAAACTAATGCACTTATAAGCAAAAGTCTAAACAAGAAAGTAAAAATTACATAAGATGCCACCACCCTGAAATGACAACTTGTCCTTCTTCCATCCCTTGGCTCTGTTTTCTTTGTCTTTAATATTACTGGAATTATATGTGTGTACAGATTTTTATCCTGGTTTTTGTTGTTTGTTTTTCTTAAACTTAGATCAGAAGAGCATTTTTCCATGCTATTAAAATCTTGGAACATATAACTTTAAGATGCTGCAGTGATCTTAATTCATATGCATATTCCATAAATTATTTAATAGTGCCCTATTATTTGACATATGAATAATATTTTACTATAATAAATAACAATGGGGTGAAAAATGTTTATATATAAATCTTCTCTTTCATTTAGGAGTTTTTCCTTAGGACGTATTCCTATGGGGCTGCAGGGTCAAAGTCGTGATGATTGCTAAGGCACTTGACATTTCCTAAATATTAAATCTCCCCATTAATTCAAGCGAAATCAGGCTGTAAGAGAACATCTCAGTAGTAAGCAACGGAATCCTTTCAAGTGGAAATTCTCTTTTAGGAGAGACAGGAACATATTCAATGGATAGTGACTTTGTCTTACCAAATAGACCCTCCATAGAGACTGGTAATAATTTTCTTAATGGGCTTTGCCATTTTCTGCTCTCTATGTCCCTGTTCTAAGGTTGCACTGTCAATTCCCAAGCTTCACCATCACGAGGCTATGAAGGGGGTGTGAGAGGAAACACTGAGGGGTTGAAAGCCAGTGAAGAGGCTGCTGTAGTTATCCAGTGCCTCCCTTCCTTTGCATCTATTCCTTCTGCCCAGCACACCCAGAACAGCCTTTGTTTGGTGACTCCAGCTTGCCCTTCAAATAATATCAGTTCATTCTTTGATTCCTCTGGCAAGCATGTCCTGGCCTCCCTTCGCACTCAGCCTCACTGTTATCGTGGCTGCAGAGTACTGACCACTTAGTGGTGGTGTTTATCACATTTGCAGCTTCACTTTTATTCGAATTGGTTAGTGTCTGCCTCAGTGTCTCGATTGTGAAGCTCAGTCGTATATGACTTGTGCACATGATTATGTGTTCAGGGCTTGGCATATAGAGATTCGATAAGTATTTGTTGAATTAATAAATGAATGAAGGGATAGATGAGTGAAGATAGTGTTGTGTAAGTACCAAAATGGACGAACTCAGGGGTCAGGGGAAGGTAGTGGGCAGGGAGGCAAGTGTGGCTATCAAAGGGCAATATGAAGGATGCTTATGGGGACGGAAATGCTCCCTCGCTTGACTGTGTCTGTGTTGCTCTCCTGGTTTGGTAAGGTGTGGATAGAGTGTGTAAAACATGCATGGAATCTCCCTGTATTATTTCTTAGAACTCACGTGAATCTACAATGATCTCAAAGTGAAGTTTGAAAAACAGAAGTAATGTTCATTCTGGCCAAGCTTAAAATCCTGTTTTGTTCACGGAGTTAAAAGGTGAGGCACACTCCGAACTATTTAATATGGCTGCTGGGGGAATTCTCCACTCCATGATGAATGTGAGAACAGCGAAATAGCTGTGCGTGTCTGCATACTCCTCCCCTAAATGCTTGGCAGAAGCAAACCCAGATGTGCAGTTTCTGAGACATAGAGATGCTATCACATTTGAATGAAATGTTTAAGTGCCATATTTTGGGGGGAGTAAAAGGTGGTTCTTCAGAAGATGTGATACCCTTTGTAGTCATGGTCTGGCTTTGCTGGCATTATAAGATAGAAGCACAATATTTAGACCTGTTTATGAATATCCTCGAGGAAAATATCTTCTCATGCTTGTTTTTTCCCAACAGAAACTTCTAAATTTATGATGGAAGTGACTGCTACTAAGTTCTGATCAGAATGTTGCCTGGGACCCACAAAAGCAAGGGTATTTTCTGAGGGCTAACAGAGCTGAGAGAAAAGAACTTTCAAGATGTCAGTGCTAGCTAGGCTCTGTTCCATAGGGAGGGAAGTAATTATTGCAAAAATCCATTATTCAGTAAGAAAGTTATTTGGAGACAGATAAAATAGGGATCAAGGCCTTACCAATGTTAGGGTCATAGGTAGAGATTGTCTTTTGATCTTTCTTTAATAGCAGTATACTTTTTCTACTTATTTTTCTCTTATACTTATTTATTCTGATCTTTCTTTTTTAATGTTTATTTGTAATTGAGAGAGAGAGAGAGAGAGAGCAGGGGAGGGACAGAGAGAGGGGGAGACACAGAATCCGAAGGAGGCTCCAGGCTCTGAACTGTCAGCACAGAGTCCAACATGGGGCTCGAACCCATGAAACCCGAGATCATGACCTGAGTCGAAGTTGGACACTCAACCGACTGAGCCACCTAGGCACTCATATTATGATCTTTCTTTAACACCATAATAGACTTTTATTTCTCTTTAAGTTGTATTAATTGTTAGAGAATTCCTTCAAATTTGGTCAATGTCTGGTTAGTATAAGTTGTGCGTGGCTTTGTTTTTCTAAAAGACAAAATTTTGTTTTCAGTTCCTATAAACTGCATTTAAAAAAATGGTTTGTGTGTTTCTTATACAGTTCTTTGAGTACTTCTTTTGATTTTTCTCCCTACTCATACCCTGCCTCTTCCTTTCTCTTATTTTCTCTGATTACTATCCTCCCATAGAATTTGCAGGACAAAATAACTCTGCAATTATATGTTGTAACTGCTCAATAATTGCAAGCACAGTGCTTGAATACTTCACACAATGGGATGGTACAAAAACAGGACCCCTTCAGATAATCTCTGCTGGAGATACTTATTATCAGACATATGTGAATACAGTCATCTGGAAAGTTTTTATAAATTAATTCAAAGGATGTTGAGTGAGAGTGGCCTAAATCTCATGGTCCACAAATCTGCTAGCAAATGAGGATAATAAAATACAAAACACACAGAGGCAGCATTTGGTTGATTCTGACATGAAAGGCTTGGGGGAAGGAGGCTGAAGTGCACCGGATAAGGCCAAGTCTTGTTGGACAATCTGATTACTAAGAACTAGGAGGGAGTGAACAGCCTACTGAATTAAGGGCCGCTGGGAACCAATCAGCTGCTGTCTGAGCACATTCACGAAGGCAGTCATAAAACAATTGAGATGTGTAGAGAGAGGGACATGGATTTTCCAGTAGGAGAAATAACAAGAGAAATAGAGATGACAGTTGGCAGATATTTTCCTGCAGACGTGTTCTTTGCAACTAACGAATAATGTGTTAGTCTTGATAAAGCTGAGGTCTGGGTGAATGTTATTTTCTGTACATAACGAGGTGCCTTAAAAGATGTGACTGAAAAACAAACGTCACTAAGAAAAGAACTTGAAAAACTTGAAGTGGGAAAGATTTAAGAGACAAGTTATCTACACTTTTCTTGAAAATCTTCTGAATTAAGTAGTAATTACAATAAGGCCACAACATCACACATTTAGAATGATAACAGGTCAAGGAAATTTGCCAGTGTGAGGAACAGAAAGGAAAAGGAATGAAGAAAAATAAACAAAGCCTAAGGAGACCTGTGGCTGAATCTATGAAAGAAAGCACCATACAAACATACACTTTCTGCTGGAGACACACTTCATATTCATAAGTATAAATAGGTTGAAAGTAAAAGGATGGAAAAAAGATATGCCACGAAAACAGTAACCACAATAGAACTGGAATGGCTATACTAATATCAGAAAAAAATATACTTTCATACAAAAATTGTTAGTAGAGACAAAAGGAGGACACTTTAAATGGTAAAAGAATCAGTGCATCAGGAAGATGTAATCGTTATGAACATATATGCACATAACAAGAACCCCATGAAGCAAAAGTGAATAGAATTGAAGGGAGAAATAGAGAACTCAACAATCATATTTGAAGACTTCACTACCTATTTCAACAGTGGGTAGAATAAGTACACAGAAGACCAACAAGGAAATGGATGACTTGAACAACACTATAAAGCAACTGGACCTCACAGGTATCTGTGGAACACTCTACCCACTGGTAACAGAAAACACATTCTGGTGCCTCTCCAGACTTACCACATGTTAGGCCATATAACAAGCCTTGAAAAATTTAAAACAATTGAAATCATATAGCTTTTGCACCCCTACCATGAAGGAACTAAACTAAACTAATTGATAAAATAAGGACATTTTGGGAAATCACAAACACGTGCAAATTAAGCAACGTACTCCTAAATAACCAGTGGGTCAAAGAAGAAATGAAATTAGAAAATATTTTGAGATGAATACAAAGGAAAACTATAACACACCAAAACTTACAGGATGCAGCTAAAGCAGTGTTTAGGGGGGAATTTGTAGCTGTTGATGACTATATTCCAAAAAAGTAGAATAAAGATCTCAAATCAGTAACCTAACCTTTCATCTTCAGAAACTAGAAAATGAAGAACAAATGTTAAACCCAAAGCAACAAGGATGACAATAATGAAGATTGAAACAAATAGATTAAATGGCAAATCAAAACACAACAGAGGAAGTCATTCATTAAATATAGTAGAGTGTCTTGATGTTCTGGTCACTATACTAGGTATAGCGAATAGCATGTCTGTCTCATCTCCTTGACTGTGGGTTCCTTATGGGAGAGAGTTTGAGTGAACTGCCTTTGTGGCCTCTACAGTGCTTGGTAGGTAGTATTCAATGACTTTGGTTGAATATGGCCCATGCGACTGAATGACTCCCTGCATGCCACACTTCCATCCACAACACTCACAGGTGCCTACACTCAGTTATGGCTCTTTGAGTCATAATGGCAATATCTAGAAATTACTGAATAGTTTCTATGTGCCAGGTTCTATCTTGTCACTCAGGTTCACAGTAATTTTTAAAAAGGTAGGAGTTTTCAGCCCTTTTATAAATGAGGAAACTGAGCATTGAGTTGTAGGGCACACATAATAATGTACGTTAGAGATGAGTTTTGAACTGAAGCCTGCAGTACTCCTCCTGGTGCACTAAACAAAAGCCTCACGTGGACTTGGAGAGACTATTGTGTAAAAGCAATGTAATAAGGAATTCATGTCCCAATGTGCTGAAGTAAATGACCTCTGAAAGCAGCTGTCCATGTAGGCACAGCTGTCCAAGAGGGATGCCTGGGAATGTCCTTTTACAGCAACTGCTGTCTTTCATGGACCGCGAGCTTTCAGATCTCAGTGCTGAGAGCTATGTAAGACCTTCTCAAATTGATTTTTTTTCCCCCTGGGATGGCTCTTGTACCCTTTAGAAACCCAGGCTTATTTTTGATTGAACTAGACCCTAGTAATTTCCAGACTAAATGGATTTCAGAAGATCTGAAAGGCTGAACTCTTTGAAAAATATTCAGCCTACATGTGGCCACAGAGGGGATCTTCCTCTTAAGCCAAATATTGAAATGTTATTTTCACAGCTAATACAGTTTTTACAGATGAATTATTTTTCAGAATTGGCTGACATTAGCAGAAATATAAGTTCTTGTTATTTAAAAAAACACACTTCTTTGGGTTTGAAATGAGCAAGTTTTAGAAAGAATATTCTGTGAGTGAAATGCGAATTAACATGTCTCTAGTGTAACTTTTCCCTGATGTAGTGCTCCCCAGGGATGTTATCAGCAATGCACTGAGATTCTGTTGAATAAGGAAAGGAGCTACCTTATAATGCTTAGTAATCTCCCCAGGGTTAATTCCATAAGGGACAGTCGGTACATTCATTTTGGCCACAACATATGCTAGTCATCTGAAGTAAGCACCCTTTCTACCTGGAAGGCAAATTTGAAAGCTAATTATGGATTTTACCTTAGTGAGCTCTCATGTTGTGGTGCTCTACAATCTAATTATCAAGGGTCCATGTTGCAAAGTTTCATTTTTAACTTCTTAATTGAGGCATGTCATATATATAGTTAGGTATGTAAATCTTCACTGGGCAACTCAATAAATACTTAAACGTGAATATATCTGTGCACCCAGCATCCAGATCAAGATGTAGAACATTTCCAGCACCCCTAAAATCAGCTTCCTTGTGCTCATTTTTAGCCAACAACCTCTTCAAAGGTCACCGCATTCTAACTTCTATTACTAGATATTTATTTTGCATTACTTGAGATAGTAATATGTCTATTACTAGGTATATATTTTGCATGTATATATATATGTATATATATATGTGTATATATATGTATATATATATGTGTATATATATATACATGCGCACACACACACACACACACATGCTCTTTTGTTTGTGGTTTCTTTTGTTCCTCATTATTTCTGTGAGGTTCATCCCTATTGCATGTCGTAGTTCATCCTTTTCTGCCCTGCATACTATTCCATCATACCATGTGTTCTTTTAAGAATCATAGCCAGACTACCATAAATTCACCTAATGAGGTATGCAAAGAACCTGTCTATCACTGCCGGAAGAAGATACATTAAATAGAAAATATTCTATGATCTAATCTCCTCCTACCCAGAGAGAGAGAGAACCACCATCATCTATAGAGAAAATGCTCCTCTCACATAGCGGACAATTAGCCTTTAGTAGGGTCCAGGCAATGTCACTCATCAAACAGCTGCCTCCATAAGGGTTTCCAGCATCCAGGGCTTCCTAATAGGAGGTAGTATTGTTAATTGATGAGCATGGAAGAAAATATTACCTGTCTGGTTTAGTAATATAAATACCATGGACATTTTCAAGAAGAGACAGTTATGGGGGGTGGTACACCAGGGACAAGCATTGATGATACTGAAGCCTGAGTTACGATGACACTCAGTACAGAGAGCTACATGAAGTGCATAAGCACCATGGAGAAAGAAGCTCTACAAAGCAGTGCTCACCACAGACATGGGAGTGCGGAATACAGTGAGATAGGTGAGGAGCTTTCATGGAATAGAACCTGAGACTAAGGGTGATTTTATGTAGAAATATAATAGTGCTGAGTATCTAACACATATCATAGTCACAGGAGGGTGGAGATGAATAGATAAAGAGGAGCACAGATCATCTTCTAGCATTTAGGGCTGATTTATGATCTTGTGGGGTGTGTGTGAGACATTCTGGGGTCAATTCAGCATAAAGTGTTAAAAAGTCCAGCCATTAATGCATTGTCAGGGCCTGAGCCAACCATCCAAATAGACGACCAGAAGCAGAGAGGTATTTGATGGAATAGTGAGAAAGGAGAATGTTACAGGATTCATTTCGTAAAGGATTTCCTTTATGAAAGGAAGAGCATGAGGCAGTAGCATAATTTTTTTTAACTCTGTCAAGCCTTTCCTTCCAATATTAAAATGCTTATTGATAAAATAATGTTAATTGTTCACTCATTCATTCATTCAACTGGCTTTTGTTGAGCTCCTACCATGTGACAGGATATGGGAAGAGACTGCAAGGTATCCTTACCCATTGTCAATAGCAGCACCTGAATCAGCATCTGAGCTGTTTTCCAAGAACATTTTATCCCACAGGTGTTTTTGCTGCCTCTACTTTCCAGTCTCTGTCTACATTTACAGTTTTCTTTTTGCCTTTGACATTTGCACTTTTTGACTGAATGCTTCTGTAACTCTCCGTGCCCTTTACATATCCTGCAGCTTATAACTACGCTGCTGACTTAAGAACAAAAATGAATCTAGAGTTGGGAACTCCTGGAGAACTATGAACCAAAAGCTCTTATATCCTGACTATGCATTTTCTGAGCATGATTTATAAAGGAACAGCTTCAGGGTTTGCTTCAATGTGGAGGGAGGAGGAGAGGAGGCATCTGCCTGAACATTGGGGTGTCTGTAGTGAAGCCCCTTCGCTATCAGGGACCCCTATTACAAGTGGGGAGTGTGCTTTTCTCAGGTGGTCTGAGAAACATTTACCTGTTCTGCAGGTTGCCTGATGGCCATTAGGAGGCCCTATTCTGGGGCTGCATTAGGTTCATTATGCATGAGAACAAGGATCCAAGGAGGAGAGCCATGGAGAAAATGGATCAAGAGAACAAATCTGGAAGGAAAGTATTTGACCCTAGCTGAGGGTACAGTATTACAGCATGACTCCTGTTTGTTGAGCACTTATTGTCTGTCAGACCCTGTGCTCCTCTCAAGCATGCACTGAGTTAAGCTTCCTGACAGTCCCATGAGCACCTACTGTTAATTTTATCATATTAAAGAAGAGGAGACTGAAAATCGGGTACTTTCTCTAGATCACAGAGCTGGTAAGCAGCAGGTCTGGGATTTGAACCATGGCTTAAGTGACCCCAGAAGCTGTGATTTTAACCAGGTGGCATGCTTTCCCTCCCCCCTCTCTCTGGTTGAGACAAGGGAAGAGGTAAAAGATAGAGTGGTTTTCATTGGGAAATGAAGATGGTCAGAGGCAGGGGTACCGGCATGTCCAGAGATGGGGAAACAAGGGACAGGTCCTCAGCTTTTATAAAACCAAGTTCTGTGCAAACCCAAGAATGCCCCAGTGCAGTGGTAGCTCTACCGTTGGGGCATGTCGCTGCCAAACCTGGATATGTCCTTAGAAGGATTCCTGATTTTCTCACGTTTATTCATCAACCACTCTGAAGCTAACGACCTTCACTACTGGAAAAGCTCATGAACCTTCCAGGAGCTCCCTCACTTAAGACATCTCATCGGCAGCTCACCATACTGCTGTGAAGTACGGAGCACCATGGAATCACTGTTTTCACAGACAAGGAGCTTGAGCCCCAGGACACTCTGTAGAAGCTGGACTGGCCGGCTGGCTCCCTGCCCCTTCCCTGTCCCTCCAGCCTGGCTCACTTGTTTGTGCTTCCATCTGTATAACCCCAGACCAAAGAGCCAGAGCCAGTTCCTGTCTGAATATAAATCAAATTCCAAAAGATTCACAGGATTTTTTTATTCTTTCCTTTTCTTCTTGTTTTTCTTTCGTCCTCCTCCCTTCCCTCTTCTTCCTCTTTCTTTTTTTTAAGGAAACAAATGTATATATTCAGGCATTAGAGTCCTTCATCTTCTAGAGCCAGCTGCCCAGCTGTTTCTGGGAAATAAGTGAGAGACAGCTCACCCGGCCCCACTGAAGCCTCTGGGATGGACAGGGACGCGAGGAGCCCCCTCAGTAATTTGAGAATCATTAAGAAGAACTGGACACCTTTCACAACTGGCTCCATCCATTCGAGTTGGGCTCTAGCCATGTCCCGTCTCCTCATAAGCACCAACTCATTATTATTTCAGGCATTATGCTGTGTGCCAGGGATTTATAGTTAAAGTATGTTCTTATCTTCTCAGAGATCATAGCTCAGGTGAGTGAGGTGTATGTGGGGGATAAGCATGTTAACAAGCTACCCCTAATACGTTACCATTAAGCATGAAATCAGCAGTGCCTGGGTGGCTCAGTGGGTTAAGCGTCTGGCTATTGGTTTCTGCTTAGACCTCAAGGTTTCGTGGGTTTGAGCCCTGTGTCAGGGTTCTCTCCTGGCGGTGTGGAGCCTTCTTGTGATTCTCCCTCTGTCCCTCCCCTGCTCATGCTATTTCTCTTTCTCAAAATAAATAAACTTAAAAAAAAAGCATAAAACCAACTGCATAAATAATGTGCTGCAGGATTGATGGGGAAGAAGGAATCAGTTGTACTTTGGGTAAAGAGAAAGAGCAAGGCTGGTTGGAAGTGGGCTTTGGGACATGAGGAGAGTTTTATGTCAGGCATCATAAAGAAAACTGAGAAAACATAAAAACAATAAGTCCAAAGAGGGTTCTGTGACTTTAATTACTTCCTTAAAGCCTGATTCATTTACTTGTTGATTCAGTAAACATTTGCTGCATTGCTCCCTGGGCCAGACCCTGGATAGTCTCTGAGGATGCAGCAGTGAGCAAGAGCAGCCATCTCCCAGCCCTGTGGAGGATGAAAGTCTCATGGAGAGGGACGAAAGCCAATCGGCTACTTACCCAATGATTTATTTGCTAACAATCATGATAAGTAGAAGTAAAAGGGTGCCTACAAAGGGGTCTGAACTTGTCTCTAGAAAGTGAGAGGCAGTTAGGATGGGCTCTTTTAAGGAAGGGATATTTAAGTTGGGATGTAGTAGATGATTAGGATTTAGTTAAGGGAACAGGAAAAGCATCCCTGACAGGGAGTTGTTACAGGCTGAATTGTGTACCCATCAAATTCCTGTGTTGAAGCCCTAACCCCTCAGTACCACAGAATGTGGCTGCATTTGAACATAGGGCCTCTACAGGAGTGATTAGGTTAAAATGAAGCGGTTAGAGTCAGCACTGATTTCATTTGACTGGTGTCATCATGAGAGGAAATTAGGATACCCAGAAAGATAGCGGGCTTGCAGGTGCACAGAGGGAAGACCATGTGACAACAGAATAAGAAGACGGCCCCTTATAAGCCAAGGGGAGAGGCCTAAAAGGAGAACTCGGCTGACACCTTGATCTTGGACTTCCAGCCTCCAGAACTGTGAGACAATACGTTTCTGTTGTTTAAGCCGCCCAGTGTGTGGTATTTTGTTATTGCGGTCCTAGAGTACACAGTGGCAGAGTGTGCTGAGACCCTTGGGTATGTAGGTGCTGTGGTTGCGTACTGAAGAGGTGGCAGGTGTGGCTGGTGACACTCTTGCTGTTTGACCTGGTTAAGTCTGTCCTCTATCCCTGGAAGGTGGTATTCTCTCCTGGAAGACAAAGGTCCTGGACATCCCTGAGGTTCCTCCTGGGTCTGTGATGCCATATGTTCAATGCATTGAACCTTTATAATCCCAGGACGCTAGGGAATAAATAGACAAAGTGATTATTTCGGAATATTTCAGAAAAACTCACAACACTTTGGAAAACATTTCTTTTTTGCCCCCCCCCCCAGTTTAAGTGAGGTGTAATGTACAAAAGTATATACATTTAAAGTGTACAGTGTGATGATTTGATATACATATACTTTGTGAAATGATTACCACAATCAGGTTAATTATTACAGCCATTATCTCACTAGTTACATTTTTTGCGTGTGTTAAAAACACTTAAGGTAGGAGCGCCTCGGTGGCTCAGTCGGTTGAGGGTCTGACTTTAGCTCAGGTCATTATCTCATGGTTTGGGAGTTCGAGCCCCATGTTGGGCTCTGTACTAACAGCTTAGAGCCTGGAGCCTGCTTTGGATTCTGTGCCTTCTTCTCTCTGCCCCTCCCCTGCTCACGGTCTCTCTCTCTCTCTCAAATATAAAAATAAACATTAAAAAAATTAAAAATTAAAAAAAACACTGAATAGCTACTCTCTTAGAAAATTACAGAATTAAGTATGGTTATCATGCTGTACATTATGTTCCCAGAATTTACTCATCTTATAAATGAAGGCTTGTACCCTTTGACTAACATCTCCCCATTTCCCCCCAACCTCCAGCCCCTGGTAATCTTTGTACTATTCTTTACTCTCTATGAACGTAGCATTTTTTTTCTTCTTTTTTACACATGGGATCATTGCAATATTTGTTTTTCTCTGTCTGGCTTAGTTCATTTAGCATAATATCCTCTAAGCTCATCCATTTTTTTGCAAGTGGCTGATCATGGCTAAAAAATATTCCATCATATATTTGCACACATATATGGTGGAATACTTTTCAGCTGATATATATATATACATATATATATGTATATATATATAGGCATCTATATGTATGAGAGTATACATATGCCATATCTTCTTTATTCATTCACCCACCTATGGACACTTAAGGTTTTTTCCGTATCTTGGCTGTTGTGAATAATGTTGCAGTGAACATTGGAGTGCAGATATCTCTTTGAGATACTGTTTTTCATTTTCTTCAGAAATACACCCAGAAGTGGGATTGCTGGATCAAATGCAGCTCTATTTTAAATTTTTTTGAGGAAGCTCCGTATTGTTTTCCATAAAGGCTGAATCAATTTACATTCACATCAACCCTGCAAAAGGTTACCCTTTTCTCCACCTCCTTCCAAACTTTTATCTTTTGTCTTTTTCGTAAAAGATATTCTAACAAGTATGAGGTGATAGCTCATGGTGATTTTGATTTTTGCTCCCTGGTGATTAATGATATTGAGCACCTTTTTATGTACCTGTTGGTCATTTGTGTGTCTTTTTTTCTAATGCTTGTTTATTTATTTTGAGAAAGTGCATGAGTGGGGGAGGGGCAGAGAAAGGGAAAGAGAGTGAGAGTCCCAAGCAGGTTCCCTGCTGTCAGTGCAGAGCCCAACGTGGGGCTCCATCCCACAAACCATGAGATCATGACCTGAGTCGAAATCAAGAGTCAGACGCATAACTGAGCCCCTCAGGTACTCCCATTTGTATGTCATCTTTGGAAAAATGTCTATTCAGTCTTTTGCCCATTTTTAATTGGATTATTTGTATGTTGCTATTTGGTTGAGTAGGTTTGTTATGTATTTTGCCTATTAACCCATCTTGAAATATATGGTTTGTAGATATTTTCTCCTAATCCGTAGTTTACCTTTTCATTTTGTTATTTCCTTTGCCATTCACAAGCTTTTTAGTTTGATGTAGTCCTGCTCCTTGTTTTGTTGCCTGTGCTTTTTGGTGTCATATCCAAAAAGTCACTGCCAAGATTAAAGTCCAAGGAGCTTTCTCCCTGTGTTTTCTTCTAAGAGTTTTTAATTTCAGGTCTTATATTTAAATCTTCAATCCGTTTTAAATTAGTTTTTGTGAGAGGTATAAGATAGGCATCCAACTTCATTTTTTGCATGTGGATATCCAGTTTTCTTGACACCATTTATTAGAGACTGTTCTTTCTCTATTGTATATTCTTTTCACCCCGACCCACGTTAGTTCACTGTATATGTGCAGGGTTTTTCTGGGTTCTCTGTCCCATCGACCTATGTGTCTGTTTTTATGCCAGTAATATACTTACTATATAGCTTCATGATATAGTTTGAAATCAGGAGATGCGATGCCTCCAGCTCCTTTCTCAAGACTGCTTTGACCATTCAGAATCTTTTGTGGTTCTGTAAAAAAATTTTTCTGCTTTGTTCATTATAAGCAAATATATCTTTTTCTTATTAAGTTTCTTCTATTAATTCCGGTATTGTTAACATACAGTATTATATCAGATTCAGTTTATAATATACAGTATAATTCAGTAATTCCATGCAGTACTCAGTGCTCATTATAATAGTGTACTCTTTAATACCCATCATCTATTTCACCCATCCCCCCAAACCATCTCGCCTTTGCTGACTATCATTTTGTTTCCTAGAATTAAGAGTCTGTTTCTCAGTTTGTCTCCCTCTCTTTTTTGTTTCTTTGTTGGTTTGTTTTGTTTCTTAAATTTCACATATGAGTGAAATCATGGTTTTTATCTTTCTCTGATTGACTTGTTGCACTTAACATTATACTTTTCAACTCCATCCATGTCATTGCAAATGGCAAGATTTCGTTATTTCTTATGGCTGAATAATATTCCATTGTACATATGTATACCATATCTTCTCTATCCACTCATCTGTCGATAGACAGTTGGGCAGTTTCCATAACTGGGCTATCTTAAATAATGCTGCTATAAACATCGGGATGCATGTATCCCTATGAATTAGTGTCTTTGTATTTTTTTGGTAAATACTAGGAGTGCAATTACTAGATCAGAGAGTAGTTCTACTTTTAACTTTTTGAGGAAGCTGCATACTGTTTTCCCCAGTGGCTGCACCAGGTGGCATTCCAGCTGGCATTCCAACAGTGCAACAGGTTCCTTTTTCTCCATACCCTTGCCAACATTTGTTGTTTCTTGTGTTATTCATTTTAGCCATTCTCATAGGTGTGAGTTGATACCTTATTGTAGTTTTGATTTGCATTTCCCTGATGATGACTGACGTTGAGCATCTTTTCATGGTCTGTGGGGTGTCTGTATATCTTCCTTGGAGAAATGTCTGTTCATGTCTTCTGCCCACTTTTAATTGTATTGTTTGTTTTTGTTTTTGTTTTTGTGGTTGTTGGGTTATTTAAGTTCATTTTAGATGCTTACCCTTTATTAAATATGTCACTTGCAAATATCTTCTCTCTTTCCATAGGTTGTCTTCTTAGTTTTGATTGTTTCCTTTCCTACGCAGAAGCTTTTTGTTTTGATGTAGTCCCAGTGGTTTATTTTTGCTTTTATTTCCCTTGCCTCAGGAGATAGCTGTAGAAAAAATGTTGCTATGGCTCATGTCAGAGAAATTGCTGCCTGTGCTCTCTTCTAGCATTTTTATAGTTTTAGGTCTCCTGTTTAGGTCATCAATCCATTTTGAGTTTATTTTTGTATTTGGTGTAAGAAAGTGGTCCAGTTGCATTCTTTTGCATGTAGCTGTCCAGCATTCCCAACACCATTTGTTGAAGATACTGTCTTTTTACAAATGCATTTTCTTGCCTCCTTTGTCAAAGGTTAGTTGACTCTGTAATTATGGGTTTATTTCTGGGTTTTCTATTCTGTCCCATGATCTAGGTATCTGTTTTTGTGCCAGTAGCATACTGTTTTGATTATTACAGCTTTATAGTATAACTTAAAGTCTGGAATTGTGATACTTCTAGCCTTGTTTTTCTTTTTCAAGATTGCGTTGGCTATTCAGGCTCATTTGTGGTTCCATATAAATTTTAGGACTGCTTTTCCCAGTTATGCAAAGCATGCTGTTGGTATTTTGCTAGGGTTTGATTTAAGTTTCTAGATTTCTTTGGGTAGTATAAACATTTTGACAATATTTGTTCTTCCAATCCATGAGCGTGGGATGTCTTTCTCTTTCTTTGTTTCATCTTCAGTTTCTTTCATCAATGTTTAATAGTTTTCAGAGTACAGGTTTTTCACCTCTTTGGCTAAGTTTATTCCTGGTATTTTACTATTTTTGGTGCAGTTGTAAATGGGATTATTTTCTTTATTTGTCTTTCTGCTGCTTTATTATTAGTGTATAGAACTGCAGTGAATTTCTGTACATTGATTTTGTGTCCTGCAACTTCACTGAATTCATTTATCAATTCTAGTAGTTTTTTGGTGGAGTGTTTAGAGTTTTCTCCATATAGTATCATATCATCCGCAAATAGTGAAAGTTTTACTTCTTCCTTACCAATTTGGATGCCCTTTATTTATTTATTTTTGTTGTTGTCTGATTGCTGAGGCCAGGACTTCCAGTACAATGTCAAATAACAGTGGTGAGAGTGGACATCCTGTCTTGTTCCTGCCCTTTGGGGAAGAGCTCTTAGTTTTCCCCATCAAGGATGATATTCGCTGTGGGTTTTTCATATAGGGCCTTTATTATGTTGAGCTGTGTTCCCTCTAAACCCATTTTGTTGAAGGTTTTTATCATGAATGGATGTTGTAGTTTGTCAAATGCCTTTTACTTTCATTTTGTGCTTTTATGTATGCATATTAGACTTTGTTTATTCTTTTTTACATTTTATTTTATTTTTTAATTAATTTTTATAATGTTACATACAACACCCAGTGCTCATCCCAACAAGTGCCCTCCTCAATGCCCATCACCCATTTTCTCCTCTCAAATGCCTTTTTCTAAAGATAGTTTTTTCCTATACCTGTGAAAATACCATAGGAATTTTGATAGAGATTGAATTGAATCTTTATATTCCTTTGGGTAGTATGAACATTTTAACAACGTTAATTCTTTTAGTCCATGATAATGGGAATATCTTTCTGTTTGTGTCTTCTTCAGTTTCTTTCATTAATGTCTTAGTAGTTTTCAGTACATAGGTACCTCCTTGGTGAGAGAAAATTTATGCCAGGGTGTTTTATTGTATTTGGTGCTGTTAACTTTCAAATATAAAAATCACTTATTTTGCCAGCAAAAAAGAGGTTTATTTGGGAATAATAGAGAATTGCAGTTCAGGACATGCAGGCTATGGCAAAACCATAGGCAAATCTAATACAAAGGAGAGGAACATTATTTTATGGAGAAGAAGGAGGAAATTGGGAGGGGTTGTTTTGAATGAAAGTCCATTTGAGAAACATAGGAGTTCAGAGCGATGATGGGTTTCTTGTGGGGTGAGTTGCAGGAGTAATTGATTTCTTGTAGAAGGTTCAGGATACATCTTGTCTTGTTGGAACCTGTAATTGATCATTCTTTCCTGTTGATGATTCTTCTGTTAAGGTCTGTAAGCGACAATTCTTCCTATAGTTGACATTGAGTGGTACAGCTCCTCTTTCTAGTTTCCAAAGTTCACTTCAGTGAGGATTCTCTTTATTTATTTTCACAGTACTAGTATAAATTGGATTCTTTTCCTAATTTCTCTTTCCAGAGAAATTCATTGTTAGTGTATAGAAATGTAGCTGCTTTGTGTATGTTGATTTTGAATCCTGCAGCTTTCCTAAATTCAACTTATTTTAACCATTTTTTCATTGAGTCTTTAGGGTTTTCTTTATATAAGATCATGTTGCCTACAGAGGAATTTTACTTCTTTCAACCTATTTTGGATGCCTTTTGTTTCTTTTTCTTACCTGTTTGCTCTATTTTGGACTTCCAGTTCTATGGTGAAAAGAAGTGGCAAGAGTGGTCATCTTTGTCTTGGTGCTGATTTTAGAGGAACAGATTTTATCTTTTTACCATTGAGTGTGACTTTAGCTGTGGGCGTTTTATATATTGCCTTTATTATGTTGCAGTACATGTGAAGTACATATGTTCTTCTTATTTGTGGAGAGTTTTTATCATGAAAGGATGTTGAATTTTATCAGAGGCTTTTTCTGCATCTTATTGAGTTGGTCATATTTTTTATCCTTCATTCTGTTAATGTGGTATTTCACGTTAATTGACTTTCATATTTTGAACCATCCTTGCATCTTTGGGCTAAATCCAACTTGATCATGGCGTATGATCCTTTTACTGTGCTGTTGAATTCTGTTTGTTGTACTTTGCATTTGATACTAACTTCTGGTCCCTGGCTTAGCGATAGCTTGGATGACTTCCGGTATCCTGGATGTCAGTAATCCTACAGAGTTGTTGATATTTTTCCCTCCAAAACTAATACATAACATGAATTGAGCTTAAAGCGTGTGCCAGGCACTCTACAAAGTATGTTACATCCATCCTATCTTTTATGATGAGGATATTGAGACACGATGAATATACGTAACTTGCTCAAGGCTCCACATTTTCATGCAGAGGAGCAGAAACCTGCATCTAGCAGCCTGTCTCTACACACCATACTTTTAACCTCTATTATATGCTGCTTCTGTGTAATTATGATGTCTGTGTCCCAGTGACATTGTGAGAACCAGATGAGACCGTGCATGGTCTCATGCACATAGGAGTGCACATATATTGTTAAATGCACATGTATTGTTAAATAAAAGGCAGAAAACAAATATTGCCTCTCATTTGAAAAGCTCTTCTATTGTGCTTGATGCTCATATTCTAGCACAGAATAGTAAGTGACAAATACAGATGCATCGACACCCCCATGTCTAAGAAGAATGGAGGAGTGTGCAGCACAAGAGTCTGAGGGGCTTAGTGGGGACAGATCTTGAGGACCTCGTGGGGAACTGGCTACTTCCAATGACCAGCAGCAGGGTCTCCTGATTCCACACACCTTCAGGAGGTCATTTCCTGATCTTGCCTAGATCCTGTAAGCATAGGCCTAACCACTTTTACTGAAGACTGGTGTCCTCATTTGTGTTTGGCTTGGGCAGCCTGCTCAGATGCGCTCCCAAATTTCCAATCACCTTTCCACCCTATTTAACTCTGCTATGGATAGAGAGACAGGTGGAGTTAAGCTCTTCTCTGCTAATACCAGATCAAGCGGCAAAGTATCTAGGGAAATTGCGCAAATGGAACTGTGGTGCAAGAGATACTTTCCACTGTGTGCCTTTTTCACTCTTTTGGCTCTGTATCCTGTGAATGTATTATTTATTCCTGCAAAATGAAATTCTCAACTAATGCATAAATAAACAAATATATAAATCATGTTCCCTAGGTGATTGTGCTGCACAGTGAGGTTTGAGAATCACTGCATTAACTCATCACAAGGGAGGGAAATAAACTCAAAATGCTTAGCCCATTTATCAACCTTCTAGTGAAGTCATCTCCCTTATATCCCCAGTGCTTACTACAGAGCCCGGGGGAGGGTGCTCAATAAGCGTTTGTTGAATTTAAATCAACCCTTACCTTCTCTCTGCAACAGACTGAGATGAGCGTGGTCTGTTGACTTCTGTGCCTATCTTTACATACCACCTGCAGACTAATGGCCACATCATCACATCTTGTGTAAAAATCTCCAGCTTCCAAATTCAGAGCACTGAAATGTATTTAACTGGGGCTCCTTGTCTGATCCTGTTCTTTCAAAATTATAAACTGTGGTCTTTTTGAGATTAATTTGGAAAGGGCCTTGGGCCAAAAGTCAGAATTCTGTGAATACAGGGACTGGTGGGAGCTTAGGGAAGTATTTATGGAGGAGGGCACATCTTGTCCAGGACTATGAGAATGACTAAGATTTTCAGTGTACAGTGAAACCACAGGAAAGGTAGACCTGGAGGCTGAGCGACTCCAGGTGGGAGTACAGGAGCAGAAATTATAGCATTGGGAAGAGCTTCAAGCGGGAAAGTGTGGTTTGTTCGGGAGAAATAAGGAGCACTTAGCTATAGGAAAGGAGAGCAGGAGATGCAGGCTCGGGAGAAGGATGGGGCCAGGTCATAGCAAACAACCCCAAAGTATTGGGCTTGATGTACACACAAAGGAAATTACAATTGCTATAGTATTCAAATTGCTAAGACCTTCTTTTTTTTTTTAACTTTATAGTTTATTGCCAGGTTGGTTTCCATATAACACCCAGTGCTCTTCCCCACAAGTGACCTCCACCATGAACATCACCCCCCTTTACCTTTCCCCCTTCCCCTTCCGCCCTCACTTTGTTTTCAGTATTCAAGAGTCTCTCATGTTTTGTCTCTCTCCCTCTCCCTAACTCTTTTTCCTCCTTCCCCTCCCCATGGTCCTCTGTTGGGTTTCTCCTGTTAGACCTATTAGTGAAAACATATGGTATTGTCCTTCTCCGCCTGATTTATTTCGCTTCACATGACACCCTTGAGGTCCATCCACTTTGCTATGAATGGGAAGATTTCATTCTTTCTCATGGCCATGTAGTATTCCATTGTATAGATGAACCACATCTTCCTAATCCATTCATCGGTCAATGGACATTTAGGCTCTTTCCATGATTTGGCTATTGTTGAAAGTGCCGCTACGAACATTGGGGTGCATGTGCCCCTATGCATCAGCACTTCTGTATCCCTTGGGTAAATCCCCAGCAGTGCTATTGCTGGGTCATAGGGGAGTTTTATTGATAGTTTTTTGAGGAACCTCCACACTGTTTTCCAGAGCAGCTGTACCACTTTATATTCCTCCCAACAGTGTAGGAAGGTACCCGTTTCTCC
>CM053572.1:25853321-25879383 GCA_028646485.1 Cryptoprocta ferox
CAGTCTAAAAGCATATAACCAGCCAAGAGGAGAGATAAGAATATGCTACGGGAAATATATCTGGATGGCAGCAGAAAAGAAGGAGAAGCAAAGAAAAAAGGAAAAAAAAAAAAGACAACTCCCCTGTGCGGATGGCCATGGTCTGGCGTCAGGTCAGGTCTCGGGGGGCTGCTCTCTCCAAGGCCCCGCCTTGGTGGTTGCGGGGAGAAGTATGGCGCCGCCTTAAAGCTTTGCCGGAACCAAGCGTCGCAACCGCCCTTCTGAGTCCCATCTCCCTGTGCCTCGGGCGAGCCAAACTGTATTCTCCAGGTTCTGCCTCACTTCCAAATCCTAGTCCATGCAGTTCAACACTGTCACCGGGGATGAGATGCGTTCCCGCTGGCGGCCGGCCTCCCGGCCCAGCTTGCGCCGCCCTTTTCGCGGAGCCGCCGCTGCCGCCGCCGCCGCCGCTTTTCAAGACGCCTTTCTTGGCGCCGCCGCCACCGCCTTTCACACCGCCGCCGCCTTTATCGGTCCCGCCGCTCCCGGTGCAGCTTGGAGTGGATGCTGCTGCCGTTGCACCCAAGGAATGATTCGCAGGCCAGGTGGGACGGATTTCTCTCCCCGCGCCCGGCAGTTATATATGGGGAGACGGGCGAGTTTTTCCTCCCTTAGAGATGGTTCTAGGTGCGTTTTCTGTCTCTTTCTCTTCCCCTGGTCTCTCCGGGGCACAGCGCGCTCTCCCTGTGTTGGGCTCGGGGGCTCCTTTCCCCTTTACCACCGGGACCCGCCCATCCCCTAATTTCCCAGATCACAGTCACTCACTCAGGGATCTTTGAGGTTGTCTTCTTTCTGGCGTCTGTTTCTTCTTTCCCCCACTTGCAAATCCAAGTTTTATCCCTTCAGTCCTTCTCAGTTCAGTCCATACGGCCGTGCGCGGATTACAGAGCTCCCTGCTTCTCCGCCATCTTGCCCGTTCCCTCAAATTACTAAGACCTTCTTGGGGAAATGAGGCAGATCCTGGCCTTGAAACTAAATTTAGGACTGTGATTTTTAAACAAGAAATGTGCCCCAAAGTTTGCTGCAGAAGCAGAACAGTTCAAGTGAAACCACGCTCTCCAGGAGAAGAATGCGTTCTCCCGATAGATTCAGCTGGGTTTTGATGTTGAACCTGCTGAGAATAATGAGGAGAGAGGAGAGAATCATTCGTTAAAGAAAGAAATGTGGAAGCAGAGAAATAACTGATTTCTCCTCTCAGTGTAACCGGGAAAGAATGAGGTGGGTGACGATATAAAGGTGGTCCAGGGTAGAAATGGAGGATGCAAGTGGCAGAAATCAATTCCCTGACAACAGTATATCCGTTCCGAGCTCGGAACCCAGACTTTTTCTCCGTATCCTCAGCTCAGTGAATTGCTCTCCTTTCCCCTAAAGTGCTTCTCCCAGAACCACTGTTGGAAAGGATGGGATGTGCTCTTCCGTCCCCATCTGAAGGCTGCCAGGCAGCCAGTGTGCACCACTTTAGCATGCCTCCCCACCGATGGCAAGGAACCCCAGACAGCATGAAAGAGGCCCAATTAATGGAGAAGAGAGCAAAAGAAAGCACTCCATATGTGAGCCCTGTTTGCCCCCAACTGTTTTGAGGGAGGAAAGAGGAAAGTAATCATGCAAAAGTATCTTCTTTCAGAAAGTCCGTTTCATTCCTCCAGGACAGCAGAGAAACCTCTGGGGGGCACAGGGCCCACACTTAGAAATTCCACCTCCATGCTGGATAGTTGTTTTGGAGACTAAGAAGGCTTCAAAAGGTGCTAGTTACTTTTTAATGTAACTGGATGCAAAATGTCTCTTGCCCAGTCGGTTTCAGGTCTTATAAGGCACATTGATCGATAATTCCTTAACAGGATTATTTTTTCGTCTCTGTCATTTTTACTGTTCAAATTTCTGTTAAGAGCTCTCTGCATGTGATATGGGGATGAATGTAGAAAAGGTATTCTTCAGGGCCCACATAGAGCCCACCCTGTTACCCTGTCTGGCCCAGTGAAATTTCCCCTTAGGGTAACACATAAGTCACTTTCTCAGTCTTGGTCTGTAAGGGCTATGCAATGTCAGTTTGCATGGACAAAGGTCTAAGGGCACACAGAGATCAGAGAGTCCCTTTGCTATTGTGGCTGCACAGTCAACCTCAGCAAGGCAAGGCCAGCACAAGGTTAAGGCGAGTAAGGTGCCTAAGGTCAAATTTAAGGAGGCACTCACTCTTGGGGGTCACTTAAGTGCAGGATCAATCCTGACAGCCTCCTTAAATTTTTGCTCCCCAAATGCCTCATTCTAGTCCCTGCCCAGAGCCTCAGTGTTCTGTTTACAAACACTCAGACATTTCATGCCTTGACATTTTAGGCAACTGGATCAACATTTATCCAGTAGATGCATTTCGAAATATTATTCACAAATATTGAGAAGTTTCATCTGTTTCTTAGGATCTTCCACTGGCAGTGACCCCAACCATGTTAACTTCATATTTTCCTTACTGCTTCACGCAGAGAACCTTAAAAGCACTGCAGGAAGTTGACATTAAATGAATTGATCAAAGAGAAATAACCTTGGGTGATCACCTCCCAGATTTACCCGTTTCGCAAGTTTGTTTCCATGTTTTAATTTTCTATACGTTGAGACCACCTGTGTTAAATTTGGATTCCTCTAATTCACTGTTGCCCCGACCAATCAAGAGGCTAAACAAAATAAAAGTGACCATCACTTACTTGTCTTTATTTCCCACCCATCCTGCATACACTCGGAAGTGAAGGCTACATGTCGTATTACACTCTCTTACAGTACCCAACCGATCCTGGATTCTCAGGGTTGAAATAATTGGGGACGTACTATTAACTACCTGGAAAAATTTATTTTTTCATTTTATAGTCCTTGAGTTAGCATCTTGCCAAACAAGGGCATCTCTGTCAATGTGAATAACAGGATTCAAGTCCTTTGGTTTTAATTTTTTGGTATAAATCAAGAGGTCAATTTTGGCCAGTTCAAGGCTGAATCCAAGACGGTTTTAAGACTATAGCCAGCAGAGGACATCTTTAGGTCACATCGTTGAGTATCAGAAGTTCTGCTCTCTATGTGAGTCATTGCTGAATGCTATGGCAATATGATAGCTGAATATCAAAGAGGGATGTTATATTTCACATGGGTGGCTCTTTCCTACTTTAGTTTATGACTGTTTCCATTGCTTTTACATTTAAAAGGCTCTCACTAGTTTACTGTTTAAAAACAAAATTCACCTGAGTAAACTTTATATATTTTATTGGCTTTATTCAATGATCCATGAATCAGGGAGCATCCGCCATAATAGAAAGGATCTCCAAAGAAATGTACAAAATGAAAAACTTTTATAGGCAGAAGGGAACAGGAACAAGAAGTTATACGAGGCACAAAAGCAGGTTGGTTATTATAAGGTTACTAGCTTTCCTTTAGGAGAAGGCAGGCATCTATTAAGAAATTCCTGAATAATTCCCTTTCCACAGGTGTCAAACTGTAATTAAGTTCAGTCTTGCTTTGGTGATCTGGGGCTTAGCGTAAGCAACTCCACTTGGGGCCTGTTGTATTGTTTTTAACAATTCTCCCTTTCTGATTAGACTCTCAGCCTTAGAGGTGTGGTAGAAAAAAAAAATAAGGCAATAGCTTACCAGCTCCTCCCAGCTACTGCTCTGGAGTTCTTGCAGTTTTGCTGAATATCTTTGTGCTATTCACAGGTCATGATGTCGGGTTCACATTCTCCAAGTCAGTCATTCTTGTTGTTCCTTTTCTGTCTTAGGGAGATCGTTTGCTTGGTCTATGGTCTAGATGTAGAGCTAGAATGCTTTTCTTTCCACCTGGGTACATGGTTTCATTTAGCTCAGGGAAGAAGGTGTAAAAAATAAAAAGTTTCTATTAGGCTCTGAATATTTGCTTCCACTTTGGCCAATTTCTGGTCATAGAGCTACTTTAAAAACTCCTATGAAATATCTTGTCCGATTTCATCCAGGACAAACAGCAAATGTTCTTGGCTATATTGAACAAACCCTCAGACACAAGAGGTGTCACCAGAGAGGGGACAAGGGGTACTATCCTTGAAGATCCAGTGCCACTCCCAAAATAGCCCAAAGAAAGAAAGACTTAGACATTTTACCTGAGAGCTGGCAACAGTTGGTGGGACCCTTGCTACAAAGGGAATACAGCTCACATTTCTGCCCAGCCATATTTTGCGGCTCCCAACCTGAAGACTGAGCTGTCTCTATGCCCTGGAACCAGCAGCCTGCATGTCCTAGGCAGGCAGAAAGCCAAGCCAGGTTCTTGGGACACGAAACAAGAGAATGAAGGACATAGCTTCTCCTGGGAGAGAAAGGATCAGCAACCAAGAGGTATCTCCAAACCAAATTCATAAGAGTCTGGATTTGGAAAGGAAGGACAACCTGAGATCTTAACTCCTTCTTTCTACTGGGCAGTACAGAGATCCAGGAGAGCTGACTCTTGTGTGAATTCTCACCCTTCGCTGGTTTCTGCCAGTTTCCTAAGGATCCTATCTGCTGTCTCAGGAGTAAGTGAGGTTGAAAGTAGACAGTGTATCCTCGGTATCTACCAGAATTTGGCAAGGTTTAATGTTAATTTTAATTTTAGTTTCCTCTTGAAGGTTGCAGGGAATAACTTCTAGCAGTTTACTGGAGCATTTCTCAGGATCCCCTCAGGACCCTGAGTACAGGACCCACCCGGATGGTATGGGGGCTACTCACCTGGTGAACTTTTGTTGATGGTCTTCAAGTCTCTTCAGAGGGGAAACACAATTCAGATAGAGGATTAGTAGACTGAGTAGTCAGATAAAGGAGGATGGAAGGGAGCAGTGGGAGTTATAGCAGTCTTATATAGTCTTGTCTTAGGTTTATCTTTAATGTTCCTTAGACTTTTGGAATCTTGAAGCCTATCAGAGGCTCCTAAATTTCAATTACAATAGGTACTCTCCCATGTTTATTTGATTTAGGAGCCCGGGCTTTCAACTTCATTCCTTAAAATGAATGATCTTGTCTAATTGGAATGTTCTCAGTAATGGCCATTTTAATTCTAGACTTTCTTTGTAAGATTCCGCCATTTTTATAGACATGTATGACTTCAGAGAACACAATACATAGATACAAATATAAGTAGGTATGCTAGAAGGTGGTACATTAATTTCTTTGAAACTTCAAGCCAAATTAATAGCTAAGAGGAATTGAACACAAGCAGATAGGGATAGACCATTGGCCACAAGATCTCCATGGTATTAGCATTCTCTTGTGGAAGAAGAATGAAAGAGTAGGGCATCATCTGACAGAGCTGACACTAGGAGATCCCCAGCTGCAAGGCACAGCAGGCTAATTTGAAAATGGCAGCAGAAATGAGGAGGGGTTTCCTCTGTGTAATACTGGATGGGTGTAAGGAGTCCACAAGGGAAAGGTCTGAGGGATCCTCAGTCTGGCCCCTGTGAGTTCTCCACACCAACAAGCCAGAGCTCCTGCCAGGATGCAGTCCCGCCTTGAGGAATAACTGCTCAGAGAAGCAAACCAAACAGAACAGAGACATAGGGACAAAGAAGGACAAAGGTGGAGAGGGGAAGAGCCAGGAAAGCAGAGGGAGCCGGGCTGCCCTATTTTTGAACATGATGAAACAACAGGAGAGGAGCTTTGAGAAGTAACAGAAGCTGTCCCTGAACCACGCCTCATTCTAAACATTCAGGAAACCAATTTCAACCCAAAATTCAGCAATAGACAAGTATGGACATCAAATCCATACCAACTTAATGTAAGAAAAGGGAGAATAAGGTGCATAATAGCATCCCTGCAGACAGTGAAAGGATGCCAGAAAGATTTGCTCTCAAAATAGATTAAAACTATGACCTACTATTTCAAAACAAACTAAAAGATTAAGAAAATGATATAAGACATTAAAGGATAGGGTAAATCAGAATTAGAAAAAACTCCAAAATGAGGTGATAACACTCAGGAAAGGACTCAAGATAATGTAAAAATCTATGGCATTTATAGAATTTTTTTTAACTGAATGACTAGAGTGATATAGATGTAGAAGGACTCTGTACAGGGTACTTGTAAAACTGAAACTCAGTGAGAGCTGAGGAGAGGTTATAGTTCATAATTACTACATGCTGTGACCACGTAGATGCAGTTAACTCCAGTAAATGTGGGGGAGCATGGGTAGAGCTTGTGCCAAAATAATTTTAACATTTTCAGCCATCATACTGTCACCACTATCACTGTTAGTATCAGTATTGTTACTATGATACTGTCACGTGTACAATACATGAAAAAACAAATGAGTCATGATGGAACATTCTTATTCTGTGACCTCTACTGTCCTTGAGATCCAGGATTCTCAGTGTGAAAGAAAGGAGTTGCATCTATAATAGAGAAAAGGTTAAATAAATGTTCTTCAGGCTTAAATTTGAATTGTAAGAGCAAAGTGAACTCATGAGGTCGTGTGTGTATGTGTGTGTGTGTGTGTGTGTGTGTGTGTGTGTGTGTAACTCTTACCTCTGTATACTACTTAAAAATGCCTTGAGATAATGACCAACATCATAGTAATTGTGGTCTTGAAATTAAATTTGTCACCAAAAGAAACCTGAGCTTTTTAAAGAAATAGCTTATTTCAGGTCTGGGGCAGGAAAGCCAAGATGAGCATGAGCTGTCATATTGTCTCACACCCAGAGGGGATGGCCAGGAGGCTACCAGATCCTACTTGGGCCATGACAGAAAGACTCTAGAGATGACTTAAAGAGCCTCCCACTACTTAAAGGTGGGACAAAATTGTGTTTCAGTAATCATAATAATTATAAAGCATTGAAAATGACCAAATATGTTTATATCCATGAGTGTATGGAATTAAAACATTAATCACCTTCAAAAAGTGATAGCAAACCACTTCATTATCTTGAAGACCAGTAAATAAATGAAAAAGGCCAAGCATTTTCTTACCTTCATGAACTATATCAAGGGTAATCAAAAGAGTTAAAAAGGACAAGTGTCTCCTCATCAAATATTCCAACAAATAAATTCCTAAGATGTCTCCCTCCCTCCATGTTCTGATCTTTGATGGCTTATGACATTTTAGCTTCATTCTCCCTCTTTTCGCCTTTTGCTCCATATCTGGGTGAGCCAGGAAGGCCTGTGGCCATCTCCTTTGGCACCTGGAGATGGGTCAGCCATGCCAGCTCCACTGTGCGCAGAAAGCCTGACCTCAGCCCTGTCTTCTAATCTCAGTAAAAACCACGTGCAGTCTCCTTTCCTTGCTCTCTCGAGTCATTGTTTGGGCAGCTTAGAAAGCCAGCAGTGCTGTAGTCTGACTACAGCCCCATTATGTAAGTCATAAGCCTTTTCATTCCTTCTCTGTGGATGGTGTTTATCAGTCTTGACATCCAAACCGGTTTTGGATGGGGATCCATCCTGTCTCTCAGAATGATCTTACCATAAACCAAAATGAAAAGATAGATGTAGAATATTGCCATTCGTAACCCCCGATTAGACACTGCATTTAGGCAAGGCTGCTAACATCATAAAATGAGAGGTACATCAGACACTGTATGCCTCCTCTAATTTTGAAAGACTTTACATCTGTGTGTGTCTATGTGTGTGTATTCAGAATAAGTGAAGGTCTGTTGGATCATGTACTCAAACATACTAGTGGGAAATACCAGTACAAAAATATTATACATTGGTACTATTTTTCTGGAAAGAGATTTGGCAATAAAGTTTAAGAAGCTTAAAAGCTGTAGAGTTCTTTATCCACCTTGTAGATATCAAAACTAAGGAATAATTAGTGACATGATAAAATTTTAAATATGAAGATTTACAGTGTAACAATGTAGTTTCATATGAAGTAATTAATCAGAGAAGATATATAATGTCTAAAGGTAAAGGAAAAAGTTGAACAACATGCCATAAATTAAAAGATGCCTTTGAAAAAATGTTAATAAGCATCAGTGCTTGAAATATATGCCATAGTGTTGTTTTTGAAAAAAAGCAAGAAACAAATGAGTATTCAAAATGGATGTATACGGGAAAATTAAACACCCTGGGAGAAAATGCAGCCATGCAAACTCTGTTGAAAACCAGTGTCAGAGCATGTTCTCGAATTGGCCCACGAGAAATGACAGCTTGTCAGCAAAGTCGTCAGGCGGCACCCACCCCAGACGCTGAAGTTTCGTGTTCACGGTGGACCCTGTCTGTAAAACTGATTTCTGGGTCCACATATTCTCGCAGTAAGTAAGGAAAGGAATCTCAACACGCCATGTAAGGAGTGATAATGGGGAATGCTCCTACCTTTCCAAATAAAAGATACAGATCATTGTTAACATCATCATCTTCTTCAGCATCATGATTTCTGTGCCTGTCAGGGAGGGGCCCCTTGACCACGGAGCCCCGGGGTCCTTACAAGCTACTTTCCATATCAAACTAGAGCACACTCATGAACATTTCCATCTCTCTGGTAGGACTGTGAGTTCCAAAGAACTGTGTGTGTATCTGCCCTGATCCCTGCTGGAACCCTAGCTCCCAGCCCTGCCAACCCTGGCACAGAGAGAGTACCTGATTAATATTTGTCAAATGAATGAACAAATGTTCCTGTAACAGATGTGCTCCTGGAGAACCAGTTCTCCACTGTTTAAGCCTTCTTTCTCTAATGAGAGACGGGCTGAAATTATTTATAGGAAAGAATGCTACGTGCCCTGTACCTATATAGTGGATTGCTATTAAATGTGGGGCACCTACTACTTCAGTATTAACGCTGTCTCCCATTTCTTGTATCCAAGAAAGTATAGGCATTGTGCTGAGTAGTTCATATTTGTTATATCTAAACTCAAACCACCTTATCTCTCTGTCCATTTTGCCCATGTGGACATTAGGACTCAAGAGAATTGGTGTCACAGGGCCAAGACCACCTAGCTGGGAGCTCCCAAGTCAAAGTGACTGGTTTCAATAGTTTGCATGCACTACTAAGGATCAAATCAAGAAATGAAAGAAAATGAAAGATATCCCTAGATGTCTCCAAAGAAGGGAATAAGTAGGAATATGATCAGTCAGCAGGGAGCCTAAGCTGCTGGGAAACTCAGAAAGCTCCCAAATGTTTCAGCTGGTTTGCTCAGGTTTATTTGAAAAGGAAATAAGGTAAGAATGGAGTTCTTCAGTCAGATATCTAATCCTTCAGGGACGGGAAGGCAAAACATGGTGTTAGAGACTAGAGTAACTTTTTTTTAACCACATTAAGAATTCTTGAAAAGGTGAAACACAGAGGATGCTGAGGGAAATGGGGGCTTGAATCACGATTTTTTTTTCAGATTTTTGATAAATGTTCACTATATGGAGACTGATTATTGAGAGATGAAGAAGAACGAGCAGTTAAAGTATTAATGTTGGACCCAAGGTTAGCAAAAATGAAACAAGTATCCAAATGATAGGTTTGACCATTTCGTCTAGAAATGTATACACACATAACTTTAATTAGACACTTGACACTAAAAATGGAAATTAAAGGATTATATATGTCCTTAATAGTAACCATTTAGAAGTAATGGTTAATAATGGGGAATTGAAATGCTTTCATAAATGGGATTAAAATTTATACTGAAAGGACAGTGAAAAATCAGTTGTTAATCAGTCTTCAGCCAGTGAAAAATGATAAAAAAAAACTGGAGGATTTTACAGATGCTGATGTTTTTAGGGGAATTTTCAGGTCCTTACTTTAGTAAGAGGAATCTATTTAACCACTCTGAGACAGAAAATATACTAGGTATCTCAGGCAAAGTTAAATAATATACAGATTGACAAGATTCTTATTGTGTGTTGCAGACCTTTGTTTCTCAATACTGCCTGCATATTAGAATCACCTGGACAGCTTCAAAACTATTCATTCTGGGTCCCTACCCTAGCCTAATTAAACCAGAACCTTTGGGAATGAGATTCAGTATTTATAAAAAGCTTCCCTGATGATTGTATTTTGCTGCTGGATTGAGGATCACTAATTTAGAAAGTGAAGAGGATGATTATAAACCAAATGAGAGTAAGAACTCTGCAAGATTTATTCAAAACATTGCCTGGGACAGGATAGATACTCAATAAAGACTTATGGAATGGATTGAGTAATTTAGTAATCCTGTGGCATATCTATAATTAGGAAAGCCTGTCAATGCTTCCCACCTCATAATACAATTTTTAAAATTGTGTGTGCTGAATGATAACTTATTTTCAGTTCTCTTTGAGCATGTGTTCAAATAATAGTATTTACTAATTCATAATTTGAAGACATGAAGGTCCTGTGAAATGGGGCTGGATTTCTTGTCACCAAAAGGAACTGGATACCTGGCTTGCCATCATTATAAATGGTCCCTTAGCACGTAATATGGGATGAAACATTGCTGAAATTCTGGCTCAAAAAGCCATGCTTTGACACATTTTTGATGAGGACCTACTATAAGACATACTCTATATCAGAACCAGTATATCCATACATTTAACTTTGAAACAAAATTCAGTAGTGACCTCTAATATAGGAGATAGTCTGATATTTTCTGTTCTATTTTATTAATTAAAAAATATTTTATAAACTTAATTTCATGACCTACTAGGAGATCTGCAGTCAAAACCTTGAGAAACGGCTCAGTAATGGGACCATGCAAATAGCATGGCTAAGGCAAAATAGGAAATGTCTTTCTTGCTTTGGAAGAGAACATAGATTTTCAGTGCCTGTAACTAACTCATGATAGCATTTACTGAGTGATGTCTGACATGTATGTTTTATTGTTTACTGTCTATTTCTTGCAACATGAATGTATGGCTCATGCAGGCAGAACTCCCATCTGCCTTGTACACCGTTGTATCAGCAACTAGATATAAAAACAGTGCCTGGTTCATATCAGTAAATGCTTATTAAACTGATGAACACATAAGTAATAAGTCCCTAGTATAATGGTTTCCCAGACCCAATAACATTGCATGTAATTTTCAGTTTTTTTCCAAACAGCTTTCATTTCCAGAATCCTAGTCATACAGTTTTCATCCTCTTGAAGAACTAGCTATGTCATTATTGGAGTTTTTTTAAGGCATTACTAAGGAGATCCATGACGTATTCAGTGGAAAGTACCATAGGGCTCCTGCAGCTCACCCCAGGGTTAGAAAAATCAACTTCACCTTAAAGTTCATGGTCCTGAAGCCAAAAATAGCATCCCTTATGGACAAAAAGAAGGAAAATCTATCTTCTCAGTGTTTTTCTGGGAGTAACAGTTCCTAAATATCTTGGCAGGGAAGTAGGCAGACTTTGGAAGTAAGACAGCCATCAGATCAGGAGCCTGGGAGCCAAGTATGATGAATGCCAATGAAGCTGCCAAATCACAGGAAGTTCCTGGACCTTTGGGAGGGAATTGAAAAAAAAGGAGAAATAACTGGTAATAGGCACACCGGTTGGAGGAAGTAAAGAGACAAAGGGCTACAAGGCAGGGAACCTAAGAACACAAATGCAACCCAGGGAGAGAGAAGAGAGAAAAGGGTGAGGACATAGATCAATTGCTATCCATCCATACACATACAACACACTGCAGATGAGCCGCGTGACTCATAAATTTCATTTCACATTTGTTGTGTTAGAGATTTATAATCTAAGCTTCTGGTGCGATTATTTATTGAATGCTTGCCTTTTGCAAACACTAGGAATAGAATTGTCAAAATAGTAGACATAGTACCTGTCCTCAGGGAATTTCTTTTTTTTTTTTTTTTTGAGTTTATTTATTTTGAGAGAGAAAGCAGGGAAGGGGCAGAGAGAGAGAGGGGACAGAGGATCCAGAGTGGGCTCTGGGCTGACAATTTGGGGCTCGAACTCATGAACTGCGAGATCATAACTTGAGTCGAAATCCAGAGTTAGATGCTTAACTGACTGAGGCACCCAGGCGCCCCTGGGGAATTTCTATTCTAATGAGGAATTTAGATGCAGATAATGTTAATAGGTTAATTACATAATTAATTGTGGATTGCAATTTTAAGAGTTACGAAGAGGGCCAATGGTACTGTAAACACTTGAGCTAGGATCTCGAGCGTGAGGAGGAGCCAAGTGGAGCATTCCAAGTAGAGAGGACAGCATTTGTAAAGGCCCTGTGGCCGTGGAAGTATGTTCCAGTTGAAGACAGTGCGGCCGGCAGGAAGCAGGGTCTGGACCATACAGGAATCCGTAGGGCATGCAGAGAATTTGCTGTTTCGTCTTGAGAGAAACATGAAGCCGTTCAAGGGTTTCGAACAGTGTTCAGGGGGTGTCGGTGGGGAGAGATCAGGGGCAGGATTTTACACATGTGCACCTGTCTCAGGTCGATCCTGTGGCAAGCGTTTCTGCAGGCTGGTCGTCAGGTGTCTTGAACACCCCATTCCAATCCCAGCTGATGCGGATCTGTGAGACAGAAGAGCTTTCTGTTCTGTTACTGGATCCTCTTTCAGTGTATCCCTGAATCTGTCCAATTTACTGTGCAGAGAAGTTCCCCAGTTTAAATCGTTTCTCATTAGAGAATGATTTAGAAAGGAAGAGGCTTTGCCCGCCTATTACTACTGAAGAAAACGTTCTTGGGTGAGTGAGACTTCCCTTCATCTGGGGCCGGTAACTCAAGCTACTCCAGTAATGATTTGCCGTAAATCCTCCTAAATCCTCATCATCTCACCCTTTTAATCCTCAGCTCCTTCTCTACATATCAAGCTAGGGAGAGCACAAATCCCCTTATTTATTAAGAAAAACCCACAGACCCATAACCTGGGAATGTAATTCCATCTGTGTAGGAGTGCAGCCGAATGTATCTTTGTGCAACTTTGATGAAAATGAAATTTTACTTTCCAGATGGGGAAAGTGAGGGACAGAGGCCTTGGAACTCCAAAAGGGTCTGGCTTTCTAGAGCGCCCTGTCTAGACAGCAAAGATGCATCTTTTCTGGTTTCCTTATACTGCTTTTTTTTTTAAATTTTTTTAAATTTTTTTATTATTGAGAGACAGAGAGAGACAGAGCATGAATCGGGGAGGGGCAGAGAGAGAAGGAGACAAAGAATCCGAAGCAAGCTCCAGGCTCTGAGCTGTCAGGAGAGAGCGGGACGAGGGGCCAGAACCGTCGAACCTTGAGATCATGACCTGAGCCAGAGTCAGATGCTTAACCAACTGAGCTACCCAGGTGCCCCCCTTATACTGCTTTTAAGATTAGATCAAATTCAATATAATCATGAACTATGGTTTCTTAAAAAATAAAAAAAAACAAAACTTATTCTTGAAAAAATTTCAGGTGTGAGAAATCTGAATCCATGTGGGAGCACTTGAGTTTAGCCCCCACATCTAACAATGAGGGAAAATTGGGAAAATCCTTTTAAATATTTAGTAAGCAGTTATTGTGTACCAGTGACTGTGCTGAAGGTTTAAATATACCATTTCATCTGATCCTCATAACTCTCTAGTAGCTGCTAGTAACATCTGCATTTTGCAGATGAGGAACATGAGGCTAAAAGCGGTTCCTTCACTGCCCGGGACTGTGGCGGAGCTGGGATCTGAGCCCCATGTATACAACTCAGACACCCACTTGTTTAATTCCAATACAACACAATAAGATTGATTATGTAAACTTAGCAACACCAGGGCAGGGTTCCTAGTATTGTCCAGTACTGTGAAGGTAATAGCTCAGGCTGGCATCTAGGAAAGGTGGTGACTTAAGGGTTAGAAATCAAACCCTTCCGGGCACCTGAGTGGCTCAGTCCGTTAAGCGTCCGACTCTTGGTTTCAGCTCAGATCATGATCTCATGGTTCATGAGTTTGAGCCCTGCGTAGAGTTCTGCACTGACAGTTCAGAGCCTGCTTGAGATTCTCTCCCCCCCCATCCCTCCCCTACTCACACTGTCTTTGTCTCTCTTAAAATAAATAAACTTAAAAAAATTAAAAAAAAAGAAATCAAACACTTCCCTCCCCTTCCATAAACTGACCCAAAAGACCAAAAGAATCTGAAAACAGGAAATCAGAGATAGTGCCATACCCCTGTTGGAAACTTGCAGGAGTTTCTGCTCTGGTGCAGAACATGGAATGGGTATAAAGGAACTGAACCCTGGGGAGGGGGCGGGGCAGGCTGCGGGACAGAGGGGTTCCCCCCATCCCCCCACCACCACCACAGGTTCATCCTGCGCTGTGGATCAGTCAACCACAGAGTCAGCCCAGCAGGGCAGAACTTCCATTAGAGGAAAAGCCCGGGGGAGGTGGACTGCGTGTTAGAGGCAATTTAAGAACAGCTGGGTAGATTTATTTTTTTTCTCTGCATCTGTGATGCCAAGAAGGTAACAAAACATTACTTACATCAGACATTTAAATCAGAACATGCAATTCATGGAAAATACAAACTGTTCCTAAGTAAAATCCTGTACCAAGGAATGGAGTACACATTTGTTTCTTAGCCTTGGGATTGATTACACAGGGAAGAGTCTCTTGGTTTGTGTGGTGCACAGAGAAAGATGGTGCACTATTTGCTGGTTTTCAAGGTGTGGAAACATGACTCTTAACTATTCTCTTTTTTTCCCTGTGTCTGAGCTCTACTTCCTGCCCACCCTATAAGACCTAGCTCATGCCAACTCTTTCATAAAGCCATTACTGAACCTCTCCACCTCTCATCCCCCTCAACCAGAGGTGATATCTACATCTTCTTCTGTTTGCTGACCGTTGTTAATTTTAAAAGATGCAGTTGTGGGGTGCCTGGGTGGCTTAGTTGGTTTAGCATCCAATTCTTGATTTCGGCTCAGGTCATGATCCCGGAGTCATGGGATTGAGCCCCATGTTGGGGTTCTGTGCAGAATATGGAACCTGCTTAAGATTCTCTCTCTCTCTCTCTCTCTCTCTCTCTCTCTCCTTCTGTCCCTTCCCCTGCTCTCTCTCCCTCTCTCTCTCTCTTTCTCTAAAAAAAAAAACATGTAGTTATATTGGGTAAAAAAATAATCAAACCTAAGTAGTTTGAAGGCTTACAGTGAAAATACAGCTTCCTGCCACCCAACCTTCATTGCCTCATTGTTTCTCTTCTTAGCTTCTTGAATGTCTCCAAGGACAGTTGTCTATACCAGAAAATAGAAATTCTCTCTGCACATTGTTCTTCCCCTTCCTTGATCTCAGCATACATCCTTGGAGATTATTCCACATCAGACATATAGATTCCCCCTCATTTATTTTCAGGGCTAGCTAGCATTACCCTTACATCTCCTTCTTTTGAATCCCAGTGATGTACCTGCATTGCTGCTGTTAAGCTTTGCATCTCGTCCTTGAGATCTACTGCCCATGTGCCAGCTGTCTTCTCTGCTGGATTTTAACTCATTGATGGTAAAGACTACACATCATTCTTTGACAGATTTCCTTTGGACTTATTATAATGTAAGGTAGAAGTATCCAATAATTAAATTGTAAAGCTGTATCATGCTTTCCTATGGCTATTTGGTCATAG
The DNA here is from genome assembly GCA_028646485.1 of Cryptoprocta ferox. Classification (NCBI taxonomy): domain Eukaryota; kingdom Metazoa; phylum Chordata; class Mammalia; order Carnivora; family Eupleridae; genus Cryptoprocta; species Cryptoprocta ferox. The sequence continues at coordinate 25,868,796 of CM053572.1, forward strand.
AAGAGTGGTTTTTTAAATTTTTTAAATTTAAAAATAATAAATTTTATAAATATTTTGTTTTTAATTTTTTATTATTTCAGTTTTGAGAGAGAGAGAGAGAGAGGGAGAGAGAGCGAGTAAGCTCAGGAGTAGGTAAGGGGCAGAGAAAGAGGGAGACACAGAATCTAAAGCAGGTTCCAGGCTCTGAGCTGTCAGCACAGAGCCCAGTGTGGGGCTCAAATTCACGAACCATGAGATAATGACCTGAGCCAGAGTCAGATGTTCAACGGACAGAACCACCCAGGCACCCCAGATATACAAATCTTAAGTGTTCAGTTTGATAAGTTTTGAGAGTTGTAACTACCAGTCAAATATGATGTGGAATATTTCCATCATTCTGGAAAATTCCTTCATATAGCCTTCCAGTCAATTTTATCTCCCCCACTACCACCCACACATCAGAAGCAGTGATTTTCTGATTTCTGTCAGCATATATCAATCTTATATAATCTTGTACTAAAGTTAACTAGAATAACATAGTACATACTCTCATGAATATTCCTTTTCATTGTGGAGTACTATTTTACTTTATGAAATTTGTTTCTGAATGTTCTCTTGTCAATGGATTTTCATCCCCTTCCCAATTTTACCTATGATCAATAAGGTTGCTATGATCATCCTGGTACTAATCTTTTTGTGTGAACTATGTTCTCTTTTCTCTTGGGTACATACCTAGGAGTGCACTTCCTGGCTTGTGGGGGACATAAATGTTTAATAAGAAATTGCCAAATGCTTATCTAAAATTGTTGTATCATATCAAACTCCACCAGCAATGTAGAAAGGTCTTTATGTTCTTTTTTGCCCACATTTGATATTGTTGTCTTAATTTTCACTATTCGTGTGCATGTAAAATAATACCTCATAGTGGTTTTTATTTGAATTTCATGATGAGCAGTGATGTTAAAAACTTATTGACCATGTGTTATCTTATTTTTGAAGAATCAGTTGTAGTGTTTTGTCTGTGTTTTTTATTGAGTTGCTTTTTTGTTCTGGATATGAATCACTCATCAAATACATGTATTGGAAATACTCTCTCCTAGTCTGTGGGCCTCCTAGTCTGTGGGACCCCTAAATGGGGTTTTTGATGAGCAGAAAATTTTAATTTGACAAAGTCAAGTTTGCCTCCCCCCCATAATCACCCCCATTTTTGTGTTCTGTATAAAAAACCTTTTGCCTACAAGTCATGAAGATATATTCTTTCCTGTGTTTTCTTCGAGCAACTTTATTTCTCTAGGTTTTCTGTTAGATATATGATCTAACTTGAATTAATTTTTGTATATGGCATGAAATAGTGGCTGAGATTTCTTTTTATTCCATACAAATATCCAGTTATTCCAGCTTTCCTTCCTCCATTGTCTTTGTACCTTAGAATTCAGTTGTCTGTATATGTGTGGGACTGTATCTGGATTCCCAAGTCTTTCTGATCTATCTGATACCAACACCACACTGTCTAGATTACTATAAATTTATTTTGAAGTCATAGAATATAAGTTCTCCAGTTTTTTTCAAGATTATTTTTATTATTCTAGACCCTTTGAATTTCCATATAAATTTTAAGATTACTTTGCCATTTTCTCCAACAAAGCCTGCTGGGATTTTGCTTAGGGCTATATTAAATCCCCAGATCAATTTGGAGACAATAGATACCTTTGCAATTTTGAGACTTCAGATCCATGAAAATGATATACCTCTTCACTTATTTAAATTTTGTTTAATTTTTCTGAGGATGTCTTATAATTTTCAGTGCAGAGGACTTGCACATCTTCCATTAGATTTGTTCTAAGATGCCTAATATTTTGGATGCTATTATAAATTTAATTGTATGTTCCAGTTCCAATTATTATTAGAATAATGCAAAAACATCTGATCCATGTAAGTTGCATACATATTATAATAGTTATGTTTTGTTGATGAATTTCCCTTTCAGTCATTATGAAATGTCCTTGTTTTTCCTCTGGTAATTTCTCTGTTCTGAAGTCTACTTTGTCTGATATGATATGGCTTTGCCAGCTCCCTTATGATTTGTGTATGCATGGTCTGTCTTTTTCAGTTACTTTACTTTCAACCTGTGTGTGTCTTTATGTTTAAATATGTTTCTTGTAAACATTCTTGTTTTTCTTTTTTAAATCTTGTCTGACAGTGTCTGCATTTTACATGTAGTGCTAATTTGTTTACTTCTAAAGGAAGTATTGATGTGGTTGGGTTTTATGTTTATCTTCTTGGTGTTTGTTTTGGTTATGTGTGTATTTGTTTCCTAGACCTGCCATAACAAAGTACCACAAAGTGGGTAGATAACAGAAGGTCATTTTCTCATAGCTCTGGAGGCTGGAGTCTGAAATGGGGGTATCAACACGGTTGGCTCCTTCTGAGAATGGGGAGAGAAGGAGCTGTCCTAGGCCTCTCTCCATGGCCTGAAGGTAGCCTTCTCTGTGTGTCTTCACAGCATCTTTCCCCTCATGCCTGTCTGTGTCCAAATTTCCTCTTCTGTCTGTCTGTCTGTCTGTCTATCTATTATTTATTTGTGTATTTCAGAGGGGGGGTGGAGAGAGAGAGAGTCCCAAACAGGCTCCATGTCCAGTGCAGAGCTCAAAGTGGGGCTTGATTTCACAACCGTGAGATCATGATCTGAGCTGAAATCAAGAGTTGGACACTCAACAGACTGAGCCAAACAGGTACCCCAAAATTTCCTCTTCTTATAAGGATACCAGTCATATTGGATTAGGGCCCACCGTAAATGACCTCATTTTGTCCTAATTGCTTCTTTAAAGACCCTCTTTCCAAATACACTCACATTCTGAGGTACTTGGGGTTAGGACTTCCACATACAAATTTTGAGGGGAAACAGTTCAGCCAATAACAATATCCCATGACCTCTTAGTTCCTTAGTACCTCCTTCCCTGCCTTGTCTTAGACAAATTGGGTATATTTCTAGTATTCCATTTTATACTTTTTATTGACTGTTTTAGCTACACCTCTTTGTGTTAATTTTTAGTTGGTTGCTCTAGAGATCACCATCTGCACCTTGAACTCCTCACAGCCACATTCAGTGTTGCCACATTGCCCTTCTGTTGACTTCACTCTGGCCTTTGTGGTCTTTTTGATTTATATTTACTTTTACATCTGTTATCAACCCCACAACCTATTGTTACTAATTTTGCCTTAAATATTTATTTCTGATAGAAATGTAAAAATGATAAAAAGTTAATAATCTTTAAGAAATTTTGTATATAAAAGATAATAGTTATATGGTATTGTAAAGAAATATAAAGATATATAAATATATATTTACATATATTATTATAATTAATTAATAATAATGTGACCTCTGATTTTCATCAGGCAGGTTAAACATGTGGTTCTCTTGGCTCTGGCCTCCATGAAAACAGCAGTTTCTAACCTTTGCTGTTACACCCAGAGAGGTGAATACTAGATATCAAAGGCAAGTCTGGAAGAAGGAAAAAACACAGTCTTCCATGTAATACTGAGCTTATCAACTACCACTCCCGCCCAGACATAGGAATCCTCCTCTACCATAGCCCCAAGAAGCTCTTGGTCAAGGCCCAGCAGGTCTTTGGCATACCAGGAGAGAGAGACACCTAGCGAGTTTCAGCATCCAGTGACTCTGTATAAGGAATCACTGGTGGTTCTTCAGACCCCATCACTTATTCTTGGCAAGGATGATGGGCAAGGGCAGAGGCAAAGAGAGAAGAGGTCTTCTGAAGATAGGAGTGATGTGATTTCCAGGAGTGACTCTCTACTGGTGACAGTACTGGGACTTGGAGAGGTCAAGAGTGTTTTGGTGTGTACTTATGGAGCTACCAGTGAGGATAGGGTGGTTTGGATGGTCCTCTCTGTCCTCCAAGCAGCCCCATTCTTCACATCACATAGCTTAGGGCCTTGATGGCAGAAATGAGATGCAGTGTGTGGGTATCTGGGAGTTCGCAAGGGCCATGCTGCGCAAGCGTGTCATGTCTCTTTGTTTCCCATACCCCTGGCTGTCACCCTGGGAGTGGCTGCTCATGTTTTGAACTGAGATTCCCATCTGAGGAGCCCCGAAGGGCTCTAGTATCAGGCAGCGTCCAACTGCCAGAATGAAAAGCAAGTCACTAAATTCAAAATGAGAATAAGAGGTAGCAAGGCCTTCATCGAAATTATTTCATGTACATAGTGCTTTAAAATTTGCCACATGTGAATGTTTTATCAACCTGTGATATTCCACATGTAATTATCTTCACTGATGAACTTGAAATTTGAATATAAGACCTCATTTGAATATGCCGTTATGCAGCAGTCATTAGCACCTGATAAATTTGACAAATATTCACGTCGTATTTCCAAATATAGGCCACTGTAAATATCCATAGTGAATTCTGCATAGAAAAATTTTCCAGGTATTTGTTTTCTACAAACAGTTAATGCTTCGAGTGAACATTATCACACCATGAATTGAAGCAAATTAAATAATTTCAGAGCCTGCTTGTTTGTCGTTACCAGTCAGGAACCTCTTGGTTGTAAAAGAGAGAAAAAATGACGCAAATGAAATTAAGCAGAAAATGGGATTATGAGGGTAGTTCGTGGCTCACAGATCTGAAAGATTCAGAAATATTTCTATGTTCAGGCAGTGCTTGATCCAGTAACACATACGTTGTAACCAGAACCTGATTTTTCTTTTTCCCTCTGCTTTTTGTAACGTTGGCTTTATCTTCAGGTGCATGCACTGTGCCTGTCCCCATTCTCAGCTCTTTTCTCTTTTTCACAAATGGCTGCTGCTAACTGCAAGCTTACGGATGTCCTTGAACTACAGTGTCCAAGGGAAAAAGAAGGGTCCTCTCTGGCTATTTTTGCACAGATCCTTAGACAGACACCCTTCCTCCTGTTGGCTTAGATTTGTTCTTGTGTCCATCTTGAGTCAGTCATGGTGGAAAGAAGAAACCATGACTGGTTTAAATCATTCAGGGCCTGGCCATGAACACAGGGTGGCTCAACCCTGTCTGAAGCACACAGGGTCAGAAGGAAGGGGAGAGGGATGGTTCCCCACCATGGTCTGGGGACACTGGCCTGCCACCTGTATCAGCATCTTACTAATGGTATGTGTGTGACCTCACTAACAGGGATGGTGACCTAAAGAGTTTAAAGTTGCATCACATTCAATCCTTTCCTTGTGTTATAAACCCCTAGGCTCTGGGCTTTTCCTTATTGCATAACCAGTGTCTCCATTCAGAGCATCTACGTTTATCTTCCACTCCTAAAAGAGGTCTCTCCCTCTTTTAAGAGCATTTTTTCCTTCAGGATGTGAAAGTATCCCTAATTCAAAGGCCTCTAAGAACAAAATCAAATATTGTATGTTTCAAAACATAAACTTAGCTCTTTTATCCCTGGGCGCTCCAACAAGGAAGTGGCTATCTACACTGCATAATTGCTTGAATTACGATCATCATTATCATCCTCACCATCCTCATCATTTTCATTGCAGACACTGTACTAGGCACGCTGCAGACACTGCTCCACTCCATTCCTGGGAATCATTCCTTTAGATCCTACACACATTTCAAGGTCTGGCTCTAGGTCGTCTTCATCCAGAGAGCCTTCTAGAATCACTCTCAGGAATACCTTCCTTGGATGATATTTTTGTTTAAATTATTTCTCCTGCTCTGTTTTGGTCTGTCTTGCCAACTGGGTTGTTAGGTGCTCAGGGGAAGGGGCCTTAGCTTCTACTTTCTGTATCCCTAGAGTCTAACATAGTGGTCTCAAACATCAGGAGTTCAGTAATTATTGATTATCACTCGAGACTGTGGAACTCTCATTCCATAGAGGAAATCAGGAAACCTTTGTGCCATATGAAAAAAGCTATATATTTAGGCCACCTCCCAAGACAGTCTCCTTTGTCTGAGTGCTTGCAGGTTTATTCTGCAAAATTACATTGCTCTGAACACTTCTCACACTAAGGAGGCTGAAGACCTTCTTACACTAAGGACCAGAAATGTTTCCTCAAGCAGTTCTGTCTTCAGAACCATTGCTGGTAATGGCACTGGTGTAAGCATTTGTCATATCTGACCTTTGTGAGTGTTAGAGCAGTTTGGAGTGAAGCAGAAAAATCACAGACCTTGGAATCACATAGATCTGGGTTTAAATTCTCAGTCTGCCCCTTCCTACCTGTATTACCTGCTGTTTCCCCTTTAAAACTGGAAATATAATTCCTACCATCAGAAAGTTGGGAAGGATTCCTATCTCCATCCCAACTGGATATATTGCAATACAGTTGAATTCTGACGTTAGCCACTTGGAGTTAGCACTAAGCTCCACAGATTTAAGAGCACGAATCCTAAAAAGTCTGCCCTTCAGACACTTACTATTGTGTGTCCCCAGGCCCCCAAAACTCGAGAGAAATAGGCTACCAACCCAGGAGGTTCCTATAATGCCCCTCAGGTTTGATAATTTGCTAGAACTTTAAAAAATATATATATATATTTGTTTTAGAGATTTATTAATCTCTACACCCAGCATGGGGCTTGAACTTAACAACCCCAAGATCAAGAGTCATATGCCCTACTGACTCACTCAGCTGGGTGCCTCTAATTTACTAGAACTTTTCCCAGAACTTGGAAAAACATTACTTATGATTATAGTTTTATTATTATTAAGGATGCCATAGGACAAGTTCTGGGAGGAAACACAGAGTTGCTATGTCCTCTACCCATGGAATAAGGGTTTGGCCACCTTCCAGCACATCAGCCTGTTCACCAGCCACCAAACTCCACTAAGCTTTGGTGTCCAGAGATTTTATTGGCCTTCCATTATGTAGGCATGATTAATTAGAGCAATGGCCGTGTGCTGGAACTCAGTCTCGAGCTCCCTCCTCTCCCAGAGGCTGGGCTGGTCCATGTCTCATCCCTGTCATTGCATGGTAGATCTTGCTGGTGATCAGCCCAGCTGGCATAACTGAAGCCACCTAGGGTCTTCACCGTGAGTCACCTTAATAGCATAACAGACACCCATTATTCAGGGAATTTCAAGGGTTTTAGAAGCTTTGTATCAGGAACCAAGGACAAAGGCCAGAAAAATTCTTTATTATACTAAAGGAAGTTTATGAGATAATGAATGATAGTGTACCTTTATTGCGAGAAAAAGTCAATATCGAACTAATTAAAGCATTGAGTTTAAAGACTAAGTTTTATGGTTATACTGTTAGCACTATTGTCCATCTCCCCCTCCTTTTTTTCCCTGTTCTTCAGAACTCTACCAAGATTCCAGCCATTTAAAGGATGCAGCACATATAGTGGGTAGTGTAATCATGGCATAACTCAACATGAAAAGGGATCCTCTGTGACTTATATATGGATTTAATTAATGAAATATAGGACAACTTCTGAACAAAGAGACCATTTTAGCCATTCTTCATAAATGTTTCCATAACTAGAACAACAGAGAGGAGGCTGGGCGACCTCCACAGGCTAGTAGAAGAAGGAAGAAAGGTAGTGGAAGCAAGTTACAAGTTTTCAAGTTACAGAGGTGATGAACACAGTCGCTGAAGACTTAGATATGCCAGGTTTAAAAAGCCGTGGTCTTTACATCCTACCATGCTCTCTTGGGTCTGCATCCCTGGATGAACTCTCTTTGAGGTTCCACTAGGTTTTCATGTCACCAGTAATCTTGAAAGCCGGCAAAAAAAGCTTTGAGAAAGCATTTGGGTAGGATCACTACAGTGAAACCACTGTCAGCCACACATCATTTCCCAACCATGGAATGTTACACGAGATCAAAACAAATGATGTAGACAAATGGTCACATTATGATGATCGGTGAGAAAAAAAAAGCCAGGTTACAAAATTAAGCATGAAATTAAGCATTAAATTGAGCCCATCCTTAGACACACGTGCAGGTGGGCATAGAAAATGATAGGAAAATCTATAAAAATATCAATAGTTTAAACTTGTGAATTGTGACATTACCATTTATTTTTCATTTTTTTCTTTATTCTCTTCAAAATGTTTACATTGCTTATGCATTACTTTTATCATAATAAAAATAGTTTTAGACAACACTGCATGCTTAGGTATACCCTGGCCTGTGATTATTTTCACTCTATTCCCTGTGTGTCTAAATGATAATCTTTTTTCACCAAGTGGAATTAAGTTTGTGGCTTATGGGCACAAAGCCTCCTATTTTATGTGCTTGGCTACCTTTATGTTAGCTTCTCACCTTTCATCAGTTTCTGGGTGGACACGTTTGCTGCCCAGGCTCGCTTTCTTTAAGCAATTGAAAGAAATAGAATGCTAGAGACCAAAATTTGGGATAAATATGTAAAACTGGTCAAAATATTGATTGCCTAATTTCATCTTAAAACTCTGTACAGTCTTCTCAGTCAAACCCATGCAAGATTTTAGAAGGCCATCCTTCCCTAAGAGCCCCATGCTAACTCCAGACGTGGCACATCACTTCCCTTAAAATAAGGCTGGTGATTCAAACAAGATGCCCGAGAGCACATTGCCTTCAGGATGGGTGTCATTTCATTTACAGAAGTCGAGGATTAGGAGAAAATACTGAAGAATAAGTAGGATTTTGTCATAGAATATTACAAAGCAGAACCATTCATTGTTTTAAAAAATATCATATAAAAGCTCGTAGAAAACTATGGTGAACAAAACAGATGAGGTCTTCATTTCATGGAACTAACCCCTTTGATGTAGATGGAAATCCTCTCAGCAAATATATAACTTAAGGGCATTTTTCCTAATCTCTTGATGCCTCATTGTCAGTAGGTGCTGGCTATAGAAATAGCCACCTTTGAGATTAAAGGCAGGCACCTCACTGTCTTGCTGCCTCATTTATTCGTTCATTCCCTCTCTTGCTTGCTCACTAGTTCATGCAAACGAAATTCAAAAATACATGTGGGCAGCTTCAGTATAACACTCTGGTAGGCTTTGGGGGAATATAAGGGGTATAAGGGGTACAATATTTGGTTCACCATCTTTCTAATGAAATTCATCACCCAAAAGACATCATTTGTCTGATCAGTGATGTATATTACCTGGATTTCAGAGTTTTTCCAGCCCTCAGTCCTCAACTTAAAATGGCTAAATTACGTGACCCCACCTTTTTTTAAAATCTGTTAAATGTAAACTTGGACATAATTTTGAACACATGGATTTTGAAAATGCCGAATTTTATTGGATTCTTTCCCATCTCCAGAGAACTGAGAAATAAGGAAACAAGATTTCTCTCCACCTGTTAAACTTTAAATCAAAGTAATGAAGACCTCATTTTCTGACTCATTAGAACTGGCCGTGGTGGCCACCACTGGCCTTCTTCAGGTAATGGCACCACCATTACCATGAATTAAGTCTTGGCAATAGAAATTTTGCCATAGAGAATCAATTAAAGAATTTAGAGAAGTTAAGAGGGCCAAAGGGGAAAGGCATACATTTTTGGGTGAAAAAATGAATTTCCTAGAGGTATCGTTTAGAAATATGGTTTCAGGGGGAGCTCTAGAAGCTTTCTCTCCCTTTGTGATCCTAAAAATGGAATGAATTCTGGCAGAAGGTCTTACATCATTTTTGCTGCCAAGATGAATTCTAAGCTAGCTATTTTGTAGTAAATGCCCTTGTTTGCAAGAATTGCTTCCCTGATACTGTAATATAAGGCTGCTATTCCCTTTAATCTAAGTCATATATGTTTCACTATCTGATTATTCAAACTTTTCCAACCAGAGACACAAAAAGAAATTACCTCGGCTGAAGTCCTGAGATGTTGGGGTAGGTGCCGTCGTTTATAGATGCAGATAGGGAGAAATGTCTTGAAGGGGCAAGGGAATCTGCCTGTGAAAGTTTATCTGTTTTATTGCAACATGATGGAATATGAACATCATCACATTTTGTGTTTTCATCCACTCATTGAATAGGTCTTTATTCCTGAGTGATAATGACTATGCAAATAATCAATGACTTACTAACAAGAGGAATAGGGATTTACAATCAGGAATCTTATAAAAAGCCCAAAATGCAATTTGAAACTGGAAAAAAAAATGCAAGAAAAATAGAAATTTCCCATGGTAGTCCAGAGCTTTCTGTCTCTGTTCTCTTTCTCTATATGACACCAGCCACTGGCTTATCTGCCAAGGCCCTGCCTTCACGGAGTTTATGCTTTACCCCCAGGCATAGCCTAAGGGATTTCCCTTTCTTGCCAAATATGAGTTTGTCTAGGAACTGACTTGATGTTTCAATAGATTTATTCTCTTGGTATGCTGTGTGCTACACAACTAAGTGATTTTCTTTAAAAGTCATATACCAGGTCAGTTTAGCAAACAGATCATTTAGGGCTGATGTCTGGTCAGCATTTATTTAAATTTTTGCAGAATCAAAGAGGGACACTTCTTTCATTTCTAAATCTTTATTAGAAGATTTAGAAATCTGTGTTTATGTAATATTCTAAAAACTTTGTTATAATTTAAGCAGTCATCACCAGGAATAGATACAGTCTCAAGAAACTACTTTTGTTTGTTCATCCGTAAGGAGCAACTCCTTACCTATTAAAGTCTTATCATGAGATTTCA
>CM053572.1:25879883-25897696 GCA_028646485.1 Cryptoprocta ferox
TTTTTTTTTTTAATTTTTAAGTGTTTATTTATTTGAGACAGACAGATAGAGCATTAGCAGGGGAGGGGCAGAGAGAGAGGGAGATACAGAATCTGAAGCAGGCTCTGAGCTGTCAGCACAGAGCCCAGCCCGGGGCCAGAACCCATGAACCTGTGAGATAATAACCTGAGGCGAAGTTGGACCCTTAACTGACTGAGCCACTTAGGTACCCCAGAAATCATTTTTTCTGAATAGTAGTTCTCAACAGGCAGTCTAAAATATTCAGTAAACTATATTATAAACAGATGTGCTGTCATCCAGGCTTTGTTGCTCCATTTCTAGAGTACAGGCAGAGTAGATTTAACATCATTCGTAAGGATCCTAGGATTTTCTGAATGGTAAATGAGCATTGACTTCAATTTAAAATTACCAGCTGTATTAGCCCCTAATAAGAGAGTCAGCTTCTCTTTTGAGACTTTGAAGCAAGGCATTGACTTCTCTCTAGCTATGAAAGTCCTAGATAGCATCTTTTTCCAACAGAAGGCTATTTTGGCTACATTGAAAATCTGTTGTTTGGTATAGCCACCTTCATGAATTATCTTAGCAAGATCCCATGGATAACTTCCTGTATGTCTACATTAGCATTCACTGCCTCATTTGCACTTTTATGTTTTGGAGATGCCTTCCTTCCTTAAACCACATGAATGAACCCCTGCTAGCTTCAGACTTTTCTTCTGTACCTTCCTCACCTCTCACAGCATTCACAGAACTGATGAGAATTAAGGCCTTGCCCTGGGTTAGGCTTTGGCTTAAGGAATTGTTGTGCTTGGTTTGATCTTCCATCCAGACCACTCACACTTTCTCCATATCAGCAATAAGGCTGTTTCCCTTTCTTATCATTCCTGTGTTCACTGAAGTATCACTTTTCATTTTCTTCAGGAATTCTTTCTTTGTTTTTATAACTTGGCTAACTGGTATAAAAGTGTAGCTTTCAGCCTATCTTAGCTTTCAACTTGCCTTCCTCCCTAAGCTTACTCACGTCTAGCTTTTGAATTAAAGGGAGAGATGTGACTCTTTCCTTTCACTTTGAAACCATTGGATGTAATGGGTCATATTATCGAATGAACAATGGCCTACTTTCAATATTATTGTGTCTTAGGAAATAGTGAAACAGGAGGAGAGGTAGAGAGAGGGAAGAATGGCTGGTCAGTAGAACAGTCAGAACACACATAACCTTTATCAGTTTAGTTCACCATCTCGCATGGGCAGGGTTCTTGGTGCCCCAACACAATTACAGTAGTAACATCAAAGATCATTGATCACAGATCATCATAACAAGCATAATAATGAAAAATTTTGAAATATTGCAAGATTTACCAGAATTTGACACAGAGACACAAAGTGAGAAAGTACTGTTGGAAAAATGGCACCCATAGATTTGCTCAATGCAGGGTTGCCCCAAAATTCATTTTGTAAAAATTCAGATCTGTGAAGCTCAATGTGCCTGTATATTTTGAATACACACACCATTCAAAGCATCAGGGAAATGGTGGTAAACAAAAGAATTCCTGCCTTCACTGAGCCATGGAAGATACATTCTAGTGAGGGAGATCAACAAAAAAACTGAGATTTATTTTCAGAGGATGATAAGTGCTATCAAGAAACATTTAGTAAAAGGAGCTAGGGAGTAACCAGCTAGCGGTAATTTTAGAAAGGAGATAGAAAAAGCTCTCTAAAGAAAGGACTCCATGCAGAACACGAAAAGAGGTGAGACCACACTTGGTGCCCTTGCTGTCTGCTCTCCCTTATTCCTCCACGCTCCAGACTGGCCAGTTGGTTTTTTATTCCTAATTGCTGGGGCTACCCCAGGGCCCTTACACATGCCTCCAGTTCTTCCTCCTCCCCCTCCTTCCTTTCATTCTTCCTCTGCTTCTCCTTTTCTTCTCCTCCTTCTTCTATACTCAGTGTGCTTTTCTCCCCTGCCCTCACTGGACCTGCTTGTTTCTTAATCTTTGGCTCCTCACTGAACCTTCTTTCTTAAGGAAAATCTTTCTGGACATCTAGACCAAATCAAACTCTGTTATTATGCATTCTTATTGATCATGTTCTTGTCTTCATCTTGTCAATCTATTTTTGTGTTGTGTGGGTGAACTTTACACATTCAATGGAATATTTATGATCCACTTACATTTTAATACTAGAATTGCTACAGTTGAAATTTTTGAAAACCAGCTTAAGTTTTAATATCAATGATGAATCATGTTTTTAAATTTATGAATCTAGTCAATTTCAGTATAAAAAGAAGAAATGTTTAATTATTTGATTGATGTAATTTGATTAATAATTACAATCAAATTAATTAATCAAATTAATAGTTAATTACAAATTTAACAGATGAAGTTTTCTACAAAATTTAACCTAAAGGTCTTCCTTAATTAATCATACCTCTCTAGATATTTTAGATTACAATTACAAATAGAATAGATGTGATTCTCCAGGGCACAGCTGCAGGCAGTCCTACAAGTTGAACACAGTTTTCTTAGGCCCTTAAACATTACTTTAAAAACCAATGAATCTCAACTTTTGGAAGTAATGGGTCATATTATCAAATAAACAGGGTTTACAAATACAATCAGTCAAATTATTGTAAGCGTTTTGAGTTAAAAATCACAAGTGTGTTACTCATTAACTATCTAAAACTGAAATAGCAAGTCCAGTGGGTTACTTAGCTTACCAATTTCATACACATAAAATCAGCATTGATCCACCGGTCTTCTCAGTGTGTCTCAAATTTGATGCCCTCAATCCATGGGACAGGTGAGTGAGCCTTGAGGCAGCCAGAGTCCATGGTCTGGTTGTATCCTACCAAGAGCAGCTTTCATATAGCATTCCAAATCCCTTCAGTTAGCAACCTCAGCAAATAATGAGACATTATTTGTCTAATGACATGATAAAGGTTGGAAAGCAATGCCGTAAATAACAAATAAACACACATAAGTCATTATGATTGCAAACCTTTCAAAGCCAGATACAAAAATGTTAAGTCTCTGGGTGTTTTTTTCCCCCTATTTAACCAACTCTAGGCTTATATCCAGTCTTCTCAGGGTGGAGCGACACTTCCCCAAATAGGGAGAGCAGATGTGTCATCTCTGGCCAGCTGAGGTCACTGGCCCAAGACATGGGATACTGATGGATTTGGCTGCATCTGCAGAATAATTCTACTTGAGCCTCAGATTTAAAAGCTGAGCCTTATTTTATAGTCAGGCTCTGCTTCTTTTCCTAGTTCTTAGAAAACCGTAACCTCTTTCACATTCGTACTGCCTGATTCAAGGTGGTTTTACTTGCCCTGCTTAGGCTGACACTAATCGCCCCCCGCCCCGTTTTAAAAAAAAAAAAAAGTATGTCTTTGTTTTGAGAGAGAGAGAGAGAGAGAGTGTGAGCAGGGGAGGGGCAGAGAGAGAGTGAGACACAGAATCTGAAGCAGGCTCTAGGCTCCGAGCTGTCAGCACAGAGCCCAACGTGGAGCTTGAACTCACGAACCATGAGATCATGACCTGAGCCAAAGTCAGACGCTCAACCGACTGAGCCACCCAGGCGCCCCTAACCCCTTTCCATTACGTGGCAACTTTCTACAATCCTTGTACCTCAGATATGCCTCTCTCTTTCTTGTCATGATTATTCTACAGTCTCTTATTTATATATGACATTAGCATAGTTAAAATTTCACAGTTAGGTCCTCGACCACTTGATTATTTTCTGTCTGTCTCCCAAGACTGTGAATGTCATGAGAGTCACAACCCTGTCTATTTTTTTTTAAGTTTCATTTATTTATTTTGAGAGAGATAGAGCATGAACAGGGAAGGGGCAGAGAGAGAGGGAGAGAGAATCCCAAGCAGGATCTGCACTGTCAGTGCAGACAGAGCCCAATGTGGGGCTCAAACTCATGACCTGAACTGAAATCAGGCTTTGAACACTTAACTGACTGAGCCACCCAGGCACCCCAACTCTATTTTTTGCTTAACACCTTATCTCTGCTCTGTGGGGCAGGGCACCCATATAATAAGTTTACCAAGCAAGGGAAGAAAGAATGAATAATTGCCCAGAGAAGCAGACTACATTTCACTGGTCCTCAAATCTGGGGGAGTCTTCCTTAACATTTCAAAAAATTATCATACAGGTAGTACATAGGTATTTCATCAAGGGATGTGTTTCCTGGACAAAAACTTGGCCATAACATACACTTAATTGCTCTCTGAGTAATGGGGAAATCACCAAAACATAATAGATCAAAGTAGACATGTACAAAGTCAAAGACAGAATAAACTGCAGGCCAGCAGGATGGATCTGATTTTTCAATGAGAGGATACTAGTCAGTGTGATACTCATCAGGGGAGACACTGATATTAGCCTTCCTAGCAATGTCCAGAGAAAAAGGTGCCCAAGGACAAGTGGTGTGGACTTTGAGGAAACTATATCTCTACTATGGATATAATATTCAACTTCAAACGTCTCTGCAGAGAAGAAGACATATGGCTTATGAGCCACAAGAACTAAGAATCCTAGGACTCTCGTCCCTTCTTTCCTGTCCCTCCCACCCCTGACCAGCCCTCTCCTCATTTGCTACCTTGTAGCCTTTCTTTAGATGTTAGCTCCAGGCTCACTGCCGCCAAGCTTTTCCCAGCCATACTCCAGTCCAGCCCCTCATTCTGGGATGGGTGCCTCTGCCCGGGGTCCCCATAGCATCATACACCTGCCACACCACATTATACAAGTTCCGCATCATTTCAGAGTTACTCAGATACCTGTTTAGATCCTTTAATAGATTGTGAATTACATGATGGCGAGAGTGAGGTGTGTGTTCATCCTTCACAGTAAGTACCTCGCACAGAGCCACACTCAGAGCAGCTGTTCAGTAAATGGCAGTTGAATGAATAAATTGTGATCCCTTGTTTAGGCGGCCACTTTCTGATTATCACTAGCCTTCATGTGAAGAGAGGGTGCTCAAGGAGAAGGATATGGCTCGAAAGAGGAACATGTGTGATCCCCTTAGAATTTCTCATTTTTACTGGAAAATGGTAAGTTGATATTCTAGCTTATACATCACTCTCTGGGAACTGAGGAAATATAAGTCCATTCCTGAGACAGAAGTTGTGTTTGGCCAGGTTCTACCCAGTTTCATCAACAGCCTTCCGCAAGCAAACACCTTCTCCATCTGCATCTTGTTCTGACCCCAATCTTTGCTTTAGAGACTTTCATACATGGGAGGAAAAGTGATTCAAGACAACCTGAAAGAAATGAGCAGCAAATGATAAAAAGCATCCTGCACAAAGACTGTATTCATTGAAGCCGCCCTGATGTTAGATTCTTATTCAATTTAGTTAGCTATTGAATGTTACGATCTAAATTTATTCTGCATTGAATCTGCGAAGAATTTAGCCTACAATGAAAAAAACAGCTTGTCTTACTGGTTTCATCCCAGGAACCTATTTTCCCCTTAGATGAAATATTATATGAGGGTTTATTTTCCTCTTTTTATCCAAAGCCCTGGGGTTTAGTGAAAATGAAACTTGAAGCAGAAGTGGGGAAGTATGGAGGGGCTCTTGCTGCTGTCCAGGGAGCCCAGGGCCCAGTGCGGGACTGGGGAGTGTTTTCCACTCCAGGCCAAGCTTGTCTCTGTGTTATTCTCTACTTAGCTTAGCTTTCATAATGATCAGTGAACAAAAAGGAAGGAATAAAAAGTGCCTGGTCCTTAGAGGCCCTTTGCAGTACCTCATACTGTTTTTATTTCAAGATGGTACCTTGGCTATAGTCACTTTCATCTGTAATTATGACTTGGTTATTACCATTATTGCTTTCAATATTCCAGACCCTTTGCTAAATGTTTGCTATGCATTTATCCCATTTAATCCTTCCAGTGACTCTGTGAGTTCTACACTCATGCCATCACTTCCCAAGGCTTGGAGAAGTTAAGTGACTTGTTTACAGTCACAGAAAAGGGATCGGCAGTGCTAAGACTTACACCTATGTCTTTTTTTTTTAACGTTTATTTATTTTTGAGAGAGAGAGAAAGAGACAGAGTGAGCAGGGGAGGGGCCGGGAGAGAGGGAGACACAGAATCTGAAGCAGGCTCCAGGCTGCTGTGTGTCAGCACAGAACCCAATGTGGGGATTGAACCCCCAAACTGTGAGATCATGACCTGAGCTGAAGTGGGATGCTTAACCGACTGAGCCACCCAAGCGCCCCAGACTTATACCCATTTCTGTCTGATTCACAAGATTACCTTTTTAACCACTGTGATGGCTTCCACAAAAAAGGTTAAACATCACTTTGGAAGCTCCAGGAGTTCTGACTCAGGCGGCCACTGCCACCAACCTGTCTCAGACTATAGTCCATTGTGCTTTTGGTTGGCCACAACCCCAGACTTGCCAGGGATAGTCCATCACAGTGAACAATACTATAAGGGCAGTCCTGGCCACATGTAAGAGTTACGTACCAATAATGCTTGCCAGGTACAATAGAGACAAGAACCAGTCCGGATGAACCAAGGAAAAGATGCTTTCTGGGGTAAGGGGTTTGATCACTTAAAGGTAGAAAGAGATACATGTGAGAAAGCATCTCATGTTCAGGGAGAAATAGAACAGTTAACATGCCGGTAAGGCTATTTGTTTGTGTTCCGTGTAGATGAAACAGGTAGCATTTAGTTAAAAGAAACTTGGTCAGATAAAATCAGCATGTGTGATTTTGGTCTTTATTCAAGACATGCTTATTTAGTGTTGAGTTCATTCTGTGGAAAGCCCTGTGCCAGATGCTGGAGATTTACCCCCTCTATTTAAGCTTCTGTTATGCTTCTCAGATCATAATGTAATTAAAGACAACCAGTGATGACCAAAAGGTGACATGGGGTCTAAATCCGCTTTCCCCAGAACCAGGTACAAACCTTCCTCTTCAAGGCAGGGGGTTCTGGAGGGGGACTGATGCTGTGAAGCAGCAACCGCCATCTGTAGGTGTGTACACCTGCAGAGGAGCCCTGCCATGTGGGACAAGGGAGCATTGCCAAATTGTTGCCAGACATGAATCTGCCTGCTGAAGAAGGATTTGGGAAAAGGAAGAATAATTTTGGGAAAAGGAAGAATAAACCTGTTTTTCTGAGCATTATCGCAAGGTACTTTTCATCTTTTCATGCGTCTTGAAGAAAGCACCGAGGGTCTAAGGAAAGAGGACACTCTGAATATGCATTTTCCGGGAAGGGGGTCTTCTAAAACAGAACTTGATAGATCAGGTCAGTTGAAGGTCAATGCCTCTTTCTCTTAGGTCTGAGTATCTTTGAGGGATACAAATCCTCCCTCCACACCAGTAGAATTTTGTGGCCCATCCCTTCTTTTCAAACATCCTAAAGGATTTGTCTAATATGTGACATAGAGTTAACCTGATAGTTACTGAGGACTTACTATGTACCACACCCCATACTGAGCAGTTTTGTAGAAGCTCTGTCAGACCAGTTTTCTTTCTATGCCCGTTGTACAGATGAGAGAAACCGAGGGTTAGCAAATTGAGGTCATTTGTTGAAGTAAGAGGCAGAGCTGAGGTCAGATGCAGGTCTGATTTCATCAGCCCTGACCTTAAACAATCAATATACTCCCCATTCAAGCTGTAGTTATAACATGCCTGCTGTGTGCCCAGTCCTCTAGACACTGGGGATCTGGAGGAGAGGAAAACAGAGTTCCCTCCCGCCTGAAGAGACTGCTTTGGGGGTGATGGGAGAGCAGTTAACAGATAAGCCTCAAGTGTAGTATCAGGGAGTAAGAGTTGTGCGGGCCGTGTGATCCGCATTGATAGCTACGTGTGGATATGTGTTTATTACCGACATGAATAAGAAAAAGACTAGAAAGACCATAAGGGTGATTATCTTTGGTTGTCAGATTTTTATTTTCTTCTTTGCACTTTTTTTTTGAAATTGTTCAGATATTTTGCAGTGGCCGAATATTTCTGATATAATCAGATGAAACCCATAAATGTTATTAAAGAGAGAATTTAATCTACAAAAATCCTGGCAAACAGCATATGGTTTAGGCTCCGGCTTCCTGCCTCGTTCGTCTCTGTTCTTTATATTAGAAAAGCAGCATAGTTTGGGGTGTTTCTTATCTGGGCCAATGTCTGAAACATTTCATGCTCCCCCAGAAATCGTGCCAGCCCCCTCTGCCCCAGGCTTTCCTGAGTGTGTGCGAAGCAACACTCCTCCACCTTGGCTCCACGTTTGAATCTGCTGGGAGCATTTCAGTCTGATGCCAGGGCCTCCCCCACAGGCCCTGCTAAGGCAGAAGCTCTGGGGTGGGGTCTGGGCCTCCCTCCATTTCCAAGTTCCCTGGGTAGCTCTACTGTGCAACTTAGAGTCCCGAGTCCTTGGACAGTGGGCCCGCTCCCCCTCCCAAACTCATTTCCTGGGGAGCAGCCAGGCTAGAGCCTGGCAAAGCCCATCCTCAGCCCCTCCCTCCTCTCTGTCTCATTAGCCCTAGGAGGACTGAGGGGGAGGGGGAGGGGGAGGAGGAGGAGGACCTGGCTGAGCAGAACTAGGCAGAAGCCTGTGGCCAGTCCTGTGCCCTCAAGCACCTGGCTGCAACCCTCACCGCTCCCTCCTGACCTACTTACTCAGGACCTGCCGTCATCATGGGAGGGCCGCAGGACTGGAGGACAGCAGAAATTACTGACAGAAGCCAAACACTGTGCAGATGGGGAGCAGAGGACACACTCCAGTCACACTAGAATTCTCACTGTTCCGGAACGCCACACTCCCCGCCACAGCTCCAGGCCTTAGGCCTGTGCTGTCCTCTCACACTGAAATGTCCCTTGATGCCAACTCAAGTTCCCTCCTGACCCTCTCTGCTCCCCAGACAGGACCACTTCCTGTTCTCCCCGTATATCTATGGCTCCCACCTGTCGGACTTCGTTTCCAGGATTAAGACCGCCCTTCGCGCTGTGTGTTGCCTGGGGAGGTGTCTGCCTCCCTGACCAGGTGGGGAGCCCTCAAGGGCAGAGTTTGCCTCACTCATCACTGTATCCCACCCCCACCCCACCCCCCGCCCACTCTGTGCCTCACACAACTGACGGTCAAATAGAAGGGCCTAGGCCTTGACGTTGGACAGAACAGAACTCACACAGCCTTTGGCTACTCACCTATACAAGTTAGAAATGCAGAATTTCAGGTCCCAACCCAGACCAGAATCTGCATTTAGCAAGATTCTTTAGGTGATTCCGGTGCACACTCAAGTGTGAGAAACATCAGTCATCTCCTTTAGTCCTCAACTTCCTCAGCTGTGAAATGGGAGTACTAACTTCTGATTCACAGGGTTGTTGGGAGGCTTGAGTAAGGAGACATACAGTGTCTCCTGCAGGGCGGAGCACCTGTTATTGCTTCTACTCTGGGAGAGGACAGGCATCTGCACTGGTCCACATTCAGGGGTCTGGGCTCCACCCTACGGAGCCCTGGGCAGAGAAGCCTAGTAGACTTAGCAGCTGTCCAGTGGAGAGAAGGCAAACAAAGGAGACAGAGTGTCAATGTGGGCCAGGCTTGTGGTCTCTGCTCTGCTCCTTAAGGGGCCTTGATCCCTGCAAAGAACAAGTGTGTGCTGACCTGTTGGGCTCAGCTGTTCTGAGCCAGCCCCCAGGGAAGCCCACCCAGATCTCTCTCATTTTGTCAAGTCCATTATCCAAAGTGGGTGAAATCCTCTTTAGGATCTCAGAGAGCCGCCAGCAACTCAGACGTGAGTAGGCTGTGGAACGGGAAAGTACGGTTGTTTGGAGTGGACATTTTTTAAAATTAATCAGTCATTAGTGCCCATTAATAATTCCATCCAACACAAGAAATGTACCACACTTCACATTTATGAGGACTATTTTTGCATCTATATTCTACTTTATATTGATTTATTTAATATTGAGAATCATGAGACCCATACAGAGATCAATTTAGGGGAAAATTCGTGTTTCAAAAAGTTATCTGGGGAAATGCTTTTCCCATGTGGCATATTCTCCTCTTGGAATTCCCTTACTCAGTTGCTGCTGGGGAGAGAGCCCCTGTGTCTGCCTGGCCCACGGGCAGCCTTTTTCTGGGGCGGGGACAAGACTGAGACATCTCTCTGCTTATCTGCACTCTGCTCTCATCAGATCCTACCAGCCCATCAGGCAGATAACAAAGGGGAATGATTGATTCAGTGACACCAGCTTCAATTTTTAACCTTTAGACCTTGCTCCCAGACAGATTAGATCAAGGTTACTCTCAACCTATTCTCGGGGACATGGTAGAAAAGCCTTACACAGAAAGCTAACAGAAGCACCTAGAGAGATGCAGATACATACTGGCAAGGGGCATATGCACCCCTCAGGTACATGGCCTGAGGTTGGCTCCAGCCAGGGTTGAGAATTTGGAACTCTGGGCAGCCAGCAGACATTTTTTTGGTAGGGCTAGGAATCATTTGCCAAGGTGGGGCCAAGCTGGCTTCTAATTACAACATCATAGACTCAGGACACACTTAATACAGGTTGAAGTTGCCAGTAAGGTGGCAGACCAGGGAGCAGGAAGTCAGCAGGTGCAGGCACAGGGGCATCCAACTATGAGGATTTGCCTTTCAGAACCTAATAATCTAATAGTAGAGATTGGACTTCCAGCTACAAAGAGTTCAGATAAATGGGGTTGTTGCCAGAGTGAGTGAGTGAGTCAGCATCTGCTCCAGCCTGTAGTCTCAGATCAGAACCCAGAGGCAGTAGAGACTGATGGAATCAGAAAGTGAAGTGCTGGACTTGTTTTTTCCAGTGTCATGGACAGGTAATTGACATACAATAAACTGCACATACCTGAAATGTACCACTTGATATGTTTTATCATCTGTGTATACCTGTGAAATCAACACCACAAACAAGATAATGAGCACACACAAGTTTTCTTGTGCCCTCTGAAACTTCTCTTCTCCATCCCTCCCGACTATGCCAATGCTCAGGCAACCACTAGTCAGCTTTCTGTCACTGTAGTGTAGCAGTAGAGTAGCAGATAATAGTTTGCTTTTCCTAGAATTTTACATAAATGGATATTAAACAGTATATAATCTTGTCAGACTCTTTTCATTTAGCGTAATTATTTTGAGATTCCTTCATGTTGCGTGAATCAGCAGGTCTTTTTTTTATGGATGAGCCGTATTCCATCGTATACCACAGTTTGTTTAGTCACTCACCTGGTGTTGGCATTTGAATTATTTTGTGGGTTTGGCAAGTAAAAATAAAGTTGTTGTAAACATTTGTATGCATGACTTTGTATGGACATATCTTTCACTTATCTTGGTAAATACAAAGGATTAAGGAATGCATCATATGCTACGTCTATATTAAGCTTTGTAAGAAACTTGCCAGACTGTTTTCCAAAGTGATTTTATATATGCAATGTTAGAGTCATTCTAATAGTAAAAAAAAGCAAAAAAGCACTTTGTTTATCTGAAGTTTAAATTTAACTGAGTGCCCTGTATTTTATCTGATAACTCTATTCCCAGGAAGAGGCCCAAGATCAGACTATTCTCTCCTATATCAGGGGTTGACAGACTTTTTCTGCAAAGGCCCCAGATAGTCATTTTTCTAGGCTTTATAAGCAATACAGTTGTAATTACGGAGCTATGCCATTAAATTGTGATGGCAGCTATAGAGAATATGTAAATGAATGAGCATGGCTGTGTTCTAATAAAACTTTATTTATAAAAAAAAAAAACAGGAGGCAGTCTGAGATGGTCCACAGGTCATACAGTGGCTGACTCCTGTCTTCGATCACTGATTCTCAAAGTGTGATTCCAGAAATAGCAGTGTGCGTACCACCTGGGAAGTTGATAGCAAAACAAATTCTCAAGCTCTACCCCAGAACTATTGAACCAGAGGCTCTAGGGATGGGGCTCGGAGCCATTTCAGCACCAGGGAATTCTGATGGACACTATAGTTAAAAACCCACTGTTCTGGGGTGCCTGCGTTGCTCAGTCAGTTAGGTGTCCAACTCTTAACTTTGGCTCAGGTCATGATCCTAGGATCATGGTTCCTGGGATCGAGCCTTGCATCGGGCTCCACACTGACAGTGCAGAGCCTCCTTGGGACATTCTTTCCCTCCCTCTCTCTGCCTCTCCCCCACGCATGTATTCATGCTCTCTCTTTCTTTCCCTCTCAGTCTCTCTCTCAAAATAAATATATAAACATTAAAAAAAAAAAAGGCCACTGTTCAAGATTCTAGTTCCCAAACATGGATGAACAGCAGAATCCCCTGGGGCACTGGCTCAATACAGACACCAGAGCCCAACAGACCCTCTGATCAGAAATTCAGTGTGGAAGCTGGCAGCAAGCCTGGGAGAGCTGAATGTGTGTGTTTTAGAGGGTTTTACAGTTCAGAACATTTATAATGAGTGATTACTGGCTATTAGATGCAGTGCCTGCTCATGTTTTCAGATTTCAAAGCATGAATGTAAGCAGCGGTAATCTCCCCAAATTAATAGATCTTTCACATCCTGAGTTACCTCATAATAAAGATATGCATAAAGCTGGAAGCAGGTTCAGATTGGGAGGATAAAAACAATAACGTCCTTTATTCGAAGACCCCTTTTCTTTGCCCAGAAACTAAAAATGCATTTAATAAATCCCATTAACTACATTCCCATGACGCCGTCCCCTAAGGCAGAGTTGGTTAGACTAATGCTCACTCCTACTCCTTTCCCACTGGGTAGGAAAACTAGCATAATTCATACAGGCTAATACATAATGCTTCTTTACTACACAGGATATTATTCAGCCCGAAGAGAAATAATTAAATCAGCCAGTCATGTTTCCTTTTGGCTAATTCCCCCCTCCCTAACCTCCAGAATACTTGGCAAACCACACCCTGGCGAACAACAAATATGTCAAAATGTTCTAAGTATAGGAAAGGAAAACATGAAAGAAAATTCATTTAATGCCTCTTCTCTCACGGAACAGCCTCAATTAATGTCTTAGAGGCTGCTATCTCTGACGTACAGTTATTGACTTGTTTTATTTCATTAAGAACAAGTGATCAAAATGCTTTTGGCAAAGGCTTTTGGTCTTTCTCTTCCTCGGAAAGAGTATTATTAATTAGTTGGCAAAACGAAAAGTCCTCTTATAGGAGGGGAAGGCTAATCGGCGTCTCAGGAAGAAGTTCCTGGGTCTGCAGCAAAAGAAGAAAAAAGAAAATAAAATTCGTGGACCCTGGGAGAAATAGCAGCTTCACTTGTCTGCTTCTTAAATTTTACTTTGAACACTCCATAAATTTAAACAAGCAATTTAAAAAACAGTCATTCGGGTCCTGGTTAATTAAGTACTCTGAACAGGAGCTCTCAGGCTGGGAAGAATAAGACCAAGAGAATGGAAACCAGTTTGGTAATATTGTATCCCAAGTCACAAAGTCCTGGGGTGCCTGGGTATCTCAGTTGATTAAGCATCTGATTCTTGATCTTGGCTCAGGTCATGATTTTATGGTTCATGAGATCAAGCCCCATGTCAGGCTCTGCTCTGACAACACGGAGCCTGCTTGGGATTCTCTTTCCCTCTCTCTGCCCCTCCTCTTCCCCCGTGCACTCTCTCTCTTTCTCAAAATAAATAAATATTTTTAAAAAAGAGTCATAAAGTGCTTCATGACTTTGAGATCAAAAAGAGAGGAGGGATGCAGAATTCTTCTAAACAGCTGCAAATCTCTCGTCCAGTTTTCCTTTTTGAAACATCTCATGAGGATTATTTTTCTTTTGAAGACTCAATGAGTATTAAGGGATGAGAAACTTGAAATATGTGTTTGTACATATATATATATATATGCATGTTATATATATATATACATATATATATGTATATATGGGAGGGGAGAAAACACTAAATTTAGACATCCATGGAGAAAAGGTACTCACTTTTGCAATGAAGGTGATATTTGTAAATCCCTCCCATTGGGATATTTCTGAGACCTCTTTCCTATAGTGAAGATACTCCCACTCTTTTTTTTTAATGTTTTATTTATTTTTGAGAGAGAGAGAGAGAGAGAGACAGTGTGAGCAGGGGAGGGTCAGAGAGAGAAGGAGACACAGAATCGGAAGACAGGCTCCAGGCTCTGAGCTGTCAGCACATAGCCCGACGCGGGGCTCGAACCCACAAACCGCGAGATCATGACCTGAGCAGAAGTCGTAAGCTTCACTGACTGAGCCACCCAGGCTCCCCTCCCACCCTTTAATATTAGCAAGTTGATTGGCCAGGTTTAGTGCAGCTGTCTAAGAATGGCTGATCGTCTTAAGAATACACCTGCCATCTGGCCAAGTCCAGTAAGTTTAAAATGTTTAAAATATTTAAAAATATTTTAAATGAATACAATATTTATCACATAGGTTGTAATAAATATTTGTGAATAAATAATCAAAATGTTGCCCACAGCTTCTTTCTTAGAGTCTACCATATGTCATATATACTTGGTTCTAAGTATTTTATGTACTTTAAATAACCCATTTCCTCACAAAAACCCTTTGAGGGAGATATGATTTTCTTCAGTTAACAGAAAAACAAATGTAAGAGTAGAAAAATAGGTAATTTGCCTTAAGGTGACATAGCTGACCAGTAAAATGGGAGAGATTGTGAACTCAGCTTCCGTACACCTGGGAAGATAACATCTGAGTAGCTGTTACTAAAAATAAATAACAAAAGTAATAAATTTTAAATGCATGTTTTATTAACTTTTATTTGTCCCAGTTCATTTTCTTTGTAACTCAACAGAGTATCATCATTGTAAACAACTTTAAAATGTTAAATTTGCATACAGTGAAAATCAACCAGATTGACGGTAAGACCATGTGTACCTGAGTGCCAGTGTTCATTTTTATTTTATTTTTTTACTGGAGAAATGCAAAATTTTTTCTACTCAGTTGTCTTGGAGTCTAGAGACTGAATAGTGGTCAAGACCACAGACTCTCAAGACGAGACAAATCCAGACTCAGCCACTTGCAATCTTATAATGTAGAGATGGTCTCAATCTCCCCACTTGTAAAGTGGGAAGAGTAATGGTGTCTATTTTATGTGGTCGTTGGAAGGATAATAACTAACGAAAACCATTGGCCTATTTCTGGCCCATAACAGCCATTTAGCAAATTTTATTTTCCCTTTCTACTTTCCTTCAGATCTTTTTTGCCACTATTTCTTTACTCCTGTTTAATGAACGTGGCAGGCAAATACATTTTGTTTATAGAGAGTGTTGAAACACTGTCCCACTATACACACATGTGTATGTGTGTGTAAATAAAATTTTTCCTTAGATTTGTGGCATAGTAAAAAAAAATGCTGTTCCCTAAATCCTTTCTGCTATTTCTTTCTGTGAGCAGAGAGCCTCTCTCCAAAGGTTTTCTTTTCTGTTCTTTCAGTCAGAAAGACAAATAGACCAAGCAAACCACAGGAAAAATACTAACAAAAGAAAAACACTGGGGAAAGGGGTGCACATCAGTCGAAAAGAGAAAGAAGGAATCTGGCCCATCTGAGAGCCCCTAAAATCTCTTTGAAGCGTCTTTCAGAAAAGAAACACACACACACACACACACACACACACACACACACTCTTTCATTACGAATGCGGTGTCTTAAAGAATGCAGGCGTTCATTAAGCCTCCAGTGTCCCTAAGCTCAGCCGCTCAGCCAGGTACAAAGCTGTGTGTGCCCCAAGGACATCGTTAAGATGACTGAAGGAGCAGCAGGGAGCAGTGAGCCAGGCAGAATGGTTTTCCTGCATTGGGTCCCTCTGGCAGCCCCTTGGCTCCGCTGCCCACCAATCCCTGCCAGATCATGCTGTCACAGAGTCATTCGACTGCCCTTTCGAGCAGCTTCAGGACCCAGCTGGACATGTTGAAAGACCTGAGCTCTGTCCAAGGCCTCTCCAGTGGTCTTTTCAGCATTACCCAGTGACGTCACTGTCCTCCATGGAGCTGTTTCCCCTGCACAGGGGTCCCAGTGCCCTCCCCCTCCATTTTTAGTAGGAGGCCAAAAGGAGACTTTGAGCATTCAGTAATAGTTTTCTTTGGAGACGTAGGAAGAGGTGACCAACATGAATAGGCCTCGGTGAGTCACTAATCTCTGTACCTTCCCATGTAACAGATACCAAGTATTGGGCATCGGCAGGTAGGACTCCTGGCAGTTCTTATACACGATCAGATTGGACCTTGATAGTGACCCTACAAGATAGCTATTATTACCTGGGAGAGGGCAAGATGGCGGAGAAGCAGGGAGCTCTGTAATCCGCGCCCGCCCACATGGATTAAACTGAGAAGGACTGATGGGGTAATACTCGGATTTGCAAGTAGGAAAAAGAAGAACCAGACTCCAGAAAGAAGACAACCTCAAAGATGCGTGAGTGAGTGACTGTGATCTGGGAAATTGGAGGATGGGCGGGTCCCGGTGGCGCAGGGGGACGGAGCCCCAACCCAACACAGGGAGAGCGTGCTGCGCCCCGGAGAGACCAGGGGAAGAGAAAGAGAGACTGAAAACGCTCATAGAACCATCTCAAAAAAAGTGGGAAAAACTTGCCCCAGGACAGAGATAAACATGTCACCCCACATATAACTGCTGGGCTCGGGGAGAGAAATCCGTCCCATCTGGCCGGCGAATTCTTCCTTGGGCACAGCGGCAGCAGCATCCATTCCAAGCGGCACCGGGAAAGGCGGCCCTGCCTCCAGGGCAAGCCCTGTGAAAGGCTGCGGCGGCGGCGGCAGCGGCTCTGCGAAAAGGGCGGCGCAAGCTGGGCCGGGAGGCCGGCCGCCAGCGGGAGCGCATCTCATCCCGGTGACAGTGTTGAACTGCACGGACTAGGATTTGGAAGTGAGGTGGAGCTTGGAGAATACAGTGTGGCTCGCCCGTGGCACAGGGAGATCGGACTCAGAAGGGCGGTTGCAACGCTTGGTTCCAGCAAAGCTTTGAGGTGGTGCCATACTTCTCCCCGCAACCACCAAGGCGGGGCCTCGGAGAGAGCAGCCCCCGAGACCTGACCTGACGCCAGACCACGCCCATCCGCACAGGGGAGTTGTCTTTTTTTTTTTTTTAACTTTTTTCATTGCTTCTCCTTCTTTTCTGCTGCCATCCAGATATATTTCCCGTAGCATATTCTTATCTCTCCTCTTGGCTGGTTATACGATTTTAGACTGCCCACAGACCTTTGCTGTCTCTGTCCCCACCTTGTTGTTGTTTTTGTTTTTGTTTCTTTTTTTTTCATTTTCTTCTTTCTTTTCTTCTCTTCTTTCTTTTCTTTCCTTTTCTTTACTTCCTTTACCCTTTTGGTTTGCTTGTTTGTTTGATTTTCTGTGCATTCACATGCTTTTGTTCCCTGTATGCTAGTCTGTTTTCCTTTTCAGGGCTACTTCAAGAAAAAGCCAAGGTACACATGGTGGAGAGTCCCAAATATCACTGACCAGGGAAGTAAAGTAAGTAAAGGCACAATAAGAGAAACCGACAGACACTATTAAAAGAACACTTTCTGAAACGACAGGCCCTGGACAGTCAATGAGCCTCCTTTAATAGAGCAATACTAACAGGTACACAGTGCATAACGAGCTTTTAAAACTGACACGAGACAGAAAGCTAGCCAAAATGATGAAATGAAAGAACTCTCCTCTAAAAAAACTACAGGAAGAAGTCACAGCCACAGAACTGCTCAAAACAGATTTAAGCAACATAACTGAACAAGAATTTAGAACAATTGTCATAAAATTAATTGCTGGACTTGAAAAAAACATCAAAGAAGCTATTGATACACAGACTAGGGACCTTCAAAATAGCTGTGACGAGTTAAAAAA
>CM053572.1:25898196-26009443 GCA_028646485.1 Cryptoprocta ferox
CCCCAATGTTCGTAGCAGCACTTTCAACAATAGCCAAATCATGGAAAGAGCCTAAATGTCCACTGACCGATGAATGGATTAGGAAGATGTGGTTCATCTATACAATGGAATACTACATGGCCATGAGAAAGAATGAAATCTTCCCATTCATAGCAAAGTGGATGGACCTCAAGGGTGTCATGTGAAGCGAAATAAGTCAGGCGGAGAAGGACAATACCATATGTTTTCACTCATAGGTCTAACAGGAGAGACCTAACAGAGAACCATGGGGGAAGGTGGAAAAAGAGTTAGGGAGAGGGAGGGAGACAAAGCACGAGAGACTCTTGAATACTGAAATCAAACTGAGGGCGGAAGGGGGAGGGGGAAAGGGAAAAGGGGGTGATGTTCATGGTGGAGGACACTTGTGGGGAAGAGCACTGGGTGTTGTATGGAAACCAACCTGACAATAAACTATAAAGTTAAAAGAAAAGATAGCTATTATTACGTCCATCCTGCAGATGAATAAACAGAGGCTGAGGTTAGATTGCTTTCCGAGAGACATACGGTTAGTAATCGGTGGTGCAGCCTGGGTTGACTCCCATGCCTGTGCTTGCTTTCTTGTTGTTGAAGTCCTAATGGGGGAAGGATAGAAGTGGATACTTAGTAGTCCTCTGTGCTTGTGGCTCGTGGTTTCTCCATAAAGTCTTCCTGGCTTGACATTTCAGAGAAGAGTCTTCATACAGGCTATTGGATTTGGCCATTTAAACAGTAGGTTAGATGGCGCTGTGTCATCCCCATTCCTCAGTATAAGGTGTGTTGTACAAACCTCCGTGACACATGTCAGAAGGTCTCACACGGTTGCTGTGTTGGGCGCACGCAGAAACGTTCATCCTGTCGTGAGAAAGGGAAACACTGATGTGTGCAAGCCCATTGTGCCACAAAGGTCGAATGTTTGCATGAAGGTGAGAACAGAGTGGTGGAGCTTCTTCCCTGTAAGAGAGGGAACAAAAGCAGATCCAAAGTGAGGAGGGGGCCTCCCCCATGAGGTTACTTTTGAGGAAATCTCTCTCATGTCTGGTCATTGTTGAAGCATCTTGACATGAAATTCTCCGTTCATGAAACAGAAATGAAAGCTCAGTCAGGGAAAGGGCAGCATCTCTAAGAACAGGTACCGTGGAGACGGGCAAAGTGACAAGAAGCAGAAAGGATTTTGCCCCCACGCTTGTGCGAGGCCCTGGACTCCTCAAGAGGCCGTTGGGCATCTGTTGAGCAGGTTGGTTGGGTCTCCCCACAATTACACATCTGACAAAGGTGGTCTCGGCAGGGAGCGTGGACCAGGAGAGGCACTTAGCAGATATCCCTTAATGTTCAATGAAAAGCTAAAACAAATGTTTTTCTCTGATGTTTGTGAACTCTTTTACACTGTTCAAAGAGCCTCCACGGGTGATTACAGGGTCCAGTCATACCTCCATAGGAATCCCCACCCAGTGTAATGGTGCACAAAGAACAGGCTTAAGTTGCCCATCTCCCCCCGTACCTCCCATGCTGCATCAGTAGATAGAGAGACCTCAGTGTGACAGCACTCTCTTGGAGCTCAGCATCACCACTGCCTAGCCCAGGGGCTCACTGCATGTAGGTTGTTGAACTGAATTGAACTGATCAAGCCCATCAGTCCTTTTCTGGTTATGGGACTCCCCATCTAGCTCACTTTTCCAGACCTAATAAATCATTAACACCAATAAGTCCTCTTCAGTACCCTTGATGTGTCCATTATTGATTTCTCAGAAGGTTTATATAGTGGGAGCGAGTTTGCACCCTGCACCCTGCCCATGCAGCCTTGAGCTCCAGTGGGTGACAAAGGCTTGTGACCATTCCCTGCCCAGAACATGATGCCTGTTCTGAAGTTCCTTTGACCAAGGTCCCTCTGCACTTGGATTCCACCATCTGTTAGGAGTCTGTGATGCTCTGCTGATGTCCCATCATAGAGCAAGTCTGGCTGAAGGAGGAGGGGGAATTTCTGGTTAACACTAAGCAAACATATGACTAGCCATGTGACATGTTTCCTCAGTGGCCTCAGTGAATTGCTGGAGCTACAAGGTATTTCTCAGCAATAATTGTTCAGATGAGCACACGTCCCTGGAACGTAGAGGTGCTGCCATGACAGCAGGACCCTTCGCATTCAGTCACTGACCATTCTTCTCCACATGTCCCTCTTTGTGTGGCTTCTTTGGAAGAGGCCAAAAGGGCTCTGGTGAAGAGGGAATGGGAGGAGATCCTTATTACGCTGTGCCACACGGAAGCTTTTCTGATTTTGGGAACCTAGTATGGAGAAGCTCAGTTTGCACTGCTTCCTTATTCAGCTCTTGCCAGGACCACTTACCACTCTGGTTTTGTGCAACCTCGAGACCTCACTTACCTCAAAGGCACCAGAGGAGGGCTGGAGGATGACAAGGCACAAAAAAAAAAAAAAAAAAAAAAAAAAAAAAAAAAAAAAACTGAGCTTGGAGATCGTGAACTGGGATTTGTTTGAAAATCTAGTGCTAAGCTGTTTACTAGCACACCACATCCGTGCTAAGGCTGTGTAGGTCTACGCGTGCTGCAGGCGCGGGTGCGCAATGTGCATGTGAAGTCGTCATCCTTTGACCTGCTGTGCACCTGCCACGTTCAAGCCCCAGAGCTTAGTATTAAGTAGCGATTCACAGTCACCTAAGTGTCACATAAGCGAAAAGAGCAGGGCCACCGCCAAGAATCTCTGGTGTGGGAAGTGAGACTGGATTCGCGGCTTGAAGGATAGAAGCTCAGATGATGTAAGGAAGCACAGGGAGAGGCCAGCAGGGGCAGAGTGTGAGAAAAAGCACAAGGGCTGGGAGGCTGAGACAAGGAATGGTCTTTGTAGTGATGTGCCTGTCCAGTGGGCCTCGGTCTTGGCCCCCTCGCCACTATCTCGATACCTTCTTTAGAATCCCAGAGATTGATCTGGATGGAGGCAGATCGCAGTGCCACCCCTCCAGTACCGGGGACAGAGGCTGAGTGTATAGATCCCCGTCTCCATGTTGGCTCCTGGCCCAGCCACCTGTAGGCTGGCCCAGCCACCAAGCATTCAGTTGCTCTCGAGGGACCTCCTTTCCTTCAGTAAAATGAGGACCATTACTGTCTTAGCCTCAAGGCACAATTGTAAGGATTCAGGGAGGCAACATGTGTGAAGTATTCCACGCTGTGCCTGGTAATGACTTCGTAAGTTGTTATTATTGTAACTGTGACTCTTAATTGGCTGATAGGGCAACAGAAGCTTAAAGAAGTTAAACAGTTGTTCAGGGTTATACAAACTAGAGGCTGTGTTACTAGAACCCACAAGTCCCGAGAGCCAGCCAAATGCTTCATCTCCAGGGAGAAATGGAATTGGGAGTGAGGAAGAAGAGTTGCATAATGTCTAAGAGGCGGGCTTTGGCTCCGCCCCTCAGGAATGCCTGGACCAGGTAAATTCCCTCATCCTCCTGGGCTTCATCTTCCTTACTGTAAAGTAGAGACTCTGTCACATTCCATAAGGATCCAATGAGGTAACACGTGGGAGGACTCAGCAGGCAGCCAGGCACACAGTAGGCACTGGCTACGGGAGCCACGCATTAGTCCACCTTTGCATGAGAGCACAGTCTCTACAGCCCTGGGTGCAGCATTTGCGTGAAAAATGGGTCTTAAACTTAGCACTTGACAGAAGGTTGCTTCATAGCATAATTGGGGACAGAGGCCACAAAGGTGACACCCACCAGAGACTACCTGTCCCCCAGGGCCCTTGGGATTTGCACAGCAAAGTGGAAGTCCCTGTCCCAGTATGCAGCTGCTGCACACCACTCTGGGCATCCGCGATGATCCCCATACCCTCCTGCCTTTTCGTTTTTGTGATCCTGGGGAAGAAGCCTAGTCAACTCAACAAAATGTATTTATTTATTTATTTATTTATTATTTTAAAAACATTGTTTAATGTTTATTTTTGAAAGAGACAGAGCATGAGTGGGGGACGGGCAGACAGAGAAGGAGACACAGAATTCAAAGCAGGCTTGAGGCTCTGAGCTGTCAGCACAGAGTCTGCCACGGGGCTCAAACTCATGAACTACAAGATCATGACCTGAGCCAAAGTCGGATGCCTAACCAACTCAGCCAGCCAGGCGCCCCCTCAACATTTGTTGAGCACCTTCTGAGTACTGAACTTACCCAAATATTCTTTTGCCCTTAGGTGAGGACGTGAGATATTGAGGTGCCATAGCCTCCTTGGGGTCACCAGCCTGGCTCATGAGGGATTGTTAACTATTTTATTAATAACAACTACTTAAAAAATATCTAAAATATCCCAGGCAATGATCTAAAGTACTTTACTTAAAAGTGTTACTTCAGTTAATCATCCTGACAATCTGATGAAGTAGCGCCTATTACTGTGTGTGAGGCTCGAAGGTGCCAAGTGCTTAAAGGCCATAGAGTTAGAAAGTGGTAGAACTGGATGTGTATTCAGACTCCGGAGTCCACATGATTCACCAGATCAGAAAGGCTAGGTAAGCCAGGTGACAACGTGAGTGTTATGTGTCCCTTGGTCAGAACCTGGGCAATGCCGGGGCCAAAGTATCAATGCCACATGGCTTTGTGGTACGGGGTCATGATAGGCAACAGAAGACAGGGAATCTGAGAGTGACAGCTTTTGTTCTGAAACGTTCCTGCAGGCCTCCAATCTCCTTCAAGCTCTAGCTGAGCCACCTCCCTGTCGTGGCTCTACCCAGAGCAGGAGTTTGGGAATCAGGCAACCCTCTATTCTGCTGCTTCCTGGCCCACTGACCTTGGGCATGTCCCTTAGTTTTTCTGAGCCTTGGTTTGGTTGTCTGTGGAAGGGGATGAAACTATCTGATCCTTGAAGTGCATCGTAGAGGATAAAATGAGTTTCACGGTGTGAAACTGGGTCTGCCACATAGTAAGGACTCAGTGAGAACGTACCAGACCATCGCTTCTCTCTTCAAAGGGGGCTGGCCTCTGAGCCAAGGCTTACTGTAATCATTCACTTTTACCTCTCCTGGGATTGGACAGAAATCTGATACATTCATTTAATATGATAATGCTGACTCTGGTACCAGAATGCCTGAGTTCAAATCCTGTCTCCGTCACTTACTGCCTGTGTGATCTTGAGCAAGTCACTTGAATTCTCTGAGCTTTGATACCCTTCTCTGTTCAAAGAAAAGAGAATGGTGCCTATGCTGTAGGGTTACTATGGAAACTAAATGAGATAATACATTAAAAGCATGCAGAAAGCACTTCATAAATGTTAAACATGAAAAAAAAAAAGGTATAAACTCATGTTTATGTGGTGTCTTCTGTGTGTCAACCTAGTACTAGCTGCTGGGAATACTGTTGTTAGTGAATCTGATGTGTTCCCAGACCCCATCATGGGGGTCACAGGGTCCAGTGAGAAACTAAGAAATAAATCTGACATAAATTGTAATACAGTCTGGGGAAGAAATGAACATGGTTTAGTGATATGGAGTAACAGGTGAAATGTACTATGTGAAGGTCAAGGAACATTGTGAAGTCTAGAAAATTCTGCATACTATAGTTCTCCTCTTGAAATTCATAATGTTCATTAACATATTAAAGACTGAGAAGTCTTCAGTAAGGGAGGAAAGAAGTCCATTTAATTTTGTTTATCCTAGGTTTTTCCAGATTGTTTTGACTGCACCCTATTTTTCCCCGGAGAAGACCTTTTAATCATCTTTTTAAAATTAGTGTTCTGCTGAACACATTTCAGAGACCTGAACTAAGCTAATACTTCTGTGTAATCAGCTCTTTTTGGCAGCCCGAGACAGGAGTCTTTCATGTGGTTATTCTTTAGACTATAATGACAATACTGTTAGTGAAAAATGTCTACCAGGTGTCACATTCATCCTGTTTTTCTTCAATGCTATTGATTTCTTCTCTCTCTTTGGATTTCTTTCTGGGTATATTTGTTCATGTCCCTTTGTTAGCAAACTAGTTTTCACTCTGTCTTTTTGCAGAGGGGTGAAAAAGATGCTTTTCGAGGGGCATGAACTCAGGTGAGCTATGTAGCAGGCGTCACAGCATGGAGCCCTGACGGCATTTTCCTGGAGCCAGCTTGAGGCATCTGTATCTGTGTGATGAGAGCAGACATCCTGTTTAGAATTCACAAGTGACCGTGAGCTGCGATGCCAGCTGGCAAAGAGTACTGGGCATTCCCTGATCGGCACCAGCCAGTAAGAAGAGTGAGAAAAAGAGCACAGAGTTGCAAACTGTGGTGTCACTCTTCAAAATAAATGGGGCTAATTCATTGCCAGTAAATGCCAGAGCAGATCATGGAGCAGGCAAAGGATGACCTTGGGGCACAAGAAAATGATCTTGAACACCAAATGTTTCACACTTCAAGCTTAAGAGGATGCCAGAAATTCTACCATTAGGTCTACCATTGGAAGCACTTAATAAATTGCAAATAGTTCCTGAAATTAAATTGCCGATCTTTCATGAACTTGGGAATCAAATGGACTTGCATTTGTAGACTGACTCTGGCACCACACTAACTCTATGACCTTATTTACTCTTTTTAAGCTTCAGCTTCTTCATCCATAAAGTAGGGATATTGCCACAAGCCTCATATGAGGATTGCATGGGAAGGTGGCAATAGTGCAGTAGCAGGCAGTTAGTAGGGTATTTTAAAATGTAGGGGCGCCTGGGTGGCTCAGTCACTTAAGCATCTGACTTCAGCTAGGGTCATGGTCTCACGGTCCAGTCCTTGAGTTCAAGCCCCACATGGGGCTCTGCACCGAGAGCACAGAGGCTCCTTCCTGTCTCCCTCTCTCTCTGCCCCTCATCCAGTATTTGGTTTCCTGATACCATTGCTCAGAGCAAGACATGGCCCTGCCATGCACAGTAAGTACCAGCGACCAGTTGTGTGACTGAAAATGATGATCTGTTCTATGACCCTGGTGGCTATCTGGTTGACAGGAGCATCTATCTTTTTCCTCCTGAGGATGCCAGGAATATTGGCATAGAGAAATGTACAGGACATGGCTTAGAAAGACCACCTCATTCTGTGTTCTCATTCTATGTCCTAATTTCCCCAGTAGGGAAACTGAGATATGGGAGAAAGACTGGCCCGTTCAATGGGTTGGTAGAATCTAAGAAATTAGGTTCTTAACTTGCTGTTTCTGTTCTCCACTAGACTTAACACTACATGCCTGGGAAAATGCCCTGCATAAGGAAAGCTTCCTTAACAAGCATTTATTATGGGGACTAGTAGTGTCTCACACCTGGCATAATGCACAGCAGTAGGTGGTGTAGTTGAACCCAATATTAAGAAGCCATCTAAGAGACATCTATTATTCTTCCCTTTTACTCCTTCCTCTTTTTGTCTTTCGTTAACATGGTATAGCAACAATTTTGTGACCATGGGGATACCCCAGGATGGGTCCAAGCACCAAGGATGCAGGACAGAAAAGTAGAAGGAGGCTGGGTCATCAGAGGCATCATAGCAGCATCATAGCTGTCTGGCCTACCGACTCTGGGCTTATTTGACCCAATACAAAGTCTCCATTTTACAGTGTGTGTGGGTGTCCACGTGTGTTTGTGTGTGCATGTGTCAGACAACTTGGCTTCAAATTCCAGCTCTACATGAGTTTAAACAACCTCGTTAATTTTTCTTTGGAATTTCCATTTCCTTATAGTCACATAAATAATAACTGCCATTTGTTAGATACTCTGTTCCAGGAGTTGTGCTACATACTTTATATGCCTCATAGAACAGATGTTCCCAACATTGTACAGATGAGAAAACAGGCTGAAATTAGCAAGGAACTTGCACAAGCAGGAATTCAGACCTAGAATTGTCTGACTTTGGACACCTGTCCTCTTAAAACACGGGTGTCCATTCTAGATAAATGAAGTCATATCTCCCTCATTAATTTGTTAGGATTATGTAAAACTTGGTGCCACAGCATGTGGAGGGCACTTATTAAATGGTAGATAATCTATTATTGCCTAGATTATTCTTATTGCCTTTGGTTTTGTTTGCTTGATTTATGAGACCTAGAAAAAACACCTGTGGACAGAAAGGGAGCAATCCCAAGAGGTAAAGGAAAAGCATTAGGATGGAAGGGATTTTTTTTTTCCTCCTGTCAGTGGCCAATTCAGTATAGATTGGAAACTAGTACTTTCTTTTTTTATTTTATTTTATTTTATTTTTAATTTTTTTTATTATTTTTATTTTTTTATTTTTATTTTTTGGAAACTAGTACTATCTACTGGATCTAGAGGCCATTCAGAATGGCTGGACTTTGAATAGCAGGAAATGTGATCTGGTCCATATGTACTGGTGACTCAGTGTGATGCTAGGCAAATCCCTTCCATTTTTCTGGATCCTAGGTCTTACCTCTATCTATATAAGGAGATAGGTGAATTGGATTATCTCTAGGGACTTCTTCACTTGCTCCTCTGATAATTTCAAGCTCACACAGAATGGTCAGACCACCCCCCCCCGCCCACCGTCTCAATGGAATACTTATTTCAATCAAGTCTTCATTCAGCCATTTCTAGATACTATGTATTCATACTTAAGACATATGTTAATTTCAAGATTGCTCCTCATGTTAATTTTAGCATTTTATCACCAAATCACTTTCCTGTAAGACATATGCCACAATTACTTCTAAAAATTTCTTTTAAGACATTAGAAGTAAGAAAACTTAGAGATAAAGTCAAAAGACCAATAATCCTCAAATCTGACTTTCTTTCCAAATTATGTTTTGTTCAGGTTGATATTGAAAATGAGTCTGTATTTCCTGACAGTAACAAAAGTTGCTTACAAGATTTCAGGATAAAGAGAGAGCAGCCCAAATTACATATGAATTCTTAGACATGCCATGAATCACTTGAGTGACCCTGGCCGAAGTCCTAATAAAGGCGGCATTCTACACTTGCTCTGGCCCGTTTGACATTGTGAGATCCCAAGGCTTATAAGCTGTCAGCATTGGAAATAACCGAGATTCAGAGACAGGCTGTGGGAAGATACCCTATGTGCACTCAGAGTAGAGAACAAGAACTCTTGGTCCGGAAAATTTAAGGAAGAACTTCTTAATGACCAGCCACTTAGAAGCAGTGACCTTCTTGTCATTGTAAGAAGGTAAGTTGAGGTCAGGTCACCTTAGTTATGATGTCGAAGGGATCATACAAGGTGGAGGGTTGTCCTTGATGAATGTCATCCCCTCTTTTGCAAGACTCTTTGCTAGGAGTGCAGACTTTGCATTACTATTTGCATTTCTATTAACTATTAACTACTACTACAAATCCCTTCCATTTTCTGGATCCTAAGTCTCAGGTCTATCTGTATAAGGAGATGGGTGGACTGGGTTATCTCTAGGGACTTCTTCAGTTGCTCCTCTGATCATTTCAATCTCACACATTTACCTTACTATTACTACTAACGAAACTGCAGACTTTATTTGGATTTCCTTAGTTTTTCCATTAACAGTCTCTTTCTGTTACAGGATTAAATCCAATGAATCACATCTCAATTAGTTATTACGCCTCCTCAGTCTCCTGAAGTCAGTAGCAGTTTCTTAGTCTTTCCTTCCTCATGACTTTGATAGTCTTGAGAATTATTAGTCAGGTGCTCTGTAGAAGTCCCGCAGTCTGAATTTTTCCTCATATTTTTTGCACCATTAGACACAGGTTTTAGGGGTTTGGAAGGAATGCACAGAAGTGAAGTCGCATCCTATCGGGACACATGACACCCATATGACAACACTGGTGTGACATTAACATTCATCACTTGGTTGAGGTGGTATTTTCCAGGGCTTTCCACTGTCCTGTTACTGGTTTCCCCACTTCCTGTATTCTCTAGATATGAGTCCCTAAGTTAGCCCACCCTCAGGGAGGGAGGGAGCAGAAATTAAGAACTAAGCTCTGTAAATGGTATCTTTTGAAATTGTCTGTTTGAGCTATTTTTGCTAGTATTGATTTTTGCCAAGTGACCTTACTGTTTCATTTATTAACCTTAGTAAATTTATTATGAGTTATTCTGAAATCTCCAGGCACAAAACCCCATCCATTGTGGAAAAGTGACAATTTTACTTCTTCCTGTCTAGTCCTTACACGTTTATATATTTTCATGCCTTATTACACAGGCTTTCAGTATAATGTAAAGACGTTACTATAGCAAATATCATTTTCTCATTTTCAATCTTATAGGGGAGGTCTTCAGCATTTTACCACTAAGTATGTAAATACCCTGTGAGATATTTAGAAAGCTCTCTTCTATTTCCATTTTTAAGAGTTTTTATTCTGAATGGATGTTGGATTTTAGTAAATCGCTTACTACATCCCTAAAAATGATCATATGGTTTTTATTTTATTTTGTGAAGGTGGGAAAATATACTGATCAATTCCAGTGTTAAATTAACCTTGCATTCCTGGAGTAAGTCGGTGATCAGGATATATTATCCTTTTTTGTGTATTACTGTATTAGAGTGGTCAATATTTTGTTTAGAACTTTTGCAGCTGTGTTCATGAATCATAGCCTCATTAAGTGAGGTGGGAAGTGTTTTCTTCATTTTATTTTATCATCAGGAAGTGTTCTAAAAATTGTTTTCTTCCCTCCTTAAATGTTTAGTAACATTTACCCTAGGAACCACCTGAGTCTACATTTTGGTGGTGGGGTGGGGTAGAGACAAGTTTTTACTTATGAATTACATTTTGTTAATAGCTTTAGGGTCATTTATATTTCTACTTCTTCTATTTTGAAATTGTTTTATAGGAATTTGAGTATTGCATCTAAACTTTCAGATGTATTTGCATATATTTGTTTATGATATCCTTATCTTGTGGTGTTCCTTTTTTCATTCCTGTTGTTATTTGTGTCTGCTCTCCTAGTTTTTTAATGTGATACATCTTATCATGGTGTATCTAATTTATTAGTCTTTTTCTCTGTTTTCCATTGATTTCTGATCATCTATTGTTTGTTTCCTTTTACTTTGGATTCAATTTACTTTTCTTTCTCTAGTTTTTAAATCACTGATTTTGTACCTTTTAAAAGAAACTGTATTTCAGGCTATAAATGTATCTCTGAGAACATCTTTAGCTTCATGTTACAATTAATTACATTGTTTATCTTTTTTCATTATTTGTTTCAAGTATTTTCCAATTCCTGTTGTAATTTTCTTATTGACCCATGGTTTCTATAGAACCATGTCTCTTAATTTTGAAACATAAGATGATCTTCTAGGACAGTAGAAGAGCAGGTGTGTGTATGCATACACACACACACACACACACACACACACATATTCTGGTTGTTCTAAGTGGTGATGTTGGTCTGAAATATTTAATCTCCCATCATCAGAAGCAGACCTCTTCTTCTTTAATTTTGAACAGTCATTAAAGATTTACTTTTCCATGAAGCTTTCCCTAATTATCCCCATATCATTCTCATCCCTCAACATATCCTATCTGTTGCCATACGGCTCAGTAGGCTCCTGTGTTTCTGACTGGTTCTTTCCTGCTTGCTCCCTCTCATCTCTGCTTCACCAAGGACATTCTATTATAATTCATCCATGCCTCACCTCAGCACCCCACATAGAGGAGGAAATGCCAGGAATGTTCTCCATCAGCCAGGTTAGCCTGCCCCCAGTTACACCCCTCGAGTGAGCAGCAACCACTGCTGGTACAGATGATGGACAGCACCTGACTCTAGTGGCTAGTTACCCACCAAACACGCAGTCAGTCACTCTCACAAGAATAGGGATGTTTGTTTTTCCACCTGGCCTCTTTCCTTGCCTGCCCAGGGCTCTGGCTTTGCTGTCTAAGGTCAGAAGCCCTGTCTACCCCAGGAACAGGATGAGTCCGAGTCAAGCCCTGGCAGTCCCGGAGCTCAGATGAGGTACTCTGTGGGGATTCTGTCAGCTCAGACTCTCATCACAATTGTTTGGAGAAAAAATGAGAGTGCTTGGGAGTGATTTAATTATATGGATTGCAACGACTTGCTCTGTTATTGATTTTTTATATTCAAGGAGTCTTTAAAGTGATTATTCTTGGAATGGGCAACCACCACACATTGATTTCTGTGAAGTTGATGGTATCTGGAGAGGAGCCAATCCTGCTGGGCAGAATGCATTTGGAAGTGAAGTGACAGACTCTTTCTAATGAGGTTCTGAGAGGAGAACATTGAATATGGAGGAGCAAGCAGATGGCTTTAAACGCAGCCAACGACTTCCTTCCGCTTACCCTCTCCTCTTTCCTTCATGTGCAAATCCAGTCTTCCCCTTGGAAACATTCAGTTTCCCCCCACCTGCCCTGAATTCCCTGGGGACTCTGGAGGCTAGGCTAGAAGAGCATCAGAACAGTTTAATATAAAAGGTGATCACTTGGTCATAGTACCATTTTTATTTGAATTTATATTTGCATATGAAAAGAAATACATGTGTCAATAAAAAAGGCAGACACAACCAGTGGTGATTATTTTCTGGTAGATATAGCATGCATCATTATAATTTTCCACAATAACTTTTGTATTCAGAAATGTATTTTAATGGCCAAAAATTCATTTCAAGAAAGGACTGTATCCTCTGACCCAATGTTGCGCTTGTAGGAAGATATCTTAGGATAATTTAAAACACAGAAAATATGTTTATGTGTAAACATCATGATATATGGCAAACTAACTATTTGTAAATGAACTATACTTTTAAAAATAATCTAAATATGCAGTAATAAGGATATGGAGGAGTAAAGTTGCTACACTTGTATGGAAAATCATGTAGCCTTTAAGAACATTTATTTTTCTTCTGTAGTTTATTGTCAAGTTGGTTTCCATATAACACCCAGAGCTCATCCCCACAAGCGCCCTCCTC
The DNA here is from genome assembly GCA_028646485.1 of Cryptoprocta ferox. NCBI lineage: Eukaryota > Metazoa > Chordata > Mammalia > Carnivora > Eupleridae > Cryptoprocta > Cryptoprocta ferox. The sequence goes on from CM053572.1 coordinate 25,911,063, forward strand.
CATGCCCATCACCCCCCTTCCCCTCTTTCCCACCCCCATCAGCCCTCAGTTTGTTCTCAGTATTCAAGAGTCTCTCATGGTTTGCCTCCCTCCCTCTCCCCAACTATTTTTCCCTTCCCCTCCCCCATGGTCCTTTGTTAAGTTTCTCCTGTTCCACTTATAAGTGAGAACATATGGTATCTGTTCTTCTCTGCCTGACTTATTTCACTTAGCATAACACCCTCAAGTTCCTTCCACGTTGCTACACATGGCCAGACTTCATTCTTTCTCATTGCCATGTAGTATTCCATTGTATATATAAACCATATCTTCTTGATCCATCCATCAGTTGATGGACATTTAGGCTCTTTCCATGATTTGGCTATTGTTGAAAGTGCTGCTACGAACATTAGGGTACATAAGAACATTTTTCAAAAGGTTTATTTTTTTTATTAAGTTGAAGTATAATTAATGTACAATGTTATATTAGTTTCATGTATACAACATATTGATTCAATAATTCTGTACATTACTCGGTTCTCACCATGGTAAGTGTAGTCACTATTTGTCCCCATACAATATTATTACACTATTTTTTTTGAGAGAGAGAGAGAGAGAGTGCAAGTAAGTGCGTGTGAGCTGGGGAGGGGCAAAAGGAGGGAGAGACATAGAGAGAGAGAGGGAAAGAGAGAAGAGAGAGAGAGAGAATCCCAAGAAGGCTCGGTGCCCAGCATGAGAGCCCAATGCAGGGCTCAGTCCCATGACCCTGAGATGACTTGAACTGAAATTAAGAGTCAGATGTTTAACCGACTGAGTCTCCCAGACCCCCCCCATAAAATGTTATTGACTATACTCCCTATGTTGTACTTTTTATCTCTATGACTTACTTATTTTATAACTGGAAGCTTGTGCCTCTTATTCCTCTTCCTCTATCTCACCTGTCCTGCCATCCACCTTCTCTCTGGCAACCATCAGTTTGTTCCTGTTTTTGAGAGTCTGTTTTTTTTCTTGTTTTCTACGTTCTGTGTATAAGTGAAATTATATGACACTTGTCTTTCTGTGACTTATTTCATGTAGCATAATACACTGTAGGTTAGTAGGCCATCCATGATGACAAGAATGGCAAATCCTCATTTTTTATGGCTGAGTAATATTCCATTGTATATTAAAAATTGATTTTTGGGGTGCCTGTGTGGCTCAGTTGGTTAAGCATCCTACTTTGGCTCAGAGCATCATCTCACACATAGTTTGTGAGTTCAAGCCACATGTCAGGCTCTGTGTTGACAGCTTGGAGCCTGGAGCCTGTTTTGGATTCTGTATCTCCCTCTCTCTTTGCTCTTCTCCCGCTCTCTTTCTCTCTCTCTCAAAAATAAATATTAAAATTTGTTAAAAAATGATTTTTAATAACTTCGGGGAAAGCACAGTACACATTGTGAAAATAAAAACACAACTTACATATTTTATTCACATTATAATACCTTTGAATATAATTTTAATTATGTTAAATATACAATACACTGTTCTTTAGGTAGCTTTGGATGACAGACTCCCAAGTGACTCTGCTTTCCCATATTTTTTCTTTTCTATTTTGCCTAAGTTTCCATTAGTGAATGTAGATTACACGCGCGCACACACACACACACACACACACACATTCACTGATAAATTCATATCAGAAGGAACTTTAGACCCTTAGAGTTAGAGCTTTTCTTATTACTTAAACTCTAAGGAGAATAATTGAGGCTTCAGTGAATATAAGTTTTTATATTAATTTAATTTTATCTCTAAATTCATGCTCAAATGCTTATGCAGTTATTGAACCAATATCTGGAATAATTTCACCAATTATTTAGAAATCATGTTAAATGTGAATACAAAGGCACACAACTAAAATGAGCCAGGGAGCCTGAGGTCAGATGTTACTCCATTTTCAGAAGATACTCCAAGTATGTGCACTAATCAGCTTTTGTCTTTTTCTAAAGAAATGCTTATTCTATGCACAGACCATGGCCTAATTTGATCTATTTCTATTTGAGGGTGTTGGCATGTATAATTCACTCTGGGTTCTGGATTGCTGCTACATTTCTCACATCACAGCTGAACTGTTTCACCATGTGAGGCAGCCTTCTGTATGTACCCAACACCCTGGGGCACTCAGTGTGAGGCATCTCGGGGAATTCTTCTGCAGAGAGCAGTGTTTACATGGTGTTCTGGGGGGCAGTGCCCCCTGGAGTAGCAGGGGCCCCAGTTTTAGGCAAATTCCTGCTGTGCTTGACTCCTCCCTTCACTCCTCCTATCACACTTCATTATTCAATTGGATTGAGTTGTTTATCCTAGCCGGAATATAAGAATGAAATTAGGGTCAACTGAGATATCATAGGAGAAAGAAAAGGTGGCCAAAACTGTAGGGAAATTTGAGAGAGCTTACCCAAATCAGATTCTCTAATCCTTAAAATAAGAAGTGTTTTAAACTTCACTTCTTCAGTGGGAGTCTACTGACTCTACAATTATGGGAAATGGTGGTCAAATCAATACTGTATATTACTGATATTATATTGTGATGTGCCAGGTCTGAATGGGAACAGGGGTTTAAAGCAAGGTCATTAGTCTGATTGGCTGAATTGTTTAAGTGGTTGCCCTTTATGATGATAGTGCATATGAAGATTTAAACAAAATTAAACCACACTGCTTCCCTCACACCAAAAAAAAAAAAAAAAAGAAAAGAAAGAAAGGATAAAAATAATTGTTTTGAAGAATATATTAGGATAACTAGTCTAATCTATGTTGCGGTTAAATAATCCCAAGTCTTAGGCTTACAACAACAAAATGTTGTCCCTCACATCAGTCTGATGTGCATCAGATATGTTCCTGAATGACTCTTCTCCATGCAGTGACTCAGGAGTCCAGGGTTCTTTGGTTCTACTATCTTGGAATCTTTTGTTTCTGACTTGTTGGATAGATAACAGAGAGATGGAGCAAGAAGAAAGTGCCCACGTTCTTAATCACCTAGGGCTAGAAGGGACAGATCCTTTAGATTCAAGAAATACTCACATGACAACCCCCCCCCCAAAAAAAAGGAATGCTTAGTAACTGGATATTTGGAGAGGATTACCAACCAGCCTGTGGCACAAGCAGTAAGTGAATTGTTGCATCCTACTTGAAGCATTTATTCCCATGAAAGAGCTCAGGTACCTCATGTGGCATGTGTGAGTGCCCCAAGGAGAACAAATGTGCCTGCAGAGCCAGTGAGTTCCTGACATCAAACTCAACTAACCTTTCTTTTTTAAATTATTATTTTTTTCTTTTATTAGCTTAGTGTTTTTGAATATTTGTCACTAAGTCAACCACAAATTATCACTTGTCAAAAATGTCCTCTTAGAAAGTCCATTGGCATCAGACACTCAGCAATCCATTCAGCCACAGCCCCCTTTGGTCACATTTTCTTTGATCTAACAACACATGAATTTATACATTATTCCAAGAGAGGCGTGTATCCTGATGCTACTGTTTGCTTGAGAATTGAGAAATCTGCTTCTGGACTTCGAGTCAACTATTCCTTTCTCCCATAATAACTGCTCTCTTCTAACTCCAAACCCTCCTTGAAATTCTTTGTTTCTTAGGACATTTTTTGAATGAATGTGCATGTAAAGGCACACAGCTTCACTTCCTTTATGAAGCCTTCGTGGGGTCTATCAGCTACATTTTCATTCATCTCACAGGTTTTTATTGAGCATCTCTTAAGTGATAAGTAGTGTCTTAGTCCCTGAAAAATTAGCATCCAACAAAATAGATAAATCTTCTCATCTTGCAGAGTTTATCTTCCAGTTGAAGGAGACAATAATAAAGAAAAAAGGGTTTTTAATCACTAATTGTGGTAATAGCTATGAGGAAAATAAACCAGGGTATTGTTAAGAAAGGGAGGTGGACTGCTTTCATTTGGGCAAGGCCTTTTTGGAGAAGGTAACATGTGGACTGACCCTTGAAAACTTGAATGTGTGCTCTTTCCTTCTTATGGGGTCCCATGGCAATGTGTTTTATTACTTATAAAATAATTCTCATGATCTTCCAGATCATTTATTTTGCCTCTACCTCCTGTTCTAATCTGTGAGACTGTGAGCTTTTGGAGTGCAAGATTTATGTTTATTTGTCCCTTATATTGAAATTAATTAAAGTTTACCTTTTAATTTAATTAAATGGTTAAGGCCTAACATGGTAACCAACACTTAGTAGTTGCTCAATAAATGGAAGCTCTCAGCTTAGTGAACACACACACACACACAGAATAAGTGTGTTCAAACATGACTGTTGGGTTAAAGACAGTTGTGTTGACTGGACATCATCAGAGGTAATTCACAGTGTTAAAGCCGGTTTGTTCATATCTAGCTTGACAGGGAGTCAGTTTCTTTGTGGCGTCTCTCAAGTCAGACAGCCTTTTGAGAGTCATCTCTCCTTCTTTCATGTCACTCTGAACGCTCAGCTAACCCGAAGGATTTTCAGAGGATGCAAGCACATTTACTCATATAATTTACTGGCTAGGGCTCATGCTTCGAGAAATAGGATAAAATGTATTCTCCTGAAGACGATGACATCTTGTCAAAGACTGAATTTGGAGCAGGCTAGACTGCTCTAACTATTCATCAGTACAGTCCTGGCCAGTTTCTGGAGTCCTGAGTAGAGAAGGCCACGCTGGATTTAATACCTTCGCCATTAATGTAAATTGTATAATACTATTATTGTTATTGTTGTTGTCATTTTGTGGCTCAACAAAGCCCTTGACATGTCTTATTTAATCCTCCCATCAGCTTTCTGAGGTTGATGCTATTATTACTTGCATTTTCCATATGGAGAGCTGAGGCTTCAGGATGTGAAGAAACTTTCAAGGTTCCAGAGCCGGGAAGGGGTAGATTCCGGAGCTCACATGTGACATCACGACTCTGAGACAGGCATTGTTCTATTCCCTTCTCTGTCTAAGGGAGAAAACATCCCCCCAGGACTTCCTTCCCGGTACCGGTTCCCAGTTAGAGCCAGAGCGGACCTTGTGTGAGCTTCGGGAGGTGGAAGCGAGCTGAGGCCTCCTTGCCCTGGGGGAGCAGGGACGATCACAAACTGTGCTGCGGTGTGTGGTGGGCCTCAGCCAGCCCCTGTGGTCTTGCTGGTGCTCATGCTCTTGGTCTGTGTCTGCCCACAACCAGGCTGTACGTGGTGCATTTCCAAAGGGGTGACTGATTCCACAGAAGTGGGAGTTTCCCAGCCTCTCCAAGAACTCTACCTTTGTGGTCCCACGTAGCAGGCAGGTGACACAGCCTCTCCTGTTTCCCTGTGAGCTCTGACTTGTCCTCCCCTCCCCGGGTACATCAGGTGGACGTTGCTAGTGACTCTCTCATTCTAAAAAGCCCACTGTAAGGTTTTCACTTTCCCATTCCCCATTCATATAAAGAACAATTCTTCTATTAAATCCTCTGTTCTTATAATACTCATAGAAGCTATTGGCATTAACTTGCACACATGTGAAATGGAAATGATAAAAAATAAATGGTAATAAGACCATAGGTCCTTTCTTATTCTGTTCCAGCCTCGTGCTGAGGGCTCTGTATGCACTACCTGGTGATTATGCAGATTCTCTCTCACATGAGGCCATTTGGGGGTGACCGTGGCCATCCTTTTAGCAAAGAGGAGGGTTGGTTTTGTAAAAAGTAATTTATGACTAAAACCACCAGCAAGGTGACTTTACCAAACACATACAACTTTGGTGCTGTGCCCTCTGTAATTGACCTCCCTGGAACTTTAGTCCTTTTGAAGGATTATTTCCTTAGGGACTTAACACACATGGTGACGTGTACCCCTCATTTGCTGTAATTGAAAGGCGTTAATCAAAACCCTGATGAGATGACTCACCAGGAGTGTTCTTGCCAAACAAGGATTTGGTGCTTCATGTAGCCCCTGTGTCAAAATGAGAGGAAACTTCAAATTTCACTTCCATCTTCACAAATCTCTCTTACCTTCAATAATGTCTTTCTAGCTCCAGTTCCACAAACTGTGTGATAAATAGTTTTATGCAAAGAGTTAGCTTTGCAAAGGGCAAGCATTGCCTTTGTCTCCTGAAGATGTCCACAAATGATTCATTCAAGGATAATGAAGTTATTGGTGCCACCATCATCAATTAGTTGTGACTGAATTAATGGCCATGCCCAGCCGTATCCTTCTCACACCAATGCCCTGCTCCTGTCCTTCTCAAGAAGTCCCTCTATATGTTTGGGGTTGTACATCACCCCACCTCAGAGGCAGGAAGCTACGTGCAACTCTTTTTTCTTTCATCCCTCTAATTAGTCCCATCGTGTGAACCCACAGGCCTTCAAAGCCTTGTCTGCAAAAAATTGTCAATTCCCAGTAATTGGATAGCATACCTACCTATGCATTCCATTTGAGAAATTAGGAAGAACACCTAACGTTCATTGCCTTATAGAATGGAGGAATGTGGGACCCAGGCCCAGGATATTTAGAAAGAGCTGCATGTGGTTATGGAGATAAGAGGGACCCATGGAAAGTGGGACACCCCACTTTCATTTTCACCAAATGAATCCTTGACGCTCTTCCTTGATCACTTTAAGCCCATAGGTCCAACAACTAGCTGTCTACCTCACATAAAGAAAAAACTCAATAAATTGTAGATGAATGAATGGCAGATGAAAACAGGTAATGAGAATCCACATGTAAGAGGACCACGTCTTTTCTTAAAGGGAAATAATTTAGATCACAGCATAGAAATAGGTAGAGTTTCAAGGGACCTGGATACCTATTTATTAATTGTGTCTTCCAGGGGAATTCTTTTACCCACTTCTACCTACTGAAAATATGGCATTCAAGACTTCCTTCATCTAGAGATATGGGTGGCTAGAGTGCCCAACTCAGTCATTCATGTGACTTCCCATATAGTCAACATAGTACTTGCAAGATGGGCATGTTTTTAGGTATAGGGCTAAGTTTGGCAAGCAGACCATGACTTTACCCAGACCTTCATCTGACTGGAGGTACATGTTTATAGAACACCTCCCCGAGAGTCATCACATCCCCCAGTTCACCTGAAGAACAAGGATCTGGCCTCACTGTCCCAATCTTGTAACCGAGTAAGTTCCCATGGCACACCATTTCCATCTTCCTTCATTCAGCCTTGCGCATAAGCACATACGATCACGGTGACAAATAGCCACAGCATTAGTGATGATGGTGAGCACTCACAGAGTGCTTAGTATGTGCCAAGGCCTCCCTCTGGAAATGTAATCTTCATGCAGTAACAGTTGTTATTCTCATTTTATAGATTAAAAAAAAAACTAGGACTTAGAGAGATCGGACATCTTGCTAAGGTTAATTAGAGCTTAGTTTTGCTTACTTATTTAATGATTGCATTCTGAGGAGAGTACCCTTATTTTCTTCTATTCCGATTAATTGAAAATCAATTCTTTCTACCAAAGTCTTGCAAAATACCTTTTCTTTAAATCTCCTTCAAAATCCATAAGAGAAATGAATCGAAGTTTGTTAAATTCCTTTTCCAGTTTTTCTCAGTATGATTCAGATTGCTTCCCTGGGCCACGGTGATCAATAGCATAGTGGAGTAAAGATGTTTTTAAAGCCACAAAGATTAACACGGCATTATTTATGACAGTAGCCACAGAAACATACATATCTTAGAGTGTTTAAAGCACTCATCATACTTCTAAAGTCTAAATTATCCAAACAGCATCATTAAGAGGGAAACAAAATGTATAAAATTAAAGCGATCTTTGGAATGACACATAAGGATTTTGTGACAAGCTGTGGGCTGTGTCAGGAGAGGGTCATTTCTGGCTCTTTTATAAATGGTGCTGTTTGGGAATTCTTCCCAGGGTTGTTAGGAATGGATAAAGAGCATCAGTTCTTAGTCTGCATCTCTTTGCCAACCCTCTGATCAGCTGGCTCCATTTGTTCCCAGTAGAAAATGGATTTGAGCAGGAGCTGGAAAATTCTGTTATGCCATTTTACATGCCTTTCATCTTTGGCTGATCGTGGGATGGGGACAAAAATGCCAGAACCTTAGAAGCGTGAAGTAGTAGTGTAAAAAGAGAAGGCAAAGAGAAGGAATACATGGCTCATGGCAATGCAGAGACAAAGGGGTTTCTCGAGGCTGGGGGTCCCCACAGAATTTGGCCAGCAATTTGATCCCCAGCCCAACTCCCACCTCCATTTCTTTACCCCACCCAGACTTGTGGGCTATTCAGAGAAGTATAGGACGCAGGGTCTTCTTGGCTCTAGACTGGCTGTTCTGGTCCTGGCACAACACAACTGAACCTTAGGAAAGAGAACAATTATATGGGCATATGCTGGGCAATAGGAAGGCCACTTCTTGTATTGTTTCTGACCAGGCCCTGGGGCAGGATTGAGTTCTGTGAATGCCAAAGGGCCCCACCCGAGGAGTGTTCAGCATTCCAGTCTTCCCAAGCATGCCCAGCATTCTAACCTTCCCAAGCTATATCTAGGTCTGCTGTGTTTTCCTTCTTCCTCCTGGTGACCTGCATTTGCCTTGCAGGCAGCCCACCAGGTTGCTGTTTGCCCCCTCCCTAGTTTAATAACATCCTGCTTCAAGCAAAGCCACGGGCCAGGTTACCGGACAGTTTGAGTGACTCTTCTCGGTTTCCTCTGTCTCTCCCAAGTCATCTCAGAGATGTTTCACTGTGCCATCTTTATCAAATATATTTCACAGTTCCATCTTTATTTCAACTGGATTTTGTGAGTTAAGCTTTGTATTTAGGAAGCAAATGGTTTTCATGCTAATTTCTCCCCTAAGGCTCTTTAGACAATGTGTAAACCAATATTTGCTTTGCTGCGAGGTACAAGAATAATGATATTTATGCAAAACACATTAACTTCATTGGGCCTTTTCCCTATTTCCAAGATGTATGTTCTTAGAAACATACCTAAAGAATTTTAAGCAAATATATTCCCTTTCTTCTCGGCTCACTAGATATCAGATTATCTATAATATTCGGTTGACTTTCACTCAGACAGAAGAAGAAACAGAGGAAGCCATTGTGCTTTCGGACCTTAATGGAGTTGAAGGGCTTATGAGGTCATTGCCCTGAAGGTTCCTGGCACAGTGACAGCAGACGTGTGGGTGGGAGGCTGTGTGACAGAGAGGTGATGTCTGAAAATGTAGAGTAGCACAGAGCTGGGTTTCCAGTCTTGGTCTGGTATTGACGGGCTTTGTGACCTGGGCAAGCCTCCTAATCTCTCTCAAGCCTGGAGTTTTCAGTAACAAGGGGATTGATTTTACCTAGGTCATAGGGTTAGTGAAAGGATTTTGTGAATTTATACCATAAGGTACTTAGCCCTAAGCTCAGGGTATATTAAGCATTCATTACAAAGTAGCTTTTATTAATACAAAGGACTTTAGTGAGGGGGTTGGCCGGTCTCCTAGACTATTATTGACAGACTCTGACATCGACTTGTGTGAACCCATATTTGGATTTACAATTGCAGGAAATTAAATATCAGCTTTTCACAAGGCATTGACTGGTTCACTGAAGTCACAGCACAATTGGTTTTTTTAACACAGAAAACTGTGTCCACAAAATAATATTTTTTGCCTTCTATCTTTCCTTAGCCAATTCTTCAATCGCTCTTAATACCACTAGATAGAGAACACCATAGGTGATATTCTGATATCTGTTCTTCCAGTCTGTTTCCCTCATACCCACCCTTTGTTTACATGCGCACAAACACACAAAACACACACACACACTGTATTACATAAAATTAAACGGGATAATAACATGCATAATATTTTATAGCCTTTTTTTCACTGAATGGAATATTGTGAATATTTTCCATATCAGTAAAGATTATTCTACCTAGTTAAAACTGTATGGTGTCAGAATTGACTATATTAATTGTTTGAAATTTATTTCCACTTTTTAAATATCCTAAATGATATTGAAACATTTTTATGTGTCCATGATTGCTACGATGTTCTGACAAAAACTTGTAGGTGCAGAAATTTGGGGTCATAGACTATGCACATTTTTGTAGGGCTTTTGTTGCATCTTGCCAAATTTTCCATCAGAAATTTTAGACCAATTTATATCCTGCCAGGTGAATTCCAGTTTCCCCTCCCCATTGCCAACTGAGGTGCAGTCGCTTAAAATTTCTGGCCACTTCGAAAGATGAAATTGGTACCTCAATCTTATTTTGATTTATGTGCTTTGAACATTTTCACACATTTATTGGCTTTTCCTCTTTAGTGAACTGCCTTTTCTAAACTTTTCCTTTATTAAAAAATCAATGGGTTGTGGAATGAAGATAGGAACACTATTCCTCTTAAAATATTGCGTTGGCTTTCAGGAGTGAAAGTAAACGAAATGTGACAGCAGTGGTAGACAGTTGCTTCTTCACAGCAGAAGTTATGCCCCGGAGAACACAGCGGGCCCTGGAGAGGCCACGTGTGCTATGGAGATCTGATCATGGAGAGAAGGGAGGGGGGCTGCCAGCAGTAAAAAGTGGTCATAATTAAGTTTTTAGACCCTAAATTGCCATCAGGAGACGATGAACGAAAACCCTTCCATCCTAAAATACAAAGGTTTATTATAGCCCACCAATGAATATTACCTGTACCCGTGGACAGAATTTTTTTTTAAATGTTTATTTATTTGGGAGAGAGATGGGGCAGGGGGGAAACCAGCAGGGGAAGGGCAGAGAGAGAAGTGGACAGAGGATCCGAAGCAGGCTCTGAGCTGACAACAGAGAGCCCAAGGGGATCGAAGTCACACACCATGAGATTATGACCTAAGCCGAAGTCAGATGCGTAACCGACTGAGCCACCCACGCACCGTTGAATTTTTCTTGGAATCTGGAAAAGCATTTATATTAAGTCATACTTATACAGCCTTAATAGTCATATAAAGAAACTTGGAAGTTGAGAAGTATACCAAAACGTCATGTATATTATATACATAATATATGAGGAAATATATATATTATATATTGATATAAGGATAGATGTGTGTGTGTGTGCATATATATATGTATATATACATATACATATATATATGTAAAGGTCAGTCTTACATCATTTCTTTTTCTGTTTTATGGTAGCTATTTAACAAAATCCTTTGCATGAATGGTGGCCATGTTGACTTCCATGCCTAAGTTGACCATAGACTTAAAATTCCAAATGGAAACCTCAGAAGGAAGCCTCTGCCATCAGGTAATGTACCCGGGAGATCAGATGGCCCTCACCCATGTCCACACCTCCTTAGGCTTATACATTCACCGCTCCTGGACCCAAGCAATCTAAAGTGAGAAATCCTGGTGTGTGAGTCTGTGTGAAAGTGTTTGTGTATTTATAGGAGCACATGGGAAAATCCATTATTAGAGGATGACAGCCCCATAACTGTAGAAATCAAGGGTCAAAGGTTTCAAACCTGATGCTTAAAAGGAGAAGAGTGTCCCATAGAATATGAAGGATGCAGCTGCAATCTAATTTGCTTCTCTAAGACCCAGTGCCCAGTGAGACACGCGTGTGCTTCCCCCAAGTGAAGCAGGCCCAGTGCTATTACCCAAACACACACCCCTACACCCTCTTTCTTTTTCACCCAACTCTCCCGCTCACTTTGCTGGGAGACATAGAGGACTCTGATATTGTGCCTTCTCTGGCTCTGCCCCTCAGCCACACGTTGTGACGCTTACACACCTTATCCCCAAATTTAAGGAGCAACAAACAGGGTAGAGAAGAGGGCAGCTTATACCTCAGAGCCTAACAGACAAGGGTACACTCTGGCTTCTGCTGCTTCCTTGCCCTGTGACCTTTAAAAGTAACCTTAAAAAATGTTTTAAAAAGTACCAGTTTCCTTTTCAGTGAAAAGATGATTAAAAATAGCATCAACTTCCCAAGGTAGTCACGTAGATTAAATGTGATAAAATGTGGAAGGAATTTAGTAAGGCGGCCCAGAGTAAGTATGCTATAATTCAAGCTCTCATTATTCTGGTTGTTAAACTCTTCCAGATAGCTTCTGCAGTTCAGAGGCGTACTGGTCCCGAACTTGGAATTGAACTTCATACTGTCAGGAGGGTGAAAGAAGGGTGGGAGTTTGTAATGATGAAACAAAATTTCTAGACATCTAGATTTCTTTCCTGCAGCTCCATTCTGTTGCTACCTGCTGCTTCTCTGCACAAACATAAGCACCTGTTTAAATTTCCACTTAAAAATAGTCCAAAGCCACTTTCCTATTGCATTTTACGAACTAAATGAGGAAGAGACATTTGCGGAGGTAAGGATGGTGCTCCCAGGTGCAGAGGAGACTAGGTCTTCTCACTCTTGCACACGGCACGCTCTGGTGGACTTCTGTTCCTCTGTAGGCTCCTGGTGCCAGGAACCAGGCACACAGCTGGGTCAGTCTCTTCTTTCTTAATGCAAACATCCCAGACTAACACACTTGTCATACTTGTCAGAGCCTTCATCTTGGCTGTGAAAGGGAAGAAAAAATATAGAACAAGATTGAGTATTATTCCTATTTAGTTTTTTATTTTTATATTTTTTATGATAAATGCCATTTTATTTTATTTTTTTTATTTTTCGATGTTTTATTTATTTTTGAGAGAGAGAGAGAGAGAGAGAGACAGCATGAGCAGGGGACAGACAGAGAGAGAGGGAGACACAGGATCCGAAGACAGGCTCCAGGCTCTGAGCTAGCTGTCAGCACAGAGCCGGATGCGGGGCTCAAACCCACGAACCGTGAGATCATGACCTGAGTCGAAGTCGGACGCTTAACCAACTGAGCCACCCAGGCACCCCAGTATTATTCCTTTTTAATGCTACCTCCATTTAAATTAAAAAATAACTTTAATATAAAAAATGTTGGAAAATATCCCCCAGAGTAAAAAGGTTAATAATTTTGTGGTCATAACACAATTATTAAGATATTAATATAGGGATTCCTGGGGGCTCAGTCGGTTAAACATTCATTCTTGATTTCTGCTCAGGTCATGATCTCATGGTTTGTGAGATTGAGCCTCACCTCAGGCTCTGTGCTGACAGTGCAGAGCCTGCTTGGGATTCTCCCTCTCTGTCTCTGTCCCTCCTCTACTCTCTCTTTCTCTCTCTGTCTCTATCTCTGTATCTGTCACTCTCATAAACAAACAAACAAACATTTAAAAAAGATTTTGGTATATATCTTCCCAGATTTTTACATATATTTTTGAAGGATGGGATAATATTTTAAGCCATTATTCCCTCTGCTTGATAGAACATGAAAATATGTCCACATAAATAACTTGTATATACAACATAACTTTGATGGTTCCATAGTATTCTACCTTATAATGATAGCCTGAGTTCTTTAACCAAGTACGTATTTTTGTGCATGTGGCTTATTTCTGATTTTTAAATTCTTAAAAATAATTGAGTGAACAGCCTTCTTTGAGCCATCCAACTAGAATTGTGAGTCAGTGGGTGTATGTAGTTCAAAAGCTTCTGAAAAGTTTTACCTAGGAAGTTTGCATTGACTGATACAACACTGGCCTCTATATAAGATTTAATTCAGACTCAGGCTGTAAATCTTATCTAATCTAAGCCAGGAGGTGTAACCCCATATCCCTTTCCAGTTACAAGGTTGGTCATAGGTAAATGACCCAATCCTAGCCAGCTGAAGCTGAAGGGACTCCTTGAGGGCCCCTAGGAAGTGGGTCACTCTTTGATTAAAAGAGACACAGAGGAAAAAAACAGTCCGTTTTTCCATTATAGTGGAAGGAGACATCTAGAAACTAGAGGTGCTGCACCACCCTCAGGTAACCATGAGGGGACTCACACGGAGAGCAAGAGGCAGTGTGCAGAAGATGGCAGAGACAGAAAAAGTGGGTCCTTGACAGCGTGACAAGCCACTAAATTAACTAGCAGGGGACCAGCTCCAGACCAGATTCTTCTGTGTGAGATAGTGAACGTTGTGATTTTCTGAGCTACATTTAATCAGGTTTTCTGTAATTGCAATGAAAAACATCCGACCTGGATAATAAGTGAAACTGATATATAATGGTTTCAGTTTTCATTTTCTTGATTACAGTGAACTTGAACTTTTTTTTGAGTGAGAGAGAGCTAAAGGGAGAGCAGCGGAGGGGCAGAGGGAGAGGGAGAGAGAATCCCAAGCATGCTCCACACCCAGCGTGGAGCCCGACTCGGGGCTCCATCTCACGACGCTAGGATCATGACCTGAGCCAAAATCAAGAGTGGGACGCTTAACCACCTGAACCATCCAAGTGCCCCTGAACCTTTTTTTTGTTTTGTTTTTAACTTGGCCACTTGTGTTTCTTCTTTCCAAATTGCCTTTTGTATCTATTTTCATTTTTCTGCAGGATATTGCCTTCATAGTGATTTACAAAAATATTTTTATATTTAAAATATTAACCTTCCGTTGTAAATGCTACAGATATTTTTCCTACTTCCAAACTTCTCTCAACATGTTGCAGCTTGAAATTTTTCTCTGTTTAACCTATGAATTTTTTTCTGATTTCATTTGCTTTTATGTTTAGTAAGTATTTTGTCACAAGATGAACAGATATTCATCTTTATTTTGCTGTAGTTCTTTCATGGTCTTACGTTAATTGTTTAATATGCATTTTGGTGAATAATATGAAATAAGGATCCAATTTTTTTTGCAGGTAAAGACACTACAGATCAACAGAGGAAGTTTTGTTCTTCCCAATAAATGTAGGCAAATTTGAACACTATTGGGAAATACAAAACTTCCTCTGTTGATTTGTAGTGTCTTGATCTATACCAGTGCTAATCCTGGGTCTGTTTTGGAGTTTCCTGTTCTTATTCATAGATATCTATCCATTCTCTTATACTAGTGTCATACTGCTTTGGTAACTGTAACTCGTTAATGTCGTTAATATTCTGATAACAGAAGCCCATCTTCACTATTATTTTGTAAACTCTTTTTAGTTACTATCACTGATTTCCCATATATAGATAAATCATGTTTAAATAGCCCTTACAATTCTATTAGGCTTTGGGGGGGGTGGAATTATATTTAACAAATAATGTACGTAGAAGTGACATTTTATAACATGGTGACTTCTTCAGGACCACATTTCATTTGCCAAATCTTTTCAGTCTTGTTTGATGTTTTTCCCCAGTATTTTGTTTTAATATTCTGCCTGTAGTTCCTACATATTACTTTTAATATTTTTCCTACATGATTAGATGTGTACAAAAGTGATGGAATTGCCTCTGTGGTTATCAGAAACAGTGATTGTTTTTTAAGAATTGTATGCTACAGATGTCAGTAGCAACCCATCAGCACTAGATATAGCCAGTTAATTATGCAGTTCTCCATCTTCCAGAAACTATTAATGCATTTTGGACAGGAGCAGTATCAAGGTAGACCCTGAGCTTTCATTGGTGTACTCAGTGTTAAGAACTTTCTGCTGATGCCAAGGTGGTAAACGATCTCATTTCAGAAGGAAAGAAAAATACTATCATCCAATAAACCTAAACTCTCTCAGAGGTTGGACAGGTTAGGTTGATCATACCAATTACCAGATTTCTACAGCATCTTCCTTTTACCTACCCAACCTCAAATCAGTACAGTGTGAATATTGCCATTTTTGCTAAATTGCTTAAAAATATTTGTAACTCTGTCTCCCACTTGGCATTATTTACATAAGAATACGACTGTTTCGTGGCCCAAGAAAAGAGTAGTGTTTGGAGGATATTTGAAAATACTGTGGTTCGTTGGACCCTGCTTTCTTGCCAAGAAACTCAGCCACGTTCAGAGAAGACCCAGCCCTTCCTCCTGTCTAAACAAACTCCCTAATCCACGTGGATGGAACTCGAGGGTGTTATGCTAAGTGAAATAAGTCAGGCAGAGAAGGACAAATACCATATGTTTTCACTGATAAGTGGAACAGGAGAAATTTAACAGAGGACCGTGGGGGAGAGGAAGGGGAGAAAATAGTTGGGGAGAGGGAGGGAGGCAAACCATGAGAGAATCTTGAATATTGAGAACAAACTGAGGGGGAGGGGGGGTGGGGGAGAGGGGAGGGAGGGTGATGGGCATGGAGGAAGGCACTTGTTGGGATGAGCACTGGGTGTTATATGGAAACCAACTTGACAATAAACTATAAAAGGAAATAAATAAATAATAAATAAATAAACAAATTCCCTAAAACCTAAAGTTATTCCCTACCTGTTTTCAACTTCTAAGGTCTTACCACTCTCACTTTATAAATCGGAAATGTCATTTTGATTTCTTTAATGTTCTTTTCCCTGTATTCTTTTAGTTATGTTTTCATTGGTTGCTGTGGGGTTTATTATCTGCATCAACCTAGGAGAGTCTGCTTCACATGCATACTAGCATAATTAGTGTTATACTGAAATGTCATTCCTATACAGCTCTATTCCCCCGACCTCCTTTTTGTGATATAGTGTTACACATACTGTATGTACTAATTTTACAAACCCAAAAATACTTCCTTATAGTTGTTGCTTTACCAGCTGTAGTGATTTCCTCAGCCCAATACAATTTTGCTCCCACCTTCCTCTTTTGTGCTACTGTTGGCAAGTGTAGTATTACATGCATTACACTGTGGTATGTTACAAACCCAACATTACATTATGTACATGTTATTTTATTTTTTTTATTTTTTATTTTTTTAGTGTCTATTTATTTTTGAGAGAGAGACATAGAGCAAGCAGGGGAGGAGCACAGAGAGAGACACAGAATCCAAAGCAGGCTCCAGGCTCTAAGCTGTCAGCACAGAGCCTGACACAGGCCCTGAACCCACAAACTGTGAGATCGTGACCTGAGCCAAAGTCAGACACTTAACCGACTGAGCCACCCAGGTGCCCATACATGTTATTTTATACAGTGGCTTTTTAAATCAGTCATCAGCAGGAGAAAAATATGCATATATACTGTTACCTTTTCCAGTGCCCTTTATCATTTGTATTCGAATGACTGTTTGAGGTTAATTCCTCAGTATTTCTTATAAAGCAGTCCTAATAGCAATAATTACTCTCAGTTTTTGTGATTTTTGAAAGTCTTTATTTCACCTCCATTTTTGAAAGCAAGTTTGACTCAACAGATGTATATTAAAAAAATTGCATCCAATATCTGTGAAAATACAACCTTTTTTAATTCAAGTATAATTAATGTACAGTGTTACATTAGTTTCAGTGTTATATATAATGATTCAGCAATTCTATATATTACTTAGTGCTCATTACTTCCATTTTTGAAAGATAACCTGGCTGGATATAGGACTCTTGGCTGATGGTTTTTTAACTGAGAATTTTGAATACTATTCGACTAACTTCTGGCCTCCATTGTTTCTACTGGTAAGTCAACTATATCTCTTATTAGGATTCCCTTGTAAGTGGTGTCATTTTTCTGTTGGCTGTTTTCAGGATTTTTTCCTTGTGTCTGATTTTCAGAAATTTTACTATGATATGTCTGTTTGTGGATCTCTGTTTTTATTTTCCCTGGAGTCGATTGAGCTTCCTGGATCCATAGGTTGCTTTTCAATAAATTCGGGAACTTTTCTACCATTAATTTTTAGAATATTTCCTCTACTCCTTTCTTTCCTTTCCTCTGATGCTCTTTATGTGCAGTTGATGCATTTGGTGGTGTCCCTCACATTTCTCTGAGGCTATCTCCACTTTTCCCCTACTTTTTTCACTCATTTCTTTGGCGTGCAGAATCTGTCTTCAAGTTCACTAATTCTTTCCTCTGACAGGTAAAATTTACTGTTGCAACCTCTAATGATTTTTTTTTAATTTTGTTTGCTGTACTTTTCAATTCAAGTATTTCCACTGGGTTCTTTTTTTTGTAATTTATGTCTCTTTATTGATATTCTCTATTTGATGTGACATTGCTATCATATCTTCCTTTACTTCTTTAATTATGCTATCCTTTAGTTCCATGAACATATTTAAAAGGGCTCTTTTGAAGTCTTTTCCTTCTAAGTCTAATCTCTCATCTTTCACAGGCAGTTCATGCTTCCTGCTCTTCTTTTCTTTTTTCTTTTTTCTTTTTTCAGCATTTCACCTCTAGGCACTAGTCCCCCTCCTCTGCAGCTTGTTGTTCTTATTGACTTGTTGATATTTTAGTGCCTGTCTGGATTCTTGTAGTGAAGTTTATCCCACCCACCCATGCCCAACACACACACAACACAGGGTTAATGAAGCCTCTGATGTTACTCTACAGAAAGGCACAGCTTTAGGTACGCCGGTGGTCCCCTGGGGATAACAGTGGTATCCTATCCCTAGGGTTCTGTTTCTCTTTCCCTGATCACATCCAGATGTACATTCCATGGAATGCTTTATTACTTTAAACAATGCCCTGTGCATAAATTGCTTTACAAACTAATCCTGTTAAATCGTGGAGTGGTTTCTGAGGTTGGGACAGTATCCCTCCCCCTCCCCATCCACAGGGAATACATTCCAAGGCCCCAATGGACACATGAAACTGGACAGTACCCAACCCCGTATATACTATGTTTTTTCCTATATACATACATAAGATAACATTTAACTTATGAATCAGGCACAGTTAGAGATAAGCAACAATAACTAAAAGTAAAATAGAACAATTAACAATATGCTATAATAAACATTTATGTGAATGTGGTTTTTCTCTCTCATTGTCTCTCAGAGTAACTCCTCATACTGTATTCACCCTTCTTGTATTGATGACGTGACATGGAAAATGCCTTTGTGGTGAGATGAATGAGGGGAATGACGCAGACATTGTGACAAAGCATTAGGCTAGTATCGCTTTTCCATGGATACCTCTGAAGGAGGAACAGCTGCTTCCTGACTGCAGTTGACCGCAGGTAACTGAAATATTTGGTATTTCTTCTGACCCCACGAGGGCTCCTCCCAGCTCTTTTATTCCCTGAGTTTCTACCACAAACCAACCAGCCTAAAGTCCGGGCTGTATCTTCACTAAATCCACCAATCTCCCCCCAACCGCTTTCCATCACATCCTCCTCTGTCTTGAGGACACCTTTGAACTTCTCAGCTCTCTGTTGCAAATGAAGTCAGTTCCTTTGCAGAGAATTTATGAGCTCTCTGTTTTATGGTCTGCTTCCCACCTCAGGCAAAAATGTCTCAGCCGGGGCTCTAGAGCTGGAGGTGGGGACAAAGACAGGCTTCACTCTAAGTGACACTCCTGCTCTAGGAGTTGAGTATTCACTCTATGTGCACATGCTGTTCTCAGCCTGTGGTCCCCTCAGCGTGCTTCTCCTTCCATGGAAGTACCACATCATGAACTGGGCAACAGTGATGAGGAGATCAGTATTCTCTGTGGTCAGGGGAGAGCCTCCTTTCCACACATGGGGATTGGGTGGAAGAAGGGAGCCCCCACCTCTTGACTGCAGTCAACTGGGACCTAGCTTTAGCAATAGGTAGCTGAAGCTTTGCTGTACCCCCTGACTAAGAGCTGGGGGAGAGGGAGCCCTGTGTTCTTGAGGGTGGCAGTCAGAACTAGAGTCTCTGCCTTGCTGAGCTAGGTGATGAGAAGATAAGGATGTTCTTAGTTCAAATAATGCAGACTCTAGAATGTAGACTCAGCATATTTCTAGTAAAAAGAACAATTTAGAGAGATAGGGAGGGAAAGGAGAGAAGCTTGTGTGTGCCAAGCTTATATGTATATCTAGCATTTATAAATTGGATGCATTTCAGAATGAAACCGTATTTTATAGCTCCGCCAGCTTTGTTTTGTCTCGGCCCCCATGCATGTAAGGCATTCAGTGCAGGCAATAACTCTCGTCCTATCAGAACCTTAATTCAGGCACAAGACCCCCTGTCTCTGATTTCTCATTTAGTTCCCATGAAAGTACTTGGACTCCTCGTCCATGTGGCCTGATCTTTCTCCTCATGCACTTGGGCCCATGAGGTCTCTATGCTCTCCTGGGAAGGCCTCTTCCCAGCTCCTGACCTTCCTTTGTGCACGAGGCAGGGTGAATATAGGAATACTTGTGGGCTGCATTTCTACTTTGAAACAAGACAGAAATAGAGCACAGAGGTTTTAAGCAAGTTGCCAGAGGTCACACAGTTGGGAAGTAGTTGACGTTAAGAAGTCTAGTTAGAGTGACTGCTCTTAGCTAGTGCCCTGTCCCTGCCTCTCAAGTGTTCATTATCAGTGTCCCTTTCTCTCCTTTTGTATAATCAACTCAGTGCTGGCAGTGCGGCCTTGATTTATGTTTGGAGTCATGAAATACCTAACTAGTTTAGGCCATTTCTCTGAATCTCAAAAACCCTGACGGTGGGATTCTCGACCTTGGCTTCCCATTACAGTCACCCGGGGAGCTTTATCTGAGCCTCAACTGGGAGTTTCTGAAGGTGTCGTTAGGAGCTCTGTCCTGGGCCCCAGGGCTTATGGCAACTTCACAGATAGTTCTAATGTGCAGTGTCACTGAGAACCCCGGCTCTGATAAACCTGACCGACCACTGAGTTGGCGGGCAAGGACAGTTTCATTCCATCTAACCTGATTTTAATTCCAGGGGTTGATAACACAAGCAGACACACACACACAAATGTGTCGACTTGGACACACTCCTCAAGGGGAAGTTCAGGTACATCACAGTACCTTAACACTGCATCACACACATGCCAGTAGCTGCCGGATCCCTATTTTTGGCATGTCCTTCACTACTGGGCCCTTGAAGGGAATGTGTTGAGGTGTAATAGTGCGGTGCCATGTCTCAGACTATTTATACTAATCCTACAGCTGTTGAAGCTGTCGCATTGTAAATGCCATTGTAATATGAAGGGCTCTTCTAAAAATAGCGTTATCTTGCAAAGCCCGTGCTAACTAGAACTGTAGGATGCACACAGCTCCTGTGCAACTCTAGTAAAAATAACCCACTTATTTATCTCTGTTTTACACCTGCCGGTGCTTCTGGGAAGCCTTTCCCACCTAGCAGGGCCAGGGAAATGTTTAGCACTCGTAGTTTTCACATTCACAGGTAAAATTGCAGTGGAGAAAGCATGCAGGAGGGGTTATGAGAAGACTCCGCCACTCCCAGGAAAGTGACCCTCTGCACCCTCCAGGAGGACTAACCTCCTTTCTAGAAAAGAGTCTGAAATGCAGATGGGTTCTGGTGAGCAGTGTTTCCTGGGCTGCTACAGGTGGAGACATGGCCGTGGAAAGCCAGAGCTCAGGATTCACTCACACATCCATTCCACTAACATGCTCATGCCCCTGATCACCCTGTCCCAGCTGCTACAAGGCCCTGGGGCCAGCAGTGAGCAAGGCAGGCATGGCCTCTGCCTTATGGAGTTCACAGGCTAATGAGGATGGACATGTAATGTTTAAAATCAAATATATAACCACAAATTGCAATAAATGCTGGGAAAGGAGAAAAAAGGTGCTATGAGAAGAAATTAATAGAGGGAATCTTGTTGACACTGGATGGCGAGTGAAGGGCAGGGCAGCCACCCTGAGTCCAAGAGGTGAGTGGGATGTGGCTGGGGGAGGGGGAGAGGGGTATTTCCAGGAAGGCGAGCAACATGATAGGGCAGTGCTTAGCACTTTCCTCAAGGAATTTGGGGCAGGGACAGGCAGGATACTAGGAGATGTGGAAGGGTGAGGTCAAGGTCAGATCAGATCACTCAGGGCCTTGCAAACCAGGAGGGGGCAGTTTGAGTGCGGGTCTGGTGGGGGGGGGCATAGGGGAGGTTGCATGACCATTCTTGGTCTTTAGCAGGGGGACAGATTGAAGAAGCGCCAATGGATATGAAGTCACCAGAGAGTAGGTGAGAGGGGACGGCTCACAGCATCCTCACCCATCGGATCGACCTCACCCTCCCTCCTCTTGCCTGGACCCTGGCAGTGAGGCAGCAGCAGGTGCGTCCACTCTACATCAGCACTTGTGTTTTCTGTGTCTGGAGGAACGAGACGGCGGGGGTGGAGGTTGGCCGAGTCATCGTGTCGCCCACTGTCAGCCACGCCAGCCTCCAGGACACAGCAAAGTGACAGGTCCTTGGTTTCCACACTGACTTGCAGGATTTTTGTCCTTGGGGACGTGCTGCCTGCCTCTGCCCTTTGGTAGTGAACAAACACTGGAGTATATTTACCCTCGGTATCTCTCCCATCTATCTCCTTTCTTCCATCCTCTGCTGACATCTCAGCTCGGGCCCTGACCTCCTTTGACCTGGTTCACTGCAGTCGATTTCTAACTGCCTCCCCACCAGTGTTACGACCTCTGCTATCTCCTGCTCATCAGGCCCTACCTTGAAATCTGACTCATCTTTCCAAACCATAGCCTTCAGGACACCACTTCCCTGATTTTTCATGGCTTGTCAGTGCAGAATGAATTAAACTGAAGTTCTTAACCTTGACCTTCAAGTTCTCAGAGTGTCTCTGCCTTTTTCATCTCCTTCCGCCCCCTGGATGACTGACCACACAGGACCACTCTCTGACCACTGCCTTTGCTCTTCTGTCTCCTGCCTTCAGAATTGGCCCTGCCTGTCAGATCTGAGTGATGTTTCCCCTCCGTGAAGGACAAGGGCCAATTCCTCCTGCCAGTTACTTCCGGCCTCAATATTTATCTTTGCCATGCACCCTGTCCCGCTTGTACCACAGCTTATTCCTCACTGCTGCTGCCCATGTTGGTCCTGGGGTCACCTGGGGGGCGGGGCTGTGGCTGCACTTTTCTCCCTTCCTCGCCCCTTCCTCACGGAGCATTATCAGTTTAGTGGAGGAACAGAGCAGAAGGACACGGTCATTCCTTACCTCTATGTGCCTACATTCTTTTTCATCCTACTTTGTCTCTTTCAGCACCAGTGTTTTCTTCTAACACAAAATAGGGCTCTGGCAATTTTTTTCTGCCGATGGATCTACAGTGTCCCTTCCACACTGTTAGCTGCTCGGTTCCTCAGGGATGGGAAGGTAGAGGAGGGCCAGCTCCATTTTCACCTGTTCTACTTGCTAATGGCTAGTGCAAGCCAGCTTTTTGTTGACTCAGTCCCACCAAAGGGAGCCAAGGGGCTGTGTGTGTGTGAACGCTGAAGGTTTGCAGGCTCCCAACTGGACATGGCCCGAGGCCTCAACACGTCATTAGCTCATGCAGAAAGTACCCTTCATGAAGTGTCGGACAGCATATTTGTGGCCTCTGAACGGCATGGTTTCCAGCACTGCAGCTTCCAATCATATCTCAAGTACCTTTGCCAGGTGTTGGGGACATCACAGCTCTTAAATGTCAAAGAACAGGGAATCGATGCCACCCTGGCTTCAGCCAGGAAAATGTCTGATGACAGTTGACAGGCTTGAGGCAATGCTCTACAAAACTTCTGTACGGTCCCCGGTGTCCTGCCTTCTGGCACACACACCTCAATTTCCAAACTTCACTCAAGAACGAGTTAGAAAAAGACAGACAACACCAAATGTTAATGAGGATTTGGGACAACAGGAATTCTCATACATTGTTGGTGGAGACATACTTTGTACAACCACCACTTTGAAAAAGGCCTTCTGTGTCATATCCTCTACTCTGTGATCTTAGGCCCTTATCCAAGAGGAATGAAAATATGTCCATGGAAAGACTTCTATTTAAACATACATAGCAGCCTAAGTGTCCTTCAGTGGAAGAATGTATGAACAAACTACATATTCATTCAGTGTTTTCTTGCAATGAAACACTACTGCCCAGCAATAAAAAGGAACACACAGCCGGCACAGAGCACACTGGGGACAAACCCTGAAAACGTATGTTGAGGGAAAGGAGACTCATATAAAGAGGACACATCGTCAGGTTGTATACAATTCATATGAAAACTAACTTAGAAGAGATCAGAACAGTGGTGTCCTCTGCAAGAGCTGAAGGCAGGGATCGACTGGGAAGGGTCATGACACAGCTTTCTGGGATGATGTAATAATATTCTATATGATAGGGGTTTTGGTTCCACAGTTGTATGCATTTGTCAGAACTCACATAGCACGCTTAAAACTTGTGCATTTCATGGTTTGCAGATTCTCATCAAAAGAAACAACTATGTAGATATTCAACTTAATGATTTTCATGCCAAAGTATCTAGAAGGCAGTACGCTTTTGTTTGCAGTTCACTTTGACACATAAAATATAAGATAAATTGCTGCAACAAGGGATGGATAGTTGGGCGAATATGTGATACAACAAGTAGAGTGTACGTGGCAGGATTTAGGTGGTGGTTGTGTAGTTATTCACTATAAAATTCTTTCATCTGTGCTGTGTGGTATGGGGTCAAAAGTAAGGCTCAGTGTTATGTGCTGCCTTGACATCTGGTTAAATCAAGAGGGCCTCCATGGCCTTACCGCAAGCTTCCCTCCACACCCTGCGCCTGCGGATAAGGTTCCCTGGCCGGATAACCCTCCTTATCCAGTGTACCAGACGCAGTCCCTGCTTATCCCTCAGTAGAGGGTTTTACTTCCTTGCCAGTCCACGGAATCATTCAACAAGGTCAGTCACATCCTCCCATGAGGCCAAGGGGCACCCCATCTTCTTGATGTTACTTCTACAGCCCCTGCCTGTCCACTCTCTTCGTGAGCGTAGCCCCCATGTGGCCCTGCATGTCATGTTGTGGCCTCCTTCTCCAGGCTGAATACATGACTAGTAGATCTTTGTCTGTCCATTGTCCGATGTTCTGTGGTAGGCCATCCTCTAACCCCAAGGCAGGAATCCCTCCCTCACCAATGGAATGAAGAGGCTGCAATTAAACCATGCTGTGTATGTTTGCAGTTTTCATGAAATGCTGGAAAGAACTTACATGCCCAGCAGCGAAGGAGAAAACACTGCTTTTAACTTTATTAGAGTTCATAGTTTACTTAGGGAAATTCAAAATAGTATTAAATTACACGCTCGTCACTTAAATGTGACACACACTGTATCTCTTCTTTGTCATTTAATCCTGACTGGCCCAGGATCTCACAGGGAGCGGAATAGCATGCGAATCCATGCACCAGATGCAAGGCCTGCCACCCTTCAGGGTAGAAAGCCCTCCCTGACTTACTAGCTCCCTTACCTTTAGGCAAATCATTTCCCCTCTCGGGGCTTTGTGCTTTGTCCATCACAATTAGGGGTTGCCACAATTCACCCTTCCAGCCCTACCAGTTGAAAGATAAGTAATTTTAGAATTCGCATAAGTTACTGCCCCTGTAATTACCTTATGACAGGAAAAAGGAAAGAGGCATCCTATCCTTGAGTGCTGCCTCATTTGAGAAACAGTTTATTCTAATGCCTACACGGCCCCTAGTATCCACCTAAACAGGAGCCACAAAGAGCAGGAATTTAATTGGCTGCCTGACTGAACCGTCTGGTTTTGAGAATTTGCACATGAGCCAGGGTAAACACCATTTGTTGTCATTACGCTAATAACTTCCCCTTGTGAATCACACAGTCACATAGTTCAACCCAGCATCCTTCTGGCCGGTCAGTCGTTCAGAGGTGAGCCACGGTTTTCTCTAGCTCACAGAGAGATGGGTGTGAGGATTTCATACGGGGACAGGCCACATCTGTGCAATGAAGCTGAGTGTGTGACTAAGCGATCTGGACGTGTGGATAAAATTGTCACACGCGGCCGGGACAGATTCACTGCGTGTCTACAGAGGTAACAGCTCTTTCCTTTTTATTCTTCTCAGGCTTCGGCTCTCTGAAGATTAGTAAAAGATGATGGCTGGGCTGGAGCATATTCACTGAGGACAAAACAAGACAGATGACGCTTTGGGGACATCTTTCTAGGGGGTACATGAACATCTGTCTGAAAGTTTGTGGGAGGAAGGACAGATGATTCGTCATTCTGGGAGACTCTCCTGAGCGTCGTAGGGCGTCTACCAGGATCCCTGGTGTCTTGCCCATAGATACCAGTAGTATTACCCTAGTCATGATTCAAAAATGTCTCCAAATGTGGCCAGTCTCTCCCGGTTGAGAAGCACTGCTCTGAAGCTGGGTATTCACCAACAGTTTGTGTAGGGGGACGGAAGGAGCTGATGCCCCACCACCCTGACCTCAAATGACATTGAAAAAAGCTTTTGTTTCCAAATACTGCCCTCAAGTTGGCCCAATTTTGTTTTAAATTGTGCTTAAATACAGTGCTCCTGGGTGGCTCAGTCGGTTAAGCATCCTAGTCTTGATTTCAGCTCAGGTCATGATCTCACAGTTTGTGGGTTCAAGCCCTATGTCCAGCTCTGCGCTCACAACTCAGAGCCTGCTTGGGATTCTCTCTCTCCCTCTCTTTCTCTGCCCCTCGTTAACTCACACTCATGCATACGTATGTTCTCTCTCTCAAAAATAAACATTTTTTTAAAATTGTGCTAAAATACACATTGCATAATTTACCATCTCCCTAACCATTTGTCAGTTTACAGTTCAGTTTTGTTAGATCTATTCACACTGTTGCACAACCATTCCCTAAAACTCTTTCATCTTCCCAAACTGAATCTATACAACTCCCCACTTCCCCCTCTCCTTAGCGATCATCATTCTTTCTGCCTTGCGAATTTGACTACTCTAGATATCCCACATAATTAGAATCATACAGTATTTGTCTTTTTGTGATTTATTTCACTTTGCATAATTCCCTCAAGGTTTATTCATATTGTAGTCTGAGCCAAGATTTTCTTCCTTCTTAAGGCTGAATAATATTCAACTGTGAATATATATCACATTTTGTTTATGTATTTTTTTAAGTTTCTTTTTTTATTTTGAAAGAGAGAGTGTGGACAAGGGGCAGAGAGAGGGAAAGAGAGGGAATCCCAAGCAGGCTCTGCACTATCAGTGCGGGGCCAGGGCCCGGTGCGGGCCCCAAACTCACCAAAGGTGAGATCATCGCATTTTGTTTGTATATTCATTCACAGTTGGACACTTGGGTTACTTCCGCCTTTTGGCGATTGTAAATAGTGTTGCTGTGAACCTGGGTGTGCGGGTATGTCTTCAGTGCCCTCCTTTCAATTCTTTGTGGCACATACCCAGAGGTGGAATTGCTGGATCATAGGGTAATTCTTTTTTTTTTTTCTTTCTTTAAATTTTATTTAGTTATCTTCGAGAGAGGTGGGGGAAGGAGCAGAGAGAGAAGGAGACAGAATCTGAAGCAGGCTCTGTGCTGTCAGCGCAAAGCCCAATTTGGGGCTCAAACCCATGAACCATGAGATC
This sequence comes from Cryptoprocta ferox, assembly GCA_028646485.1. Classification (NCBI taxonomy): domain Eukaryota; kingdom Metazoa; phylum Chordata; class Mammalia; order Carnivora; family Eupleridae; genus Cryptoprocta; species Cryptoprocta ferox. Next base: position 25,938,196 of record CM053572.1, read on the forward strand.
GTGACCTGAGGGGAAGTCACACACTCAACCGACATAGCCACCCAACTGCCCCTCATATGGTAGATTTTTAATTTTCTGAGGAACTGCCCTAGTGGCTGCTGTACTAATTTACATTCACACCAACAGTGCCCAAGGGTTCCAATTTCTTCACTTCTTACCCAACACTTGCTATTTTCTGTTTCTTTTTTTCTGCAGTATCCATCCTAATGAGTATGAAGTGATACCTCGTTTGGTTTCAATATACATTTCCCTGATGATTAGTAAAGTTGAGCATCTTTGCATGTGCTGGTTGGCCTAAATATCTTTGGAGAAATGTCTGTTCAAATCCTTTGCCCATTTTAAAAAGTTGGTTGTTTCATTGTTGTTGTTGCTGAGTTGTAGGAGTTCTTTATATATTCTAGATACCAACCCCCTTATTAGCTATATGATTTGCAAATATTTTCTCTCATTTCATACGTTGCCTTTTTACTCTGGTAACTGTTTTTTGATGCCCAGTTTTTAATTTTGATCTAGTCCAGTTTATTTTTATTGCCTATGCTTTTGGTGTCATAGCCAAGAAATCCTTGCCAAATCTGATACCTTGAATTTTTCTCCAGTACTTTTCCCTAAGAACTTTCTAGTTCCAGGTCTTATATTTAGGACTTTGATACATTTTGTGGCACACACTTTTATATTAATACTAGTCTTTTTTAAATTTTTTTAAACTTTATTTTTGAGAGAAAGAGACAGAGTACAAGCCGGGGAGGGGCAGAAAGAGAGGGAGACACAGAATCCGAAGCAGTCTCCAGGCTCTGAGCTGTCAGCACAGAACCTGACATGGGGCTCAAACTCACAGACTGTGAGATTGTGACTTGAGCCGAAGTCACACGCTTAACCAACTGAGCCATCCAGGGGCCCTTTATAATTAATACTATTTTGTGCCACAGTTCCCTGTGGCCTGAGACCCAGGCCTTGCCTGATTGCTCACGCCTGGTGTCAAGGTTACAATAATGAGCTAGCTTTCCCAGGCTCTTTCTTCCTTTGCTGCAACTTCCTGTAAAGTCCCTGCACTATTCCTGGGAGGACCATGGGGGGCCTCGCATGTGTACTCCGGCAAGTTCAGTCAGCCACTGTAGTTAACTGACACAAACCATCATCCCTTTTGACCGGGTACCACCAGCCCACGGAATGCTACAGCCTTGTCCAGACCTCTCTGCCTTTTCCTGCCAGGTTTGCCTTGACTTTTCCATTAAACATGGTCATTTCCCATAATCCACTGCTGCCACTTTCACCAATTTGCATGGAACCATCAGCACCATACTGGAGCTCTTGAGGTGCCAGAGCTGTGGGTATTAGTCTGGGCTGACAGGGGGAGTACTTCTCCAGTGTTCTATGGTGATAAATTGTCTTAAACGGGCTACCCATTTTGGGGTTTGTTTTTGTTTTACTTTAGCAATATAGTGCTTTTAGTATTTGCTGACAGTGTCCTCTCTCTTTAAAACCCAGAGGTGCCTGGGTGGTTCAGTCGGTTAAGCGTCCGACTTCGGCTCAGATCATGATCTCACAGTTCGTGGGTTCGAGCCCCGCGTCAGGCTCTGTGCTGACAGCTAGCTCAGAGCCTGGAGCCTGTCTTCAGATTCTGTGTCTCCCTCTCTCTCTGACCCTCCCCTACTCATGCTGTCTCTCTCTGTCTCAAAAATAAATAAAAATATTTTTAAAAATTAAAAAAAAAAACCCAGACATGAATGTAGGAGGGCGAGGCTAAACTCAAGACGTTAAGTGTCAGGCAGCACTCCAGTCCAGTAACAGAGCTTGATAACTGGGTGAAGCTCATGGACCCTGGCTCCACTTTCCCTCTGGATGAGTGTTTTCCCAGGAGGACCTTCAGTTCCTCATGCAAATGCCCTTTTGTCCCCCTGACTCTCAGTACCCCAGCTAAGTGTTCCCCTAAGACCCCACCTGAATTATGTTAAAGCAATTGTGAACTCAGGAGAGCAGCCTCACCACCGTGCTGAGATTTTGCCGTGAGTTAGGCACGGCCCTGCACAAAGCCCCAGTGTAGGTGTTCCCAAGCAGGTACATAAATCTTATCTCGTTGGCACTTATGAAGAATCTCTATTCTTTATTTAGAAGAGCTGTTTATCATATACCATCCAATATTTATGAGTTAATTTGAATCCCACAATGAAACAAAATATAATATGTAACTGGAAAACATCAGTAATCCTTCCATTATGCATCACTATTGACATACTTGTTAATTTCGCTCTAATTGTAGTCTTACCACTGAAACATTGGCATCTGTGTGGCAGTAATTCAAAGTGCCCTGACCTAAGGGGGATGGGAAAACAGCAAAAAATAAGCTGGTAGTAGAGTCAGGGGGGAAAAAAGGAAGTAGGAATTACAGCATCTGGCTGCCAGCACCTGCCTAGGCATGTAGAAGGGTCAAGTGACACCAACAACCACTAGAACTTTGCCTGTGTTGGACAGGAAAAGTGATTTTCCTTTGTGCCTAGAGCTCTCATTGAGCTCGTGAATAGATTTTCTAAAGTTATATACATAATTAATAGCTGCATCATAAGTTAGAGAGGTATAGTGAGGATTTAAACGAGATGCTGCAAGGAAAGCAGACAGCACAGTTCCTGGTATTTAACTCAGAAAATGATGTTTAGGGAAAAAAACCTTTCTATTTCCTTTTATAATGGACACTGAGAGCACGGTGTGCTTTGGGAGAAAGAAAACAGGCTTTGCAGTCCTGCAGTTGTGACCCAGCGGCCCTGCTTAATAGTTATTCTCCAGTTACCCTGGGAGCCTCATCTGCCTCACCTGTAAAATGGAGGCACCGTCACCTTCAAAGAGTTGTCACAAGGGTTAAGTGACCCAGTACAGTGCCTAGCAGAGTATCTGGTTCATTACCATCAGCAGGTAGCTGTAACAACAGTTGATGTTTATTGAATGCCAACTGTATGCCTGACACCTGGCTTAATATTCTAAGTAGGTGCTTTTATTATATCTGTTTTATTATATCTGATGAGGATCTGGAATTCTGGCAGGCTAAGTAACTCACCTAAGGTCACATAACTAAAAACACTCATTTTTTAATTGAAGCCTTAATCAGTTTGATACTTAAGCTCATGAATTAACCACTCTGCTATATTGACTCATCTCTTTGGGGACTTTGTCCAGTGATGTGCAGTGGACTGGGACTAGCTAGAATTCAGACAGGAAGGCTGACTGAGGGTAGAGATGGGTGAGACAGAAGTTAATAGTGCCCGAGTGCTCTGTGAAGTGGCTGTCTATGGAATGACTATGGACAAGGTGGGGGGTGTTTGTTGGGGGAGGCAGGAAGGAGTGCTAGAAGACCAACATGAAGGCAAGTGAGAGTAATGGACTGAGGAAACTGAGCAAGTCAAATGATGAGAAGGCAAGAGGAAGTCCCCACCCATATACCCAAGAGGACTCTTCTGCAAGCACCTATGGATCCATGGCCTCCAAAGGCTCTTAAGAGAAAAATGGAAACACACGCTTGTGTTGTGATGACTGGACTCTAACACTCTGGTCCTTGTGGGAATGAAACTTCAGCAGGAGGAAGAAAACCATGAAAATCCAGCACGGCTCACTGTGGGAATGAAATCGCACCAGGAGGAAGAAAACCATGGAAATCCAGCATGGCTTCTCTAAAAACTTTCATGGTTAAAGAAAAATGCATGGTTGAGAATCTTAAGACCATAGGAAAAATAGAGTTAAGAGGACCAATGTCACAGAAAATTCTGTGAACACCCTTATAAAACTTCCACATTTATCAATGTGAAGTAACTCTAACCCAACCCACTAAAAAGAATATCAACTGCATTTAATACATTTTAAATTAAGAGTGATCACCACTATATAATTAATTTATGTGGCATGGAAAATTTGTAATATGACCCTTCCTTAGAACTTCAGAAGAGTGCCTGGAAATTCATTATGCTTCGTCACAGATACCGTATCATTTTTTCCTATCCGATTGTTAACCCAAAGGTTTGATTTCCTTTTTGATGCGATGACTCAGACTTTTTGACTCCCATCTCCCTGGTCTTGTTGCAGGGGCCAGGGAGTGGGCCAGAAGCACAGCATAGCCATCAGTATGCTCTTAGAGACTTGTACTCAGCTCTCTTCCCAGAAGACATCAGGGCATAGGTCTGAGCTTTGGTTGGCTTCCTTCAGGCTTTTTCTGTCCTCCCAAGTCTTCACCAAAAACCTCTGTTCTACTTCCCTCTTTTCTGTTTCCAAACCCTAATCTCTCTTTTCCATGAAAACAGCTAATAGGAGTGACTCATCTGCTCTGACCAAAGTCCTTATGGATGTATCAAATTTGGCACAAACAAAGCTTTCTGCTCTAGTATTTTAAACATAGGATGTGCATGTGGCTTAGAAGGATCATAACCTGGTGCTTTAAAGTCAGAATGAGAATCACAGTGGTTTTTTATTTTTCCCTGGTAAGAAGTTTCCCTACTTTAAGGATGTCCAGTGAGCTGTCCTTCACATAAGGCTGTAAAGGTCAGTTCTATCCAGCTGTCTTACTTTGGAGGCTCACCAAGACTAACACCCCTTCATCAGAAATGTATATGGCATTGAGTGACAGAATACTGTTAATATCCCCAGAAGATGGAACGAACACTCACAGTGTCATTTGATGCCACTGGAAACAATGAGAATGAGTGTTTGCCTACAAATTAACTCAAAATATTTCATTGATGACCAATGTTGCCAAGAATGTATTAACACAGGCACTGATAGACAACCAGTGAAATTTTCAGTTGGTACCAGACTGGGCAGTATGTTCCAAGGGCATTTAATCTTGATTTTATATATGCTAACAGCTTCTAACTTAAATTTGGATTCTCATGTGTCTCTCTCTGGTGGAGAGACAGCCCTGGGCACAGCACAAGGAGAGTGATATTTTTCATTGGAAACTTAACAGTTGGTCCTAAGTATACTTCAGGGTACAAGAGCTGGAGTGGTAGGAATCTGTCCCTGAAAGGCAGTTCTCCTGCTTAAAATCAGGTCTCTGAACCTGTAAATCTGAAGACCAGCCCATGGACAGTGGTTGCCCCTGAGCAAAGTGAGTGTTCCCCAAAGGCAGCCTCTTGACACCGATGCAGTTGATGATCCTTTATGAGATCTTGACTGCCTGCTCCCAGTTCGTTTTAACAGCAACAGAGAACAGAGATCTCTCTTTGAGAGGAACTGAGAGAATGATGTGCTTCCACGCCAGAATGGGAAGAAATGGTCCAAGAGAGGAAAACAGAAATAAGAGCAAAATTGAAGGGCAGAAGTGGGCTTGATGTCCATTTTGATATCATTGAGGCCCAGATAAGTAACTTAGGGTATAGGTGACAGTAGAAGTGACTCAAGAGTCCTAAGTAATCAAATTGTTGAAACAAAGGTGATTTTAGGAAAACAAATACAACTGAGTTTGGACCTGCACTAAGATTGGGAAGGTTATACCTTGTCTTTCTACTTATCCGCAATGTCCTTTTCACAGGGAAGAGTGTATTCATATCATACTTGAGAAATTAAAGAAACAAACCCTCGAAGCACATGTCAACATGTGAAAAGTTAATAGAATATGGGCGATGGACATTTTCTTCTTTCTACTCCTCTGCATTTTTCAAATTCTACAGATAGATATTCTGTTACTCTTTGCCTATTCTGCTGCAGCAATTCGTACATCATTTATTGAGTGCTACGTCAAAGACCCCACTAGCACATGGATCATTTCATTTAATTCTAATAACACTCCTGTCAGGTACAGACTGCTTTCATCTGTTTTCAGATAAAGAAACTGAGGCTTGGAGGATTTATGTACTTGCCCAAAGTCATTCATTAAAGAATGGCTAAGCTGAGGTTCAAGTCTCTATCTGTGACTCCAAAACCTACAACCATAACCAATATGCTATAGAACTTTTCACCTCTTGTGAAATAGTAATTGCTCTTTCTGGAGTCTTTGTTGGGGAAACAAAAATCCAGGTAAAGATTTGTGCCCGTATATATGCATTACAATATTTATTTCTACTAGCTAAAGTTTGGGGATGTGGTTAAATAAATACATGCATATGACAGACCGCCTATGCAGTTCTGAAAATGTTTTCAGATTAAGAACATTTAATATCATCCAGGACAAGTATTTATCAAGATATTAATCATAAGAAATCAGAATATAAAAGTGCACATAGAGGGGCGCCTGGGTGGCTCAGTTGGAGCATCTGACTTTGGCTCAGGTCACGATGTCATGGTTCGTGAGTTCACTTTGAACTCGCTGCTGTCAGTGCAGAGCCTGCTTCAGATCTTCTGTCGCCTTCTCTGCCCCTTCCCTGCTTGCGCGCTCTCTCTCAAAAACAAATAAATCTTTTTTAAAAAAAAAGTGCACATAAAGGAGAAGCCAGCTTTGTGACCCTCTATGATATAAATGAGAAACTAGAAAGAAAACAGCCTGGGGGCGCCTGGGTGTCTCAGTTGGTTAAGCGTCTGACTCTTGATTTCAGGTCAGGCCATGACCTCATGGTTATGAAATGGAGCCCCGCATTGGGCTCATCATGGAGTGTGGAGCCTGCTTGGGATTCTGTCCCCCTCTCTCTCTGCCCCTTCCCTGCTTGTGAGCTCGCTCTCTCTCCCTCAAAATAAATAAATAAACTTAAAAATTAAAAAAAAGGAAAGAAAACAACCTTGTCTAAGCTTTCCAGCTTTGCTTCATATAAAAAGAAGGGTTACTTACCTACTGCTTTATATAGAGAGTTTTAGAATCATTTCTTTTCCATTGTTGAGATGGGGGTCAGGTAGAACAAAGAAGATAAGAATTGATGTTAATGAAAGGGGAAGAAACTTCAAGGAGGTGTAAGGTAGAGCCTCTTGGCTGTCAGGAGGTATAACCCTAGAATTGGATGCTGTTGAGAAAAGGGATTTCGGACCCTGGCAGTTTCAAAGAGGAAACTAACACACCACGTTTCTTGGCGAGCTTAGCAAGTCAGGGGCCTGGATTTCGCAATCCCTGAGGCATCTGATCCAAGTCTTAAAGGCTCAAGCATGATTACTGGGAAAGCTATTTGCTTTCATGCCTCCTTCACATCACCTCCGTGGCCAGTCTAGTCTTCAGCACCCTGTTTCTGTCCCAGATTAGTTGGGAGCACAATAACCGTGCAGAATATGGCTGCTTGCATTTTACAGAAACAATTTGAGGGGAATTGATCCTTCGATTCCTGGTGAATTGTTTAGATCTCTCACGACATGCAATCTTACCTTTAGTCTATTTACAGAAACAATGATGAAGCTTACTTTCTTCCTCTAAATTTTTAAAAAACTATTTAAAAAATAGAGTTGTGGGGTGCCTGGGTGGTTCAGTTGGGTAATCGTCTGACTTCGGCTCAGGTCATGGTCTCATAGTCCCTGGGTTTGAGCACCTCATCAGACTCTGTGCTGACAGCTCAGAGCCTGGACCCTGCTTCCGATTCTGTGTCCCCCTCTCTCTCTGCCCCTCCCCTGCTCACTCTCTGTCTCTCAAAGTAAAGACATTAAAAAAAATTTTTTTTAAAAATAGAGTTGCTAGTATTTTTTTTCAGAAAAGAAATAAGCAGTTTTCATTCAAGTAAGTCTTAAAGTGTGTAGCAGTTTAGTTAACTCCTAAAAACCATTAAAGATTAACAATCAGTGTGTTACTTATTCAGAAATGAAAAAAAATGGTGTGGGAAATGAACTAGGAACACTACACCAAGTAGTATCAAGATGGAAAGAAATGCGTGTACTTTCAAAGCTATGAGTTATAAAAGCAATCTTATCAGCACAAATGGTATAGCAGTGAAATAGAGTGTAATTTAAAAAAAAAAGGACTAGAAGTTAGCTAAACATACTGTGTGAAAATTATAAAATTCCTGAATGATATAGTTTGAAGAAAACAAGCTGACAAGAACCTTGATATATTGAATCTAAGCCACACACTGTATTAATTAAGATGATTTTAAATGCAAGAAACATCAATGCCAGCTGGCTTTAAAAATAAGGAACATACTGATCTTGCGTAACAGATCAAGAGGTAAGGCAGGGTTCAGGGTTGGTGGAGTTGAAGTTCAACCATATCATAGTGGGGTTGTGTTTTCTTCATCCATCTGGACTGCCTTCCACAGCATCACGTTCATCCTAAGGCTGGTCTGTCTCATGGTTCTGTGCTGACTGACAGCTACAGCTGGAGAAGCGAGCTTCCGGGTGAATCCCCCCTGGATTGTGGAACCCTAGTCCTTTCCTTCGCTTGGATGGACAAAGTCCACTCTTGTACCCCCTCCTGAACTTCCTGAGCCCTAACACCTGCCAAGGACATACCATGTACTTCTTTGTTAACTAATCATAATTCCCCCCCAGGCGTATAGGATGGAGCCAGTCAGTTTACTGGGTGTTATGGAGGAGAGGGGTGGATAACTGAATACAATTGTGATTGTGTTGGGAAGGAAACAAGGGGAAATGGACGCTTAGTGAAAAAGCAGTAGTGTTCATCACAGTCATCTGTGGTTTTTGACGTATGTACCCACCTGTCTCCCCACACCAACACTTCGGCAAGCTAGATACGTGCATGAAAAACTTACTCACATGCCTCAGTCTCATCCCGCTGATGTGTCCGGCCCCAGCTCCAAGACTCTGGGCAATGGGCGACATTTCCCCTCAGATCTGAATGAGAGAGGATCAGGGAGAGATTCAGGCTTTGTGGGTTGGGCTTAACACCATTTGGGAGTCCTTATTTAAGAAAAATACTAAATTATAAATACAGAATTAGGCATACAAATGCACTATTTACCTAGAATGAGAAAAAAAAATCATAAGAAATTATAAAATTTAAAAGGTTGCCATACCCCCCAAGTATCAAAAAAAGAGCAAAAGTAATATGTATTGTATAATGAATATGTTTATTAAGTGTCGAACTCAATTATTTTACTACATTTTGTCTCTTTCTTTAAACAACCTCTTTGTATGACAATTTCAGGATTCAAATGATTATAGAGATAATAGAAGGATAAGGCCGCCTTTATGTTTTCATTTGAAAGTTTGGGAAACTTCTTTCACGTTTACGCCTTGTTTTCATATTTGTAATACCACAGTGGTAACACCCTTCACTTTTTCTTATTCAGGTAGATCTTTCTGCTTCAAGATGAACTGCAAGAGAATCCTAGCCCTTGATCACCCAGGACTCGGGTCCACATTGCAGCCTCCACAGCCGCCGGTTCAGCCTGGTCCTTGGCCCCTGCAGTCTTCCCAGCCTCACCACACTCTTGACGGGCCAGGTAGTGAGGAATCTTGGGTTGTCGTGGCTTCCGAGGAAGGAGCAGAGCAGCCTCTTGTTGGAATATTTCTCCTTTGGGTTGAAGATAGGCTCTTGTATTGTCAGGGTTCTCCAGAGAAACAGAACCAGTAGCACTGTGTATATACATGGAGGGAGAGAGATTTATTTTCGTGAATTGTCTGACACAGTTGTGGAGGTTGGCAAGTCCAGAATCGGCAGGGCAGGCAGGCAAGCTAGAGACCCAGGGCAGAGTTGGTGTTGGTGCTTGGAGTCCAAAGGCATTCTGGAGGGAGATTTCTCTCTTCCTTGGGGGACCACCATCTTTTGTCTCTTAAGACTTTCAAATGATTGGGTGAGGCTCACCCACATTATGGAGAGTAATGTGCTTTACTCTAAGTCTACTGCTTTAAATATTCATCTCACCTCAAATACCTTCACAGCCACTTTTAGACTGATGTTGGACCAATATCTGGGTACTGTGTGACCTAGCCAAGTTGATATATAAAATTAATTAAACGTCACACCTTCAGATTCTGAAAAGTGTTCCATGTGGAAGTAGAGCTGATAGCCCACTGACCCTACCTGAAACCACACATGGGTGCAGAGAGTAAAACTCCAGACTGAACAGTATCCTGTGCCTCCATGCTGCATCCTGTCTCTCCCACGACACCAGAACACACAGTCTTAGAGGTGAGGGTCCCTGTCACCAAAACTTCATTAACGTCACAGTAAGTATCTCTGCCTATAGCTAACATTATTTTTAAAATTCCCAAAACAAACTTTAATTAGCAGTGAATAAGGAGGGGGTTAATAATCAATCCTAACACTTTTTTTTAATAGAGTTTATTGTCAAGTTGGTTTCCATACAGCACCCAGTTCTCGTCCCAACAAGTGCCCTCCTCCACGCCCATCACCCATTTTCCCCTCCCCCTCATCAACCCTCAGTTTGTTCTCCGTATTTAAGAGTCTCTTATGGTTTGCCTCCCTCCCTCTTCATAACTATTGTCCCCTCCCCATCCCCCGTGGTCTTCTGTTAAGTTTCTCCTGATCCACATATGAGTGAAAATATATGGTATCTGTCTTTCTCTGCCTGACTTATTTCACTTAGCATAACACCATCCAGTTCCATCCACATTGCTACAAATGGCCAGATTTCATTCTTTCTCATTGCCAAGTAGTATTTCATTGTGTATATAAGCCACATCTTCTTAATACATTCATCAGTTGATGGACATTTTTATACACCAATAATGAAACAACAGAAAGAGAAATAAAGAAACTGATCCCATTCACAATTGCACCAAAACCCATAAAATACCTAGGAATAAACCCAACCAAAGATGTAAAAGATCTGTATGATGAAAACTATAGAAAACTTATGAAGGAAATTGAAGAAGACACAAAGAAATGGAAAAACATTCCATGCTCATGGATTGGAAGAGTAAATATTGTTAAAATGTCAATACTACCCAAAGCAATCTACACATTCAATGCAATCCCAATCAAAATTGCACCAGAATTCTCCTCAAACCTAGAACAAACTATCCTAAAATTTGTATGGAACCACAAAAGACTCCAAAGAGCCAAAGTAGTATTGAAGAAGAAAACCAAAATGGGAAGCATCACAATCCCAGACTTTAGCCTTTACAAAGCTGTCATCATCAAGACAGTATGGTATTGGCACAAAACAGACCCACAGACCAATGGAATAGAATAGAGAATCCTAACACTTTCTATTTAGAAAGGAGAGAAAGGCAGCAAGACATAATGGTTGCTAATACTAGTATATCCTGCTGCTGGACAGAAGTGGTAAGAACCTTCTGCCCAGGCAGTGGAATAAATCTTTGGCCAGCCAACTTGACCTTCATTGATTCTCCTGTTGGATGATGTTCCTGTTTAGTTTCCTCCATGGTCACCCCTGACATGTTTACTGGGAAATGATATGTGCACCTTTTGGGAAAGCACAGCTTTTGTGATCCACTTCCTGATGTAACAAATACCAAAGTCAAGGCTAAGGAATTAGCCATGTAGGCTATTGTCAGCCAACCCAGGGCTTTCTTTGGCAGTCGTCCCTTGTAAACTTAGTAGTTTCATCTCTGCTTCTAGAAGTTCAGTAGGTACTCCAGTACCCAGAGTTAAGTATCTTCTCTGCCTCTGTGCCGTGTTCACCCCCCTGGCATAGAGTTTAACTTCTTCACCTTGGATTATTTCACACCTTGGATCATTTGCAAAAGCAGCAACGATAATCCTCTCCTTGACCCCACCCCATACTTCATTCCAGATACAGCGTCCCAGGGAACAGGCGGTACTTACTAAATCTTCTGCATCTTCCATGTCTAACTGTAGCTTGGGGTGGAGAATCCCACCTCTCTGACCTTGACCATCTCCAGATTATTGGCCCTGCATTCAACTTGGATTTTAGGGCAAGAGCACAAAATGCCTCTTTTTAGTAAAGCTGCATTGTTTTCTCTCTCTGCTTTTAGAGTTCACTTAAGCCTAAACATATCTAAGACCTTGCTGATAGCTAAAAGAAGGAGTTAAAAACATACCAACAGCCTGCATTTTTCTACCACCTCTGCTAATGAACTAGTCTCCGCACATCATCTCTGCCCTAAAGTACAGTCAGCAGCATTTCAGCAGTGTTCCCCAGCTGCATGACTAGAGTAAGTCGTTTGCTAAACGAGGGTAACAGACCCTCCTAACTGATAGACACAGAGGACTGGGCCATGCTGGGAGTGACTTTGGTCTGCTATGCAAATCTGTGCAGGATACTTCTATCTGTTAGGATTACCTTGGGCTGCAAGTAACAATGAAACAGAGCAAAGGTGTCTTAAATCTCTAAGGATATTTATTGTGTACAACAAATAACAAGTCTGGAGACAGGTGATTCCAGGGTTGATTGAGAGGACTGGCAATGACAGGGAGGGCTCTGTGACCACACCCTGGGATGCTCCTGACTTTACACTAAGAGTGACAAGATGATCACTGAAATGTTAAGCAACACGTTCATAGCTGATGGCATCCCAGGCAGGCAGTAAGGGCGAGGGTGGCAAAGGGACCATTCCTCCTGCAATATTCTTTCTTTTATTATGAAAGAGAAGGTCCCTCAGCAAATGTCCCCTTAGTCTCACTGGCCAGACTGGGACACATACCCATGTCCAGCACAATCACCGGTGGAGATGACTGGGATTACCTGGCCAGCTGAAACCACTCTCCCCAGGATGTGAAAATGCTAGTCTTCTCCAAGCCTTCTGCTGCCCACCTGCTGTCCACATGATACAGCTCTGACTGCAAGGCACACAGAGAGGTGGCTGAGGTAAGGGCATCTGCCACAGAGCTCTAGAGGGGGAAATACCTGAGGAGTGGAGGAGCCAATGTCAGATGTTTGTGGAAGCCTTTTGCATAGCCTTTTGCAGGCATGCTAAGTAAGGCTTTATGACCTGCATCAAACTTCTGATCCCTTGGTTGAGGGGAAAAACAACCTTGCAAGAAAGGGAAAGCGCAGAGCAAAGGGGTGGGACATTAAGGAATAAAAATGGAAAGGAAGTGGGAAATGGGACCACACAGGGAGCAGGAGAGAGACTCTTTGTGACTGTTATTTTCATAGGGGAAACGTTATGAAGAGTCGGGGGGGAGTAGGGGGACATAGCAGCTGAGGAAACCTGGAGGCAGACAGCCTGTGGCTAGGGTTCAGACCAGGCTGTGAGGGATCTGGGCCTTGTGCAGTTGGGAAGGACTTCTTTAAGAAGACATTTAAAAAACGTACAAAATGCATAAAGTTAGGTTTGAAAGCGAATATTAGTTTAGAGTGTAGAAAGAAACCCAAATTAGTTACAAACTTTAAAAAATATGACAGACATTCAGAAAAATGACATTGTTTTTATTAGCTGGCTGACACATCCCCTTAATCATTTTTCCTGCAGGAATTGCCTGTACACTCAATACCCCTTCATATTAATGGCGATGTGGCACTATTTTTTATAGCGAGCGCAAAAGAATAATTCAGTAGCCTAGCCGGTGAACAAAAGGTATTCTTCATTCTGGTCGGGATGCGTGAGGCGTGTGACTTCACACTCGCACGTCCTTACGGCTGGGTGTGCCGCTTTCGGGCCTGCGTCCCACAAAGGTGGGCATCCCGTTAAACTCTCTTCCAGGCGGCTCCACTCAGATAAGAGAAAAACATTGCACAGCGCAGTTATCATGCCTGTGGGCTACCTTCCTGAGGGACAGAACTTGCATTTTACCAGGGTGTCACTGAGAATGAAGTCCTCCACTTGGGGTTTTACCCACTTGATAACGAAGGTTTCCCTGGACCGACTTATACCTCGTTTCCCCTCCGCTCTTCCCGCACATGCGGTGCCAGGCCCCCGCAGCCTGCGTCTGTCTGTGTGGGGGGTCCCCACCTCTGTCGCCGTGAGGCCAGGTGAGTGGGTGGGGCCCAGCAGTGTGCCTGGATGCCATTCTCACAGCAGAGGACAGGGGATGAGGAGGCACGGAGAGGGTGGCACAGTCCAGAGACGTATCCCACTAGACCCAAACTGAAGGTGTTCAGAAGTCAACTTCTCCTTAGCCGGATCCAAAAAAGCTCTCCCAGCTTCTCCGACACTGCTCAAAACAGGAGGATAAGTGACTGAACGGACATTGCCTTGGAAGACCGCATAGTCGAGGCCGATTGTGGTTCACGTATCTGATTTTTTTTCTAATTTCGCAGAAACATGTGACAACACGAAGACATTGCAAGGTCCTTAAGACCCGAATCAGGACCTAAATCATCAGCTTCCTTTGCTTCAGGTAAAACTTCCTTTGTCTGGAAGGAGCAGAAGGTATAGATGGGGTGATGGGGATCATTAATAAATCATTTTCTCTTCTCTATGTTCATTCTGTGGCTCGGTCCTGCCACTAGCTTCCTGACCCAAGTGCCCTTCCATGGCCAAGGCAAGATGCCAAGCCATTGACCCTTGCTGCCACCTCGGCCTAAACTATGTTACTTCCTTGCATCTGTGGGACAAGACCCAAAACCTGTTTGTCTCCCTGCACCTGCTCCATCACCTGGCTTGAGAGGGGAGGAATGTAGTATAGAGAGAAGAGGGCATGTGCTCAGATTTACAAAAGGAATTTGTTGTTGGTCTGGGTCAAGGAGACAAGTCTCCACTCTCCATCCAGAGGAACTTGATCTACACTGTGGAGCCAACCAACCTCACTTCTGGGAGTCTACTCTTGTTCTTGGAATGGAAGACTCATTCGGAGATATTCTCAGTGAGTTAGAATGACTTAGAGGAGCTATCTTGAGCTATCATGATTGACAAATGAAGTTTCTCTGTAAAGATCTACATTCCACATTTCTTCCAGGGATGTTTTTTTATCCTAGGATGCATCTAAATATACATATCCCTGGTAGATATGACTCCATAACAACAGTGAATTGTAATTTGAATCAACATAGTGAATTATAATTTGATCCTTGCTCTTTTTGCCTTTTTCAAGGAAAATCATGTGTGTTATCAGGTTGATGGTGATTCATGCTTGACCAGTCACGTTAGATCTGTCAGTTACAGGAACTAATATATTAGGACTATTGAAAACCAAAGCTGGAAGACAGAGCTTGCTTCTCCGAGTACTCCAACCTAATTTATATCAGAAAAACATAAAATTCACTTGGGCCAGAATAGAATGAAAAACACCTAACCTGATGTGTAAAAAATGCTTCACTGACGCCTCAGGTTGTCTGTCAGTAGAAACGAGCAAGTGAGGACAGGACTGGACCATCACGCCCTGGGGGCAGCTGCTGGCTCCCCTGGGCCTTGAGAGCTGGACTTCCCCCAGTTCCCTGAGTGACTTGAAGCCCTGCTGGGGCACAGTGGTCTCACACCATCCAGTGAACCCTGTGGCTTCCCCCAGGCCTCTGGTCTTTTGTTTCTCAGACTCAAGCAAGCTGTCTTGTTTTATCACCAAATTCTGATCTCAGAGTTCTCTTGCTCTTTACTCTCCTCACTCCAAGGCACTTTCGAGTCCTCCACCCATGCTTCCATGGGTGGGCCAGGTGAGAGATTACTTATATTCTAAGAAGTGAGGTTAACAGTTACACAGTGTAGATGAAATGTCCCCCGAGGAAGAACAGACACAAGGGTCCTTGGCCTAGGCCTACAGTGAATTCATTTGGTAACCATGACCAAATCCCCTTGCTTTTCCCTTAAAGTTATCAAGATAAATATTCTTTCAGAGTCCCCAGAACTCAAATAAAACATGAGCAAATGGAGAGGCAGTCAAGTTTGTCTTTAGAAATCCACACTCTTTATATGAAGCCTACATGTGGCTTCTAGATCCAAAGGGCCCCCCAGCCTCAGCTTTGTGTATCCCACTTATGAGTTCTAGACCTTTCTTCCACCAAATCCTAAAACCTCCATCGCATCTTCCCTAAATCTTGATTCTTCCTGGTTCTTGCCAGTGGGTACTAATCTCTTCCCTTTGCCTAATAACAAAGTTTAATTCAGTGGTGCCTTTAGTTCACTTTATTGCAGCCCACTTTTGGGGTCCTTAAAATCCAAAGCATGACTCTGGCCAGTGGGAAAGATACTCTGAGACTGGTCTTGGCAGTGAAGGAGGTGTGGACAAGTGTTGAGTTAGGTGAGCTGAATTGAGTAGTACATCTTATGGTATCTTTCAAGTCAGGCTTTGGCTACCCCACCATTCTGCTGCAGGTGGAAAGATAAGATCTAGAACAAGAAGCAGATGAGGCCTAGACAACACCTCACGAAGGCAGCAAGGCCCTCCCTCTAACTTTTGGAATACGTGGAAGAGAAAGCACACAAAGGTGTATTAGCACCTACGGCTTTCCAGGCAGGACTAAGTGGTTTTCAGATTTAGGCTGACTGCACTCAGCTTTTTTTTTTTAAGTTTTTTATTTTGAGAGAGACAGAGAGAGTGTGAGCGGGAGAGGGACAGAGAAAGAGGGAGAATCTCAAGCTGGCTCTGCACTGTCAGCACAGAGCCCGTGTGGGGCTCAAACTCCCACTGTGAGATCATGACCTGAGCCAAAATCAAGAGTTGGACCCTTAACTGACTGAACTCTTGGTACAATACTAATGGTAGATACATGACATCACACATTCGTCAAAATCCATAGAACTGTACAGTGAGAGAAAGATATAAACTAATTCACTGTATAAATATAAATATAAATATAAATATATATTCATTAATTGTAACAAATGTAGTATACAGATGGAAGGTGTTAATAGGGGAAAGTCTTCATGGGAGGAAGGGAGATATGGAAACTCCCTGTACTCTCTGCTCAACTTTTTTGTGAATCTAAAACTGTTCTAAAAGGCGCCTGGGTGGCTCAGTCAGTTAAGCTTCTGACTTTGGCTCAGTTCATGATCTCACGGTTTGTGAGTTCAAGGCCCGCATCAGGCTCTGTATTGACAGCTCAGAGCCTGGAGCCTGCTTTGGATTCTGTGTCTTCCTCTCTCTGCTCCTCTCCCACTCGTGCGGCTCTGTCTCTCTCACTCTTAAAAGTAAACATTAAAAAAATTATTTTTAAAAAAGAACTCTTAAAACTGTGGTAAAAAGTAAAGTCTGTTAACTTAAAAACAATTTAGAGCATAGGGATGCCTGGGTGGCTCAGTTGGTTAAACATCTGACTTCAGCTCAGGTCGTGATCTCAGTTTTGAGCTCAAGCCTCATGTTCTTTGCTGTCAACAGAGCCTGCTTCCGATCCTCTGGCTCTCTCTCTCTCTGCCCCTCCCTGCCTTGTGCTCTCCATCTCTCTCTCTCCTTCCCTATCTCTCTAAATATAATGTTAAATAAACATTAAAAAAATCTAAAGCCTACAGATCTGGGTGTGTTGATGGTGTTTGAGGGAAATAAGGCTCACAGGCAGAGGGGGTTGGTGGCTGCTGCTCTGAGAAGCAATTTGCCAGAAGCAAATTGGCAGTTAATTCAGAGCGAGTTAAGTGGCAGTGGTCAGGCACAGAGCAGTGCTTCCTGGGAATTTCCAGAGGAGTCGGTGGTGCTGGTGGCCGTGGTGATGGGAGTTGTTTCATTTGTACACTTGGGTTTGGAATTTGAACCATTTAAGGGAGTAGGTGACTTACATGGTGTGTGACCCCTCAGTTCTGTCTGCGTGGTCTACCCCACCTTCCCCCAAAGAGGAGTAGATTAAACACACAGAATTCAGGTCGTGGTGCAGAATATTTCTTAACTTTTCTCCTGAGTCAGTTATAACATAAATCAAATCTGCCTTGAAGAGCTTCCCGGGAGTCTCTTCCTCCTCCTGTTCCCCCACTCACTGTGAGCTTGAGTCTTTTGTTTTTATCCTGCCAGCCCATCACTGGTTTTCTCCTCTGACTCTCCCTGCAGAGGTCTGCCACTGCAGGGGCACCTCCTCCTGGCTGCCCTCAGTGTGTCTGGACAATGCAGTGGGGGCCTCTCAGCCTAATGATGCTTTCAGCAGAGCCTCCATGTCTTTACACTGTCTTAGCACAGACACCTTCTTCCCCAAGGAGTGGGCAGGGGAGGAGACATGAAGATGCAAGAAAGCTCTGTCTTGCCATGCCAGCTATTATTACTGCTATTGTTATTGTTATTGCGGGCATCTAGAACCACTTGCTTCTTGACTGCTTTTCTGTTGCTTCTCCAGACACTGGGTATCACAACAATAAACACATTTCTCCTATGAAGTAACTTGATGAGCCTCTGGCCAGGACACCAGCTGATCTCTAACACACACACACACACACACACACGCACACACACACGCGCACACACACACGGCATCTCCTCTCAGCGGGGCAGAGACAGCATATGCTGCAGGAGAAGGAAACACCATCCAGGCATAGCTGTTTCCGTAGGAGGCAGAGAAATGCGGAGTTTGACACCCATCATCTTCGATGACTTCTATTTTAATGACAGATGCGTGAGGAGGAAGGTGGCCCTGACGGGTCTCCGCCAGGAAGAGGCTGGCAGAATGAATGCGTTATTAGGAACGCTGACTCAGCAGCTCTGACTCCGAGGCCATCTCTTCCTGCTCCTGCCCTTTCTGCTCCGTTCTCAGGCTGAAGGTTAGCCCTCCTGACTCAGGGGAGGTCTGGCCTGGAGACTGAGGCCAACCTGCCCTTCCAGCATCCCATTTAGACACACCAACCTTGCACATCAAAGGAGGATGAGCAACTTCACTTTCTGCCCCGAAGGCCAAAAGAAACATACATCATAACGCCAGCCCTTAGGAAAAGGGGGGTTGGTGGTGCAGAATCAGAGCCCTTTTATCCAGTTCCTCCATATTAGCATTTCAAATCCAGAGAGCTGGATGCTTTTGTTCATAAAAGGTCACAAGAAGAGCACACTGACTCCAATAAGCATTCTTAAATAGTCTCATCGGTCAGGCCATTCCAGAAGGGTTGGCCTTTGCAAAGCCACACTGCACAATGACTAGAAACGTAGAAGAGGCAAAGAGTTTGCACGGCTCGAAATGCTTTGTGTAGTTACAGAGTCCACCATGCTCCACCAGCATGGGTCCGTAGCTGTGGTCTTGTTCTGGCACATACCTGGCAGGTGACTCCCCTCTCCAGGGCCTCAGTTCCCTCATTCTGCAGAGTAAGAGGCTGGACTGCACCAGAATAAGCACTTCCAGCCCTGGTTTCATTTTGGTATTACCTGGCAAGCTTTTTATTTTTAACTCAATGAATGCAGATTTCTGGGGCCAGTGCCAGGCTTGCTAAGTCAGGGTCTCTGGGGCTGTGACCTGGGTCCTTGGCTATATTTAGTAAACTTCCCTGGAGATGCTGGGCATTCATCAAAATCCCCTTTGGGAGCCACTGAACTAAGTGACCTTTAAAAAGGGCTCTTTCTCATAGAAGTATTTTTAAAATATTTAATTGTAGGGGGCGTCTGGGTGGCTCAGTAAGTTACGCGTCTGACTTTGGCTCAGGTCATGATCTCACAGCTGGTGAGTTCAAGCCCCATGTCAGGCTCTATGCTGACAGCTCAGAGCCTTGAGCCCGCTTTGGATTCTGTGTCTCTCCCTTTCTACCCCTCCCATACTCATGCTTATGCTCATGCTCTGTCTCTCTTTCTCTCTCTCTCAAAAATAATAAACATTTGAAAATTTAAAAAAATAAAAAAATTACTTAATTGTATTCTAACAACATGAAATACAGACATTTTTGAGAAAAATAAGAAAAGTAGAGAAAATAGAAATTTTCACTGATAATTACTCAACTGGCCAGAGAGATGTCTAGGCTGTCATTTGTCCTTACACATAGATTTCTAGGGTTTTTGCTTTTGTTTGCACGATGATGACCACGTTATACATACAAATGTGTATCTCTCTCTTTCACTTAACAGTATCTTCTAAACACTTTCCCATGTTCTATCTGACAGTTTCAAAAGTAAATGGCATAGTCTGAGGGCATGGTTCCTAGTTTGCATGCCACCCACTTTTATCAGGCACAACTCTTAGCTACGTGGAATGAGCCACTTGCTTTGTTGCAGAAGGGGGTGAGAGCGAAGGGTGGGGTGTCTACCCTCCCCTTCCCTGGCCTGCACGGAATCCCGACAACTCACATGCTGCCCATGAACTTCCCTGCTTTGGCATTTGTGCCCGATGAGGACCAATTCACTGAGGCAGACGCTGGTGCATGAAGGCAGCATTGGCTCCTCTCCATTGTCCTCTGGCTCCTCTCCTGGGAGCCTTGAATCATTGCTACTGATAGAGCAGATTAATGGAGAAATTGACGGTTCTGACCTAGAAAGCATCTGATCATTCCCAGTCACTTTTCATTTGCTATGGCTTGTTTGGCCATTTTAAGGACTGTGATGAGCTTTGATATTAATTGGTGAAATCTCAGGTCTGAGAAGCTCATTCTTTGACCTAGTCACAAGCTCCCTCAGCGTAAGTAACAAGCAGAAAGCTCAGGATGAGGCTTTGGGCAGAGAGAATGCTTAGAGTCTGGTGGGTCAGGGCACTACTGCTGATTCCTCTCACAGACGGCACAAGCCAGAGATGCCGGCAAACCACACCTATTTCAGGGAGGAAGCTGAGACTTTCATGTGAGCAAAGGACTCATCTAGCATCTCGCAGTGAGTCTGTTGTGGAGCCTGTTGGCTAGGACTGGCTACCTGCCCGGTTTTAGGCTGGAATGTTGATACAGAGTGTCTGTGACTGCCCTTCCTCTGGATGTTCCAGGAGCTCAGGGTGGCCTGGCACTCCTCCTATTCACCAGCCACCGGCTTTGTCTCAAAGGCCACAGCATTCCAAGTGTCCTTTCCTTTTTTCCTTGCTTCCTTCCCTCCTTCTTTCCTTCCCTCCCTCCCTTCCTTCCTTCCTTCCTTCCTTCCTTCCTTCCTTCCTTCCTTCCCCCCTTCCTCCTTCCTCCCTTCCTTCCCCTCCCTGTCTTCCTTCCTCCCCTCCTTCCTTCACCCTCCTTCCTTCCCCCTTCCTTCCCTCCTCCCCTCCTTCCTTCCCCCTTCCCTTCCTTCCTTCCCTCCTTCCGTCCTTCCTCCCCTCCTCCCTTTCTTCCTTCCCTCCTCCCTTCTTTCCTTCCCCCCTTCCTTCCCTCTTCCCTTCCTTCCCTCTTCCCTTCCTTCCTCCCTTCCTTTCTTCCTTCCCTCCTTCCTTCCCCCCCTCCTTCCTTCCCCCCTTCCTTCCCTCCTCCCCTCCTTCCTTCCCCCCTTACTTCCTTCCCCCCTTCCTTCCCTCTTCCCTTTCTTCCTTCCCTCTTCCCTTCCTTCCTCCCTCCCTTCCTTTCTTCCTTCCATCCTTCCTTCCCTCCTCCATTCCTTTCCTTCTCCCTTCCTTCCTTTCCTCCTTCCTTCCTCCCACCGAGTTTTCTGAATGTTAAGCAAATGTCAGGTACACTGCTAGAGATTCACAGGGTTCACCTCCTGGTTGCAGTGACAGACCAGCCCCCAAGCTGTGTCACCACCAGTGTGGTAAGTATGTGATGGCTGAGTGAACCCCGGGGTGAACACAGTCACAGACGTGCAGAGTAGAGGAACTTCCTAGAGTAGGTGGCCTTGAAATCAAATCCTGAGGACCAAGTAGGAATGAGCCAGGTGAAGCATGAGGAGAAGAAGGAGTGCCTTCGCTCTGGGCGGAGAGAACAGCTTGTGCAAAGGGCCGCAGGTAAGAAAGCGGATGACACGCCTGAGGGACTGTAAGCCATTCTGCATTTAGGGCCCAAAGAGTACATTGAGGGTGTGTGGGTGTCAGAGTGAGAGTCACAGCAAGACAAGAAGTAGACAAAATGGAAAGGCTACATGTTCTGAGTGGCCTTAAGCAAACCTACCAATTAACTTTATCCTGAGAGGGGTGGAGAGGGGCACAGTCGGGGTACACCCTGGATGTGTTTGTGGCCACATAGAAAAGTGAAGTGGGAAATGGTGGCCCAAGCCAAGGATGGGCTGTGGGGAAGGCAAGATGTCAAGAAAGATCTCTGGTGCAACATTTCCTGCCACAGGGCTGCAGGATTCCAAGCGGATGCCACTCACTGATTCCAGACGGCGCCCAGAGTCCCCAGAGCAGACACTGAAGCTGCACAGCTCAAGCTGCTAAGCCTTAGCGCTCTGCGGCCATGCACCCACAGCATCTGACTCCCAGGAAAACCAGGCTGGCCTCGTCAGTACAGATGCCTTTGGGCTCCCGCCTGGGCAGAGGCTGCCGCCAGTCACCTCAGCCTCAGAGGCACAGGTTGCTGACCAATGCCTGGATGAAACATGCACACCTTTGATGAGGGTTAATTGAATTTTTGTATCTCTAAATTCATTATTAAAGACAAAAAAAAAAGGAAGAGGAGCACTGGCATTTCATTCTTCCCTGTTATCTAAGTGTTTGTCAAATACACATTTTAGAGGATATGCGCAATTTTTCTTTCACCTAAAAATCCACTGGCACAGAATGGTTTTGGTACCAAGTCATACTTGAACATTGCATTTTACCGCTAGTTATTTGCGTTCCTCTGCCCCAGAGGTGCCATCTTGTCTCATAGGTATGAGTGAAGAACAGGGATTCTTTGGAAAATGGTCAGTTCACATCTCAGGTGAGGGCTGGAGCCATGAGACCTGTCCTGGTGTAGCAGTGGCATTCCCCAGACCACGGATGCAGCACTGTCAGCAGTGTCTTTGCTCTAGCAGAGAGAGCAGTGGCTCACTGTGTTTGGAGAAGCTGAACCCTGAAAGGGAAGGAAGTGTACTTTGGCTGAATAGCACTGAAGACCCCGCACAATGTAGATGTACCTAGGAAAAGCCCATCATATGTTGCCATTCTCACTGGCAGATGTCTCTGTTCTTCCTGTACCTAATTAGGCAGGCACCCAGATGGACATCGAAGGGATAGAACACAGGACTGTTAAGTTTTGTGGGGAAGAATCAGATAATGTCTGGAGGAGAATTTGCCCAGGTGGGACAGCACTCTGAAGATTCCCAGGCAGCAGGGCTGGGAATCAGCACAGGCAGAAGACACCAGCAGCAAGGACTATCTGAGAAGGAATGCCAAAGAGGACAAACTTGGCTTCATCGTGTGTCAGCTGTATCCTAAGAGCCAACAGCATCCTTGTCTCTGGACTTAGAGCTTCTAGTATATTAAAACCCAGTGCCATGGCTTTCTTTGTCAGAGCATCTCATTTATTAAAACTCAAGCACCATGGACAAGTGTTTTTATTTTATCAAGATAAATAATGGTCTATGCCTTTTCATAAAAGTAATCGAATTGAAGAGCTTGGTTTTCCGTCTTTATGAAATTATCACAACTTGGGTCATGGGCTGGTTCTGGGTGATCTCAACTATTTCCACCTTCCAAAAATCACATCACTGGACACTATCAGTCTTTTTTTTTTTCCCAATATGCCTTTGTTACTGAGGACGTCATTGAGTCGTTTAGTAGGCATCCAGTCCAGCTAGTCTCTGTTATCCAGATACCCTGGGAACAGTGATAAAGTAGCAGTCCAGAGACAGCAGGAGGAGAAGAGACCTGCACATTTGTTCTTTAATCTTCCCCCCAAGTCTGGGAGGCAAGTTTATTTTTCCCTGTTTTCCATCTAAGGAAACCAACCTTGTAAAGGGGGTAATGAATCTTGAGGTGAGTGAGCAGAATTCTAAGGTGACTCCCAATGACCCTCGTTTGTGTGTAAGTCCTTCCCTTTGAGTGTGGGTAGAACTGATGAAGGTAATGAGTCATTAGGGCTTGTTACATGGCAAAAGAATTGTACACATGGCATTAAGGTTATAATCCTCTGACTTTGAACTAATCAAAAGGGAAACTATCCAGGTGTACCCGATTAATCACATGACCCTTTAAACCTGCACGGAGAGATTAGGGACGGAGGACATAAGGGATTTGAAGAACAAGGCCAAATGGACATGAGGGAGACCCTCCCTTGCTGGTTTTGAAGGTAGAGAAGGCCATGGGGAGCCATTCCCAGCCGACAGCCAGCAATAGAATGTGACCACCATTCTACAACCTCAAGGAACTGAATTCTTCCAACAGTCCCATGTGTTTGAAAGTCCTGAGCCCCAGAAAGGAACTCAACCCAGCTGACACCTTCAAGGCAAATGCCATTTGAGCATAGAACCCAGCTCACATGTGCTTGAGCTTCTGGTCTGCAGGAACCAGGAGATAACAAACAGGTGCTGTTTTAAAGTTCTTCCTTTATGTTAACTGGCTACACAGTGATAGATAATGAATAGGGAAGATGAAGAACCAAAACTTAAACTGGAGGGTGCCTGGACTTAGGGCCATGCTTCTCCCATTGTAGGTGCTGCCTGTGCTGGGGAAGAGAATGTGAGAAGGACTTACCGGACAACTATATTCTAGGAGTATTTATTGAGAGACTTTATGTACTAAGCACTGCTTAGGCAGTGGATTTACAAGATAATTTGGACTCAACAGCATCCCTCGAGGAGTCAGTGTCTGGTGGGAAAGACAATCAAGGGGCAGGTGGAAACCATGCAAGAGCCTGTGGCAGAGATGCAGCCAGTATGATGCTGTGGTCGAGAAGCTTCCAAAGGGAAGGAGACTGAGCTTGGATGTGAAGACTGAGTAGGAGGCCAGAGCAGACGAAGTGGGAAGTGCATATGTGAGAGGTATCAAAATCCAACTGCACACCAAGTAAGAAACAGCAGAAAGAACAGTTTACTGCAAGAGTTTTGACCTGCAAACCAGGAAACTCAAGGCTACAGGAATCAGGAGTTCCATGTTGCTTACAGACTAAGGGTTTTCACGAGGCGAGTGTGGGAGTGTGTGGCTCTTTCAGCTGACTGGTTACCTAGTTGTCTTCTTCCTTGTTTGGATCAGGGTAGCTGATCAGGAGAAGGAGGAAGTCCAGGGACAGCGTGAGCAGACTTGATGTTTGAGGATTGGCCGGCATCTTCTGCTGACCTCTGAGGAGAGTTGTAAACTTCTGCAACTTGGGTAAGGTTGTTTTATTTTCTTTAATGCACCTGCATTGGCCAAGTCCAGTTTGTCCCTGGCATGCGTGACTCCATTTTAGTTTGGTTCCACAAAGGGCAACAACATGGGCAAAAGCAGAGACAGAACACACACAGTATATTTAAGTTCTAATAAGCAGACTGGGGGCGATCTGAACTGTCAGTTACATAGAGCGTAGGTGGGGGATGAGCTGCGAATGTGGATTAGATCAGGCAGAGACGGGCCTTTCGTGCTGTGACACAGAGTGAGACCATTTTTCTAGGCGTCAGTGAGAATAATTTTTCTCATCTGCTGACCCTGCCAGCCCAGCGGTCTCAGAAGAATCAGAAGGCCACCCACATTACTAGACAACATTCCAGGCTGCCTTAATATGCATTGTGACCTCAAATGGCCACCATGCCTTTGGTCAATTCTTTTCATTTAATCAAGGATTCATTCCACAGACATTTCCTGTACAGCAGCTCTTTCTGGGTGGTGTGTTAGGCCCAGGAGCACAGCCAGGAGCCACAGGAGGCCAGTCCCCTCAGGTAGTTGACCAGGGGGTTGGAGGCTGCATTGATCCTCCCTGGGGTGGGGGGAGTGGGGGAGAAGTGATAAGGATTGAAAAACCATTTCTAGAGGGAGGAGAAGGGAATTTGGCTCCTGGGGAATGAGGAAGACACCAGAGAACATCAAATTCTTCCCTTTTCCAAAACATTCTGGAACCCTCTATACTCAGAGAACCTGTTCCTTCTGGTGAATAACTGTCAGGCTTCAGCTAGAAAATTTATGCAGGTGACCAGAAACATTTGAGAGCTGGCGACCGTGCCAAGCTTAATTGGATACTCTAAGCTGAATTACCATGAATTCTTTGCCTTAATTGCATAATGGCCTCTTTTCTCCATTAAAATTTGGCATAATGACACCATGGGCAACAAAACATGTCAAGAGGCATTTTGGAAAGGGTTGTGTATTTTCCTACAGCAGATGTCTCTCTCCCACTTTCAAGGTTAGAAGTTTTCAGTCTTTGTGAAAAGGTGTAGGAGTGGTAGAATTGTTCTGTACAGTGACTACTTTCACAAGTATGTCAGTCTGCTCAGGCTTCCGTAACAAAATGCCATAGTCGGGGAAGCTTAACCACCAAGAGTTTATGTCTCCCGGTTTTGGAGGCTGGAAGTCCAAGTTCTGATGAGAGTCCTCCTCTCGACTTATAGACACCCACCTTCTCACTATGTCCTCTCAAGGCAGGGGGAGGAAGGGGGAAGAGAGGGAGGGAGAGAGAGAGAGAAGTAGGAGAGGATCAGTGGGCACAGTGCAAGGGAGCAAGGGAGTTCTTGTATCTCTTACTCTTCTTATAAGGATACTAATCCTATCCTATTGGGGGCCCCAACCTGTGACCTTATTTAACCCTAATTATGTCCTTGTAGGCTCCATCTCCAAATACAGTCACAGGAGGGGTTAGCACTTCAACATAAGAATTTTGGTGGACACCATTCAGTCCATAGCAATGTGTATATACATCTGTCAGAACTCATCAATTTATGTACTTTGAGTGAATGCAATTTACATACATAAACTATACTTCCATAAAGTTGTTTTAAAAAAAATAGATGAGATACAACCAGAGGTTGATGCTGTAGATTTAATACAGACTTTACAAAAAGGAAGGAAGAAAAGGGAGAGAGAGAGAAGAAGGAAGGAAGGGAGGAAGGAAAGAAGGAA
This sequence comes from Cryptoprocta ferox, assembly GCA_028646485.1. NCBI lineage: Eukaryota > Metazoa > Chordata > Mammalia > Carnivora > Eupleridae > Cryptoprocta > Cryptoprocta ferox. The sequence goes on from CM053572.1 coordinate 25,964,601, forward strand.
GGAAGGAAGGAATTAAGGAAGGAAGGAAGGAAGGAAGGAAGGAAGGAAGAGAGGAAGGAAGGAAGGGAGGGAGGGAGGAAGAGGTTAGTCCTTACCCTAGAGTTGAATAACGAAGTCACTTGTTCAGGGTAGCAGTGAGAGCAGGAACCTCCACCCTTCCCCAAATCCACCACTCCCTTGAGCTTACCCCTACGTCTCTGTGACTTGGCCCAGAGGATAGGACTGGATGCCACCTCTATGCCCACTGAGCCCAAGCTGGTTGCTCTTCTTCCCCAGTCAGCTTTGGGTACTGGTAACACCCTATACTCTACTTGGTTGTAAGGGCTCTGACAACCCAAACAGAAGACTGATCTGCCCCTGCTTTTGAGAAATAGGTCCATGTTACCACATACCCTTGAGCATAAGCTATTTCCAAAGGTCCCTGGAAGAGATGTACTGTGGATGAAGGGTCTCAGGTGCCCACTTGCTCAACAGTACTGTGTCCCACTACCCCAGCATGCCCACTGAGGCTGATCCCTTCCCAAGGGGCTTCACGGTTCAGCATTTACTATGCTGTTCTGGACCCCCCTCATGGTGTGTTCTCTCTGTCTTGGGCTCACTGGATTCAGAGTTAAGATGGTGTACTGGTAGACAGTAATGGCTTGCGTTACCTAGGGTTGCTTCTGATATTAACAGAAGCATTCTAGAGACAGTATCTGAGTCCCAAGGAGTCTTGATGCTTTCGATACAACCCCCTCTGAACTCTAGCCTGTGTGCCTTATCATGCCTTTTAGGATTTCCTAAAACCCAGAATGGGTCACATCACTTGGTTGATTATAGTTCTCTGTTACCCATCCCCTTATTCGTTCAGAAATTATATATCACATTTCTGCTGTTATGGGTATTGGGCATACAGGAATGAATGAGACATAGTTCCTACCCTCTAGAAAACCACTTTTTGGCAAAAGCAGATAGACTTTTAAGTAGATAAATGTCACAAAGGGCTGTAAGTGTTTTGATGAAAGTGATTATGGGATTTAGCAGAGCCCACAGGAAGGAGATGTCACTTTTTCCTGGGAAAGAAGAGGATGTCAAGGAAAGTGACCCTGAGCAAGGTTTTGAAATGAGAGAGTCAAGACATTTCTGGAAGAAGAAGCAACGTTGAGCAAAGACATGAAGCAGTGGAAACATGCTCACCCCGTTCTACTTACAAGGAAGCTCAGTCTCAGACACGTTGAAGCTTGCCCATGAGCATACTGCTCATATTGATAGTAAGAGCTTTTATGAGGTTTTATTCTAGAAGCTGAGAATACAGCAGGAAACGTCTAAGTGCAGGGGTCTCTCCACTATTGAACACTGCAACTGATCTTTTCAAATTGACAACTCTTTCAAGCATTCCCACTATGCCCAAGACGTGGGGGAATACAGGACTGAGTTATATGATGCTGTCACAATGTATTTGTTACATAGGAAAGGAGACTATATACAGGCACAAATCATTATGTCAGCCTTTTGACTTTCTAATGTTAGCTTGCAAAAGAAAAACATCATTGTTTTATTTGTCTTATCTTCCCGATGACATAGTGCAACATTATAATGAAACCAGTCTTCCTGACTTAGCAGTTGACCAAAGTTTTGATTTATATGTTCTTATGAACAATATAGAATGAGCTGTGACCCGAAGGCATTTGGGCGTTGTTCTATTTGTACTCACACTGAGGTCATATTACAGAAGTTGTCATTCTGAGAAAGGTCAGTCTTTGCAGTTAAGCTATTGGGTCTGCCATGTAGATTCTTTGTCCTGCTTCCTGAAGGGAGACCCCTGAAACCATAAATGAGAATCAATACTCAATCTACTTTTATGCCAAGAAGCTTTTCACATAGATGGCTGAACATCTATCTCTGGCTGTCAGAGGAAAAAAGCAATCATTAGATCCAGATAGATAATGTCAACATCCCCCACATGACACTCCTGTGTTAAGCAAAGGTGAATCAAGTCATCTCAACTCCAGTCCTTACATTTCCCTAGGCCCTCCTGGGCTGGGCCAGTGGTATCCAAGATTGGTGGTGTCCTGGACCATGGGACCAGGAACTTGAGCACCTTTTCCCTTGGATAAGAGAGAAGGCAGGAGCCTGGGGACAAATTTTGCTCACCAATGCCCACCCAGAGATCCCATCTCCAGCCCACTCCCCAAGTAACCAACAAGACCTCTGGAAGCTTTACCTGGCCATATGAGGGAAAATTTTATGTCTCCAATTCCAGAACTATCTGCATTTAAAATTTGGGTGCTCGAGAGTAGGTTCTATTAGATTTTTTCAGTGCCAAGGGATCCTGGAACACTACTTACCCATAATACATCACTTTCCATCTAAATCCTCATGAGAAATAATGTACAGGACAAAGATAAAAGACTTACTGTAGTGTAGCTTGGCCTTTGACTCTAAAGTCCAGTACAGAGAATGCCAGTAAACCAGACTGGGCCACAGATAGCACTCTTCTCCCACATTACTTGAGCCCACTCCAACCCTGGGTCAGGGGCGAATGTCACTCTTCAATCACAGTACTCTACTGTTGATCTCAGATCTAGCATCTGACTTTGAGGATACAGTTTAAAGAAGCAACTCCTAGTTGATAAAATTAATACAAAGATTAAGCCTGTTTGCCTTTTTTGGCCCAGAGAATGAGTGACCCTCGCTTTGTACAGTCCTTGTCTTGCTGCTCCTGGCTGGCCTGTGTCTCCATAGATTTCACACTACAAACAAAGATATCATATACTTGGATTTGGATCGCTGAAGCTCTGTCAGGTATCCTCTCTCCTTCCTTCCATTTTCCTTAACTCCCACCAACCAAATGATGAGAGAGCGTTGCATTCTCTTGGTCTTCCATTTGTGTTTCTCCCTCACTGTGATTTGAGTTATACTTTTCTGCTTGGGTTATCTTTTGTTTATCCTCTCCCTGACCAGCTCATATTTGCTAATGGATTTCATAAAAATCAAGTCTTGGAAAGGTTAAACAGAGATTAATTTAAACTTTCTCTCCCGTTGTTAATAACCCAGAGAGGCTTACGTGCCAGATGCACTCCTAGATCTCTGACTCTGGTGTCTCTTAATTTATAACTGAAAATGCTGTCACCCACGGTTGCAGGGATATGTTATGTCCCAATATCTCATGATGTCTCTGAGGCTCTTATTAAATAATATTCCTTCCAGTGAAACCTCAAACCTCCTTTCCCCCTTCAGAAAATTTCCCTTTTCTGCTTGACCGTATCTCCCCTTGGATTCCCAGGTTGAGCCTGATTCTCCATTAATGGCCCTTGAAGTTAGTCAAGGGAGGATACCAGTGAATGGGCTCTTAGAAATTGATAATTTCTGCTTCCTTTAGAGGATGGAATTCAAATCAATGTTTCCCTCAAACTCCATTGATTGCACTCTGAGGGGGGGTATTAATCTGATCGGTCAGATTTCAGGGACTCATTTTCCAGCAGGTGACAAGCCTCAAGGGCATACACAAGCCCTAGTGGACAGGCAGCTTCTCTCTTTGATTCCCTCCACCCTGTAGCTGGTGGATGTCTTTATTGCATACTAACAAGATTCAAGACTTGGGTGCTAGGGAAGTAGACATTGGGGAATAGTCAGGCTGCTCTGTGTCATCTTTTGTCTAAAATTACTTACGCTCAACTAAGTCATTGCAAATGTTCTGGGACAATAGATATCCTGAAAATCCCTTATCAGGACTCTTAAATTAACTCTTCACCAGCCTGTAATTCTCTAGCCTCTCCTTCTTCTGATCCATCCGATACCCTGAAGCCAGAGTGATTGTAAGAAATGTACATCTGCTCTTGGAAAGGGAAACACATCCAGAGCTCTGGGAGAGAGGGCTCAGAGAAGTGACTTTGCTTTGGGAAGAGTGACCCCTGGGTACCCACAAGCTGTGACTTTTTGGGGAACTCAAATTCTGATAAAGAACCACATGTACTTGAGCATCCCTAGTAGGGAGGGGGTGGGGAAGGGGGGATATGATGGTGAGAAGAAAAATAAAAGGAACTAGTGAACAGGTTTTTAAGTAAAAATGTAAGGCTTTGGCAAAATAGATCAATGCTGTTAAGATGCCCCATCCTGAATCCTTTACTAAGTGCATGTGTGGTTTCCTCCTAAGTGGAGAAGTGTGGATCCACTTTTGGACAGGATCATGGCACTTTGTTCCCCAGCAGGGAAGACTGGTTTGTTCTCATCTCTGGGTGTGGCCAAAAGCACGACTTGGAGGGTACAGGCTGCCCCCACGTCCCCTTCCAGGACTCTGGGCAAGATGCAGAAGCAACTCAGAAGTATGCAGGTGGGAAGAAGCTTCCGTTCTTTAGCAGTTCAGTTAGAGGCCATCACAGCCACCATCAGCACTGAGGCAGAAAAGCCCAGTGGCGGGGATGGAGTGCAGGTGCCGGGGAGGCAGGGTGGGACTGAGTGTCAGGCTTGGGAGTATGAAATGAGGCCAAGCCGGGCACGGAGGAGGGAGAGTTCTGGGGTCCAAGGCTAGGTCAGCTCCACAAGAGACATCTCATCTGAGCAATGTGAGAAAATTGGAATTTGGGGTCAGATTCAAGGGCAAACAGAGCTTGCTGGGCCGTCAGAGTCAGCTTTTGGGACAGATCCTTGACTAGCTAGGAGAACAATCACTTCTAGGAGATAGGAGGCCAGAGGCCAGAGGCATCTTCAATCTCTCTCTCCTTCTGCGAATTTCTACCTCCTCGGGTATTAAAGTCACAGACATCTAAAGCCAGTGTCTGCTGCCAGTGGAAGGTGCTGGCCCCTTAACACTATCAAGAACATCACCATTGTGTGAGGACCCTGGGAGGGGTCTACATCCCCGTGGAGGAAATGCATTCATTACCTAGTTGTGCAGGGGTAAATTGAGCACCACAGCCCTTCCTTTGGTCAAAGGTATATACATTAGCAAGGACCTTTGTGAAATAAAATATTTATTTCACAAACATTTTAAATGTTCTGTCATGAGTTTTGAAGTAGTCGTTCTTCCTGAAGCTAAATTTGAAAACCACAAACATGACCAATATCCAGGTAGCTTTGTAGATGAAAAGAAGGCCGTGTTCAGCCCCTCCTACAGGTACTGACTGAGCTGCTCTGCCTGCACGACCTTCCCCCTTGCAGCATGCACTCTGACACAGGCTTCCCAAACACTCTGGCATTCTCCTTCCAGTCTCCCACTCTCCAAATACCTGGAGGGCTGGCTATCTTTTTTTTTTTTTTTACTCATTTTAAAGTTAAGAAAAAAAAATCCATAAAATGGGATTTTCAAGGGTCCAAACAGCCAGCAGAAAGGCAAGATACCATCTTCAGGACAAAGGAATGCCAGATAATCATAGTGTTTATGTTATGATTTTTCCCTCTCTCCATGATATCTCTTTACGCCTACAGAAATTCCATACAACTCTCCCATTTTACATGATAGGTGATTGGCCAGGAAGGAGAGATGGGCAGTCTAGCTTCCTACTGAGTGATCTGACTCTTCCTCTTCATCGTAATGGCGTCAGTTGTACTTGACCTTGAACATCAGCGAAGGGATTCTCTTATCAGTTGGTGCTTGAAGGCTAACCTGGGAAGCATCAGACATCTAGGAAATCTCCCATCTCTGATGCTAGAACTGGCATGGGTATTTGTTGAGTACTAAGTCTCTCTTCACTTTGCACAAGGATTTCCTCTCCCTGAAATATTGGTTCCTAGCCCTGTGCCATCGTCAGCTGCAAGAAACTGCAGTGAGGGAGAGGTCCAGGTGTCACCCAACCCGGCTTCCCTCCACAATCTGCTTTTGGGGCCCCCCTCTGTCCAGGGCAGCCTCCTGCAGCCACACCCCTGTCATTCTTTGCTGGGAGGCAGCTGCGACACTGGGAAGAACACAGTTTTTGGCAACAGAATCACTCAAAATCAAATCCTACTATGGATGTGTGTGGCTTTAGACACAAGACGCTTATCACTTAACCCATTGCTTTGTTGGAAAGATGAAATGGGGCACAAAAAGAATGGCCCTATGAAATTTGAAGACCGTGAATACGTGTAAAGGTAGGTTTGAGGAGAAAATGAACCAACCAGACAAGATTATGTGCAGCCTCTTTTCTTCCTCCTGTTCTACACAAGCTTCCTGAGCACCTCTCTGGGCCAGAAGCAGAGCTAAATGCTCTAAGTGCAGCAATCAATGAAAAAAAAACATGTCCTTTACCTTGCAGAGCTTAGACTTGGAGCATGCATCTCAAAGTATACTGTACCCTGGCACATGGTAGGCCCTCAAAAACGGGTGGTTATTGTCAGTTTATTCAATGCCCTGAAGACATATTGCAGTCATTTAGCTTTGTGTAATGAATTACGTATCATTTAAACTGGGAGAATTGTATGAAAGTTCTCTAGGAGCAAAGAGAGTCGTGGAGAGAGGGAAAAATCATGACATAAACACTATGATTATCTGCCATTCCTTTGTCCTGGAGATGGTATCTTGCCTTTCTGCTGGCTGTTTGGACCCTTGAAAATCCCATTTTATGGCTTTTTTTTTCCCTTAAATTCAAAATGAGTAAAAAAAAAAAAAGATAGCCAGCCCTACAGGTCTTTAGAGAGTGGGAGACTTTTTGATACATTTCACTTACTCTCATTTGATCATCTGCAGGCAAGGAGAGAGCAAGAACCATTGTGCTTTCCTCTATAATTATTACACTGTTTCCAGTAAGAATTCAATAATAGTTCATTATTTAACCAACTACTGTGAGCGGAAACTCAGCTTCCAGGTCAGATTTCTCAGACCAGCATACAGGGGCAAGAGTAGCATATTGAAAATCCCCTCTCCTGCAGCTCCTGGGTGGCTCAGTCAGTTAATCCTCCAACTTGGGCTCAGGTTGTGATCTCACTGTTCATGAGTTCAAGCCCCGTGTCCGGTTCTGTGCTGACAGCCCAGAGCCTGGAGCCTGCTTCAGATTCTGTGTCTCCCTCTCTCTCTGCCCCTTCCCTGATTGTGCGCTCTCTGCCTCTCTCCTGTCTCCCCCCCCCCCCCAATAAACAAATATTTTAAAAAAGAGAAGAAAATCACCTGTTACACTTGAAGCTCTGGGTACAGAGAGATAAGAAAAAAAGAAGAATGGTTCTTCTCATTCTACAGCTGCCTGGGTCAGGCAGGAGGGAATCCAATGGGGTGATCCAGGCAAACTCACATAAACAGACCACCACCAGCAGCGAAGGGACAGAGAAATGTAGCTCTGCCAGCTCTCACTATGTTTACCATCCTCTGTTTTCCTACTCTGAGAAACAACCAGATGAGGGTGTGTGAGGGGAAAAAGAGCACATGAGCCCACAACATGTATCGGTTACTTGACGTGTCGGAATGGAGGTGATTTTAACAGCAGGTAGAAATAAGCTCCTACACTAAATTAATTCCACTGTAGTAACGAAGCGTTGTGCAGCCAGAGAGGCTATCCTGGGAAACTCTCGGTTCCTTGGCAGCAGTGCTGAATCCCAACTTGATGGGATTAAAATAGGGGAATCTCCGTCCTGGGAGAATGAGCCAGGAAAACGTAATTAAAAGAGCAAATTTTCAAAATGGATTTTCTTTTCCTTCCTAGTTCAGGACAAAGCTGATCAAATGAGTAGGATCAATTAGGTGTGTGTCTAAAATAAGAAAGCTGGTGTCTCTGACAGGGAGATGAGGCCCCAGGCCCTTCCTGTTGAAAGGAAGCTTTTCTATCTCTGAGGTCACAGGACCCCAGCCAAGTCCCTCCTCACTGTAAAACAGATGCAGCAACCAAGGCCAGATTCACTGCTGGGTTCGGACCGTCAGAGCTCTGATCTTGGTGCCCCTGGGTGACCCAGTTGGTTAAGCATCCGACTTTGGCTCAGGTCATAGTCTTAAGGCTCATGGGTTCAAGACCCACATCAGGCTCTGTGCTCACAGCATGGAGCCTGGACCCTGCTTCAGATTCTGTGTCTCCCTCTCTCGCTTTCCCTCCCCCACTCACGTTCTGTCTCTCTCTCTCTCTCTCTCTCTCAAAAATAAATAAATATTAAAAAAATTATAGGGGCGCCTGAGTGGCTCAGTCAGTTAAGTGTCCAACTTCGGCTCAGGTCATGATCTCACAGTTCATGAGTTCAAGCCCCATGTCAGGCTCTGTGCTAATAGCTCAGAGCCTGGAACCTGCTTCAGATTCTGTGTCCCTCTCTCTCTGCCCCTCCCCTGCTCACACCCTGTCTCTGTCTGTCTGTCTCTCTCTCTCTCTCTCTCTCTCTCAAAAATTAATAAACAGAAAAGTACAAAATATATAAAAAAGTAAAAAGATATGTGATCTTAAGGAAAATCTGGAAACCCAAATAGGAAAATCCTCAGAGGGTTTCTGGCTTAAATTTGTTTCTGTTGTTTATGAATCTCACCCATGTGGAAATGCACTTCACACAACTTATTTCAGTTTTGTCATATATGATAGACAACAGTTTTGTGAATACAAAGCTAGACCAACCAGATGACCTGTGTGTCGGAGTGGCCCAGAGCTGGGGGCGGGGCCCACGTAGCCCTGCTCGAATCCCTCAGAGGACTGTTGACAGCTAAATACCCAAATCAATTGGCTTCAATCTACTTCTCCAGCCATCTAGAGGGGGAGAAAAAAGGCGGGAGAAGCCCTGGCAGCATTTGAAGCTGCTTCTTTGAATTTGCAATTCAATGTGATATTTCACCACAGAGCTTGGTGAACAGAAGGCTTGAACCTCTTTTCTTAGATTTACAATCTAATGCTGTCCTCGGCCATTTTACCTATGTTCATATACCGCTGATTATTTTCTACTAACCACAAAGACATTGGCACTCTACCTCCTATTCTGTGCCTGAGCTGGCAGAGGAGGAGCTGCCCTTAGCCTTCTAATTCTAGCCGAACTTGGCCAACCCGGCACCCTCCTAGGAGACGACCAAATCCATAATGTAATTGTCACGGCTCATGCATTCATAATAATTTTCTTTATGGTAATACCTATCATGATCAGAGGCTTTGGAAACTGACTGGTGCCATTAATAATTGGAGCACCAGATACAGCATTCCCTCGAATAAATAAAATGAGCTTCTGACTTCTCCCGCCATCCTTCCCACTGCTACTCGCATCATCACCAGTAGCAGCCGGCCTGCCTCTCCAGCCTCGTTCTGCTCCTGTTGACTTGATCCTGCTCAGCCTTTTCCCAGCCACATGCTTTGTTGCACCTCTTCTCTCTACCAGAATGTCTTTGCTTCTTCGCCTTCTCCTTGGTGTAACTGCGAAATCCGCACACTTCCCTCAGACCTGGCTGCAGACTTCTCCCTTGGGACTCCTGCCTGCGGGCCCTCCCCTTCCTGGCAGCTGGCCTGGCCGGATCTCCTCCCCAGGGCCTCCCTGGGCACCTGGCGTGGCTCTCTTTTTGCAGGCAAGGCCTTAGTTTTGGGGTTTGATGGTAGTTGGTTTGCCTTTTCCATCCACTCCTGAGCTCAGAGCTAGTTGCTCAAGGGGGTGGGGGTGGGAGAGGGCGAGCTATGTTAATGCTTATGCTTATTTGAGTCTCCCACACCTAGAAAGTGCATGCACTCACTGCTGTAAGTCAGCAGCTGAGGGGGGGAGGAAGGGGAAGAGAGGGCTGGAGGAATGGAAGGAGCACCTGGATAGAATGCAACAGGCATGTGCTACGACTTGGGGTGGAGAAGGAAGGAGGCCACCTGGTGCCAGTGTTGCTGCTGTTACAGAGAGGGTAGGACATTCTGGTAGAGAGAAGAGTTGCAACAAAGCATGTGGCTGGGAAAGGGTAGGAGAGACAAGTAGAGTAAATTGTAAAGCATCACAAAGGGTAGGAGAGACAAGTAGAGTAAATTGTAAAGCATCACAAATGAAATGGAGATTCCGACTTGCTTACAGGGATGGTGGTGGCTCGCATGAAGGAGGGAATCCTGGGATCCTAGAGGTCGATGATTTCAGAGGCCCTTTCTTAGGTCTACACTCTGTGCAGACACGGAAGCCCTGCATAGAAGGCCCAGCTTCGTGTATTAGGGTTCTATAGAGAAATGGAACCAGTAGGAGGTGTGTATATATGGAAAGAGATTTATCAGAAGGAATTGGCTTACATGACTGTGGAGGCCGCCAAGTCCTAAGACTTGGCAGTGGGAGCTGGCAAGCTAGAGGAGACCCAGGAGACCCAGGGGTATGGTTTCAGTCCAAAGATTAACAGGTTCGCGACTGGGGGGGAGGTGATACTTCAGTTTGAGTCTGAAGGCAGGAAAAAGTGGATGTCCCAGGTCAAAGGAAGCCAGGCAGGAGGAATTCTCTTTTATTTTGGGGAGAGTAGGTCTGTCATGTTGTTCTCTCCAGGCCTGCAACTGATCAGATGAGGCCCATCTGCATTAGGGAGGCCATCTGCCTTCATTCTGCTGATTTAAATGTTAGTTTCATCCCAAAACACCCACAGAAATGCTCAGAATGACGTTTGATCCAATGTCTGGGTACCCCATGGCCCAGTCAACTTGATGTATAAAATAGACCATTACCATTTATAATTGCAAAAATAATTCAGAATAACATAAAAATCTTTCGAAAGGGGAATGGATCAATAAATTGTGGTATATTCATACATTGGGATGCTATCCTACAGTGAACACGCTGGAACTCAAGCCAAATACATCAACATGGGTGTATCTAGAAAACATAATGTCCACTGCAAAAAGATAATTGCAAAAGATAAAACTGAATTTTTAAAAGACAGAACAAGACCATAAATGGATATTTATCTGAGTAATAATAATATAAAATCATGGGTGAAAGAATAAACATCAATTTCAGATTTTCCTTTAAAAAAGAAAAATCAGGGGGCACCTGGGTGGCACAGCGGGTTAAGCATCTGACACTTGCTCTCGGCTCAGGTCATGTACTTGGGAGTTCATGAGTTTGACCCCCTCTTAAACTCCCTGTCAGGAGTTTGACCCTCCTCTCTGCCCCTTTCCTGCTTGTGCGTTCTCTTTGTCTCTTTCACAAAATAAATAAACTTAAAAAATTTTTTTAAAGAGAAAAATAAGAAGTAAACATGAAAAAAGGCTAACTTGAATGTTAAAAACTGGATATGCAAAACATTTTCACAAGACGTTTTTTGAAAGATAAGAATAGAAGCAGTGGTCTGTGCAAGTTCGAAGACTCGCATACGTCCCCAGGTTACTAACTGGTCTCTACAAAGTAGTTTTCTCATGAGAATACATACACTGATGTCAGGTTTGGGTGAACATCCTCCACCTTCTTGGGCCCTTGAAAAGCTACCCATGTCTTTGTTTCGGCAGCAAAAGGACCAGGGGCACCTCGGGGAGCGTTCTGTCTAAGGGAAGCCTCATGGTCAGGCGGGGAGAGAGTCACTATTTAGGAGATTCTCTCTTTGAGGAACCTGGACTCCAGGACTAATGGGAAGTGGGATATACATAGGATCTTCTGTTGTCTTGAAAGGAAAGGAGGAGTCATCCTGCACGATGTGGCCACATAAGCCAGGTTCCAGTCTGGTTTCTCCATATGCCAGTTTCATGATCTGGGGAAAAGTTGTAATTCAGAGCCACCATTTCCTCATCTGTATGGTGGAGAGGAGGACATCTCTTACAACACTGTGAAAATAAAGTAATGCAGCCCAGCAGAGCTGCCTGGCCCTAATGAGGCACCAGATCTCTCTTTTCTGGCATCTTTCCCATGTCCAAAGGGGAAATTCCATCAGAGTATCCCAGTATGTAATTATATGGCGGTGGGATTTTGCCTGACAAATAATTATTGTCGCAGTACCAGAGAAAGAGGGGTGACACCTTCTAAGGTTTCAGTTGAAAATGGATGACTTTGTGCAAATTCTTATTCCAAATACAGAGACAGACACTGAGCTTGAGTCAGGAGAACCGGGCTGCCACACATTCCATCTGTGACCCTGTGAAGATAGCCTCAAATGTCCGGGCCTCAGTGTCTCCATGGCTAGAAGGAAGTATGCCTGTAGTCTCTTTAAAAGATAAGATAATTTTAAGAAGAGAGCACCGTAGGGGCGCCTGGGTGGCTCAGTCTGTTAGGCATCCAACTTTGGCTCAGGTCATGATCTCACGGTTCGTGGGTTCAAGCCACGCTTTGGGCTCTGTGCTGACCGCTCAGAGGCTGGAGCCTGCTTCGGATTCTGTGTCTTCCCCCTCTCTCTGCTCCTCCCCCACTTGCACTCTCTCTCTCAAAAAAAAAATAAACATAAAAAAAAGAGCGCAATATAAAATAGCGAGAAACAACGATAACCAAAAGAAAAAGCGTTTATCCTTATTCAGTATATACGGTCCTTGAGTGGATTTATGACCTAAAGCTTCCTTACATGGTCATCATGAGACATGAGTATGGGAACCAAAAATAGCATGGGTCTTGTTTGATGGTTACTATTATTTTTTTTAAATTTTTTATGTTTTATTTATTTTTGAGAGAGAGAGAGAGAGAGACAGCATGAGCAGGAGACGGATAGAGAGAGAGGGAGACAAAGGATCCGAAGACAGGCTCCAGGCTCTGAGCTGTCAGCACAGAGTCCAACATGGAGCTCGACCCCACAAACCGAGAGATCATGACCTGAGCCTAAGTCAGACGCTTAACCAACTGAGCCACCCAAGCGCCCCATGATGGTTACTATTCAAAAACAAAGCACAGAGTGAACTCTGTTATTTTTGGTATGTTCTTACAGACCTGTCTAGGCCTCTTGCCTCAGGGTGGGCGGGGAAGTGGCAGAGGTGAAGGTGTGCTCGCATCCACGGTTCCCTGAGCCAGCAACAGGAACACTGTGTCTCGTACCCTGAATAAACACTCTGTACTGTGATCTGAAGTCTGAAATTCAGAGGTGGTTAAAGGGAGAAAATACCTGAACACACGTTCTCACAGTGTATTCAGGTCACCACGATTGAGCTCTAGGTGACTGAAAATCGTCATCCCTTTCCCTACTTGTGAATCATAATTGTCCTTATGAAACGACATTAAGGCAGTGTTGTGCGCCTGTTTTGAAACACTGCTTATTAAGGCCGGCAGATCAGGCGGTATGAGTTAGGAGACTGCTCAGCTGCACAGGTTGAAGTAAAAAGGCGCTCTGGCTAAAATACAGTTAACCAGAAAATTCAATTCAGGAAAGACTAGATCTGCACAAACTTCTGCTGACTCAACATTCTGTTATCTTTTGCATTAAAGTGAAAGATGAATCTTTCACTGTTGATGGAGCGCTGCCTGGCAGAACTTGGCTTTGTTTATGTTCTACCTTGAACTAGCCTGGTGTTTAAGGAAAGCTGCTTAACCTCTCTGAAGCTCAGAATGCTGAATGGGGATGGGGCGCCTGGGTGGCTCAGTCGGTTAAGTGTCCCACTGCAGCTCAGGTCATGATCTCACAGTTTGTGGGTTCGATCCCTCCGATGGGTTCTGTGCTGAGTCTGGAACCTGCTTCCGATTCTGTGTCTCCTTCTTTCTCTGTCCCTCCCCCTGCTCACACTCTGTCTCTCTCTCTCACACAGACACAAACAAACAAAAAGAGAATGCTGAATAGGGAAAGTAGAGACTATCTGAAACCCTGTAGTTCTAGGTGCTTTCCATATGCCGAATCATCTACCAGATGATGGCGTCCTTCGGTTACCTTCCAGAAGCTTACCTGGATCCTCTCAGTCCCCACCCCAGGGCTGACACCTGTTTCCCAGTCCCTGCTGAATGAAATTCTGGAAATAACACTGAACGCTTCCTCTTGTGAAGACAAAGGAAAAGAAGGAAAGGGACTGTGTCTGCCCACCAGATCTGCAGATTAGAAATTAAGTCACTTTCACTATTGTAGTTTCTAACATAGCAGTTGTTCCTGAGCTAGCAGCTCAAGTGAGTGAAATGAGGTTTTCAACAGACGTGACCTCATGTCCCCCTTCTAGGGACCTCCAAAGTCAGCATCAGTGAGGGCTAAATGGACTCCGGGATTCTGACTGCTAGACACTATGGCAGGGACTCGGTAGCTATTTACGAAGACCATTTCTCTCTCCGCCTAGGAACACAGCTGGCCTATATCCCCACCTCCCTTGCAGGTCAGTGTGACTCTGTCACTGAGTTTTGTCCTAGGGGGTATGGGTAGAAGATACTTTTCGAGCCTGACTGATGAAAATCTCTCACCCAGTCCTCAAATCTCTCTCCAGCCAGCTGAATACCTAATATCCAGGACAACTTTCGAAGAAGTCATACAATGAAGATGAAAGAATGTATAGCCTGGGTTCCTGAATGAATGTCTCCTGAATGAATCACAGACTGGATTCTGCAAGGGTAAGAAATAAATTTATGCACCCAACTGCAGAAAATTTGGCGTTTGTTACACAAGCTAGCTGCATATGAAAATATCTGCCTTTGTACACACACACACACACACACACACAAAGGGTATTTGCATTATCACTTATTCCATGATATGCAGTCACTTAAATGTCAGCTTTTAAGGGTTCACCTAATTATATCAATCAACTACCCACTGTGGTTCTGATACTAGTTTGTGAGGACTTAATGAATGCATGAATACTGAATAATAAATAATAAATCAACAGTGGATGACTAAATAAATCACTGCCTGTGATAAATAAATAAACAGCCCTGTCAGGAGTGGGTAATATGGCAAAAAACGTCTCCTTCCCTATGCCTTCCTAGCTATGTCTGAACAGCTGAGAGCAAGCGCTGATTTATGCCCAGAGAAGTGAGACAGGAATCGTAATGCAGGCCTAGGACTCTGAGGCAGTGGACAAGAGGCTCGGAGAGAGGTTGACCACTGCCACTGCCCAGCTCCTGGCGAGTGAGGAGGGGCACAGAGCGAGAGATGGAGGAGTCATTCAGTCAGAAGCCAGGGCGATGGCACCTCCTGGAACCGGGAAGGAAAGAGCGGCTGTTTCCATCCCATTCTCCATCTTCTGAGGTAATGTGTGTCCAGTTAAAATTTTCACACAACAAAAAGCATGACTGTCTTATAATATAGAATGAATATGTGTCAGAGGTTATTAACTAAATAATGAGGGAACCAGTAAGATGATAAAGGTAGTTCAAAGAGCATTTAGAGAGATGCCTAGGGGCTCAATTAACGGAGCATCTGGCTCTTGATTTCAGCTCAGGTCATGATCTCATAGTCGTGAGGAGCCTGCTTGGGATTCTCTCTCTTCCTCTCTTTCCCTCTGTCCCTCTCCAGCTCTCTCTCTCTCTTTCTCTCTCTCTAAAAAAAAGAGCATTTTGAAGAACAAGAGTGATCTCATCTACTGGATAAAGGCTTTCTGAAATACATTTGCTGAGTCAGACGTAAAACTGGAATATTCTATGGAGTAGTGAAGCCTAACGTGTACAATGATCTTTTTCACCTTACAGAAATCTACATGATACACGTAACTTCACTGGGTCTAATCCCTTAATGGCAGAGCCAAATACAGGTGTATTTCCCAGGAAAATTAATTAAATCCTCAAATACACCTACGAACAATTCTCCATTATAACATTAAAGAGACATACTGCCCTCTCTTTGCCTTTTTTTCCAAATTTTAAAAGACTTTTCTAACTGTCCTCCTGTTTTTGATTATAAATAATATCCAGAGACTATTCTTGACCATCCCAAAGGCTGGTCTCATTATGTTTTAGCTTGATTGTTTACAAAGGTGAAGTGAGCGGTGTTACTCAACCATGTAATTTCCTTGAGCCAGAGATACTGAGGCCTCACTAAGGCCAGAGAATTAACCTCTGTCTGGAAACTTTTTAAAGAATCTCGGGTTGGGCTTTTAAAAGTCTTGATGGTTTGGGGTTCTATTCTAAGGCGAGAAACCAAGGTCCAAGAAACTCCACCAGATAGATCTCACATGAAGTTCTAATAAATTTTGGTGAATTCTTTAAGATCGCCCATATTTTAAGATCATTGGCACTCCATGAAGTGACTTTCCTTTCCTCTGGGAGGCTGGGAGCCTGGACGGCAGAGAACGCATCTCAGGCCAGGTTTCCTGGGAGAGCTTTGTAAACATTGATGCCACATGTTAAATGTACCTTTGTAAAGGTGAGCTTGTCACACTTGATTAAGTGAGGTTCATTTTCAACATGACTCTCCAGATCTGGCCTTAGTTGCACAGCTAATTTGTCAAATTATATCTTGGTAAAAAGGAGGTCAAATCCTCACTGAACCTATGCAAATAATTATATTGCTGTACAAAGTAAAGCATCACAGTACACATCCTCGTCTCTGAGTTCAGAGGTGGCAGCAACAAGCAGATATCATTACAAAGGTGCCCTCTCTCAGGGCCGCCTGGGTGGCTCAATCGGTTAAGCGTCCTACTCTTGGTTTTGGCTCATGTCATGATCTCACAGTTTGTAGGATTGAGCCCTGCATTGGGCTCTGCACTGACAGTGCAGAGCCTGCTTGAGACTCTTTCTCTCCCTCTCTCTCTGCCGCTCCCTGGCTCATGCTCACTCTTGCTGTCCCTCTCTCTTTCCAACTAAATAAACATTAAAAAAGTGTCCTCTTTTGGTTTCCTAAACCATAGTCTCCTACAGTGAGATCGATTAAAAAGGAAAAATAAAGATTTCCTCATATACATTATCATAAAGAGAACATTAAAAAATTAAAGTATTCCGAAGTAAATAACTGCCATTTAAATTCCAGTCTGTTTTTCTCTCATCGGTTCATTCAGTCCTACACCGTTAAATTTATTCCACTGGATATTAGGTCAGCAGCTCCTTTTGTAAAATTGTCTACTTCTGAACGCAACAGAATATTGGAAGTTCTGACCAGTCCCCTGATACAGTCTGACAGTTGTCTAGATAATGTCAGCTTTACACATTGGAGCTTGTACCCATAAGCCTAGTCTTTGATGCATCAATAGTTATTGGTATCCAGGACAGTCCTTTCCTCAAGACTGTGAGGTTTTCTTTATCAAAGAAACAGTTTCTAGCCTGCAGGCCTTCAGGAACATGTCAGAAGAGAGTGGAAACCACCTGTAGATGAGACTGTATATCTGTGGTTCATTTTGTGCAGCAGATAATAATATCAAAATAGAGGAGAGTTAAATTCTCTCTTGAGATACAATACATAACTGTTTCCTTGAAAATTAATGTTCCCTCTTGGGCAAGAACATATTATGGACAATGAGAGCATTAGCAAATATCTGGGACTCCCCATTCCCTTCTGTAATGTGGACACTTTGTGACCCATTAATATTAATTACATTTTACCTATACAAAACTATTCTTTGCTTTGACACATCATTTGTTGTCATTTAACTTGCACGACAGTGTGGAAATAATTAAGAAACCTGCAAAAACAATCCTAATTATTTTTAGCTATTTTTTAATATGGAATATTAAAGAATAAATCTTTGTGAGCTCCCATGGGAACTTGGGGACATCGCAAAGATGTTTAGGTGTATAAGAAATAACCATTTTTTCCCCTAAATGATGGTCTGATTCTCTGATGGCAAAATCAAGAGTTAGGAGAGGAAATTTGGCAGCTTGATTAAGATAGAAACAGTAGCCTGGTTACCTATTAATCAAAGTGGCAATAGAATATTTTAAGTAAATATAGAAGAAGGTGACACGGTTTTGTGAAACCTTAGCTCCTTAAGAATTAAGGGGATGATGGTGAAGTGAGCACACAGCACAGAAAATTATTCTGGTAAGAATTAGGAGCTTTACTATCTAGACAGATAACACAAAAGGTAGTGGACAACCTTGTGCTCTCCCTTGTAAAAGCAGGCTACATGCTCTAAGATCAATTTATCATTTTAACAGAGAGAAATCAAATTCTAGTTTTAAATTAATCTAAATAAATTAAGATTCCACAGCTCCCCCTACCTCTTTCGTTAAACTTACCTTAGGAATAAGCCCATCAGCTCTGAGCACACTTTTCCAAAATTTTAGCACACTCCTTTGATTACCTCAGACTCATCATTTGCAGGTATTCTAAGCCAAGGTGAATAACATCCAATGTATATAAACCTTCTACAACTTTCTGTATTCAAGTTTTGTGTTTTCCACATTCAGGAACACCCAGACTCTTTAAGTCTAACTTACCCCCTTCTTTCCCTTAAGATACACATCCTGTTACCTTTAACTAGTAGTTCTTTGTCATTACCCCCCATATATAGTCTTAATCATTTGTATTGATTAACATTTTTAACTAAAGCAACTCCATTTTATCTTAGAGAAAGAAAATCTAGGTAGGTTTTTGAGGACCACCTATCAACAGAGCCCAGAAAGCTCACAAGAACATGTAATACGACCCCCTTGCTTACCCACATGCCTCTTACGTCTTCTCAAAGTGGCAAAAGGAACGCATCCATTAATAGTACCCACAGATACACCTACTCTGTACCATGAAAATTGGAGGCAAAAATAGATGTATTCATATATTAAGACTACTAAATAACCAAGATTTCTGTATTCTGGTTTTTTTTTTTTTAGAAATTACCTAGGTATCCAAAAATTATTCATTAACTTACTCAATTTAACATTAGTCTATGATTTTAAAGTTAACTACGGGTGTTGGAAATTATGTTCAAACTGGCACACTACAATCACAGTTGCTGTTGATATAAAAGGTTTTTTAGAGGTGCCTGGGTGGCTCAGTTGGGTAAATGTCCAACTTCAGCTCAGGTCATGATCTTGAGGTTGGTGGGTTCAAGCCCCACCTTGGGCTTGTGGTGACAGCTCGGAGCCTGGAGCCTGCTTTGGAGTCTGTGTCACCCTCCCTCTCTGCCCCTTCCCTGTGTGCTCTCTCTCTCTCTCTCTCTCTCTCTTAAAAATAAATAAACATTTAAAAAAATTTTTAAAGGTTTTTAGAATTATCAAAGTAGTTAAAATTTTTACATATTTCACAATCCTCAATATTATGTAGGTATAATATTAGCTTATCTAACCAGTAAATTAACATAAAGGGTTTAGGAAGTTCATGGATGCCTGGGTGGCTCAGTCAGTTAAGCTTCTGACTCTTGATTTTGACTCAGGTGATGATCTCATGGTCATGGGATCCAGCCCCATGTCGGGCTCTGCGCTGGGCATGGAGCCAGCTTAAGATTCTCCCTCTCTCTCTCTCTCTCTCTCTCTCTCTCTGCCTCTCTCCCCTGCTCTTTCTCTCTCTCTCAAAAACAAACAAACAACTTTAGGAAGTTCAGATTAACTGGTTTTTTCATGAAAAACATACTGAACCGTGCTGTTAATAATTCTTATATTGTACCTCATACTGATAAAACCAGAGAAAATATGTATAACTGTCGTTAAGCCAAAATGATTAAATCAGTATGATTTGCTTAAGGATTCATCTTGATTACTTGAATTTTGATTCTTAGAAAAATGCTTCTTAGCTAGTATGTTCTATAAGAAAGGATTTTGGTAAGCCAATCCATTTAAAATATCAGAAGCTTAGTTTATTTGGGGGAATTCTGGGAATATATGTAATTTATTTAAGTGCTTAAAATCTCTACAAAGCAATTAATTAATTTCATTTGAGACATTGTAATCTAATTAATACCCTTCAGGAAAAGGAAAATAGATCACACTAAATGAAAAGTAAAGCCTTTTCTTAATTACACACAAACCTTCAGAGACCTTGCAACTTCAGTTCTAGAAACATAGCCACTGGTCATGAACAGAGAGAAATACAAAAATTCACTGTTCCAGACCTCAAAGGGCTGTTCTTCATTCCAGGAAGAATAAAATATTTTCTTAATTGATTTGAGGTCACAAATGGCCAAACAGACAAGCCAACAGAAAAGACTAACCAACTGGTGTCTTACCCAACAGAGAATAGACGCCACTATTCCAGGAGAAATCACCAAATGATCAGCCTGGAAAACTGGGGCCGCAGTCACTGTAGTCACCGATGGCCAACAACGTCCTGGCCATGCACTAATCAGAACCAGAACTCAAGTTGGTCAAGGACCAGAAATTAAAATAACAACATAGAATTAGATTTAAGAGAGAGAGAGTTAGAGAAGATAAGATAAAGTTTATTATCATTTGTAATCCATCCAAGAAACCAAAATAGCATGCTCGGCTGAACAGCTCATGAGGTCCCCTTCCCATGCATCATGGTTAAATGGGCCCTGGCAGGTTAGACTGCTTGGCAATCTCAGTGAAGCCTCCAGAACTGATGAGTATAATTATTACAATTTTCAAAAAGTTAAAAACCTACAAATATAGAATAAACGTGTTAAAGATTTACTGACTCATCGATAAGGGAACTCGTAAGATTGGTAAAGATACTTAAAATTGCATTTTGAGGAACAGGGGTTACATCGTTTATCAAAAAAGGAGGGCATTCTTAACTAATGGTAGCCGTTATAATGTGGTAGGCTGAAACATGGTTCCCCAAGGATGTCAACACTCAGATCCTCAGAACCCACATTCATGTGATTTTACCTGACCAAAGAGATTTTGAAGCTGTGATTTAGGCTAAGGACGTTGAGATGGGAGATAATCCTGGATTATCTGGGGAGGCTCGGTTTAATGACAAGTCTTTAAAAGGGGAAGAGGGTGACAGAAATGTAGGCCAGGATGATGCGATGTGAGAAGGAAATCCAGTTGCTGGCTTTGAAGATGGAGGAAGAGGGCCATGCACCGAGAAACAGGCCTCTGCAAGCTACGAATGGTTGGTGTTATGGTTAGCAAGAACACAGGGGCCTCTGTTCTACACCTGAAAAGGACTAGGTTCTTCCCACAGCTGGAATGAGCCAGAAAAGGATTCTGCCCTTGAGCCTCCGGAAGGCAATGCAGTCTACATACGCCTCGATTTTAGTCTGGTGAGACCTGCTGTGAACTTCTGACCTTTAAAGCTGTAAAATGATAAATTGGTGTCGTCTGAAGCCACTGAGTCGATAGTTATTTGCTATGGCAACAATAGAAAAGGAACGCACTGAGACACATAAAATTTGTTAACATGCTCTAGGTCAGTAAAACTGTCACCTCTGAGGTTATCTTTTCTACCTGATGGATACCTACATGGAGCATTTAATTTCACAACAGTGATTTCATAACTACTGGTAAATAGCAACATCAAACACAGGCACGGTCCTCTAGACACTGAAACAGTCTTGGCGCGAGTCTGTTACATGGTGTGTCAGTTGATATTGAAAGAACGCGCTACTCACTTTTGCCTTCTTTCCGAGTTTGATTAAGTTTGTTCACGGGTGAGACAAGGAGGTATCATTTCATGTTTTAGACTATCAGCTCCAGGAGGGCATCACCTTATTTGTATCGATCCATGTTGTCTTACCTCAGTGTCTGACATGCAGCAGGTGCTAAATGAATGTTTGCTGAGTGGATGAATAAACCTCTCCTACCTCATTCTGAATGTTTCCTGCCGCTAAATCTGTGATTCAGCTGCCCGGAATTCCTTCTATTCTTTAAATATAAACAAGTCATGTTCTCTCTCACCATGAGACTTTTTCATTTCCTTTTCTCTGACCCCGAACCCCTGTGCCCATCCACCTTGCCTAGCAAGGAGCCCTACCTTCGATCTTGGATTAGACCTCATCGCCTCTGGGAAGTAATGTCTGGTTGTCTCATCTTCTTATACGTGATTTCCTCTACTCTCACCATGTCTGTTCTTAATGCCACAGCCCTTAACACATTACATTTGTCTTGTGCAGACCTCCCCTCAGTGGTCTAATGCAGCAAACTGTCACAGTTGAAGCATCAACTCTAGAGTCAGACTGCCTGGGTTCAAATCCTCACTCTGCAACTGACTAGCTATGTTCTTTTAGGTAAGTTAGCTGACCTTTCTGTGACTCCGTTTTCTCATCTGTAAGACAGGGATAAAATGAATACCTCTGCCACATACAGATGTGGTGCAGATTAAATATCAAGGGCCTAGGACAGAGCTTGGCTAGCACATGGGAAGCTATTATTGTTTTGTAAGTTCCTTGAAATCGAAACCACGATCGTGTTCACCACTGTCCTCAATTTCCAATGCAGGATGCCTGACATAGAGTTAAGCGCTTAGAATATTCTAGTGACTTGAATAGAATTGTGAGCCAATGAGGATCATCCTTTCATGGTCCCAGAATTGGAGATCAGAGACCAATGTCTTGACAGTGAGATAAACTACCCAGAGAGGCTTAACTCCAAAGCGAGAAGCGGCCTTCTCCACCACTCACAAAACGTCTGGAAGTCAAAGAACCAAACAACCCTGGTGCTCCCCAGAAGAGGTTGTTGACTTAAGTTTTCTGGGACATGTGCCTCATTACGTCACAGGTACAGGCAACCTATTCCAAAAGGAGTATGGATTCTCAGCAATGGCAGACCCTTCTACCCCTGCCTTGCCTGGGCGCGCGCGCGCCCCCCCCCCCCACACACACCTCCTTCCATTTCACCCTCATGATTCCCAGATCACGAAATTCTCCAGCAGCCTTGAGACCCATTACACTGACCGTAGGGATCAGCCTTTGAATTTCCCAAGTATGCTTAGGTCCAGCGTGTCCCTTGGAGGAATATAGAAGTGCTTGCTCTAGCTAAGGGAACGTGGTGCCACCCTTTCCTTTGTTTGGTTCCCGGGGTTGCTGGCTGAACCATCACACCCTTTTTGGTGCACAGACTGAGAACTATCCACCTTCAGCCCTCTGCCCAGTGGGGCTTGGAAGCACCAGCCCAGCCAGGAACAGCGCAGAGCCACTCACACGGGGAGAACCCGCAGTGGCTTAATCAAACTCACACTCCTGCAGGCATCTGCATCCAGCCCCTACAGAGTGAAAAGAGAACATAAATTATGAGAAAGACACAGTCACTTTGCAGAAATTACCCCGAGCCAGCATGGAATTTGTACATGGACAGAAACGATGAGATTTAGTATGAATTTTTAAGAGCCTTATCTTATTACATGCTGAACTGGTGTGGGCTGAATCCAAAGAAGCAATGAGGAAGCCTCACTGAGGATGGTCTATACCCTCCTAGTTGCCATTTCTTACTCAATGAGGTTTCAGAGCCATTACCTTTATGATTCTCATTTTAATGCTTTTATTTCCCGTAACA
Source organism: Cryptoprocta ferox (assembly GCA_028646485.1). NCBI lineage: Eukaryota > Metazoa > Chordata > Mammalia > Carnivora > Eupleridae > Cryptoprocta > Cryptoprocta ferox. Next base: position 25,987,596 of record CM053572.1, read on the forward strand.
AGAGGGAGCTTGAAAACACTACATAAACACAAGCTTTAAAAAATGAAAGGAAATGAAACGGCACCCCCTTGAATTATTAGTACTATTTTGCCATTGAGAAAAATGAGCCAGGAAAGTTACACAAAACGTCAAAGGTCATAAAACATTGCAGCTACAGAGACCAGACCCCTTGGGTTCCAGATTTCTAGAAACACTACCTCATCCAGTCCTCATTCTGAGGGTTGGGTGCTGTTATTCCACCATTAGATGGCTAACGAAACACTCTCTTGAAGGGAATGAGAATGAATACAGTACCTAATAGAGCAGATACTTGATGAAAAAATACAGCTGAATTTTGCACACCTGGGTGACTAAGAAAATTTTAATGGTTTAAATAAGGGCATTCAGAAGCCTTAGCAGTATTGGCAAAGGGTGTTCCAAATGCCGTGCCCAGACTGACTTTCTTCCTCTCTAATCTCTCCAAGGAGAGTGCCTTGTTGACATTTGAAGGATCATTGTCCCAAAAGGCAGCTTGCCCAGACCCATGACACTGCCAGAAATCACAAGAGCAAGCTGAAAAGACACAAAGACATTCCCTCTCTGGCACCAGGCATCTCTGGTGTGAATAAAAGATAGCATTTTAGCAATACGACCCCGCAATTTCAAAGGGTAAGCTGGCATCATCCCGTAGAGGATATCACCTTGAGTGCATCTTAGCGAAGAAAGAATAGCAAGTAGAATTTTGTCAAACCTCATCCCGTTCTACTACTCCCAGCCTCTGCAGCTCTCCCAGGGAGGTGGGGAGGTGGGTCGCAAATGGGTCAAGGTCCTGCCTTGATAAGCAAGGAGAAGCATTTACAGTTTACCCTTGAACGAGCCATGTGGGTCCATGGGTCTGCAGGTTTTTGACAGGCAATCGGGTAAGTGTGTTTTATGATTTTCTTATGAACATTTTCTTTTCTCTAGCTGACTTTATCGCAAGAGTATAGACTTCAATACATATAACATAGGAAATATGTGTTGATCGACTGTTGACGTTACCTGTACGGCTTCAGGTCAACTGTAGGTTATCAGTAGTTAAGTCTGAGGGGGAGTCAGAGTTACACAGGGATTTTCTACTGCATGGGGGTCGGCGCCCCTAACCTCCCACCTTGTTTAAGGGTCAGCTGCAATTTGCCAGACTCCTCCTTTCCCAGGCCGTAGCCTAAAGTTTCTCACATTTCCTCTCTGCCCCAGGAAAACCTTGCCAGATGAGCCCTGTGTGCCAGGCGTCCGCCATCTTTGCTGCCTGCCTCCCAGCCAAACTTTAGTCCCTGGAAACACTCACCCCGGCTTCTGAATCCACAGAGCCTTGAAGCAGCTTCCTGGTGTGTGTGTGAGTGACTTAGTGCATCACTGTCAGTACCTGGTGCTGGCTAATGTGTTCTACCTAGCAGGTAATATATTCCTCTTTTAACAGGCTTCTTGAGACAATATTTTTTAAAAAATTGTCTTTTGAAACTAAGTATAGTTATCACTTTGATTAAGAGAGAAATTATATAACAGAAGAAAATCATTGAGGCTTTTCTGACATTATACTTTAGTTTTCCCCTCTGTAGATCAAATGATTGCATTTTTAAAGCCATTCCTTCTGAATCAGTCATTTCCCAATTTTATTCTTTGATGTGATTGATTCTCTCCTGGGTATTCCCCAAGAAAGTCTCAATCTAACTAAAATGCTTCCCAACAGGACCCTAAAATGTATATAATCTGAAACATGCTTCCACTTTGTCAATTTTTAAAATCTCTTTTTTTGGGGGCCGCCTGGGTGGCTCAGTCGGTTAAGCGTCCGACTTCGGCTCAGGTCATGATCTCACAGTCCGTAGGTATGAGCCCCGCGTCGGACTCTTTGCTGACAGCTCAGAGCCTGGAGCCTGCGTCAGATTCTGTGTCTCCCTCTCTCGCTGCCCCTCCCCTGCTCTCTCTCTGTCTCTCTCAAAATAAAATAATAGACATTAAAAATTTTTTTAAATACAGTAAAAAATAAAATCTCTTTTTTTACATCTTTTTTGATATTTAACCACTAATGTCTAGTTTGTTTATTATTATTTTGGGGAAGGACATGAAAGCTATATTATTTATTTATTTATTTACTTTTAATTAAGGTATAATTGACCTGCAACATTATATTAGTTTCAGGTGTACGACATAATGATTCAGTATTTGTATGTATTGTGAAATCATTACAGTAAGTCTAGTTAACATCTGTCACTACACATGATTACCAAATTTGTGTGTGTGATGAGAACTTTTAAGATTTGCTCTCTTAGCAACTTGCAGATGTGCAGTATATTACCATTAACTATGGTAATCATGCCGTACATCATATCCCCATGACATATTTATTTTATAACTGGTGGTTTATACCTTTTGACAACCTTCACTTAGGCCCACCTGCACCGTTCACCTCTCGCAACCACCAATCTGTTCTATGTATCTATGACCTTGTTTTTTGATTTTTGTTATTTAGATTCTACCTAGATGTGAAATCTTATGGTAGTTGTCTCTGTCTAACTTATTTCATTTAGAGTAATACACTCTAGGTTCATCCATGTTGCTGCAATGGAAAAATTTCATTCCTTTTTATGGCCAAATGACATTGACATTCGTGTGTGTGTGTGTGTGTACACCACAGCCTCTTTATCCATTGATGAACACCTAGGTTGTTTCCATATTTTGGCTATTGGAAATAATGCTGCAATGAACACAGGGTTACATATATGTTTTCAAACTACCATTTTTATTTTCTTCAGGTAATTACCCACAGGAGAATCTTTGGATTATACGGTAGTTCCATTTTTAATGAGAAATGTCCATACTGTTTTCCATAGCGGCTACACCAATTTACATTCCCACCTACAGTGCATGAGGAGAAAATCCATTTCTCCACATCCTCACCGACATTTGTTATTTCTTACCTTTTTGACAGTAGCCATTCTGGTAGGTGTGAGCTGGTACCTCATTGTGGTTTTGACTTGGATTTCCCTGATGGTTCATGATGTTGAGCATCTCTTCATGTGTGTGTTGGCCATGTGGATGTCTTCCTTGGAAAACTGTCTATTCAGGTCCTCTGCCCATTGTTTCATTGGAATGTTGTTTTGCTCTTGAGTCATATGAATTTATTTCTATATTTTGGGAATTAACGCCTTATGAAATATACAATTTGCAAGTATTGTCTCCCATTCCATAGGTTGCCTTTTCATTTCATTCTGTTGATGGTTCCCTTTGCTGTGCAGAAGCTTTTTAGTTTGGTGTACTCCCATTTGTTTATTTTTTTTCTTTTGTTGCCTTTGCTTTTGGTGCCAAATCCAATATATATATATATATATATATATATATATATATATACACACACACATATATATATATGTGTATATATATATATCACAAAGACTACTGTCAAGGAGCCTACCACCTATGTTTTCTTCTAGAAGTCTTATGGTTTTAGGTGTTCCAGTCAAGGCTTTAATTCATTTTGAGTTAATTTTTGCATGTGGTGTTAAGAGAGTGGTTCAATTTTATTTATTTATTTTTGCATGTAGCTGCCCAGTTTTCCCAGCACGATTTGTTGAAGAGACTTTTTCCCATTGGATATTCTTGGTTCCTGTGTCATAAATTAATTGACCATACATGTGTGGGTTTATTTCTTAGCTCTCTGTTCTATTCCATTGATCTATGTGTCTGTTTTTTTGTTTGTACCACACTGTCTTCATTACTACCGCTTTGTAATAGCGTTTGAAATCAGGGAGCATAATGCCTCCAGAGTTGTTCCTCTTTCTCAGGATTGCCTTGGCAATTCAGAGTCTTTTGCGGTTCCATACACATTTTATGATTGTTATTTTGTCTTTTTATTAAAAAATGCCATTGGAAATTTGATAGGAATTGCCCTGAATCTGTGAATTGCTTTGGCTCATATGCATTTTAGCAATATTCTTCCAATCCCTGGGCATGAATTTTATCTTTACATTTTCTCTTTCCCCTTATTTGGATCTTCTTCAATTTCTTTCATCGATGTCTTACAGTTTTCAGTGTATAGGTCTTTCATCTCCATGGTGAAATGTATTCCTATATATTTGATTCTTTTTGATGGAATTTTAAATGGGATTGTTTTCTTGATTCCTCTAATAGTTCATTATTCATGTGTAGAAACACAACATGGGGCGCCTGGGTGACTCAGTCAGTAAGCATTCTCCTTCAGCTCAGGTCATGATCTTGCGGTTCGTGAGTTCGAACCCCTCATCAGGCCCTGTGCTGACAGCTCAGAGCCTGGAGGCTGCTTCGGATTCTGTGTCTCCCTCTCTCTCTTCCCCTCCCCTGCTCACACTCTCTCTCTCTCTCTCTGTCTCAAAAATAAATAAACATTAAAAAATATTTAGAAACACAACAGATTTCTGTACATTGATTTTGCATGCTGCAACTTTACTGAATTCACTTCTTAGTTGTAAAGTTTTTTGGTGGAGCCTTTAAGGTTTTCTGTATATGGTGTCCTGTCATCTTGAATGATTATTTTATTTCTTTCCATTTTTTGGTGTTTTTTGTTTGTTTGTTTGTTTCTTTCTTTCTTTCTTTCTTTCTTTCTTTCTTTCTTTCTTTTTTGGCTAATGCTGTGGCTAGAATTTCTGATACTATATTGACTAAAAGTGACAACAGTTGGCATCTTTGTCTTGTTCCTGATCTCAGAGGAAAAACTTTTAGTTTTTCAGTATTCAGCATGATGTTAGCCATGGGTTTGTCACGTATGGCCTTTATTATGTTGAACTGTGTTTCTTCCATACCACTTTATCGAGAGCTTTTTATCATAAATGGATGATGAATTTTATCAAATGCTTTTTGTGCATCCATGGAGATAATCGCATGGTTTTTATGCTTCATTCTGTTAATGTGGTGTATATTGAATACCTCTTATGTGTTAGGTATTCAACAGCCACCAGACAGTAATGGCTCCTGCCTTTAAAGCCTTCCATTTGAGTATTTATGAGCCCTAAATCCTTTCCTTCTCCCTGCCTGGAGAAATTCCCCTTTTTCCGTGTTTGTAGTGCATGCCAGCCTCTCCTGCAGGTAGAGGGCAGAACGGGGGTCTGGGCCATATTCCTCATCCTACCTGTACAGAGGATACTGTAAATGTGCATGGCAGTGGTAGGAGACCTTCTGCTTCACTATTCAGAGGCTCCTGTTGGTATGACAGTCCCCTCGGGGCCACACCACAGCTCTTCACCCTTCCAGGCACCTGCTCTCCTGCTGACCTGCTGGGTCATGATCTAGTGCACCAGATGCCAGGTCCATTTCTTCACATCGAGTACAAATCACATGGCAGTATGTAAGACAGACACCAGCCCTGCTCAGTCGTTGTTCCCTCCTCTTGGCAGAAGGGAATGACAAATGCATGCTGTTGAGCAGATGCCATGTCTTAGGCAACTACTTTTCGAAGCCCTCAACTCACCTGCAGGGGAAGCGTTACCGATAAAGGAATGGACACCCACCGAAGTCGAGCTGACTTGCTCATGGCCACATGGGATTTGAACTCAGGTCTTGCTATATCCATAGCAGGTGCTTATCCCACTACAGCACCCTCTATGGAGCAAAATGAAGGGCTCTGTTCTCAAAACCCAGGGGGCGATTTGCTGCAATGGATAAACCTAGATTCTTTGCCAACTCACCAAAGCTGTGGCACTTGCCCTGTGGGATGGCAGTCTTTTCCTCTCACAACCTAAAGGAAACACGAATATCTGCTGGTGGAAGAGAGCTGACAGGAAGGAGCTCAGAAGAGCTTTACCGGGATGATGTTAAATCGCCGGTTAGCCAGCGAACTGTGGCGAATGCTCTACTCATGAACAACTTTAGAGTCCAGCTGGGGCCAGCATGCTGCGTGCTGGATGCATGAGATTCCAGAAAGATGGGCTGAGGTCAGGGTAGAATTGGGACTCATTCTCTGAGGAGGTCACGAGCTGACTGTTGGGGTGCCATCAAAGCCGCACTGAGTTATCACAGGTTTCCATCATGGCGGCCAATGGGTGGCAGGCACCAGCTCTGGGCAAGACTCCGGGCTGGGGCTAAGTTTCCAGCCATGAACCCAGCAGTGCCCATGAAGGGGTGAAGCAGCAGTAAGATGGAGGAGCCTCGTGCAGCAGGGGAAGTGGTAGCTCCCACTCAGACCTCTGCGGGTGTGAACAGCAGCCCCTCGCCCACAGTGCTTACAGCTGCATAAGACAGGGCACACATACCACAGTAAGGACACTCATTCATTCAGGGGACACCTACAGGCCAGTGAGAAGACAAGGTCAGTCAGACACAGCCCTTCATCTCGAGTGCTTAGCTGTCAAGCATCATTCCACGCATTTTACAAAAGAGGGAAAATGTTCCCAGAAGGCTTGTTAACTGGCTTGAGGTCATGGGGTCGGTGTGTGGCAGACGCAGGATTGGATCACTGGAGTATCTGGCCATGGAGCCTGTATCTTTCCACGATACCACAGAGGCTGAAGTAACTTTAAAATGGTTCACTGATTGAACTTCGAAATGTCCGCCCCTGTCTATAAGCATTCCCTGGAGTTTGAAGAGATGCTTTGATACACGGCCAGTGGCCTGTTCATGAGCTCAATCAGGTCCATTGGCTGAGAGGTCTAGAAGGAGCCAAGTTGTTGCAGAAACTCTTCCGGAGAGCCAGTTCTCACTGCAGAGGGAGGGGCCCTGGGTCTTGGCTGAACAGCCCACGGTTAGATACTCTCCGTGGCACACACAGAGATCCCTCCAAGGAAGGTCTTGCTGTCCAGCTGGGGAAATGCTGGCAGCAGCACATGCCTCCTGTTCTCAGCTCCTTCGGGATCTGCCTCAGCTGCAGAGGGCCATCTCTCCTGGCGGTATGCCCTTCCCAGACAGCCTGTCTTCAGTGGGGCAAGGCCTGGCCGTTTGGGCCCAACGTGGAGTGGGTGATACTGGCTCCCAGACTCCCTACCAGGTTGGGTGGGTTTGGTGGGGCTTACGTCCTAATAGACTTCTCCTGCTGTTCACCACTGCTTCCTCCCATTTCTTTCACAGGTGTCGGCCCCAGTAAACATCTTGTACTCCAGTCTGTTTTGGCATCTGCTCTCAGAGACACCAACCTGCCACAGTCCTGAGTACCTTCAGGGATAGGCATGCGTGAGCATTGGGCTGGGGGAGAGAGATACAAAGGAACAGCACAGCCCTTTCTGTGAAGATGCTTATTGTCAGGCATAAGGGGAGAAGTGTGGGTGGCTGAGCTCAAACTCCCATCTGCAGAAGATGAGCTCAGAGTCTAATCCTCCTCCCTCTGCCCAAGAGCCCACACAGTGGGGCTGTCCTTGGCATTCGGGCTGCTGATGGTGAATCACTAGGACTAGGCCCATACGAGGAAACCTTCTGGACCTGGTCAGTGGCTTCTTCCCAGCTGATCTGCCAGTTACTTTTCTTATAGCCTTCCCTTCTTGTCCACCGACACCACCCTGATCCAAGCCACTGGCATCTTTACTGAACTTTTCCACCACCTCCTTCTCTGGCCCCCTGCCTCCGTGGTCATTCTCCACACCACATTCACAGTACACTCAAAACAGAAGGCAGATACCTTCTTCTACTGCTTCAAGGTTTCCAATGGCTTCTTACTGCTTTTGGAAGAAACTCCACACCATCTAACATGGTCTAGGATGTTCTCCATGGTCTGGCCTTGCCTATTTTTTGCATATATTTTTTCAGCAAATATTTTTTGACTGTCTGCCACATGCCAAGCAATGTGTTATGTGCTGGGGATACAGCAGTGAACAAAACAAAGCTCCTTCCTCTAATGAGTGGGGAGAGATAGACAACAAGCAAGAAAATAAGTAACAAATGTATTGGATCAAAAGTGTTGCGGAGGAAAAACAGGAAGCTCCTGGGGTGGATGTTGGGGGCAGCTGGGAAAAGGAGGAGACGAGAGTGTCCATCATAAATTGGTGTTTCAGCAGAGGCATAAAGGGCTTTAAGAGAGGGAGCCATGTGAATATCTGGTGTGGGGAGTGGAGGAAGGAAGTGCTCCAGCAGAGGAAGGAGCAAGTGCAAAGGCCCTGAGGTGGGAGTGTGCTTGGCCTATTTCAGGAAAGCAGTGTGGCTGCAGGAGCAGAGTGAGTGAGAAGGAATGGAGGTAGCGTTCAGGAGCATGAAGGGTCTCATGGGTAATTACTACACTGTGTAATCCACAAGTCTTACCTACATTACATTACAGCCTGAGTCTCCCAGAGATGGGTGCTCTGAGAGGGTTTGTACAGAGCAGCGCCATACCTGACTTATATTTCTGGGGGTGGGGTGGGAGGGGAAGCTGGAGACCACGTAGGCATCGTCCTATAGGGCTGGACTAGGATGGCTGCAGTGGAGGTGGGAAGAGGTGGCCAGGGTCTAGTACCTTGGAGCTGCCTGGACTTGCTGGTAGTTGGCTCTTGGGTGTGATAGAGGGTCAGGGAGCACACCAAGGTGTGGGACCTGGGCTACGTGAGAGTGGTTTTCCTCCTCCTGAGAGGGGAAGACAATGCGATGGGTAGGTTTGGTAGGGAAATCAGGACCTCCTCTAGGACATGTCAGGTTCACTGTTGCATCTCTTACCTGAATCACCGTGCTCTCACACCAGGTGTCCATCAGTTTCTAGAAAATCCAGCTTATTTTACCAGAAGGCCTTGCACTTGGGGCGCCCCTGGGCCAGCTTATCCCGAGGTGTGCCTAGAAGGGGGCAGCAGCCAGCTGACAGGGCTCTGAGCCTCAGGCACTTTCTTCCTTCAGGGTCTCAACAGGACTTTCACTTCCTGTCCAAGTGCTAAAAGAAATCCCCATCCCCTTCCAATCACAAAAACTCTGCTCTCCTTGGGCACATGTTTCACTCCACAACCGTTTTGTTTGTCTGCCGTGTACTTGCTTACTTGCTCAGCTGTGAGCTCTACAAGTCAGGACCAAGGCTCTGCGGCTCCTTAGCACTTAGCTCAGTGCCTGGCCCATCGTGGTTGATCAATAAACATTTGTTAATTTAATAAGGAGAAGGAATGATCGCCCTCTACTGCAGGGGCTTCCGACCTGGGAGAGGAGATGGCACGAAATATTCATCACATGGGAGAAAGAGCGAGTGCGGACAGGGCCAAAGGGACACTGGTCGGCAAAGGGGCAGGGGCAGGGTGTCGCAGGGAAGGCCTTGCAAGGCTGGCTCCCCACAGCGCGCAGGGGCAGGGGCACCGAGCACCGGCCTTGCTGCAGCCCAAGGGGGTTTGTGAACTGGGGACAGCTGGAGCAGGCCAGGCAGGTTGACTGTCCTTCTCCCCTCCACGCGGCCAGCAGAGGGAGGGTGCGCAGCGCTGCAGCGGGCCAGGGAGCACCAAGAATGACACTACCAGCGTTGGCTGCCAGAAAGCCATACCAAAAGCTCCCCGGCCCCGAGTGGCAGAGGGAGGCGCAGCAACCATAAATCAGAATTAACTGCAGCTGTCACGCTGAGGGTAGTTCCCCGGCAGGTCCTCTCAGACGCGACAGGGAAGCAGACCCGCGGGCTTGAGCCACCAGGGCCAGCCAGTCCACTGTGTGTTCGAATTCCAGCCCCTGCCTGACCCCCGCAACTGCCATCAGAGCTTCTCCGCTGAAAAGTTCTGACCTTGAAAATCCTTGCCTTAAACACAGTCGGAACTTAGCTCTCTTGCCAAGGTCAAGGCCTACAGTAAACGCAGCTACTGGAGAACACTGAAACCCTCTGTGCGCTTCAACCCCCACCTGCCTTATCCCCAGCTGCCCCCTCCCCCACGGGGAAAGATTTCTCCGCAGTGGGTTCCTGTCACCAGCGGAAGGATTCCGTTTGTGTGAGCTCAGAGCAGGGCGCAGGGGCCTGTGGTAGGACAGGAAGGCCCTCCTGGCAACGCCATCAGCGATAAAGGCAGTTTGGCACATTTCCTGGGAAATAATGGCACTTGGTGGTGTTGAGCAGCGGCTTTCAGAGGAAGCTTGACGGAGTCCATGGGTCCCTCTGCTTTGGGGTATTTTTCTTGGCTTCCTGAAGCCTTAGTGTGGTCTCTCCTCTCAGTGACTCTGGCTGGGTTCTGACGCAGGGTTAAGCTGGCTGCCCTGAAGGACAGGATCCCACTGTATCAGCACTGTGTCTGGAGGAAACGGGACATGCTCATTTGGAAGAAACATCCCCCCCGCCTTCCCAGGGTCAGTCCCAGCTACTTCAGGGGTGATGGTGACACGCATAAAAGTGTGGGAAAATTGGAAGGGTTTGGCTGTGGGTCATTTCCTCTCCTCGTGTTTACCCCTCCTTCAAATCTTGTGGGAGGGCTCTCCCTGGGTCATCCTCCCTAGCTGTGCTGTGAGGGGCCCCCTGCTGCCTGTATGCCCCCCACCTGGGTTTACCTTCCAGAAGGGCGGGCCAAGCTCAGAGCTTGGTCCTCCACTGCCCTCCAGTGGTTGTATTGGTTCACTGCACCCTGACTGCAGAGCAAGCTATTTCCCTTAATTCCCTCAAACATGGTAGAAATCGCATTCCTACCATATGCCTAAGCCTCCCCCTAGGGCTGTAAGGGACACAGCCCCTGCCCTAAAAAGAGTATAATCTCCCCAAGAGGTGAAGGCATACCCACAAGGGAACAGGGAAACCAAATAGAGTAGCATTCGCTTTCAGGGAAAGTGATATTGTGATTTATAATAAATATATATTTGGTCTTTGTCCACTGTTCCTGCCACAGAGCTCCTAAAGCCTTGGCATTTCCTAAGTAATTAGAGTGATAATGATGTCTTTTGCTAGGTTAATGAGGTGACTTTTGGAATGCACCTGAGATAAGGATCTGGTTGCCAGGAGAAGCAACCTGTGATTGGAGGTTTGAACTCTCAGTCCCACCCCCAGACTTCTGGCGGAAAGGGAATGGCTGGAGGAAGCGATCTCCATCGGCCGGCCATTGATGTAATCGATTAGGCCTATGTAATGAGGCCGCCATAAAAACTGGGGGGGGAAAGAGGACAGGGTTTGGAGACCTTCCCGGTGGTGAACAGGTGGAAATTGTAGGAGGGTGGCGTGCTTCCAGAGAGCATGCAAGCTCCGCCCTTTCCCCCACCCTTTGCCCCGTGCTTTTCTTCCATCTGCCTGTTCCTGAGTTACACCCTTATAAAATAAACTAGGGAGCCAGCAAGTTAATTGAACCCAAGGAGAAGGTCATGGGAACGTGTCATCTGTAGCCAATCATTCTGAACCACAGGTAAGGACCCGGGGCCTGAGACTGGCATCTCAGGTGGGAGAGCGGGGGTTTTGATAGGACTGGGGCCTTCACCTGTGGGATCTGCTGCTCTCTCAGGATGGATAGTGGCATAATTTGGTGGAATCGTAGACTACCCAGCTGGTGTCTGAGAATTGCTTGATGGTATGGAGGAACCCTGTTCCCCCCTTCCCACCCCACAGTGGAATTATTAGAAATCCTTTTAGTCGGTGTCACAAGTGCGATTTGCTAGAACAGCCCTGGGTCACAGAAATGCGGTTTGGGAAGAGACAGGATGAAAGGCTGGGAGATGAAAAACATTGGATTCCTGGACGGCCACGGGATCACCTACATTTGGGAGCATGAGCTCCTGGACTCAGTTACTAAAAGTAAAAGTTACTGGTGGAATTTCCAGAGGGCTCCAGCTCCAGGGAAGGTGAGCCACTGGAAATGTAAGGAAATGCCAAACATATGTGCTAAACTTAGGATCCTTGGCTTACTGTTACTCATCGTAGCTAAAGCACAAGCAAAAGGAAGTTCTGGATTGGGCCTTGAGGCTGAAACCAAGCTCAGATTGGGCCACTAGCCTCCAAGCTTCCTAGAAAGGGAAAGATTATGCAGGGGCAACAGGAAGTACTTCTCAGACCCCTGGTCACCAAGAAAGTAGTCACTGTAGGAGGAGAGCAAAACCAAGAGACTAAGGAGACCAGAGGTACAGTGCGAAGGAACGGTCTCATTTTGTGGGTCAGGGTCATGAGCTTCCTGAGGAACACATGGTTGTGCGAGGAAGAGCTGCGTCTTAGGTTTTGACTGCTGCAGGGTGAGGAAGCGTGTGGAGGTCGATAGAGGATCCTCAGGTCACAAGGAAACAATCACACATGCACCAGACATACAGGAGGCTGTTCTCTAGGGGACACCGTGAGGTCTATTTACTCTTAAGGGGGACTGTCTTCCTCAGTGAATGCCGCGTGGAACACAGCTGTAGCAGCTCATAGGCTTCACGTGCAACCCAGGTGGGCATGACTTTAAGATGACGATGTGGTCACCTGCTAAATAAGCCCATGACTCAGCTCACGGAACATGCTATGGCTAAGGGGGCCCCTTTTACCTGGGAACCCCACAGAGCCTTTCGTTGCCAAGCCTAGGGCCAGTTCAGAAGGCCCTTCTGCCAGTGGAGGGAAGGCCTGGCAGAGGAAGGGACTCTTTCTCCTTTAAACCCCAGGAATCTCAAAACAGGTGCAAGATGAGCCCGACAGCTGAGCAAAGGGTGGAGTAGACTCCAGAGACCCCAGGAGTGATAAGCATGAAGGGAGCCCTCAGAGAGGCAGCCTGTCCGTCCCTTACGGTAACTCCTGCCTGGAGACAGGGAGGCGCTAACACTCACTATGGCCTGCGTGTGTCTCATCTGGGCGGGCGTCTTCGGGCCCCCTGGCTGTAAGTCCTGCGGTGACTTTGTGTGGGAAGCATGTAAAATTGTCTGTACTTGACACGTGGGAAAACTGAGGGTGAAGGAGATCAAGTGTGAGGTCACACAGTTGCTGAGTGGCCAAGCCAAACTGGAAGCCCCTCTGAGATTCCACAGTGGGCTGCCTCTGATAACACCCACACCTAACCCTGCGAGTGTGCTCTCACGTGACTGATTGAACTGAGTCCTCATTCTTCCTGTTTGGTAGAGAAGAAAATAAAATCTCAGAGAAATGACATGCCCCATGGCTCAGGCGTTGTCCAGTGGGTGACTGAGCTAAGATTCAAAGTTCAAACACAGTTGCTCCATCGAAGTCTGAGGACTGAGAGTTTTCCTGGAAAAGCTCTTCTGCCTTCTCCCAACCCAAGCTGGGTGTCACCTAAGCCCTGTCTCCAACTCTAAGCATCTGTCCTGTCACAGGCAGTCAGTGGCATGCACCCTCTAAGGACAGTCCTCACCCTGCATCAGCAGGCATGGCTGATACTATTGTTGGTTTTATTACCACCACCCTTGGGCATCTTACCTCCTTTACCAGATTCTGTCACGGGGCACCATTAGGAACCAATGTCCCCGTGATTTTAGCCAGAGCCCCTAGGCATGTCTTGTTGAAAATCTCCCCTGCCATTTCCCCTGAGAGCCTTTTGCCCGGAAAGGGAAAACTATAGGGCATTCTTCTCCAGTAGAGGGTTTGCCCCGGAGAGAGAAGCCCCCTGCAGCAACTGGAACAGTATGGAAGGTAGAACACACATCCAGAGACAGGGTGGCAGGGATGTCCATTCCCTGAATATGGCTTTCTGGGTGACTCCGTGACAGAAACACAAGAGGCAACACAAAAGCCAGCATTCAAGGTGACACAGGATCCAATCCAGGGTTCGTGTTAATTGGGATTTTACCCGCTAAGTCCTGGACATGCTTCACTCCATTTAAACATCGTTACAACCCAGTGAGGGCAGAATTTTCATATTCCCATTGTATAGATGAGGAAACAGAAGCCTTGGTTAGCTTAGGTCATTTGCTCAAGTGTTCGTAAGCCAGTTTGGTCCCCTCCTCTCTGTTCCTAACCCTGTTGACAAAGTACCCAAAAACAGTGGCTCTCAGAATGACCCATCCAGAGTTTTCTGATGTAATAGGTCTAGGTCAGGCCTGAGAATTTGCACTTTTAAGAAGTTCCCAAGTGAGTTGGGAATGTGGAGAACCACTGCTCTAGAGTCTAGATGGCTAATGAATAGTTTGCTCAAAGCCAACCCAAGGGCAAGGCAAAAGGGATTTGTTTGCTTTAATGTGTATCATCTTGCATTTGGGGTGGCCTGAGCTGGAGGTAGCAGTAGTTGATGCTGACCCTCATGGCTGGCTCCTGTGGAGAAAGCAGGGACGTAGGCTCTACACTACTGAGCCTTAAAAGAGCCCAAACAGGGGACTCCAGTGGGCTGATCCATCAGGTGATGACAGCACCAGAGCAATGGGCTTCGGGGGCTCTGCCTAATGGCCAGTGAGGGCTGGAGGCCAAGCCAAGGGAGACACAGCCAGCCATGCACTTGACCTGCGGCAGCCATAATGCCACTCCTCATTTTGTCCAGTCCACAAAAATCTGAATTGTGCAGCCCTGGAGATGTAGTTTCCTTGTCTCAGGATCAAGAAGCAGCCACACTTGCCCTGCCTGGTGTTCGGAGGGCATGCAGCCTTCTCCCCACCCTTACCCCTACCCCACACACAGCCTGGCAGGAGAGGGTGACACTTGGCAGCAGGGAAAATAGGAAGGAGAAAGCAGCAGCCAGGGGTGGTGAATGAGGGAGCGCAGAAGACCCCACCCCTTCCTGTCCTCAGCCCCACCCCTGTGTGTTGAGGCCTGGCCAAGGCTGAGTTGCAGGTGGTGGCAAGAGATTTAAGTTGACAGTAAAGGACCAGTAACGGTCCTTTCCTGTGTGGCCGATTGCCTGTGTTCTGCATCAGGTCAGGTTGACCCTGGGCTCTTCATGTGAACGGAGAGTCCAGATGCAGATACACTGTAGGTGCATGGCTTCCTGCAGCTGGCAAACACACTTTCTAACCTGCATGCTCTGCATCGTCATTAAAGGAGCTGTGTAAAATCACGGAGCAGAGAAGTTGTAGGAGCTCTGGGGAAAAGACGATGAGTTGCTCAGTGACAGCCACATTCTACAGTTCCGGGGTTGCCTAGAGGTCAAATACAAGCACAATAGTGGGAGCCATGGTGGGTCGCATGGCAACGTCCAGCCAGGAGACATGAATGGTTTTCAAAAGGAAGTTACAGTATATGAAACATGCCCTTACACAGAGCCAGCTACATAGACTCGGGAGCAAAAGTCACAGTTCCATTTGTTTTGTGCCCATCTGAGATTCACAAAATATTTATTCATTTGAGAGATAGAGAACAGGGGAGGGGCAGAGAGAGGGAGGGGGAGAGAGAGAATCCCAAGCAGGCTCTGTGTTCTCAGTGCAGAGCCTGACACGGAACTCGATTCCAGGAACCATGAGATCGTGACCTGGGCCAAAATCATGAGTCAGACGTTTAAATGACTGGGCCACCCAGGCACCCCTCAAAAATTTGAAATCAAGGTCTACACAAAGCAAAACGAAACACAGAAGAAGGCAAAGCAAAAGAAAAGAGGAATAACTACACGTAGAGTTACGGAGTTGCACCACCACCTGCTCAGATCGTGCAAAACATTTGATCTCCCAGATGAAGGGGAAACACTGGTGAACAAGGAGAAAGAAAGTCACAGTTTTAAATTTACAGAAAGCAAAAGAGCAGTCAGGGCCCAACAGGGAGAGACATCACCATTCACAGCAAGTTTTCTCCATCTGGCCTAACTTGGGCCCTGGAGAAAAGTACAGATTTCAGATATCCTGGGCTCCCCGGAGACAGTGAAAGAGCACAAAGATACTAGGAGTCCACTGTCCTAATTAGCTTCTTAGATCAGTGGTTCTTGGTCTTGGCTGAATATCAGAATTATCTGGGGATCATTTAAAAGTCTTAACCCCAGACCAATTAAATTACAGTTGCTCCAAGCCAGGCATCAAAAATTTTTACAAGCTCTTCAAGTGTTTCAATGGGCAACCAAGGCTGAGAATCCCTGCTCTAAAACACTTACTCTTGATGACTTTGAATTTCCTAGATGATTGGCAGATTTTGATAACCTGCTTTATGCCCACTTAGCCATGAAGTCAATTAAGACCTGGCTCCAAATCTTCCTTATTGCTTATTTCTGTTTTTCTGTATTTTTATTTAATTGTGCTGATTTCTCACCATGAGCTTGAACTGGAGTCAAGTAACTCACTAATACTTAAAAGATTAATGAATATAATTGTGCAAGTATTTTCCAGTTCTCCCAGGATGCAATGTCTTCCAAGAACATAGTGACCTCGTATCTGACTTTTTAAACCACAGATGCCTTTGCAAAATAAACTTCAACCCTAAAATATACTAGCAAGCCAAACGTTTCTTCTGTTTTCAATGAGTTTCTTGATTTTTATCTCTAGCCTCCAAAAAGAAAGAAAAAGAAACCTTTTAGGAAGATCTGCCACCTCTTCAAATAACTTTTTTTTTTCCTTTGGGTACATGTGGTAATGTGGCAATTCTGATTTTTTTCTAAGAAAAAATTATACCAGACAGACAAGTCTTAGATAATTCCCACTTCACCACCAATCTCTTGTCCTATTTTTTTTTTAAGTTCTTTTAGAAGTGCCTCTTCCAATCAAAGGAAGGCCATTTATTTCAAGATCTATAAATAGCTGTGGGTCTTTAAGATTCTTCTAGCACACTGTATTCCTCTGCTCTCTGCAGTGCTCATTTTCTTCCCAGTTTTCCTATTCCTACACAGCCTGAGAAATACTTCCCTGTGGGGAAAGCTATGACAAATGCACCAGAACAAAAGGGACCATGCCAGGTGCCCAGAGGGGGCTTGGTTATTTAATGAGTGAGTGGAAAACAGCCCAGTGTCTTCCCAACCCAGGTATAGATTTCAGCACTGTAAATTGCTATATGTCCCTAGGTAAGTATACATGTGACAGTTCTGGAGAAAACACTGCTATTAGAAACGTTGCCGGTGGCCATGGCCATAAACCAGTAGACAGACTATCCTATCTCTGCCCTGAATTTCTAATGCATCTTAGGGAAACCTGTCTGGATTCTGAACCCAAGGAAAAAGGACTGAGGTTATTGGGTGACTTACTGACTTTATTGCCAGTGGAGATAATCAAATTAGGTTTAAAAAAATCTCAATGGATTTATCTTATTTCTGTATTAGTATTCTTTTTTATCTTGATCCTATCTTTTAAACTATGTATACTTGAGGGCGCCTGGGTGGCTCAGTAGGTGAGGCCATCCGAGTCTTGGTTTAGGCTCAGGTCAGGATCTCAGAATCGTGAGATTGATCCCCGAGTCAGGCTCTGTGCTGGGCATGGAGCCTGCCTAAGATTCTCTGTCTCTCTCTCTCTTCCCCTCTACTGCTCACTCTCTGAAAAAAATAATTAAAATAAATTTTTAAAAGAATGCATACTTCAGTATGACATGTTTAGCCATGCTTTCAAACTGTCAACCACCTAATCTTGTTTTCAAAACTTAAGATGGTTTTATTAATTTTTAGTGTTTTTATTGATTTACCCGGTGATTCATCTCTTACCTGTGACACCCAGTACTCATCCCAACAAATGCCCTCTTTAGTGCCCATCACCCATTTAACCCATCCCCCTACCCATCTACCCTCCAGCAACTCTGTTTGTTCTCTGTTTTTAAGAGTCTTTTATGGTTTGCCTCCCTCTCTGTTTTTACCTTGTTTTTCCTTACCTTCCCCCATGTTCATCTGTTGTGTTTCTCAAATTCCATATATGAGTGAAATCATATTATATGTACCTTTCTCTGACTTATTTCGCTTAGCATAATACCCTCTAGTTCCATCCACGTTGTTGCAAATGGCAAGATTTCATTCTTTTTGATAGCCAAGTAATGTTGCATTGTATACACGTATATCGCACATCTTCTTTATCCATTCATCAGTTCGTGGACATTTGGGCTCTTTCCATAATTTGGCTGTTGTTGATAGTGCTGCTATGAACATTGGGGTGCATGTGCACCTTCAAGTCAGCATTTTTGTATCCTTTGGATAAATACCTAGTAGTGCTATTGCTGAGTCATAGGGTAGTTCTATTTTTCACTTTTTTGAGGAACCTCCATACTGTTTTCCAGAGTGGCTGCCCCAGTTAGCATTCCCACCAACTATGGAAAAGGATTCCCCTTTATCCGCATCCTGGATAACCACCTAATCTTTAGGAATAACTATTGACTAAGCAAAATATTTTGTTTCAGGGTTGAAATCAATGACTAATCTGGTAATATGTCTAAAAGAAAATTACCCTACAGGAATCATGTTCATATCTCTATCTGACCCATCTTCTCTCCTTCCCAAGTCCAGGGTTCAATGGTCCCATGGGAAAAGCCCTAGATTTGGGGGAAGACTTGTGTTTTGGTGTGTTCTGTGCTCTTTCTAAAGATGTATTACTTTCTCAAAGAGGATTAAGAGTTGATTGTTGGGAAATTTTGTTCGGATTTTGTATAATAGGATAGGGTTATTTATCTCATTGTCTTCATTTTTGATTTGCCCCATAATGACTAAACAGTCTTAAGGATGGAGAGAGCACAAATATAAACAAGCATGAGATTTATCAGGTGTCTCTCAGCCAGACTTTTCAAAGTGTCCGTCCACCTCAAGCCCTGTGTTACCATTCTAGAATTCCGTAACAATATTTCTCAGGGAATTTGCAGTCTACTCAATCCCCAGATCTGAGAAAAATGGATCAAGAAGTCAGGAAAATGGGAAACAAGTATTACAAATCTCCTTTGAGATTTAAAGCTTAACAAGTAACAGAGATGCTACTGGTTGGAAGGAGTCCACTGACTTCAAGTTTAAAGCAAGAGCAGAAGCTGACAAGGAGAAAGGTTAAGGAGGACATTTATGTGAACCCAGCTGATCACGATCTAATCTGTTTCTCTTGTAGCTCTTGCCATGTTTTTAAGTGGTGTCCCTGGATCTGTCGGCTGCTAATGGTGAGTCATCCCTGCAAATAAAATGAGCATTAATAAGCTTATGCACATAGTATGCTTTATGCAAATACAATGATGTTCCAAGAAATAATGGGTTTTGCAAACAAATTAAGTTCTTAAATGGGTAATTTTGACATGTGATTCTGTGTAGCATCAGTAATCTTGCTAGGAGATCTGAATGCTACATTATTGGAATACTATCTTAGAACATTTGCTGGCATTTTTCCAGTGTTGGAGTGTTGCTTCAAGCTACTCTTCTTTGTAAAGACATTAAACTTAAAATATCCTATTCTTCTTATTTACTCTTACGTGCCAAACAGATTTTTCAGATAACCATAAGAGTGATTAAGGAGTATAAAGAATGTTGGAAGTAATTTAAGAAAAACCTATGATTTCAGAAATTCCAAGACTTCTAATTTCCAATTCCAGAAATCCCAATTTCTTCTTTTCAAGTTCTGCAGATGTTCAGGAATCTGAAGACACTGCTCTCAATCTTATCTCCTAAATTTCTCATAGAGTCTGGTGCCCTATCTCTGCCCCTGACCCGAGCTGCCATCCTGTTAGGGTCGGGCTGCTGGCCCAGCCTTCTGGCAGATTCCCTTCAGTCCATTCTCCATACGGGCTCCATACGGGCTCTCCGTAAGCCCGAGAGACCCTAACAGTAATACAAACCTGTTCATTGCATCCCTTCACATAAGGCATTTTAGTGGATGCCCACATGAAAAGGTGCCCCATTAGTAACTGGGGGAATAAAAGTTAAAACCGCAATTAGAGAGGAGTACACTCACAGATAGGCAGGAGGGATCAAGTCCCAGGTCAATGAGGCAGGAACAAGATCTGGTTTTGCGTGCCATTTTCTTTATAAGCTTAACACGATGCTAGACAGTTAGCAGGTGCTGCATGCCCATTTGTGGATGGGTAACTGAGTGAATAAATGAACGAGAATGACACATGCACGAGGCTTCATGCCTGTACTACACACAGTGCCCACATACCTGGCAAAATACAGGGTCCTCTGGGCATTGTCCAAAGTGGTTTTTCTTCTCTGAGGCTGACAGGCAGAATCCCTCTGTTTTTCAGCAATGCCTACAATCCTGTTAGAGCAGTGAAATTGACCCTCAGGAGGCCAAATTTTCCCTTGTTGAACATGGAGAGACTGCACAACTGGCCTGCCACTTCCTTCCTTCCTTCTAAAAAATTATCCAACTATATCAATTATATAAAAATCTATTCAAACATTGCCTAACAGTAGCAATATCATCTCCTCCTGTTTTGTAGAATTGCAGGGAGATACCAGTGAGATAATGCACATAAAAGTGCTTCGTAAAGCACAAAGCGTCATGCAACATTAGTGTCCAACATTATTAAATTGGCCTGACTCTGCTTTAAAAGCACATCCCTGTCTGTCTAACCTTGTATCACAGGACCTGGGCTCAGCCTTCAGCCAACTTGAAGAGATCTTTCTCTCTGGGAACCCCTTCTTTTCTGGTTCTCTTTGCCGTGGTTTGGGCGCCCTATATTCCAGTACCTAACTTACTTAATCAAGGCTCTCCTTACCTCAGAACAAAAATGTGTTTTAGAATAAGACCCACCATGTTTTGAATTTTGACTTGGCAGCTTAGAATTTCCTTGACCAGTTTCTTAACATTTCTGAACCTTAGTTTCTGAATCTGTAAAATGAGAATGAAAATCTCTTCCTAACAAGGTTGTTTTGAGAATTGAATATAACCCTATGCTCAGAGTAGTGTGCTTACTATCTGGTTCATACTGAGTATAAGGTACACATTAGTTCCTTTCCATTTCCCTCTGAGTGTTCTCAACTACTGTCCAGCTCATCTTCACTAATAAAAGAGGGCAAAAATCAGATTCTCTTGGGTTAGATGAAAGGTGGGCATATCATGTTAGATAAAATGGTTACTGGTCCTTTATGGGGTGCCTGGGTGGTGGCTCAGTCAGTTAAGCCTCCAACTTGGGCTCAGGTCATGATCTCGTGCTTCGTGGGTTCAAGCCCCACGTCAGGCTCTGTGCTGACAGCTCAGAGCCTGGAGCCTGCTTCCGATTCTGTGTCTCCCTCTCCCTTTGCCCCTCCCCTTCTCAGGCTCTGTCTCTCTTTCTCTCTCAAAAATAAATAAACATTAAAAAATTTTAAAAATTAGTTACTAGCTCTTTAATAAAGCAGAGAGTTTGATATGTGGTTCCAGAAGCCCATCAGCCTCTCCTAAAGACCACTGAACCTTTTGGGCAATGGAAGTATTAGAATACCCAAGGAAAGGGGCTGACCCCCTGAGCAGAGACTCTTGTCTGCAAGTATTTTCTAGGAGCATGGTAGTTTTCCAAGTCTCACAGTCATGGCCACCTAGAACTGGCCAATCCCAGCTTTCAGTGCACCATTTCAGCACATTCTGTGAACCAGGCCAACAATAATTGGATATTGGTTACTCAACCCCAAATCACCTGTTCCTTCAACCTGGACTTTCGGTGTAAGGAATCATCCTCTTGGACCAAGACTTGTAATAGGAATGACCTTGTTGGAGGCTTATTGCAAGAGTTTGTGTAAGACCACCCCTCACTGGGTCCCAATCTTCTCACCTACACACTGAACAGTTGGGGCATGCGCAGTCACAGGGCCTCCCTAGTCTTGCATCCTGTTGATTGATAGTGTAAGGCTCTGCCCTTGGCAACTTAACACCTCAGAATCAGAGACTATTTCCCTTGGTTTTATTTATTTTTTTTTTGTATTTTATTTTATTTTTTATTTATTTATTTTTTTTAACTTTATAGTTTATTGTCAGGTCGGTTTCCATATAACACCCAGTGCTCTTCCCCACAGTGACCTCCACCATGACCATCACCCCCCTTACCCCCTTCCCCTTCTGCCCTCAGTTTGTTTTCAGTATTCGAGAGTCTCTCGTGCTTTGTCTCCCTCCCTCTCCCTAACTCTTTTCCTCCTTCCCCTCCCCATGGTCCTCTGTTGGGTTTCTCCTGTTAGACCTATGAGTGCAAACATATGGTATCTGTCCTTCTCCGCCTGACTTATTTCGCTTAGCATGACACCCTCGAGGTCCATCCACGTTGCTACGAATGGCCAGGTTTCATTCTTTCTCAT
>CM053572.1:26009943-26060089 GCA_028646485.1 Cryptoprocta ferox
CTATTGTTGAAAGTGCCGCTACGAACATTGGGGTACAAGTGCCCCTATGCATCAGCACTTCTGTCTCCCTTGGGTAAATCCCCAGCAGTGCTATTGCTGGGTCATAGGGGAGTTTTATTGATAGTTTTTTGAGGAACCTTGGTTTTAAATCAGAATCCTCCCTTTGCTCTCTTTGAAGTCTGTCCCTGTACTTCCTGTTCTTTTAACTGAGAAGGAACAGTTTTTCACTATTACCACTTTCCAGAACCATCCTTTCTCTGGCTTCTGATTTCTTTCTGCACACTTACACAGAGGTTCCCAGCCTTGGCTCTGCGGTCCCCAGGGTGCCTGCTGCCAGCATACCAGATGTCAGGTCCTTCCCCAAATGCTTTTATTCTGTGCCCTGTCTCCATCCTTTCACACCAACAAGTATTAGGTGCACAATATGCAAGTTTGCTTTTTTCCACTCTGACTCAATAAGTGAGTTGAACTCGAAGGTTCATACTAGGTGAAGGTGGACTCCTCCTTTATTGTAGTGCTAATCTTTGAGACATGAGAGGCTTTAAGATTTTTTTTTTTAATATTTATTTAGCTAGAGAGACAGAGCATAAACAGGGGAAGGGCAGAGAGAGAGGGAGACACAGAATCCTAAGCAGGCTCCAGGCTCCAAGCTGTCGGCGCAGAGCCCGACGTGGGGCTCAAACTTGTGAACCATGAGATCATAACCTGAGCCGAAGTCTGACACCCAACAGACTAAGCCACCCAGGCACCTTGAGGCTTTTTGACAGAACATCCTCGCGTCAGAAATTTCCCAGAATAGTCCCAATTTGAAATATTACATCTTATTTCTAGTCAGGAGTTCTGAATTTCCATTATGAAAATAGTCTTTGTAGAGAGGATTGAGAGCTAGAAAATAGTTGTGAAATTGACCTATGTCAGAGATACAAGTGCTGAGAAAGATCCATGCCTCCTGGTCAAGGCAGAATCCTCATTGGCAGGAAGAAAGCATGCAGTCTAGCAAGAGCCTTTTCTCACTATGCTATCACTCAACAAGAGGATGTGTATTTTTTTGAGTGTGGTTTTCCTGCCCTCTAGTGTCTCAGGGTGTTAAGAACTTGCTGAACCTAAAAATGCCTTCTTACTCACCACTGTCCATAGATTTTACAGGGTCATAGAACACAAACTATTAAAACTCAATGAAAAAACCGTTAGAGATAATCTAGGGAACATCATCATCCTTTGTACAAGTAGAAAACTGAAGACCAGAGAGGAAAGGACATGCTCAACATGTCCATATTAGACACAGCACAGGGAGGATGAGTCATTCATTCATTCAGTGATAGCATATGTTCATCTTACTGTATAATACTGTTGTATTCTTTAACATTAATTACATTCTTTGTTACTTAAATTACAGTACTTTCTCTATTGTCCCTGAGGACATAAAGTTACATCTTTTTGACTCTAGAGCCAAAGTTTGTTGGCTCGTCTTTTTTTTTTTTTTAATTTGAGAGAGGGAGGGAGGAAAGTGGGGAGGGGGGAGAGGGAGAGAAAGCACACACACAAGCAGGGGAGGGGGGCAGAGAGTTAGAATCTTAAACAGGCTCCACATTCAGTGTGAAGCCCAGTGCGGGGCTCAGTCCCACAAACATGAGTTGACGACCTGAGCCCAGACAAGATTCAGACACTCAACTGACTGAGCCCTCCGAGTGCCCCTCCAGAGCCATAGTTCTTAATTCAGACATTGTAGGAAAGACTACCAGGTCCTCGTCAAGCACAACCCCATTCTGAGTGCTTTGAGGAGTTTGGCACACGTTAGGTGTTAAATAGCTATTTGTTGAATTAATAAATGCATAAGTGGCAGAATAATTTTTCAAAATATTAATTGTAGAGTTTTGGTGGTTCTCATTGCTATTCCCTTTGTGAGCATTTTATTGAATGAGCATAATTTAGCAGGATATGATCATAAAACAGCTCTCTCGCAGCTACTGCCTTTTCAAACCTGCTTAGTGGGTAGTTGTTTTCCCCCCTGCACATTGGTTAAATCTAGGGTAGGTCTCCTGACTATTGCGGTTACTTTCAAATATAAAAATGACCTCTGGTCACTTTTAAACACAGTGATTTAATTTTCCGACCACTCGAGCATGTGCTTCTCTGATGTCGTGGTGCTCCTCTTAGCCATGGGAATAGGATAATGATGAGATACCACTTAACCTGTCAATTTGGCAAAGATAAAAGCATATAGTAGTGAATTTCTGCTTCTGGAAATATCAAAGTAGGTTATTTCAGATGGATCCTACCTATCCCCACAATTAGAAAGGCTGAAAAAATAATTCTGAAAGAATAACGTGTCTGAAGGTGTTAGAGAGTTAGCAGATTCAAGATTTCTAAGAGATAGGAAGCCCAGAGAGGGGAGCCCAGCATTTGCAAAGCCTACCCCACCCCCAAATAATCGGACATGAGCAGATATCAGCAGAAGAGAGGGTAAGAGCCTGAGCAGGGATTTTACCAGTCTCCTGCAGTGAGGGGAAAATTGGATTTCAGGGCTTACCAAGGGGGTGGGAGCTGGCTGGTAAATGTCCCAGAGTTTGCATTTTAACCCCCTCCCCCAAGGATTTCATACTGGATTAGGCCTCCCTTCACAAAGGATAAAGTTCAGTCCACAACTGCATTAAGGTGACACGCCCCCAGGCTAGCTGCCTGCCGGAAATAATAAGAACTTCTCTCTGGAGGAGCATAACATCCCGCAGAGCCTCACATGATGTCTACACTTGTTTAAATACAGCCTCATGGTCAAAGTTAACCAGACATAAAAGACTATAAAATATGCCCCCTCCCCCCAAATCAACCAGACAATTGAAACAGACCAATGGAAGATCGACATATGGAAGTTATCAGAAGGGGGCTTTAGCAGGGCCACGATTCAGAGATAATAAAAAACAAATGGAGACTTAGAGTAAATAACTATAAAACATAAAAAGAATATAATATAAATTCTAGAACTGAAAACATAATAACTGAAATAGGGATTTGATAAAGTTAAAGAGAGTTAATTAACCAGAATATAGATCAGAAGAACATACCAAGACTGAAGCAGAGAAAGACAATAATAATGCCAGATACAGAAAAGAGCACAAGAAACATCATATCATTTGAGTCCCAGAAATTGAGATGGGAAAGAATGGATCAGAGGCAATATTTGAAAAGTCAATGGCGAGAATTTTCCAAAACGGATGGAAGAAACCAAACCACATATCCCACCCAGAAGCTCTACACACACAAAGTAAGGTAAATACAAAGAAAATCACACCTAAGTACATTATAATACAATTCATTTTAAAAATCAAAGGCAAAGGGTCTGGGGACAGTGTCAATAAAAAAAAGGGATGGACAAATAAATTGTGATATTTTCACACTATGAACTTTTATACAGCAATAGGGATAAGCAGTTTAAAATTAGTTGCAAGAGCATTAAAAAATCTCCATTCATAATATTGAGGAAAAGAAGCCAGGCATAAAAAAATATATAGTTTAAGTCCATAAAAATCATGAAGTAAAAAAAGAAACAAAATCAGCATGGATTTACAGTGAATGAAATCAGTTGGTTAACTGTAGGAGAGATAATAGTGATTGGAAGATGAGAGGTAAAATATGGTTAAATCTAAAAGTGGTTGTATTAATCAATAATAATATGGTTTTATGAGATTTAAATATATTTGAGCATGCACACACACATATCCACATATATGTATTAGGATCTAATATTTTATTTTTATATGTATTATAGAAAACCATTCTAAAACTATATATATATTAAAATAAACAACAACAATATCCAATAGGTGGGAAAAAGTGTTGCAGTTAAGATAGAGTTAAAATTCTCTAACTACTTTGCATTATCCAGGAAGTCTAAAAAATACCACTTTAGAGGCACCTGGGTGGCTCACTCGATTCAGTGTCCGACCCTTAATTTTGGCTCAGGTCATGATCTCCTGGTTTTTGGGATTGAGCCCACATCAAGCTCTGGTCTGGCATTGTGGGGACTGCTTGGGATTCTCTCTCTCCCTCTCTACTTCTGCCTCTCCCCTGTTCATGCTCTCTGTCTCTCTCTCAAATAAACATTTAAAAAAATACCACTTTATATCAGGAAATACTATGCTATATTTTAATATTTAGGATGATAAGTGAAAGAATAGCAAAAGCATATGTAACTACCAAGCAAATAAAGGAGAAAAAATAAGATAAAAAATAGGCATTTCAAAAAGAAATAAAGATTAAAAAACAAGATTATAGAATAGATGAGATAAGTAGAAACTCATAGAAAGATAGTAGATTTAAGCCCAAATGTGTCAGCAATCACATTAAATATGAGTAAACTAAATACCTCAATTAAATGAGATGGATTTGTCAGACAAGTGAGAAATTTTTCAAAAGCAATTTGCTGCTTACAACAGAGACACACTTTGGGGCACCTGGGTGGCTCAGTCGGTTGAGCATCCGACTTCGGCTCAGGTCATGACCTCATGTTCGTGTGTTTGAGCCCCGCATCAGGCTCTGTGCTGACAGTGAGCTTGGAGCCTGGAGCCTGTCTTCAGATTCTGTGTTTCCCTCTCTCTCTGACCCTCCCCTGCTCACGCTGTTTCTCTCTCTCTCAAAATTAAATAAAAAAACATTTAAAAAAACTTAAAAAAAACAAAAGAGACACACTTTAATAGTCAAGGGTAAAGAAAGATTAAAGGAAAATGATGAAAAAAGACCACATAAACATTATTGCTATGCTCTGAATGTGTCCTGCTGAAATTGATACGTTGAAAGCCTAACACGCAAGGATCCTGGTGTTAGGAGGTGGGGCCTCTGGGAGGTGGTAGGTACTGAGGATGGGGCCCTCAGGAATGAGATTAGTGCCCTTGTAAGTAAGGCTCCAGAGAGCTTTGACCACATAAGGACATAGCACGATGTCTGTGGCCTGGATCAGGGTCCTTGTTCAATCACTCAGGAGCTCTGATCTCAGACTTTCAGCCTCCAGCACTGTGAGCACTAAAGTTCTGCTGTTTATAAGCTGCGCAGTCTACAGACACACTACAAATGGTTACATAACTTGCTCAAAGGTACACGCCTACTAATGATCAGGGTCACATCAGTATGTACATCCTTTGTGACACCAAACTCTTCTTCTCTTTCTATTGACTCATCTCCTTTCAACAGTCTTACTGATTTAGTGTGGCCTATTCCATGTCAGTAAAGGGTGGATTTGTACATGGAAAGGCTGAACCTGATGTGCCTGGCCTGAGCGTCCTGTGGCACGTTACCCTGTAGAGTCTAGTGGGAGGGCACCTGCCTCCTGCAGCCAGCCGTCATGTCTGGCCCGAGTCCCCTGCTTTTGCCTCACAGCCCTCTCTGCAAAGTGCACATCTGATGCTCTCAGGGCACTATCACTCTCCAAGTGACAGATCTTAATGCTCCTAATTGTCACCCACTATATCATTGTGACTTTTTTTGTGGAATTAAAATACTTCTCCTGGAAGGGCAAAGAAAGTTCAGCTGCTTGACAGCATATCCCAAACTTCTTTACTGGGTTAGTTGGTTCTTTAAAATCTGCAGATGTGACTCCAGAGTGACATTCATGATCTCTCCCGAGGCAGTTTGTGGGGAGGATGTGGGAATCACACAGTCACCTCTGCTGTTAGTGTTTTCATTTCATTTTTTAAATTTTATTGATTTATTTTATTATCGTATTTTTCATTGTTTTCATTTTAAAATGAAAACTGCTGAATGGGGCGCCTGGGTGGCTCAGTTGGTTAAGCATCCAACTTTAGCTCAGGTCATGAACTCGCAGTTCGTGAGTTCAAGTCCTGCGTTGGGCTCTGTGCTAACAGCTCAGAGAGGCTGGAACCTGCTTCAGATTCTGTGTCTCCCTCTCTCTCTCTCTGCTTCTCTCTCTCTCTTTCTCTCTCTCTCTCTCTCTGCTTCCCTCTCTCTCTCTCTCTCTCTCTCAAAAATAAGTAAACATTAAAAAAAAAATAAAATGAAAACTACTGAACAGTGTGTCCTTAAGGGCAGGGGCACTTACTTACTAGCCTGCATGTGCCTGACACATTGCAGGTGATCATTAAGTACTTCTCAAACAAAACCCATGTGTCTTCACCATTCTGTTTTTCAATCACTTTTGAGTCTTCTGCCTTCAAATCTAGGAGGTGGCCCTTAGCTTGATAGAATTAGAGTAAAACATATTTAGGATGGCGGGAGGAGAAATGTCATGTCCCATCTTACAGGTGAGAAAACTGAGACACTGAAATGCAGGATCCAGGAGCCGTGCAGCAGAACCACAGCAGAAGCAGAGCTAGTGAGTGATGATCAGATAGCTTCTCTCTGCGCCTCCTACCTGGACCCCTTCCTGGACCTCCTAGGTTGGTTTACTCTTCTCCTTCTTCTGATCCTGCCATTGCAGAAGTTACTCCTGTCTTAAGGTGGAGCTTCAATTATGGGCAGATACCAGAGCAGGGACCAAAGTCGAGTGCCATGAATTCTTTTCATCCAAGTTCTGAGGCAGCGTCTTTAGTGCATGTGTCAAAAGAAAGTGACTAGCATCGTATTCTGCGACCCCTGTTGGCCTGTTTATCTCCCTGTCCCATCCCTGCTGTGGGGTAGCTAGAGGCTCCTGGAAAAACAGTGAGCCATCATGCGGTGAGTTTACACTCTGATGTCACAACCCAGCTCTGGGGCCTCGGCTGTGCTCTCTCATTCAGCGAACACTGGCTGCCAGGTGTCGTGACAATAAGAAAGGCTCCTCATGGAGCCCAAGAAGTTCCATCTAGAGAGTGGGCATTGGATGAGAGAATAAAAGCACAGCTAACATTTATGAGCGCTTACCATGTTCTAGACACTGTGCCAAATACTGGTCAAGTGTTTGTTTGAAGACCAGCCAGTAGGTGGCAGAACTAGAGGTTCAAACCATATCCACATCTGTCTGATTCTGAAGCTGAAAGCGATGAATGAGGAGTAGACAGAAAATACCAGCATGTCTGGCACTTAGTAGGCAGCATGGCCGAGTGCGACAAATCTGGATTTGAATCAGAATAGGGCTTGAGTCCTGCATCTACCCACTCTGTAATGATGGACCTTAGGGGTGAGGACACATTAAGCCCCCCCTCCCCGCCCTGGGGAGGGGGGAAAGGCAGGGTCAAGTCAGGCAGCTTCACTGCTTTATCTTTAGCGTCCAGCATGAAAAAGGTACTAGAATTCACCTTCACTGACCTGACTTAAAACATCCTGGGACGCTTGAACATGGATCATAAACCTTGAAAACCCAATGCTCAGTGAAATACTGTATGATACCATGCATATGAGGTACCTAGAATAGTCAAAGAGAAAGGAAGTAGAATAGAGATTACTGGGGACTGGGGGGAGGGGGAAAAGGAGAACTTACTCTTTCGTGGGTACAGAGTTTCTGTCGAGGATGATGAACACATTCTGGAAATAGGCCGTGGCAATGGTTGCACAGTATGGCGAATGGACTTACTACCGCTGAGTCCTTCCCTTTAAAAACGGCTTAGGGTGGTAAATTTTATGTTCCGTATATTTACCATAAAATATAAATAACTTTTTTAATTAAAAAAATAAACATCCTTGGAAGCCATGCTCTGTTGCAGAAGCTTAGAAAATAGTCTAGGGGGACAGAAGTGCAAGACACAAATGAGGAAATCATTTCATGAGACGTGCTGTGGCTGATGAATTATTGATACCCCTCTCACCACTAATAATAACGTCTTCTCGTGTGTTGAGGCTCTGCTTTGTGTACTTGGCTACCACCAGGATGGAAACTGTTATGTCCACTGGAAACAAAAGACAGCTTCAGTGCTTTCTTCTTGGCTCCAAAGTCAGTGGGTGGGAGGGTCTGGATTTGAACTCAGGTCCCAGACGGAACCATCCCAGCTGGCCATGCTTTCACAGGCTCCTCCTTGGGAAAGCACCCTCAATCCAAGCAGATCCTGACTTGCTTAGTTGGGATTTGCACAATTAAGGTAACAGGAAAGTTCTAATCAAATCCATATGCTCTGGGGTCCAATCAGATCTTCCACTAACCAAAACTCTATATAAATAATGGTGCACACGAAATGGGCTTCCTTGGGTGGAAGAGGAAGGCTAGTTTTTATGAAATGATCTTACCTGAAGCAGTACCTGTTCCCGTCCCAGAGGAGCGGGCGGGTGCATGAGCCCAGGCCCTGTCTCGGGCAGCTGCCATTCTTTCTAAGGCCCCTAGTGCTCCAAGGAGAACCAAGGGCAGCATCTGTCCATTGTCCTAACACAGGGCTTCTCTAGACACTACCATTTGCTCCCTGTGGGGACACACGAATACTCATATTGCCCCTGGTTGAGAACCACCATCCTAAGGGATGACCTCCCTGGGCAGAGGTCAATTAAGTCAAGTACTTAGCCGCCCCCCCTCCTTGGTTGTTAGTCTTTCTCCTCTTCTGTGAGCCGAGTGTACTGCTGATGTTGTAATTGAGGAAAAACCCACACTGGATTAAAAAGGGGGAGCAATTCCTACCCAAGACCCACCCTGTTTCTTGGTCTCACTGCACATGGAAGGGTACAGGGGCCCAGGAATGTATTATTCAATGATGTAAATGAATGAACAAAAGGAAGTGTTACCAGTGAGCGGTGAGTGCCCTGGCCCCAGAAAGGCAGGTAGAGGGGATTCTTGTGACTGTAGCCCTTGGAAGATCTACCCGTGGCGTCCCAAGGAACATCTCAGTGCAGGACTTAGCAGGTGTGTCTCAGCACAGTGTGCCACACTCGGAATGCCTTGGCCGTGGGAATGGCCCTCTGAGAACTCCCTCACTGGGATGCTTGAGTCTGTCTTGGTGGGGTGGTGTGTATGAGAGCCAGCTCGTGAGGCAGAAGGCTGCCCTGCCTCCTCCGTGAGAGATAAAACAGTGGAGCTGTTAGCAGTGGGTCACAGGAAGGTGACACGCAGCAGGGAACAAGATAGTGCTTAGCCTGTCATGAGCATTCAGTAAAGGCTAGCCGTGATTTTTCTTCTGGACGTTATGAAGGAGGCAGGGTTCTCTACCAGATGAGAAAGGACCTACTCCCTGTTAGCCAGTTTCATAAGCAAAGGTCAGCAAGTTCTGAATAAATTCAATTTTAGAGTTACCTTTTTTTGTTTACTGGTTTTGTTCATTTTGTACTTTTACTTACAAAGTGAATTATGAAGGCAATGTTTGTTACAGAGAAAGTTACTACAGCGAAACGTAACAGCACAGAAAGTAACTCGCACATAATCCTATTGCCAGAGAAGCTGCAGCCAACACATTCGACATTTTTGTCGTAATTCTGTCCAGGTTGTTTCTTTTTTTTCTTCTTCTGTGATTTTTATTTATTTTTAATTTTATAAGTAACACATTGTATTCCAAACCCAGCAAAAAGAGAAAAGAAGGACAAAAGCAGATGACACGTTTAAATAGTGTGAATTAAAGAGAATTTAGTGTAGTGACTGTTTGTAAGGGCATGGGCAGGATGTGAGGATGCCGGAGACCCTGGGGGTCTGATAATGTGGGCTGCCATTGCCACCCACAGCCTAAGGGTGGGGGAGGGGAGGGAGAAACAATGTTCAGACCCAAGACAGCGAGCTGGAGAGCCGCGTGGGGAGGGCCCCTGGTCAGGAAGAGGGTGTGATGGGACAGCATGGGATGGGTATACATATCTCGTCCTTGATCTTTGCTCTCCATGCTGGAGGCCCCTGGAAACGAGGGTGAGTGGTTGCCCATCAGGGCAGTCGGCCCTTCCAAGCACAGGATAGACAGGTGGACAAGGGTAGAGGGACAATCTGGAGGGGCAAACAGGAGACATGCACCCCATATAGGAGCACGCTCCTGAGGTCTAAATAGTCAAGCATTACAGGTAATGCTTCCCTTCCCCCTGAAGAGGTGACCGTTGGTTTAAGTTTGGTACGGATCCTTCCAGACATTCTTCTATGTGTAGTTACCTGAATAATACATGCCGTCATAAAATGTGCAATTTTGTTCTGCCCATGTGGGCGTGTGCATTTTCTAAATGGTATGGTACAGTGTGCATGGTTAAACAACTTGCTTTTGTACTCAGCAATATGTCTGGGAGTTTTTGTACGTCAGCTCATGTAGCCTGGTATTTTAACCCCTGCAAGGTGTTTCACAGCATGGTCCTGGGGAGGGCCGTTTCCCAGTATCTCAGTTGTCACTGTTTCCTGGGGACATGACAGCATTGTAGTTCCTCACTCTATTAAACTCAGGTGTGCCAGCATCATTTCCTTTGAGCAAGGACCTTTAACCAGATGCCCATGTGTCACTTCTATCCAAAAGCTTTAAGAGCCAAGGAGAGCCTCACCATCTCCCTTCCTTTGCGATGGGGACTAGCTGGTTTTAGACCAGCTCTGTCCAATAAAAATACAATGTAATATATAATATTAATTAAATATAATTATATTTACATAATTTATATAATATATAATAAAATTAAATGTAATTAAAATCTGTAATTTTAAAAGTTTTAGAAGCCACATTTTTTTAAATTTAAAAAAAAAAACTAAAATTGACCTGATAATAAATTTTATTTACCCAGTACATGTAAACTATAGTCATTTCACCAAGCAATCAAGATTAAAAGTAATTGAGATATTTTACATGTTTGACACTCAGCCTTTGAAATCCGCTGTGTAGTTTACACTCACGGTGCGTATCTGTTCCAAACAGCCCAGCCACACGTGGCCAGCAGCTACCGTGTGGTTCCCCCTGGATCTCAGGATGCTACGGAGCTGAATCCACAGCAAAGGTGTGTCAGGCGCACAGTGTCAGTGAGAAAGAAGCCTCTTCTATTTCCTTAAGGCATCAAGATTGCAATGTTTCCTCCCACCCAGTCTATCCAGACAGACACACCCACCTGTCGTAACTCATTTGATCATTTCCCCATGGATGACATGCATGTTGTTTCCAGTTTTTTACTTTTAGAAAAAATATGTTGACACCTATCCTTAGGTGCATTTCTTGTGTTCATCTGCAAGGTTATTTTTTCCTGGGGGAATCACTCAAGAATAAAATCATATGTACACTTTTTATTTAACAAATATATCTAAAAGGCTGTCCAAATTGAGCTTACAAATTTTCATTTCTATCTGCAGTGTACGAAAGTACCCTTTTGCCTCATCTTCTTACTAATACTTGATATCACCAATGTTTTCATTTCAAAGTTTTTTTTTGTATTTACATCTCTGATATTATATTTAACATGACATATAGGCTGTTGCTTTTAACGTCATAAATATGTTAATCTAATGAAAGCTTTTTATAAACCCTGATTTTCAGTGTAAGTGTAAACACATGGTATGAATATACTGAGTTTATCAAACCATTTCCTTAGTTTTCTGGCATTTGGATTTCTCACTTGAATTACACTTAACACCACAGTGAATATCTTTGTATATTGAACTTTTCCACACTTATTTTTCTTTGGGATAAATTCTAAAACTGTAATTGTTGGGGCAAAGGATTAGTAAACTTTGGTTAAGGTCCTTGATATTTGCAAGCAGGTTTCTTTCCCCCCCCCCCCAGGGACCATTTACATCAATTACACTCCTTTAGGGAAGTTTCAAATTTTTGTGTGACATATAACAAAGTTACCATGTGCAGAGGATTTTCGATACATTCTTGCATCTAGTGCTCACAAGGGTCTTGTGAGATTAACAAAGGGAAAACGACCTGTCCACAGTCACATGTCAGGTAGGAGACATTGCAGGCGCTTGAAATCAGCTTTGGACCACAAATGTAATCTTTTTGTTTCTTTTGTTCTGTTTGATACGTCTCCTGTCTCTTTCACATTGCCCATGGAAAAATAGCCTTATCCCTGATCCCTACTTTAGCCACAACTCTTGGTCCCAAATAAGTTATTAATTTAGGTCTCTGAGTAGAGAGAATTCATATCAACAATGGCTTCTCTCTATAGGAAGACCTCCTCAGTGCCTGAAAAAGGGAGTGTCAAACTGTACCTCCAAGATGCCTGGAGAGGGCGCTGCTGGCCCATAGTCTGCTTCAGAAACCAACAGAAAGCTCTGGGGGAGGAGGCTGGCAGTTTTTGAAATGGTTTCCCTAGGAGAGTGAGAGACCTTTTACTGAAAGAATATTAAGCTGGTGTTTGGCGTACAGAGCTGTTTTCTAATGAGACTTTCTGGGGTTCTCTATTCAGGTGATTTATGCACACAAACGGATCACCTTGTTTCAAAATGAAAGTGGGAGTCCATCATAAGATGTTGAACCGTTTTAAGTGGAAACCATGGCCTGGATTTCTTAGTATCCTTCTTAACGACTGCAGACAACAGTGAACTGCAAATGGGGAAATGAGGCCAAACACAAAATTTGCTTTTAATGTTTCATGGAGTTTAGTATATCAGAAACGATCTATTGACATTTTCACATATTGTTCCTTGGACGCTGTTGATGTGCTGAAAGTGTTAGCTGAGGGGTTGGTCTGTGGCCCCCCGAGGATGCACAGACATCCCTCCCCGGCTGGGGTCTGAGTTCCTTTCTTGCCTGGACCTTGACCCTAGTTTCCTATTTGGTTTTTCTTCCCCCGCTGCCACATCTCCAGGCCCTTATGCCCACCCTGATTTCCTTGCCCCTACTCCTTAGCCTGAATGATCTTTCCATAAAAGAGTTTGGTCTCATCACTCCCCTCCTGAAAATCCCTAGCAGTTTCCCACCACGTGTTAGATAACAGCCTTTGCATGTCATACACTACCTTCAAACCCAGGCCTCCCCCTGCTTTCCCCACCTCATTTTATGCCACTCTTCCTCTGCTCTCTCCGCCTGCTGTGCTCCAGTCATGCTGAACTTGTGTCCTCCAAACATGCTTTGCTCCTTAACATCTCCATAGCCTGGCACCTGCTCTTCCTCTTCCTGGCAAGTTCTTCCCCATTTTATTCATCCTACCCTCCACATTTCTGCTCATTCTTCCAAACATAGGCAACATGTCGGCTCTTCCTGCCCTCTTCTCTCATGGCCTCTTCTCTCAATCTCCAGATAGTCCCTCCTCTGTTGGTTCTGCCACGGTGATCGTAGGTCTCTGTCATGTTGTCATTTCTCATTTTGTTTGTCCATCAGTTCCTCTGTACAGAGAGCTTTTACAGGAAAGAGACTATATCACATTCTTCATTTTATTTCCAAATCCAAGCTTATGCCTGGTATGTAATAGACTCTCAGTAAGCTATTATTTTTATTATTAATTGCATTCATATTTGGATAGAGAGGCATTGCATGAACTACAGTCATCTGGCAACATGCCCTGTCATTCTAAAAATGTTTGATATTCTGAGCGGTCGTAATTTATAATTTTACAATGCACACTGAAGATGATGCTTGTTTATGCTTACTTTCATTTCTTTCTTCTTCTGGATGATGTTATTTGGAAAGAGGGTACCCAATGCTAGACTTGGGGTCAAGGCCAGCATAAGTTTCTTAAAAGCAATGGAATTTCAGTGGAAGGAGAGATTTTCTAATGCATAAGAAGGAAAACAGGCTCTGAGGATTTGGCAGAAGAAGGCAGCAAGATGGAAGTGGAGGCAGGGAGCAAAGATCCTTGAGAGCAGGGCTGCCACACTCTAGGTAGGGGAGACGGGAGAGGACAGGAGCGAATGAGGGACGAGAGAAAGGCATGAGTTTGGGCATTTCCTCCTCCTCTTTGAACTTCCATTTCTGCTCCCAGTGGCAGGAATTAACATTGGTGAAAGACAACTGCCAAGTTTCTCCCAACTCCCCATATTCTTCCAGATGATTTCTGAATGATCTTGGATTGTGGGAAGTCGCTAAAGGGAAATGACTCACCCAGAGATCTCTGGAGCTTCTTGCTTCACACTGTACACTATTTTAATGAATCTTAAAACTCTTCCTAGGAGCCTTGTATCCACACAGAGAGTCCTCCAGCAGCCTCTACAACCACATGTGTGCATGTGTGTGCACACACGCTAGCGTGGGGTTTCACACACCTGCTGTCCCACGTGGGGGATGGCTCCACTTTTCCTATTGATGGATGGATCTTTGGGGTTGACAGGGACCATCTGTCTCCCAAATAACGTTTCTGGTGCTTCAATCACATCTCCAATAATCACTTCCCCTAAACACATTAGTGGGAAATGATGTAAAAAATAATTAAGCGTAACTATTCACTGCATTAGAAATTGATGATATCTATGTTTTGTAAATTAGAGACACATAGGAGAAAATGATTATTCTCGCAACTCATTGCTACAGGACGATCTCTTCACTGTTGCATAGAATTCATCCTAGTTAGAGGAATATTGGAGAACTTGGTGTTTCAAAGGAAAGAAGTGAAGACTGTGATGGACTCCAGTAGCAGCCAGGTGTCCCAACTATGAGTCCTATGAGATCAAACTCTATCCCCAGTATGAGAATCTGTGGAATATTTTTGTAGAAGGGGACTTGTCAGGCAAAGCACTTGGAGCCTTGACGGAATTGGCTTTCAAAAATGATTCAACGACTTAAAAGCTAGATAATTTTAGGTAAGTCATTTAACCTTTCTGAATCTATATCCTAATACAGGAGTTCTAAGAACTTAATTAGATGATGCATATGGAGCACCTGACACATTGTCTGGCCTGTAGACCCCGATTTTATCTATTGATTCTCTTCACCCCTTGAGAGTCTTCAACATCCACACTGATGAGCCATTTGACATCCTGACCTCATGATCTGAAGTGGGGAACACTCTGTGCTCCATTGTCAAATGTAATGGAATGGCTTTCTTTTGTGCTGTAACATGCTCCAAATGCCCTCTTGTCCCCTTGCTAACTGAACATTGAACAGTGCAGTTCCTCTTGGCAAGAGTTCTATGTAGCTCCCTGATTATTTGCAAATATACCTTTGATCCACCCTAATGTTTCTGCCTCTCACAGAGCCAGTGGCAGCCTCTGGTTGCCTCAAGCAGTGCTGGCTGAACCACAGGGGCGGGGGGCGGGGGCGGCAGGCAGCTACCTATATGCAAATAAGTCCCATATCGCCTGGCATCCGTGTGGTCATTCCTGGTTTACTCACTCCCTTGGGTTAAGTAGTGCAAGGCCCAAGACTGGCATCTTTGTTTGGCTTAGTAGACAAGCCCTGGAGGAAAGGCAAAGGAGGAAGGTTGAATTGGGGCCATACCCACCCTCTCACTGACAGGCACAGACTACCACAGTCTCAATAATCTTCTAGTCACCCTGGTTTCCTATCTGGAACATTCTTATATGCCCTCTGTAGTTCTCCAGATCATAATCATCCTGTCGACTTCAGTTGCAATCCTGCCTCCCCTGGAAGTATGTGTCACTGCCCCGGCCTGTTTCATTCCCTGCCTCTCTTTATCATGTATGGCCCTAGGTTACTGCCATGGCTCAGTTGTGTGAGAAAAGCAAGACTCTGAAACCAGACAGAATAGATCTGAATCTCGGCTCTTCCTCTCATTAGTTGTGTGATCTTTAGGAAGTGGCTAATCTTTTCTAAGGAAGAGTTGCCTCCTCTGTAAAAGGGATACCAAGAATGCTATGAAGATAAAATAATATAATCCATAAAGAACACAGAAAGTTACCTTAAACATAGTTAAGTGTTTAATAAACATTTTCTAAATTACTAATTTTTCAATATAAATCCCTGTAGGACAAGATTGATCATCTATCCATCCATCCTTCCATCCACCCAACAAACACTTGGGACTCAGAGATAAGCCAGACGCTGTCTATGCCCTCAAGGAGCTGGCAGTCTTAACAGGGAAGCAGAAATGCAAACAAGTTCATTATGATGTGATGTGTCTGAAAGGCCTATGGCTTGCCAGCTTGGAACCTGTCAGTCTTCCCTGTTGATATGGCAGTTAAGACAGCACATCCTCATGTGGCTGCAGTGTGCTGTCCTTTCATGGCTCCTGGCTGCCTTGCAGCCTCTTGGTCCCAAAGAGAAAGTTGAAAGCTGTGGCTACACAGAGATCTGGAGGGACCTGTGCTGTCCTCTGATTTCAATGCCACAATGACTCCTTTTTTTGCTGCACAAGCAATGGAATAACTTTTAGCGCAGACTGCTGGAGCGTCTAGGAACTTTGCCAGGATTCCAGTCCATCCAAACCAGTTATTCCAAACTGAGGGTCAGTGGACCAATTCTGGACTCGATTCTAGAGCCAGACAGCAAAGGATACAATCACCTAATGACCTCTCAACCCCTTCCAACCAACAGCTCTGTCTTAACCATCCCAGGCAAGGAATAAAATAAGTCCTGTCTTTGGAAGATTTTCAGGGGACTCAGTTCCCCGGGGTGGGGTGGGGGGAGCACCTTCCAATATGAGATTAATCATAAAACCTCTGAATCATCATTCAAAGCTGTGGAAGCATATGAATATAGGAATGGTATCCAATTATCTTGGGAAGTTACAATAGCCTGTGAGGATGGCCTTAGCCAGAGCTGTGGTTGTCCTGTAAGCCAGCTGGGCTCTGATGCCTGCAGACCTAAAGCTGATCAGATGACATGTGGTCTTTAAGGTCCAGTGGAGAGCATGGGCAGCTCTGCATGGTCCCCATGATCAGCAGTAAAAGGCTACATCCCAAATTACTTCTGTGCCTTTGCACATAATGTTCTTTCCAACTGGCACATTCGCCCACCTGGCAGATCTGCTATTCTGGAGAAACATTGCTTGTATGTCCTGTCTTTTGTGAAGTTTTCCCGAATATACCATCAGTCATTTGATGCTTCCAGTTCTGCTCAGTAAATATTTATGAGACTCTCTTTTTACTTATATGCGCGTATGTCACTACATTTTATGACTTGTGTGCATGTCTCTATTTGACTTGAACTTCCCAAAGACAAGGACAGGTCTTTTTCCCTATTCCAGTGCTCAGCAGAGTTGGAGTTAGAAGATATGAATAGATAGGAGTAAGTGGATAAAGAAGAGATCATAATTTCAAGCACACTAGTGGGGAAGGCATAGCTAGGAGGGATGGAGGAGCTTCTGGTGGTCTCCCAGGGGAGAGAACATGCAATGGCTAACTTCTGAGCTGAGGCGGAAGATACCAACCCAACCCCTTCTTGGCT
This sequence comes from Cryptoprocta ferox, assembly GCA_028646485.1. Taxonomy (NCBI): domain Eukaryota; kingdom Metazoa; phylum Chordata; class Mammalia; order Carnivora; family Eupleridae; genus Cryptoprocta; species Cryptoprocta ferox. The sequence goes on from CM053572.1 coordinate 26,027,013, forward strand.
GTTTGCCCTCAGAACTTCACAGCCCTTTGGTCTCCTGGCCATGTGGCCTCGCTTTTTTCCTAATTATCTTGCTAAATTTTACCATTTTCCAAGCTCTTAGGGTTATTTACATCTACTGTGTCTGTAGGTGAAAATACTATATAGTGGAATACCGTACAAATGTAACAGATGTGAAAACTTAAGAGCATAGATAATAAAATGCAACAGAGTCATCCCAAAGTTTTGAATACATATTACCTTTGCTTTTAATGTGATTTATTTAATCATAAACACACATGGTTTAATTTTTAACATGGCTCTCTTTAACAACCAGTTTGGAAAATTCCTAAAACTATAACAATCGGCGCTTGTAAGCCATCGTGGGCTGGATCCGGTACCACAGTTAGGATGATTAACTCCAATCACTGCCCCCGACCACCCCAGTCGGACTCGGGACACCACGCAGAATCCGCATGCCCAAGACTAGAGGCTAGAGCCTCAGAATTGTTCAGATGTGCACAAAAGCACAGGAGGTCTGGCCATCAGAACTGCCACTCCGCCATCAGGGACAGGAGCCTCTTGAGGCCCCTGAGCAGGTTAGTCCTTTTCCCATTTGTGGTAGGTTGGGTTTCCCCAGGGGCGTCAGGGAGACTCTGAAATGGAGATGTGTTTTTCAGGGAGGATTCCTGGGAGGGGCGAAGGCCAGAGGATTGGGCAGAGGGCAAAGGTGAGCTTGGATGTAGATGCACTGTGGGCCCCACCTGGCCCCTCGGGGAGCTCCCGCAGTCGGAGGGCGCTTCCGGCCTCTGTCTGTCACACTGTCCAGTTGTTAGATATGGGCTGTCCTTGGACAGAAGGTACAACATTGGACAGGCAGCTTCCTCTGCCCAGGGGAGTGCCTTGGGAGGGGTTCAGCTGTGAGCCCTGGAGCAGGCAGTGCTAGTGGCCGGAGGGATGGGTTATAGATGCCTTGGTTCTGCAGGAGGCCTGCTCTACACACCACGGCACCCCTACAGCATGGTGGGCCCCGTATCGGCGTCAGCCAGGAGCTTGTTAAAAATGCGTATATTTGGGGCGCCTGGGTGGCTCAGTCGGTTGAGCGTCCAACTTCGGCTCAGGTCATGATCTCACAATTCGTGGGTTTGAGCCCCGCGTTGGGCTCTGTGCCGACAGCTTGGAGCCTGGAGCCTGCTTCTGATTCTGTGTCTCCCTTTCTCTCTCTGCCCCTCCCCCTCTCATGCTCTGTCTCTTAAAAATAAATAAACATTAAAAATTTTTTAAATAAAAAAAAGAAATGTGTATTTCTACATGGCCATGAGAAAGAATGAAATCTGGCCATTTGTAGCAACATGGATGGAACTCGAGGGTGTCATGCTAAGCGAAATAAGTTAGGCGGAGAAGGACAGATACCATATGTTTTCACTCATAAGTGGATCGGGAGAAACTTAACAGAAGACCATGGGGGAGGGGAAGGGGAATAATAGATGGGGAGAGGGGGGGAGGCAAACCATGAGAGACTCTTGAATACTGAGAACAAACTGAGGGCTGATGGGGTGGGGGAGAGGGGAAGGGGAGTGATGAACATGGAGGAGGGCACTTGTTGGGATGAGCACTGGGTGTTATATAGACACCAACTTGACAATAAACTATAAAAGGAAAAAAACATAAAGAAATGCGTATTTCTAGGCCCCAGTGCAGACCTACCAAATTAGAAACTGGGAGGATGGCGCCTAGCTCCACACGTGATCTGGGGGCGGCTGGAGCCTGAGAATAACCACCTCTACTGGCAGCTCCCCAACTCTGATTTCAGAACCCCTGACCCTCTGAAACTTGCTTGGGACACCACAAAGCTTTTGCGTATGTGTGTGATGGCTGCTTCTATTTACCACGTTAGGAATTAGAACTAAAAGTGTAGAATTTGGTTTATCAGTTTATGTAAAATAACAAAAGCCCAAGGTGCCTGAGGGGGTCCCTCAGTTAAGCATCGGACTTTGGCTCAGGTCATGATCTCAAGGTTCATGAGTTCCAGCCCTGTGTCGGGCTCTGTGCTGACAGCTTAGAGCCTGGAGCCTGCTTCCGATTCTGTCTTTTTCTCTCTCTGCCCCTTCCCTGCTCGTATTCTCTTTCTTTCTCAAAAATGAATAAACCATAAAAATTAAAATAACAAAAGCCCGTAGTTTTAATAAAAAATACCTAGATTTTCAAAATTAGAAGTTAGTAAAGAATATGATATTGTTTTGCATGTTTTGCATACCTCTTCAATGTTTGGCTTTAACAAAAGCTGGATTCTCATATCTACTTTTACATTCAATAGGTCTTGACATCATATGTCATATAGCTTCTGAAAAACTCCATCTTGCGTGCATAAGACACTGAGAAAGATGAAGGCAGATAACATCTTAACATCATTATAAAAATGGTTCTGGCCTCATGGACCCTGAAAGGGCTCCAAGGACCCTCACTTTGAGAACTGCGCCTCACCATCTGACCTAGAGAAGGAGGTGCGGGCCTCAAGGCCAGGGACTGCTAGTTGTTCACATAAGGAGTAGTCTTAAATTGTGTCTTGGGCCTTGTGAATGTCGCTTTTCGGAGGCTCAGGAATATGTTATGTCCTAAGGAGAGTTTTGTTGTTTTTGTTTTCCCAGCAGACAGTGTACCTAGTTGGACTCAAACCACAAGCCCTGTCTCTCGGGCATTTCTGGAGCCTGTCATGTGTGAGGGTTCCAGGCTCAGCCAGAGACTCTGGCAGAGTTTACACACAGAATTTGGGGTTCTCCCCCTCTGGCTGTCTCCTTTATGGGTTCCCCCTCTCTTTCCAGCAGCTGTGGTTGCCCCAAACTCAGTCGTCTGGTTTTTCACACCAGGAAGATTATCGGGTCTCTGGTGGAGTTTGGGCTGCCCCACGGAGTAGAGATTTCAGCCTGCCCTTGGGCCCAAAAACCCCATAAAAATCTCGCTCTCCCACAGTCTCATTGCTTTGTTCTGAGCATCATGTCCCCACCAGAATCTGCCTGACTTTTGTATACTCTCTAGTCTCAGATGCCTATGGACGGTTGTGTTTTGGTATTTCGTTCAGTCTGGTTGCTATCTGCAGGAGGGTCAGGTGGTCTCAGGGCAGAGGAAGGGCATGGGCCTTTGTTGGGGCGTATTTCTCAAACCCCCTTCTTCCCTCCTCCTCAGCTTCCTCATGGGTCCTACCAAGAAGGAAAAATACTAATGTAGGTTCTTTTTAAAAAAAATTTTTTTTAACATTTATTTATTTTTGAGAAACAGAGAGACAGATCATGAGCAGGGGAGGGGCAGAGAGAGAGAGGGACACACAGAATCGGAAGCGGGCTCCAGGTTCCAAGCTGCCAGCACAGAGCCCGACGCGGGGCTCGAACCCATGAATCGTGAGATCATGACCTGAGCCGTAGTCGGATGCTCAACTGACTGAGCCACCCAGGAGCCCCTAATGTAGGTTCTGATATAGATTCTATGAATTACGTGGTTGGTACACGGGTGCCATTCTCTTTTTAGCTGATTCCCTTCCTGTGGCAGAGGGTCAAGCAGACACAGGTCCACTTCCTCCAGCTGACTCAGACACTGTCCGTTTCTTTCCACTTGCTCCTGTTTTTCTTGCTAGGCAGCTGGCCTGGGACCTCTCGCTCAGCTGAGGTCCAGGATGACTCAGCAATAAGTACTGGGACCCATAACCCTTTCTTCTGTTACGGCTTCTCTCTGATTACATTCCTCTTGATGATGGGTTTGTACTGGATCACCTTGTGGCCTACCGTTCCTTAGCTGAGGAAGAAGGTTACCGGCTTACTAGAGTTCTCTATTTTGGAGTTGGAGGCAAAACCATGGCTAATAATACATTGTTTTGTTATATTTGCTGTATTTTATTCTTGCCAGGCATTTCCTCACACTTATCTGTCCCTCTGGGGTCTCAGAGAGATGAATTCAGCATCTCCTTGTCAGGGCAGGATTAAGGAGACCCCAAGAGCTTAGCAAAAACAGTATCTAACAATACCCCAAAGTCCCCATTAATGCCAAGTGGAGACACCACTAAAACTGGGCAGGTGTGTGATTTCCCTCAGACCACGGTTCAGAACCTCAGGATCTGAGTGACTGAGGCACAGAGTCCAGAGTCTCTTCCTAGGCCGTCTGTGCAGACGCGGTTATGGGAGACCCGCAAGCAGGAGGGAAGGCACCCAGGACTGGAGGTCCACCCGGTCTGCATGCCTCTTGGGCACCTGCTGGCTTGTGGGCAGAGCTCTGTTATAAACGCCGGACTTGCTGGACTTCTGGTGTCTCCTCTGCTAGACTAGGGGAGCCTCAGCCTCCAGGGGCTCATCTTTTTCCTTTTACGCTTGCCAGACTCTTGGTACATAGTATTCTATTTCTTTCCTCAGACTTTCCATGCCCAGAAGTCAGAAAGATTAGTTTTGCCTCAAATCCTTGCCACCTCACCTGGAGAGGGTCTGCGACACCATTCAGCATGACCCCCATTCTGGTCTAACCGACCCTCTCCCCATAGGACCTGTCCCCGCGTTCTCTCCTGGCCAGGGACCCTACTACCACTTGAGCCCCCTCTCCCAGGGTTGCCCACTTCATGGACAACATTTCCTCTTTTGTGTCTAAAGCTTGCTGTGTTTGCTGTACTAATCAGGGTCCCAGCAGGGGAAAATGGCGTACATACGTAGGCTGGATAATTTAAGGAAAATTTGATAAAGGGATTCTTATAAAGGGATAGTCAAGGTTTAAAGAAAAATCAGTGGGTGGTGCAGTCCTCCAGGACTGGGCACAGAAGGGCATGTTAACTGGAGCCCAGAGTGGGGACTCCATGGAGGAGGCCATCTGATGGGAACTCTGGCCTATGGTCCAGGGACAGAGCCAACCTGGGGGCCCCCCAGTCTTCAGAAATACACCCCACCATCCCTCCCCTCCTATCTTCTGACCTCCTGCGGTTGACTGCCACTGGCCTAACTCAACCAGAAGCCACCAGGCAAAGATGCCCACCGAAGCAATACACAGAGGCCACACTCCTGGCCCCAGGGCAGGGTAATGAAGGGAGATGGGGATGGGTCTGGAGGAGCAAAGAAAACTTTGTCCAAGACACTCTCCATCTTGTCCTATTTTCTTTCTTATAATCTCAGGGAAAAGGAACAGGCCTACTGTTTTATTCCAAGGGAAGTAGCACAGTTTAATGAACGGACATTTATGGGTTAATCTCACTTACCTGCTGTATGATCTTAGGCAAACCATTTAATCTATATGCATTTCAGTTTTCACAGCTGCAAAATAACGTATATTTTACAGAGCTTCTATGAGGCTGTTGTGGTGGGTATAAAGCCCATAGGATGAGGCCTATTACACAGGAAGCCTCAACAAATGGCAAATAACCTTAAGAGGCCAATCTTCCCTTGTGTGCCCTTAATCCTATCAGTACTCTCTCTCGCTTTTGCAGCTTCATTATGTCCGGGCAATTCTTCCCCTGTGTCAGCAAACATGTCTGGTCACCCCTTTTCCTAATTCTACTTTCATTCCATTCACAAAAATAAGTGCAGTGATGGGCATTCTCCTGGAGCTGACATTCAGATGCCCAGAGCCTGCTTCAGATCCTTTGCTCCCCTCTCTCTCTGTCCCTCCCCTGCTCATGTTCTCTCTCTCTCAAAAATAAGATTTTTTTTAATCTTTTTTTTTTTTTTTTTTTACATCTAAGTACCAGTAAGTTGACAGCAGGTAATGATACACACTGTCAGTGCCAGGTGCCCTTGGTAGTAGATTTCTAGGGCTGCCAAGACAGGGTGTTGCAGACTGTCTGGCTCCAACAACACAAGTATATTGTCTTACAGATCTGGAGCCAGAAGTCCCAAATCAGTGGGTCCACAGGGTCAGTTCTTTCTGAGGGCTGTGAGGGAAGGATCTATCCCAGGGCCTCTCCCCTTGGCTTGTAGATGGCCATTTCCTCCCTCTATATCTCTTCACACTGCCTTCTCTGTATGTGTGTCTTTTTAGGAGGACATCAGTCATACTGGATGAGAGCTTACCCTAATGACCTCATGTACCTCGGTCAAGACCCTCTCTCTAGATAAGGTTACAGGCTCAGGTACTAAGAGTTAGGTCTGTAGCATATGAATCTGTGGGAGAGGGACACAGTTCAACCCATAAGACTCTCTCATAACTCTTGAGTCAGTGGAGGCTCATAAAAATAAATGTGTCTAGGAGATTTTCAAGTTGGCTACCTCTCCATAGTTAATATTCTCAACAACCATTTTCTTGCCAAGGGCAAACTCTTTTCCCCTCCTCCCTTGTGATTTATTTTTTGGCTAGTGTCTATAGATGCCAAATGGATTAAAGAATTTACATGTAGTGCAGGGATGTTGACCACACTGGTCTCTTCCCTTTGTACAAGTCAGAGCAGATCCCTGGGCATCCTCAAATGAACTAACTGGCAGAGAACTCAGAGTTTCAGCCTGGACCTGTCTGTTTCTGAATCTGCTTCTGTCACATCGTTGGGTAATACTATCTGAGAGCCTTTTTTTGTCTTGTCAACACAGACCAGGGAAAGAACATTAAAACTGAGATCTCTCAACCCTATCTTTTCCACATCTTGTCCTGTGCCTCATGTCTAGAATCCCTGGTACCTACCCCAGGGCAACATGAAGAAAATACTTTTTCTTTCCAGCACTTAAAATGTTCAGGTTGATTCTCTAGCTCCAGGCTGCTGAGTCCACAGATGTTCTGTGGCAGAAGCTAATATTTGTCCAGGGCTCAAAGGTGAGTGTATCAGAGGAAGGAGGGAGAGGATGGGCATTCAGCTCCCACGACCAACATTTGCAGAGAACTATGTGCTAGAAGCAGAGCAAGGTGCATGGAAGACAGGAGCACTATGCCCTCAAGGGACTTACAGCTGCTCTGACAGACTTTTGTAGACTGTGAGGAGATTCGAGCTGAGAGGACTAGAAAAGGCAGTGACCTGGGTCTGTGGCCCTGCCTGGACTAGACCTTTTGTGTCTCACTTGAGAGATGGATCTCACAGATTGTTTTTGAGACTAAATAACCCAACCTCTGGAATGTGCTGATGCTGGTCTCTTGTATGGCCTTCCACTTAGGCCCTTTGGATCATATTGGTGATGGAATTCCTCCTGAAAGGATTGAAAACATGTACTACTCATCATCCAGGGCAAGACATTCTTTGGAAAACAGGGTATAGAGTGGGGGAAGGCAAAACATTCCCCCCTCCAGCATCCATCTGACCCTGACTCTGAGCCATGGAGGGGTCCTGATTTATGGGTGGATGGAGGGGAGGGGAGCTTACCCAGCCAAAAGGAAGCTGTAAGTTATAGTAAATAAATATAAGTTAAAGTAAAAGAGTCTGCGGGATGAGAAACTCAAAGACGGGGCTTGCCTGTTCAAAGATTGGATGCTCTTCTTCTGTATTACATTTCTTTCTCATCATTCTTAAAACTTGGTAAAATTTCAAAGATAAAGCCTGGCTCACACATTCCTGCAGGTAGTAAGAGGAAGGGCAGGTCCGTTGTCATGGAGAAGTCAGCAAGGTGAGGGCAGAGGGTCCTCTGAAGCCAGGTGATGGTGGAAGCAGTGGTAAGAGGCACGGAAGGTTCTGTGCGCTTGGATACCAGCCCCTGTGAGGGGGCCCCCGAGGCGTCAGCCAGGGGACAGGGGAAAGGGGCCATCTCCTGACTGGAGAGTCAGTAGAACATGGGTCACTGTGGTTCCATTATACACGTAAGCAATCACTTGTTTAGTCTGAGACATCCTATGCAACAGGTCAGCACAGATGTGAGAAGACAGATTCAGTGTGGACAGTGGTTCAGAGCGTAGGGGTTTGACTGCAAAGAGTGGCTCAGAGCTTCGGTTCTGGAATCAGACAGCTTGGTGTGAGGGCCACCGGCACCATTTGCTGCCTGCAAGATTGTGAGTAAATTAATTTTGCTGAGCCTCAGTTTCCTCATATAATATGGGATGATCACAGTTCCTTGTAAGATTCTTAAAAGATTCAGTGAGACAGATAATCTCACTGTGAAGTACTTAGCATCACTCATTTATTTATTCATTCATTTATTCATAACTCAAAAGTGTGTATTGATCACTTGCAATGTGCCAAGCTCTGCTCTAAGTGCCAGGATACATCAGTGAATAAAAGTAGAAAAATACCATGCTCCCCTCCCCACCATCACTAAGTTTCTATCCCTGTGCTGTTTAGAGTAAGCCCTCAAAAAAGATAACACTGTGATCTCTCTTCTACATGGAATTTTAGAATCCATACATACATACCCACCCAAGCTCCCAGACATGGAGAACCCACTGGTGGTTGCCAGAAGCTAGGGTTGAAAGGTGAGAGACATGGGTAAACTGTGTGGTTATTTTTGTTGTTGTTGTTGTTGTTTTTAGTTCAAGTAAATAGAATAAAAATAAATACACAAGAGTAAACCAAGCCAATAAGGTGCTAAATAAAATACCTACCTTCTTGCTTTCCAAGTATACTTTCATAGGACAAAAAAGACAGTGTCTTGATAAATGTCTTTATACAATGGGTTAGTGAGTGATACACTGAAATATTCTAACTATGTTGTAGTATTAAAAACATTCTGTTTAGTATCCAGTGATTTGAAAAAAAATCTTAGTTGTCAGAAAACAATAGAAAAATCTAAGGTAAAGATGCATTGAGAAATTAGAAAGGAAATCAGGAGAAGGGCATTGATAACTGTTTAAATATTATTGGTTAATTTATCACCAGGCATAGAGAGAGAAAGTAAAATGGCATGATACTAATTGTAGAAAAATGGGTATTTCTATGAAAAACAAAACCAAACCAGAAATCTGTTATCAGAGAAGCTAAGTGATTATGAATAAAATGGGAAAGGAGGAGGAAATTTTCCATGTTGGGAAGATAAGATCAAAAACTCTGAGTTTTGATGGTTATGGATAAATCTATTCAATTATTCCACAATCTGAAGTTACCACTTGTGATTAAAATACCAAATGGATAAGTGCTATTTCCTTATAGTCTTGGACCTGTACCAAGGTGAAAAGATGGGGATGTTTCAAGGTGTTTGAATGGTCTGTTCCAGTTGTGAACCAGCACTAGACCCTAGAGATGTCATTTTCAGAGGCTGATTGTCCAATTCATCTATTTTCACATCCCTTCCCTCAGCATTTGTCTTCTTTTTCCTTTGTTAGCAAAAGCAGTGACAAATGGCTTTGGAAATGAAATAGGTCGATTTTGGAGAAAAAGCTAACCTGAATTTTAGGCATATATAGTTGGAGATTAAGAAAATCTCTTAATTTAAATAAAGATTGGATATCCCTTGGAGGTTTCACTTATTCATGTATTTTATGCCCGAACAAACTCCTTTCCATTTGTTTGTGTATTTGTCCCATGCAATAAGATGCTGTCAAACACTACCAGAAATGCACTGAAAAAATGCACAATCTTTTCAGTAAATATGTAAGTATGGGATGATGAACAAATGATTGTAATGATACTTTACACCTTAAATTCTTGATTATTTCTACTGTCAAACAGTAAATTAAGGCATTTCCAATTCAAAGCAGCAAATTGTTACCTGGTAATAGTCTTTGGGTTTTGCTTTGTTTTTCCTGAAGATATTTATTTTGTGTAATTCATGCCAGAGCTGCCTCTTTTTCTTGCTCTGCATTTGACTTATGGATTGGTTAATACTATTTGAACAGGGATTAAAATGTTCTCCCTGATATTCATATATTTCCCATTTACTATGGGGCCCTCGCCTCGAGCAAACCTGAGTGGGGGTGGGGGTGGGGGACATAAGGGGCAAGCAGATTGGGATTTGAATGGCCACAGGAAGTCTCTCCATGCTTCCATTGTGACCAGCCAAGTTTCCCTGAGCTGGAGAGCATCTCTCAGATCTGTCACTCAGATGTCCCACCACTGGAGCCCAAGGAATTCTGTTACTTAGCCGAGTGTGCTTTCAAACAGCCCCCTCCAACCATCTGGCTGAACTGGAGTGAATTCTCCATAGGAGAAGTTTTGCCTCACTTTTCAATTCCGGTAGCACAGTGGCAACCAACCTATTATTCTACAGGTTCGAATGGGAAGAGCAATTAGAGAATGAGAAAATTATGCAGGACTGCAGCCTGAGAGAGCATAGAAATTAGCAATTCATTATTGGTATGGAAACCGTGACAAGGGGATTTTGAGAGCGGCAGTAGCCTGGCGGAGGCAGCCAGCCTGTAGAAGGTTCTAGCAACACTGTAATAAGCTATTTCCTAATTCAACTGAACTAAAGGCCCCCGTTGCCTTAGGAAATTGTGCAGTGCCATTTCCCTCTCATCTCAGGGCCCCTGCCATCCAGAGCCAGTCACTGTGGATGTGATGTGTGCAGGGCCTATCTGCAGAGAATTTCCATTTGTTTCTGACTTCTTTAGTTCTCTATGTGCCCTCAACCAGTCAGCACCTGTGGTCTGCTGTCTGGGAGTGCGTTATTTACTCTGAATGGGATCCTCACGCCTGCCTGGATCCTAGTGCAGCCCCTGACAAAAAAAGCCAGTCATGGGATGTCCACGTTGGCACCATTACATTCCTGGAGCCCACCCCACGTCCTGTGACCCATCCAGAAGTGATAATTATGGAAAAAGAATAGCTAACATTAATTATAGAGTAGTAACTGCTAACCTAACTTGAGTTCTTACTATGATTCTAAACATTCTGCATGTTATATTACTTGATCTTCACAAAAGTTCTGCAGCATAAGTACAGTTATGAATTCCATGTTGCAGAGGAGGAAACTGAGACCGTGGGTGTTTAAGTAACTTGCCCAAAGTCACTCAGCTGGTAAAGGGTAGAGCCAGGGTCCTTGTTCCTCACTACCACATTGTACTTTATCTAGTTTCTACCTAGGGTGGGCGTGACACCTGGTTCTCTGGTTCTGTAGGTTGCTTTAGTCTTAAGTCTGTGCAGAATCTGACTCCCACTCAGTTTTAGGAGGCTTCAGTCTAAAGCCATGTCTTTATCTGTGAAGTCTGATTCCTTACCCTGGCCTACGTGATTTTATTACTCATTTCTTTTTTTATTATTATTTTTAATGTTTATTCATTTCTGAGAGACAGAGAGACAAGGTGCAAGTGGGGAAGAGGCAGAGAGAGAAGGAGACAGAGAATCCAAAGCAGACTCCAGGCTCTGAGCTGTCAGCACAGAGCCCGAGGTGGGGCTTGAACCCATGAACCATGGGATCATGACCTGAACTGAAGTCAGACACTTACCTGACTGAGCCACCCAAATGATCCTGTTACTCACTTCTTAAAATACAATTGGGATGGTCTGGAGATCACTCACACTCATTGTTCAGCCTTTTAAATGGAATTGCCCTTTTATCTGGAGTCCTTGTGTAGACTCTTGCAGAGGTCAGTCCAACCACCTGAGGAATCTGAATGGGAATGTTGCCCAAGAGATCAGAATTCCTTTCCATCTGGCTATGGTGATTTCGTCTTCTTTATTTTACCTGTAGGTCCTTAGTGATGGCTAGTACTGTTGAGAGTGTTCAACTAGGCAGCAATGCCTTATTATACAAAAATTATAAAGCTCCAGTTCTTAGTTACATTATTCTCCATATTCTTCTGAAATTTAGACACTTACAAATGATATGTATGTAACACACACACAAGTTCTATTAGAGCATTAGGTTGATATGGACAGAGGTAGGGTGTTACATATATCTCAAAGCTGATGATCTGAGAAGATGGTAGGATGATGAAAGAAATGATATAAACACCTCAGAAGGAGCCAGAGAACAGATTCTGGGTAAAGGGCAAGTTCTCGCGACTTCTATGTATGCTTTCAAGATAGATAGGTAGATAGACAGACAGATGGAAGGACAGACGAATGGATGGATGGATGGATGGATGGATGGACGGACGGATGGATGGACAAACATATAGGCAGACAGACAAACTAGGACAAGAGTAAGTTAGCAAATGGGGAAGAGAATGCATTTAAGGTAAGCACCAACAAGGTAATGCTCTCCTTGGTGACTCCATGAACCAATGGTCACCCTCACAAGTTATTGGATAGGGAGAGATTTAAGTACCTTGTCCCTAGCAGGCCCTGTTGCCTCGGGTGAGGTCTAGGCATCTGCTTAGAGTCTCATGGCACCTCCACTTCAGTCTAGTTGGGGAGCTCTTTTCTGTTTCTTTCCAGAGGATGGAAAGGGGGGATGATCTCTTATCAGACCAGGAGAAGCTTCTCTTCCTCTACTCCAGATAGCAGAAAGTGCTGAGCACTCAGGGACAAGACAATCACCTGAGGTGCAGACACAACATAGTCTCCTTAGAGAACCAGCACTGTGTCGTTCTCAGGGATTAAAGCCAAGACTAAAATACACAGTGTCCCTGGGTGGAAAGACCCAGTGTTGTCAAGATATCAACCCTCCCTGATTCCTCTAAAAGTTCAGTGAATTCCAAATCAAAACTCCAACAGGATATTTTATAGAAATTATCACCTTGATTATAAATTTATATGGAAGAGAAACTGTTGAAAAAAAAGAAAGTATGATTCTAAGGACATTAAGAAATGTACTTGACCTAACATATATCAAAACATCCAACAAAAGTAGAGCAATTAAAACAGAAGAAATGCATGAATAGGTTGTTGAAATAAAACAGAGGAAACTAATGTTTCCTTGTATAGGCAAGAGTTTAGCTTATGGGAAAGATGGAATTTCATATGGATAGTCAAAGAATGAGCTATTTTCCCCTCATATGGAGAGCTGTTTGTCCCAACAGCATTGATCTAATAAAGCTAAACGTACCCCAGCTCCCCACCGCCAGCATCCCAATATTACTGAGAGGTGCTAGAGAACTCTGTATGTAAGATAATGATGATATTAGATGAAAATGGTTGGAAATATTTTAATGAATTTTAGAGTGAGTTAGGTCTTCTAGATAGGATACAAAGACCAAAAGTTTAAAAAAGAAGTTATTAATGTGTGAGATAAATTTGAACTCTATGCAAAAGTCATTATAGGGATGTTTAAAAGGTAAGCAACATGCTTTCAACTTGCTGAATGTCAAACATTTTCATAACAAAGTTTGGGGGGGAAGCCACAGATCAGGAGAAAATGACACAACTTATAGGAAGGATTAATATTCAGAACATATAAAAAGTACTTCTACGTGCCAAACATTGAAAAATTGACAAAGATAGGCAGTTAAGATAAGAAGGAATGCCAACAGACTATAAACATATGAAAAGTTGTTCCCTTTGACTAGTAATCAGGGAAATGAAAATTAAATCAACAATTAGCTAACATTTCATATCCAATAGACTGGAAATAATTAAACATATTGATCATACTCTTTTGTTAAGGAAATAGACACTCTCACCCACTCTTGTTGGGAGTATTCATTGCAAAGCCTTTGGGAGATCCATTTAGCAGCATTAGCGATGTTTTACATGTACACACTCATTAATCCAGAAATTCTGTATCTCAGATGTATTCCACAGAAAGACACATTTTCTTCAATATTCTTGTAAAGACATTAGGAAAGATGACCATCTTTAGAGGAATAAATAAACTGTTGATACACACAAATTGCAAAGAATGTAGATATATATATGTATCAAGCAAAAATGTTTCTAAGCCATTTTTATTTGTCTGTGAGAAAGGCCAGACAGATAACAATTCATGGAACACAATTCCCATTTTCTGAAGGGAAAACTTGCTTTGCATAAAAACATGACTGGAAGGATGGCCCCAGAGTATCTCATTTCTCTCTCTCCCTCTCCCTTTCTCCCCCTCTCCTCTCTCTCTCTCTCTCTCTCTCTCTCTCTCTCCCCCTCTTAAACCTAGAAGTTCAGCCATCTCTCCCTAACTCCTTCACACACACACACACACACACACACACACACACACCACTTGCAGAATTACATCCTAATTCAATTCTAAGCCTCTTTCCTTACTTTGCATTCTCACGGCACCCCTGTATATCCACTGCCCTCCTCTCTATCATAATTGTACATTCAAACTCTTTTTCTACACTGGCCCCCAGAAGAGAGGGACAATGTGTTGCATGCTGTGTTATATATATGGGGCCTAGTCATACGCCAGCCCCAAGGCCTAACACTATGCTTAGCACACAGCAGGCACTCAGTAAATGTTCATTGAATAACAAATAACTCCTTTGTGAAAGGCATCCTTGAAATACATTCATACATTGCTAATTAATACATAAACAAATATATTAACAGCCCATGTATGAAATGACTAACTGGAGAATAAGACATCCACATGTGACCAAGTGTTGGGCTGCATTATGAGCACCCCTCCTCCAGGAAATTGTGTGAGCATTGTGTTGTCTTCAGTGTGCAACAGAGAAAGGGGCAGCTGCTTCCCCTTACTTTACACGGACATCACTGCAAGCTTCACTCGGTGGTCTTTCTATGCCTCTGATCTGTGAAATCACAGAGGAGAAAAGACGAGGCAGGAGGCGGGCGAAGTTTTCTTTTACAGTTTATCAAGGCGAATACTGGCACATCGATTTTTATTAAAAAAAGAAGAAGAAAATGCAAGCAAAGATAATGGGGAGTTTGGGATCCAAAACACAGATAAACAGTGGAAGTAATGCAGTTCTGCTGTAAACACAGATAATGCGTGATGACCGAGAAGCCCAGTATCTCAGGGGTGGAATGAATCTGAGAGGTTATCCATTCCAGTGAAATTACATTCGTTATAGCATATAAGTCTGCAGTACATCACTTATCGCCATGGGTGAGTTTTCAGAGAGGGGTAAAGCTGTACTTGGGTGCGGGAAAGGAGTAAGGACAGGTGGGATTTGTGGAGAAAATGGGGTAAAATGAGTCCCCTTGTCTTAGTCTTAATGTTCACGCCTGCCTGCAGTCATGTTTGCGTGTGCCCCCGGTGGACAGTACACCAGCAGGCCCTACTGAGAGAGCCCTCGGACAGGAATGAGGCAGGACCACCACACACGTGCGTGACCATGTGGTCGCCGCGTGAGCTGGAATGCCCTGGGCCCTGTCTGTCTCATCACTCTCTGGAAATCTGTGAGTTGCTTAGTTCTCCAGTGCCAGGCAATGCACTGGTAGTAGGCAATCAAAGAAAGTGTATTGAATTGATAAGATTAGGTGCTTTTTTTTTTTCCATGTAGAAATAAGGAGATGGTCCTTTATTTGAAAATGGTAAATGGCTTTGGAAGATGGGGAGAAAGACAATAAGTGTGAATATCTCTTTATCTCTGAATTGCTCTTTGGGATTTGGAGTATGATATTTGCCCTGCTTGATAAATAAGACTGGAGACCTAGGGACTCAATAGAAAGCGAGTCTTAGGCTCATTATTACTCTACTCGTAGGGGATTATTGTGTATCAGTAGTTTCCCATTGGAAGGGAATGAGTAGACAGAAGGCAGGGAAGCAAAAAAAGTGATTCCACATTCTTCTGTCATGCATACTGTATTTTTCTCAATAAGCTTTCTTCAATTTTGTGGTTCTGCCCTCAGTCCTAGTCTCTGGGAATTCCCTCCATCCAGGCGGGGTCTGTTGAAAGTGCAGGCCTGGCCCTGAGCAGTGGCATCCAGCTTTTGGGAGAGGAGCTGGAGGTGAAGGACAAGGAGAAAAAATATCCAGAAGTTCAAACACAGACTCCACAGCCATATGCAGTGACTTGCCAAGGGGCAACTGTGAGATGCTCTGTGATGAAGGGGCCCTGATTTCGGTGGACATCTATTCTATGCTCTCAGTCATCTCTGACCAAGACATTTTTGTTTGATGAACGCAGTCCATGTTTTGGTGTTGGGCATGTGTGTGTGAGCACCCGTCTTCTGCCCCTAAGAATTTAGCTGCTAGTCTATTCAGGCTTCTGTGTATTCTCCACCAGAAATGACATCACCAGATGGTAACAATTTTTAATTGAACAGATATTCTTTAAAAATGAAGATCCCCAGGCATATGTTAAGTAGGGCCTGCTAATACACAAAACTTGAGGAATGTTCTGTCTCAAACAAGGTCACTTTGAATACCAATCCTATTCTCATGCATCTTTCTCTGGCCAGCTGCATTTAGCCTTGACCTAGTAGCATAGTTGTACTATAAGGGACTTAAGACTGTTAGGTCTGATCCTCTCCTTTACACTTGAAGGAACAGAGGCCCAAGAAGGCCAAGTGACTTACTTACCCGGGGTCATAAAGTGATCTAGGACAAAGGTAGACTGGACCTCCAGTGTCCCGAAGCATGAAGCCCCATGACACTCCACTTGCCTCAGGCAGTCTCCATATCCTGCCGGTGCTCAGTTCATCCTCTGGCTGTAACAAGCCCCTCTTGCCGGGCTGAATCTAAACGTAGACATACTTTATTTCATTTCCACTGCACTTTTTCCATGTGGCCCTTTCTATAATTGGTCCTCAGCTAGAAGAAAAAAATGTATGCTGGTGTCAGGGGGTAAACCCTCGGACTGTTCCAAAGTTAGCTTTCTGCCCACTGCCTTTTTCAGCTCCAGAGCCAAGTAAATCTAGGACAAATGCTCTATGAATCACTGATGGGGTCTGTAGAGAAGGATGTTTCCAGGACCTCAGAGGCCTGGCTTAAGAAATGCAAGTCAATTTAGGAAAAGAGAAAAGCTGCCACTTTTCAAACCAGTACTTTGTCCACCCTCTGAGTCTCTGATCCACAAGCACAATATTAACTCGAACAAGCATGATCCTCTCCGCTTCACCTGCCTTGCCATCTCAAATCCCCAACCAGCAGCGTGTCACATTTGAGGGCCAACACCGTTTGGAGGCAGAAGGCAAGACTACAAAAGAATAAGAATAACAAGCCGAGGAGAAGCCAGCCAGGTGAGAGAGACACTCTGTAATGGAGAGGAGCACTGGAGTTACGGGCAAGAAGTTCATGTGTATCACAGAGTCTCATTTCCCTGCCATGTTCCTGCCCATGGCATAGGTGTGTGCTACTGTGAGTACATAGGTTGAAAGGGCCAAAAGGAACTAAAGGCACTGAACTCAACTTATAAATCCTTGGGATGAAGAAAGCAAGGCTTCAGAATCGGAAGCGAATCAGCCATTCGAGAAATGCAGGACCAGCATTTACACTTGTGCTTTGAGCCTGTACTGGATCCTCCTGAGGGAAGCAGGTACTACCGTGGTGGTGGTGGTGGCGGGGGGAGTCATCCTAAACCCTCCCAGCTCTGTTGCGCAGTGCTTTGTATAAGTAGTGAAGACACTGTGAACCCTGTGCCTTACCTAGTGTTGTCCTGGGTGCTCTTTCCATGCACTGAGTGTTCATTTATTCTTCCCCAATAGCCTATGTTAGGGACGTTAGTATCCCTGTCTAACAAATGAAGAGCTCTGCAAAGTTAGAAATCTTTCCCAGTATGCATGTGTGTAAAGGAGAAAAGCCTGCATTCAAATCGTGATCTCTCTGTCCTAGAATCCATAGTCTAAATCATTAGGCTAATTATCTCTGGCAGTGTGTTTGCTCTACAAGAACTTGCAGACCCTTTTGGCAGCCATGCTTTGGTGCTCTCAGAGTAATTCAGAGGGCCAAGGCTTTCTGGCCAACGTGAAGGGCATTTATGGTGCTGTGGAGTATAGTGTTTATTCTCTCCCTCTACTCTCCTGTCCTCCTTCCCTTTATCTTCTTCACTTTCTTCTTTCCTTTTTGTCTATCCCCCTACACCAATTTGATGCTTCCCATGACCCCAAACAATATTGTTGAAACCACTATTTGATTCCCTGTGTCAAAAGGTTTCCTATTTGGGGGCACTCTCTTTTGGCCATTTCATACTCTTTGCTTATCAGAACTTTCTTTCAAGGATCCAACATTCACAACAAAGTATAAATGGTTGCTAAGTCTCATAAAGGAGGTGCCAAAAATTGCCCATATAGAAATATCACCCAAGACCACACTGAGGCCAAGACCACAGAAGAAATCAGGTCAAAGTGGAGATTAAGACACCGAGGAAAGGAGTCAGTCGCCAGGAAGAACTGAGGGTGTCATCACAGTCAAGAAGAGGCTGTGGGAACAAGAGATAGTTGGTAGACTGAGCACAAGAACTTCTTCAGCTGACTTTTAAAACCACCAGCTAGCAATGCTCTTTCTTCTCCCAAGGCTTCCGCCTACAGCCCAGCCCAGGAAATGACCACGTGGCCTTCTTTCCATGCCCCCACTCACCATCTTTGGTTAGCTGATCTGGATTCCTGATCTATGTCCTGCCCAGCCTGCCATGATTGATTTATCCAGACCCTGGACAAGGAGTTCTGTGGACACCTACTGCTCTCCACCTCCTTCCTCACCACAAGAAATTGTATGGGGGCATCAGACCCAGAGGTGGACATTCCCAGATGTAGTCTCAGAATCTGTAGTTTCTCATTCTTGGGGTAAACAGAGAGGCTCAGGGAAATTCATTCCAAGCCACAGAATTATAGAAACAGCCAGTGCCATTGAGGACCATCTCTCCCCATTCCTGTTTCATTAGCTCAGCTCCAAATGACTTAACTAGAACAGACAAAGGCTCATTAAAATATCATGTTGGATGAGATGTAATTCTCAGAGTAATGTTAACATCAAAGAAGCAATTGGGAGGCAGCGCTGCTCTGGTCCTGCAAGTGAGGAGGTATTTTGCAAGGTAGGCAGTCTTCTTACCAATGGGTTTGGATGCCGGGTAGAGAGAAAATGGTTATGGACGAAGAGGCTGTTGCTGTGAGGGTCGAAACTCCATGTTGACTAAACCCAGCCCTATCTAGTCAGCTCTATTCTCCAAATATTTGGCTTCTCAAAATGTAATTCTTTTTTAAACCTTAATCTACTAATTACATCTTCTTTAAATGGACTCTTCAGCAATTCTTCCACACAAATCAACCAACCACTTCTAAGAGAAGCTGCCAAATTAGCTTTAGAGTCTGGCAGAGTCATCTTCCCTGTAGAGAAGACCAGTCAGTCGTGAAGCAGTATGGGAAATAATCACCAAGGCAAAGGAATTCCAGAGGCAGCTAGTTTGGTGTAGTATAAGCAACCTTGCCTCAGTTAGAGCTAACTTTCAGTACTGGCTCACTCACTATACTGGGTTAAACATTGCACCCCCAAACTTTATGTCTGCCCAGAACCTCAAAATGGGACGTTATTTGAGAATAGGGTCTTTTCATACATAATTAGTCAAGATGAAGCCATCATACTGGATTAGGGTGGACTATAGTGAGTGATGACTTGTGTCCGTATAAAAAGAGGAGAAGGACATATAGACATATCGAAGGAACAAGGGCCGTGTGAAGGCAGAGGCAGAGATTGAAATGATGCACTTCAAAGAAAAAATGCCAAAGGTTGCCAGGAGCCACCAGAAGATAAGAAAAGACAAGAAAGGATTCTTCCTTAAACCCTTCCAAGTAAGCATGACCCTTTCAATACTTTTTTGAAATCTAGTATTAAGAACTGTGAGAGTACATTTCTGTTGGTCTAAGCCACCAAGGTTGTAGTAAGTTGTTACGGCAGTCCTGAAACAGTGATATAGTCCCTCATTAGCTGAGGAAACTCAAAGTAGTTTCTTTTCCTCTCTAGTCTTCAGTGACTTTATCTAGGCCGGACTTTAGGCCTATATGTGTGCTATGTTACATAATCACTCTATTTCCTCATCTTAGAATGAGAATAATATAACTTATTTTTTTGAATAAAGAGAATTAGTGTTTACATGTGTGGAACACTTAGTACATCATAAGCACTTACAGGCATCTCACTAAATATTTGTTACCTATTTTTATAACCTGACTTGATCTGAAAAGAAGTTGAGATGGGTTAAACAAATCCTTGCCACAAAGCATGACACATTTGCACAGAACTTGATGCTAAGGTTCCCAACATCGAGTGCAAAAAGGGAAACATGACATTTTGTGTAACTAACAGAACCACAGGGCAAATGATCACAGGTTTGTCCTGGCAATCTTCGGGAAGATATTAGTGGGCCCGACTGTACATTCCCATGGGCCCAAAGTTTTCCTTTACATGTTCCCAGATTTGATTTAGCCTCATAGTTTATTAAATGTCTTGTATTGTGTACAAGGCTCCCAGTAGCAGAAATAATGAAAAACCTGATTTCTGTCCAGAAAGAGCTTCTAGTCCAATAGTAGGGTACTGAATGGAGGTCATTCATACAAGCCTACAAGACCCTGACCTAAGGCAGAATAGTATTATGTCCTCTGTCCTTTGAAGGTTGAAAGGATGATAGATAAATCAATAATGTTCTGAAACAACACAAACCCATTGTCTTAACTTATAGCCAGGGGACACATTTCTCACCAAGTAGTGGCTGCTCCAAACATCTCACCTCCTGCCCCCAGTGTAATGCCCAACTAGGGGAGTTTGAAGGATAAGGGGTTTCATTTTCCTGAAAAATCTACTTGAGGATTTCCATTTCTAGGGATTGAAGTGAAAAACAGTGTGCTAAGTGGTGGGAATATACTGGTGGGTAAAAACAGATAAGATCCTCCCTCTGATGAAGGTTATACTCCAACAGGGGACAGACATAAGTTCATCATCAAATCAAAGGATAAAAATGTTCTATACTATAAAAACAAATAATCAAGAGAATTTTTTTAGGGGAGGTCCAGGGAGTTTGTCATGAAGAAATGATGTTTGAGCTGAGATCCAAAGGGTGAATAAAATTTATCTAGGTAAGTAGGGGAGAAAAGAACATACCAAATAGAATGTACAACATGTACAAAGGTCCTGATATGGACAGAGCTTCACTAGGAAAGAGGACTGAATAGAAGCCAGTATCAGTGTTTTGGAAAAAGCAAGGCAAGTCTTGGAGGGAAGATGAGGCTTGAGTTAGAGGCCAACAAAACCATGCAGGAGTTTGTCAGTCACGTGAAGGTTTTTTAAAAAATAATTTTCTTTTTTATGTTTACTTATTTATTTTGAGAGAGACAATGAGAGTGAGCATGAGCAGGGGAGGGGCAGAGAGAGGGGGAGAGAAAGAATCCCAAGAGGCTCTGTGCAGTTAGTGCAGAGCCTGCCATGGGGCTTAGTCTCACCAACCATGAGATCATGACCTGAGCCAAGATCAAGAGTTGGACGCTTAACTGATTAGGCCACCCAAGTGCCTAAAAAAACCCAAGGGTTTTTTTTTGTTTTTTTTTTTTTTGTTTTTTTTTTGTTTGTTTGTTTTTATCCCAACAGAAGCCATTTGTGAGTTCAGAAGTTTGCTGTGCAGTGTGGTCTGTGGATCAGCAACATGAGCATCACCAGGGAACATGCTAGAAAGGCAGTATCTCAGGTCTACCCCACACCCACTGCAATGGACTCTGTTTCCCAGGTGTTTCTCTGGTGTGCATAGTAAAGTTTGAGAAGCCCTGTAGGAATTGCCAAGTGTGGAAATCAACTCAAAACACTTGTGTTATTAAGTATATGTGTATGTGTGCATGTATCAGGGAGGGAGGATAATAAATCCCATCAAACCTGGTTAATGGCAGCACATATCATTATGTTGTTGTTCTACGTACACTTTCCTTAAGAACAATAACTGCAGAGCTCTCCCGTGCACTTGGGACGGTGCTCAGTATGTTCAAGATGCTCCATGATCAGTGTGTGACCTGAAGAAGTCTTTCTCCATGGTGGCCCCTGTGAGGCACTCAGACACGGTGCATGGGTGGGGCCGGTTCCTACTTCTGAAAGACATCTTTAGTCAGTCAGGCTCCTTTCTACTCTGAATTTAGACATGGCCTGAGACTCCCCACACAGTTCTTGAGTGTATACCAATTGATCTGATTAGACACACAACATCAAATCATCCTGCCACCCCTCATTTCTCTGAGCAAGGCATGAAAACGAATTTCAGTAACAATCAATATTTCTGAAGATTCAGATAAACTTGCCCAGGATCCTTTTGGCTTGCAAGCCCAACTGCTTGGCCACAAGAGGCAGTGGTGGTCACACAACAGGATCGCCAACCAAAAGAAGGAGGGAGAATCGATCCCAGCTCTGCGAACTTGCTTCTCCCAGAAACACCAGTGGGTCTCTCAGGAAGGAACCGTGGAGATACCTCCAAGAAACTATTTATTCTTTTGAATCATCAGAGCTGCCTCTGAGTCTGCAAGAAAGGATGACTGGAAGCTGTTTAGAAAGACAACTTAGCAGCTGGACAACTTCAGCTACCACAGGCTTAGACAGAGATGGAAAAGCTGTCAAACACCACAGAATTAATCCCCACTCTGAGCCAGGCAAGATTCCCAGTCTCTTGAGTAGCCAGCTTCATTTTTCCCTCAATTGTTCACAAAAGAACAGATGAATCTTTCTGTCCACCAAAGCACGTGTAGAGGTGAATGATAAAACTGTATTTGCCACCATCTGTGCCAAATCCAATACTTGGTCAGTCCTTTCAAGAGCAAGCATTTTTCTGGATGCTCAGATACATGACTGGAATCAAATGAGATTGATTGTGTGCTCGAATGAATCAACTTCAGTTTTTTAGAGTTATATAGACTTGTCCTAGGTCAGTATCAGGAGTATTCATTTGGTAGATTCAACAAGACCACTGGACACTCCTCTCTTTGAGTTTCCTTTCAGTGAGGGGGCAAGCAAGAAGCTCAGGACACAGATTGAGTCCTAAACATCTTTGCTGCATAATTAAGTAACATTTTATTGATCTATATGACATCAGCCAAGACAAATAGATGGTTTTAGAATGTGAGAAAGAACCAATAAGGCACAGTCAGCAATACAGTACATAGCAATACAGAACATAGCATAGTTTACTGGTAAGTACAATGTTGCTAAGAGGAGGAGGAGGGGAGACTTGAGATAAATGTTGATGAATGAAAAGAAAAACAAAAAGTTGAGGGGTGCCTGGGTGACTCAGTCAGTTAAGCATCCAACTTCAGCTCAGGTCATGATCTCACAGTTAGTGAGTTCAAGCCCCGCGTCGGGCTCTGTGCTGACAGCTCGGAGCCTGGAGCCTGCTTCTGATTCTGTGTCTCCCTCTCTCTCTGCCCCTCCCCGGCTTGTGCTCTGTTTCTGTGTCAAAAATAAATAAACATTAAAAAAATTTTAAAGTAATAATAAAAAGTTGAACTGTTGAACTAGTCATCCATTAGGTATCTAGGTAACTAGCCTCTTTGAACATGTTCAGAAAATCCTAGTTGACACTGCACCTGGCATCTTGATCAGTCTTTTCAGGGAGATAGTCAAAGATGGGTCAGGTTGGTATATCTTGAAAGAATGATCATTCAAACAGGTAAAGACTTCTTTCCAAACACCAGAATTCCCAAGTTAGTTCTTTCTCTGCAATGTTCAGAAAGGTTTACTCTGGATCACAAAAAGGTAGCAACTAATTCCAGGTTTCATATCTGAGCACTATAACTTCTATATTCCCCTGGGAATTATTCTGCTATAGTGTTATTTTATGACTATGTTCAGTTTTATGCATGACATGAAAACCTAACTTTGAGCCTCCACATTCCATGCTGCTGATTCAGTGTATTTTATACATCAGTTAACTCCTCTGGGGAAAGTACTATTGAGATATATTTCTGTGTGAGAGAGCTATGATTTTGTTAATATATACAAAGCCCATTGCTGAACAAAATTCATGTGTCGGAATGTGTTTATTATGCATCCTTGGCATGGGTGTAAGTCTCTTTATACAATAAGGAACGTGTCACTTTATTCATTTGCTTGTTTCTTTATTGATATAGTAACTTCCGTGTGACATTTCTATTTTTAATTATTTAAAATATTTTTTAAGTTTATTTATTTTGAGAGAGAGAGGGAGGAAGTGCACGTGCAAGCAGGGGGAGGGGCAGAGAGAGAGAGAGAGGAGAGAGAAAATACCAATCAGACTCTACATGCTGTCAGCACAGAATCAGACACGGGGCTGGAAGCCATGAATGGTGAGATCATGACCTGAGCTGAAATCAAGATTCAGATGCTTAACCAGCTGAGCCACTCAGGTGCCCCTCTATTTTAATGTTTTGAGGAAACATCATACTGTTTTCCACAGTAGCTTTACCAATTTACATTCCCACCAACAGTGCACAAGTGTTTCTTTTTCTCTACATCTTTGCCAACACTTGTTATTTCTTATCCTTTTGATTCTAGCCATTCTGACAGGTGTGAGCTGGTATCACATGGTTTTGATTTACATTTCCCTGATGATTAGTGATGTTGAGCATCTTTTCATATGTCTGTTGGCCATGTGTATGTCTTCTTTGTAAAAATGTCTATTCAGGTCCTCTGGCCATTTTTAAATTGGATTGTTTGTTGTTTTGGGTTTGAGTTGTGTATGTTATTTATATAGTGTGGGTATTAATTCCTTATCAAATGTATCATTTGCAAGTATCTTCTCCCATTCAGTAGGTTGCCATTTCATTTTGTTGATGGTTTCCTTTGCTGAGAAAAACCTTTTCATTTTGATGTAGTCCCAGTCATTTATTTTTGCTTGCCAGAGGAGACGTATCTAGAAAAATGTTGCTATGGCCAATATCAGAGAAATTGTTGCCTGTGCTGTCTTCTAGGATTTTTATGGTTTCACGTCTCAAATTTAGGTCTTTAATACATTTTGAATTTATTTTTGTGTATGGTGTGAGAAAGTGGTCCAGTTTTATTCTTTTGCATGTAGCTGTCCATTTTCCCAGCACCATTTATTAGAGACTCTTTTTTTTCCATGTGATCCAATAATTCCACTACCAGGTATTTAGCCCTAAAAAATGATACTAATTCAGAAAGATATATGCACTCCTATGTTTATTGCAGCCTTATTTACAATAGCCAAGCTATGGAAGCAACCTAAGTGTCTATTGATAGATGGAATTGGTAAGAAAGATGTGAGATACACACACGTGCATGCATGTTCACGTGCACACACATACACATACGTACACAGTGGAATATTATGCAGGCATAAAAATGATGAAATCTTGCCATTTGCAACAACATGGGTGAGCCCAGCGGATACTATGCTGAGTGATACAAGTCAGACACAAAGACAGCTACCATATGACTTCATTCATATGTGGAATCTAAAAAACAAAACAAATGAATAAACAAAAATCAGAATCAGACCTATAAATACAGAGAATAGACTCACGTTTGCCAGAGCAAAGAAGTATGGGTAAAATGGGCAAAGGGGAGGGGGAAGTACAGGCTTCTAGTTATAGAATGATTGGGTCACAGGAAGAAAGAGCACAGCCTAGGGAATATAGTCAATGATACTGTAATCGCATTGTGGGGTGACAGATGGTAGCTATGGTTGTAGTGAGCATAGTGTAACGTATAGAGACGTTGAGTCACTGTGTTGTACTTTTGAAGATAATGTAACATTATCAATGATACTCAACAAAAAAATATTTAATGCGAAATAAAACAGTAACATTCAGTTTATTTTTTTCTAGCTTTATTGAGATGTAATTGACATATAACATTGTGCGACTTCAGGGTGTACAGTGTGTTGTTTTGATACACCTATATATTGTGATGTGATTACTATAGTAGGGTTAGTTAACACCTTCCATCAACTCATATAATTACGCCTTGGTTTGGGGAAGAGGCAAGGGAGAAAGGGGCCTCTTTGGCAGTATCTTGCACAGCTTGGGAAACATGGTGCTCACTCACATGATCTTTTTTTCTCCCATAATGGAAACCATAGTCTGAGAAAAATCTCTCTTGTCCTGAACTGTGCTGCCCTAGGGGAGAGGGGATCTGGGAAAAGTCTCTAATGCGTCCAAACTCATGTTTTTTGTGCTCCATTGGAGTGCTGAACTTTTGCATTGGGAACCTGGATTTCTATAAAGGCTTTCTTGTCTGTGGGTGATTGCCTAAGACAGTGTTTTCCAGAGGCTCCTGGACTGTACCTGACTGAGGCTGGAGTTCGTTCATGAGCCAGTTTGGGGCTCGCTCCTTAGGCCAAGGTCCATATGTGTATTACCCAATACATGGGTAGGGGATATTCCTCCTGGTGCACTTGGCATATGGTTGATGCCACAACCCTCACAATGACACTTTGGGCTGTGGATGGATGCCAAATTTTTGTTGTTGAGTGGGGCACGTGGTGAGGGATGTCTTATTCAGTCATATAGACATAACCTGGCAGTTCATTTTCAAAGTTGGGCAAAGCAGTTATAGATTTCAGACAGTGAGAACATCTGGATGCGGTATGGAATTTAAATGAATTGTTTGAAATTCATCAATGCAATGGTTTTAATGAGGGGGAGGGTGAATAAAGAAGGCTTTCTTTTATTTAGTTCACTTCCTTGAAATGGAGATCTAAAGCTGCAGTGCCATGATGTATATTTTAAGTAGTAGATAAAAGCAAATATAATCCAAGAAATAATATTCTCATTTCTGATCAGAATAGAATAGGGAAAAGGCATTTAGATCTGGGCTCCTCTCCTTGACAAACATAAATATTCATGGAAAAGTGGCCAGGGTGGCAAAATATCAAGAAACTGCATTATGTGAGAAATAACAGAGGGTAGTTAGCCCTTCCTCCCAGTTTAACCTTGGGAGGAAGTCTTCAGGGAAGTGTCTTTGAATGATTGAAAAATTACTTGTGGAAGCAAATTCATTCTTTGTTTTTCTAAGAGGGCAGAAGCCATAAGAAAGTAAGCACAATGGTAGAGTTTTCCCATTATTAGAACTGCCCAGTGTTTGAATCAAGAGTGGCAGAAGCAGAACAAGATGAGACATGGCAGTAGCAAGAACCACCTGGGACAAAAAAAGAAAAAAAGGGAATTCGGGCAAAGGAAGCAGAACCGAGTTCTTTTTCATGATTCAAATTCTTTAGATAAAGGGAACCAAACCAGGAGAGCTTTTATAATAATAATAATAATAATAATAATAGACTTTATTTTTAAGAACAGGTTTTGATGTAACAAAGAATTGTAAAGATAGTACAGGATTCCTATATGCCCCATACCCAATTTCCCCAATTACGCTATATAATATTTTGTATATTGTAATAATATATATTATTAATTAACCATATATAATTTATTTAATACATAAAATTATGTATAACATATTATATATTATTATAGCTTAAATGGTACATTTGTTGCAACTATTGAACTCATGTTGATACAATAGTATTGACTAAAAGGCCATACTTATTTCAAATTTCTTTAATTTTGCCTAATGCCTTTCTAGGATCCCATCCAGGATCCACATTACATTTATGTGTCCTATCTTCTTAGACTCCTCGTGGCTGTGGAAGTTTCTCTTGTTGTCCTTGTTTCAGTGACGTTGACAGTTTTTATTAATTTAAAAAATTTTTTTTGTTTATTTATTTATGAGAGAGAGAGAGAGAGAGAGAGAGAGAGAGAGAGAGACAGCATGAGTGGGGGAGGGGCAGAGAGAGACGGAGACACAGAATCCAAAGGAGTCTCCAGGCTCTGAGCTGTCAGCACAGAGCCCGACACAGGGCTCGAACTCATGAACCATGAGATCATGACCTGATCCAAAGTTGGACCTTTAACCGACTGAGCCACCCAGGTGCCCCGACCTTGACAGTTTTGAAGAATATTGGTCAAGTATTTTGTAGGATGCCCCTGAAAGAGGATTTATCTGTTGTTTTTCTTGTAATTAGACTAGGCTTATGGGTTTGAGAGAAAGTCCCACTTTCAACAGATCTTATCAAGGGTATATATAATCAACATAGCTTAGCTACTGTTGATGTTTATTTATCTCAGTCTCTTGATTGGGATGTTGTTCGTCAGATTTTCCTCTGTGAAGGGAAAACTCTTGCCATACTCTTTGGGGGGAAGTCACTATGAAAAGTTGTCACTTAAGGAGTGGGGATTTATACTCTCCCCTCTGGAGAGTATCTACATAATTCATTTGGAAGGCTTCTGCAGGGGAAATTTGCTCTTTTCCATCAGTTATTTATTTATTCAGTCATTTATTTATGTTGGCATGGGTTTGTGGATATTTATTTTCTACTTTGGGTTATGATCCCAATTACATTACTCAGTTTATTTTGTTGCTCAATTTGTTCTGTCTTCGACCACTGGGAGCTCTTTCATTTGGCTCCTGTGTCCTTCTGACAATGCCCCCCATCATTTGGGGTTTTTATATTTTTTTAATTTTTTGAGCACTTTCTTACTTTTTGTCTCATCAAGGTGCTACAGGCTTACCTTGTATAATTACTGACCAAATAGTAGAATCATCCATTTCTCCCAGGAGTCCTGGTATCTTTTTTTCATGGAGAATGGTATTGCAGACCAAAATCTGGGTGATGTTACTTCTTGGCCATCTCAGCCAGCAGAGCAAGGAAATATATGCATGTGTACTAAACCACATGTATACGTTTATCCATTCGTATTTCTATATGTAGCCATCTGAATGTCTATCACTACTCAGTTCGTGCTGATGTCTTCTGCTTTAATTACCGCAAGGATCAGTCCAGCCTCCCTGCCCCTTGCTTATCTGTAATCCCCACTGAAACAGTGAGAAAACTGGCCGCCACTGTCCACTAACCATTTGTTTAATTTTTCAATTCCAGTATCTGAATTGTTCCTATGCACCCCATAAGAACCAATTTTGTCTGCTAGAGTACAGAGCTATGTACATTCCATTTGCCTTTAGACTTAGAGACCCCAGTTACAGACTCCAAAGTTACATACCGTTCCCTCTCTCCCCTTCAGTGAAGTAGTTCCATATATTTTTGATACAGTTAGATTCTCTTGTCACAGTCTTGAATTTTTCCCTAGCATTTCTTGACTTCTTAATTTAAAAAAAAATGCCTACATGAGGATTTACCCTTTATGCTATAAAATTCTGTGGGCTTTGGAAATAATGTCATGTATCCACTATTACAGTATTTTTTTTGTGAGTTTATTTATTTATTTTGAGAGCTACAGAGACAACATGAGTTGGGGAGGGGCGAGAGAGAGAGGGAAAGAGAGGGAGAGAATCCCAAGCAGGCTCTGCACTGCCAGGGCAGAGCCCAGTGTGGGACCCGAAACCATGAAGCCCTGAGACCATGACCTGAGCCGAAATCAAGAGTCGTACGCAGTCATCCAGGCACCCCTCTAATACTACAATATCTTAGAGAATATTTGCACTGCCCTAAAGATTTGCTGTGTTTCACCTCTTTAACCCACTATCCCTCCCACCAAAACCCAGGAAACCATACACATTGTTTGTCATTTACAGAATGTCATGGTTGGAATCATACAGTGTGTAGCTTTTTCAGGCGGGCTTCTCTTGCTTAGCAATATCCATTTAAGGTTCATCCATATCTCTTTGTGGCTTCATAGTTCATCTGTTTTTCTCAGTGAATAGTATTCCATTAAGAACAAAACAGTTTCTTTATGCATTCACCTATTGAATAACATCTAGGTGGCTTCCAGTGTATGTCGATTATGGATAAAGCTGCTGTAAACAGTGACTTTTAGGTTCTTCTGGTGACTGGAATTTTAAGTAAATTAGGTGAAACCTAGAAGCATGGTTCCTGGATTGTATACTAAGGGTCTGCCTCGTTTTTTTAAAAAACTGCCAAACTGTTTTCTAAAGGAAGAGTACTGTTTGTCATTTCTACCATCAAGAATCCATCAAGAATCAGATGCTTAACTGACTGGGCCACACAGGCGTACCCATGAATCATGCTTTTTTGTGTCGCACCTAAAAACTCATCATCAGGGCGCCTGGGTGGCTCAGTCAGTTAAGTGTCCTGGGTTTTGGCTTGGGTCATGATCTCACAGTTCAGTTTGTGAGTTCAAGCCCCACTTCCCGCTAAGTGCTAACAGTGCAAATCCTGTTTGGGATGCTCTCTCTTCTTCTCTCTCTGCCCTTCCCTCTGCTCTCACTCTCTCTCTCAAAAATAAATAAATGAACTTAAAAAAACCCTCATCACCAAATCCAACATCACCTAGATTTTCTACTATATATTCTTCTAGAAGTTCTATAGGTTTGCATTTTACATTTAGATCTACAACCCATTTTGAGTTAACTTTTGTGAATGATACAAGGTTGTTCCTAAAAGTCTTTTCTTTTTCTTCATTTTGGATATCCAGTTTTTCCAGCACCATGTATTGGAAAGACTACCTTTCCTCCACTGAATAGCCTTTGATCCATAGTTCAGTTGACTACATTTGTGTGGGTCGATTTCGGTGCTCTATTCTGTTTGTTGACATACGTGGCTTTTGTTTCACCAATGCCATACCATCTTGATTATGGTAGCATCAAATATATATAGCTCGAAGTACTTTCGTAAGTTCTGTAGTGCCAGTCCTCCAAGTATGTCCTTCAGTGTCTTACTGGCTGTCTTGGGCCTTTTGCCTTTCCACGTAAACTTGAGAATAATTTTGTCAATATCTGTCATGCAGTTTGCCTGGATTTTTTATTGTTACTGCATTGAATCTTCAGAAGAAATCTTGGGAAGAATTGACATTTTAAAATATTGAGTCTTTCTATCCATGAGTACAGAATGTATCTCCATTTATTTTGATCTTATTTTATTTCTCTTTCCAGAGTTTTGTAGTTTTCTGAAGCATATAGACCTTGTACGTATTTTGTTACATTTATAACTGGATAGTTCTTTTTTTTTTTGTACTATTGTAAATGGTGTTGTGCTTTTAAATTTTAAAATTCCAATTGTTCATAGCAATTGAGAAATTGCGTTGGTGTCAGAGAGACAGAGAGAGGGAGGGAGGGAGGGAGGGAGAGAGAGAGAGAGAAAAGGAGAAATGAGATTTTAAAGAATTGGCTCACCAAACTGTGGGGCTGGCAAACCCAAAATCTGTAGGGCAAGCTGGTAGGTTAGAAATTCAGGTAGGAGTTAAGATTGCAGTCTTGAGTCCAACCTTTGCAGGGCAAAGTAGGCAAGCTGGAAACCCAGGTAGAGTTTCTGTGTTGCAGTCTTGAGACTAAATTCCTTTTTTTTTCTGGAAATCTCAGTATGTGCTCTTTAGGCCTTCACCTGATTGCATCAAGTCCACTCACATTATAGAGAGTAATGTTCTTTACTCAAAGTCTACTAATGTAAATGTTAATCATATCTTAAAAAAATATCTTCATAGCAACATCTAGACTAGTATTTGGTCAAACAGCTGGGAACTAAAGCTTAGCTAAGGTGACATATAACATTATCCATCATGTTAGTGTGCCCTTTGATTCTGTTTTCTGGAAGAGATTTTAGAGAATTCATATCTTCTCATTCTTAAATGCTTGATTTTGTTCTCAGATGCATATACACTAGAGGTTTATGGCTTTTTAGATAATTGAGCCTTTATTATTATCTTTATCCTTGATAATTATTTATCCCTGATAAGTTTTCTTACTCTGAAGTATGCTTTGTCTGAAATTAATATAGCTAATTCACATTCTTTTTAAAATTAGTCTTAGTATGGTATATTTTTCTCCACTCCCTTGCTTTTAATGTATCTATATCTTTATGTTTAAAGTGGGTTTCTTGTAGACAACATAGCATTGGGTGTTGGTTTTTAATCTGCTATGACAATTTTTGCTTTTTAATTGATAATATTTAGACTCTTCACATTAAAGGTAACTATTGATCTAGTTGGGCAATATTTACTATGGTTACAAACTGTTTTCATTGCACTTTTAGGTTTCTTTCCTTATCTTCTTTTTTTTCTTGTGTTTTCTGGTTTTAAGTGAGCACCTTATATACTTTCATCTCTTATCATATTAATTATATTTCTCTCCCCCAAAAACTTAGTAGTTTCCCTGAAATTGTAAATATATATTTACAACCAACCTAAGTCCACTTCCAAATAAAACTATACTGCTTCTCAGATGGTACCTGATAACATATTATTCCCAGTTCTTCCTTCTCATCCCTTATAAAAGTGCTATCATTCATTTTACTTATCTACATGATATACTCATGCAATACATGGTTATTATCATCTTGAACAGTTATCTGTATGATTAATTTAGAATAAATAAGATTTTTTTTCATTTATTCATCCTCTGATGCTTCGCCTTGTTTATCTAGGTCCTTATGTCTGAGCTATATCATTTTCCTCATCCCTGAGGACCTTCTTTTAACATTTCTTGTAAGGCTGGTTTGCCTGTGATGAATTACCACAGTTATTGTTTGTTTGAGAGTTTTATTTTTCTCACTTTTGAAGGCTGATTTTACTGAATATAGAATTCTAGAGCAGTAATTTTTTTTCTTTCAGCACTTAAAATATTTCACTCCACTCTCTTCTTTATATGGTCACTTATGAGAAATCTGCTACCGTTTTTTTTTTTCTTTTCCCTCCAAAGATATGATGCTTTTTGCTCTGGCTTATTTCAGCATTTTCTCTTTGTTTCTGGTTTTCTGAAATTTGAGTATGATATGCCTTATTGTAGAATTTTTATATTTATTTTGTTTGGTGTTCTCTCAGCTTTCTGGATCTATGGTTTTTTGTCTGTCATTAATTATATAGAAAGTTCTCAGCCATTATTACTTCTGTACTTATTCTGCTCTGTATTCTTTCTGTTCCTTTTGGTATTCCAATTAAGCACATTTTTTTTAATGTTTATTTAGTTTTCAGAGAGAGAGAGAGAGTATGAGCAGGGAAGGGGCAGAGAAAGAAAGGGAGACACAGAATCCAAAGCAGGCTCCAGGCTCTGAGCTGTCAGCACAGAACCCGGCGCAGGGCTCGAACCCACGAACCATGAGATCATGACCTGAGCAGAAGTTGGATGCTTAACTGACTGAGCCACCCAGTCGACCCAAGCACATGTTAAACCTTTAAAAATTATCTCACAGTTATTGGATATTATTTTTTTATTTTTATTCCTTTTTTTTCCTTTGTATTTCAGTGTAGAAAGTTACTACTGACTTTAGACTCACTGGTATTTTCCTCTACTGTGTCTAATCTATTAGACATTATTAATTATTAGACATTATTAATTATTAATTCATTTAATTAACAGATTAATCATAGTTATTTTAAATTTCTGGTCTGAAAATCATGAACGAAAATGGATCTATCACAACCAACCCCTCAGAAATACAAACAATCATCAGAGATTACTATGAAAAATTATATGCAAACAAACTGGACAATCTAGAAGAAATGGACACATTCCTAAACACACATGCACTCCCAAAATTCAAACAGGAAGAGATAGAAAATATGAACAGACCCATAACCAGTGAAGAAA
>CM053572.1:26060589-26268089 GCA_028646485.1 Cryptoprocta ferox
TTTTTTTTTTGTTGTTGAAACTTTTTGGCTATTTTTATTTTTTTATTACTTTTTAAAAATATAATTTATTGTCAAGTTGGCTAACATACAGTGTATACAGTGTGCTCTTAGTTTCGGGAGCAGATTCCCATGATTCATTGCTTACGTACAACACCCAGTGCTTATCCCAACGATGACTTGTAACTTTCATTGAAAGCTGAATATGATATATTGGGTAATAAAAACTGAGGTAAATAGGCTTTTAGTATGAGGCTTTATATTAATCTGGCTAGAGTTGGAACGTGTTTAATATACAATGTAGCTGTGGGTGTCAGGGGTTTCAAATTACTCTATTTTTTCTTCCTTCCCACCCTTAACCCCATTGTCTTTGGGTTTTTCTAAAAATTCCTTAAGAAGAGTTACACCTTATGGGCACCTGGATGGCTCAGTCAGTTAAGTGTCCGACTTTGGCTCAGGTCATGATCTCATGATCCGTGGGTTCACGCCCCGCATTGGGCTTTGTGCTGACAGCTCAGAGCCTGGAGCCTGCTTCCAATTCTGTGTCTCCCTCTTCTCTGGCCCCTTCCCGCTTGTCTTTTGTCTCTCTCTCTCTCTCTCTCTCTCTCTGTCAGAAATAAGTAAACATTTAAAAAAATTTTTTTTAAGAAAGATGCACACCTTACAATTGTTTGAGTTGCATTCCACTGTTAATATACTGGAGCACTCTTGGTGTGGTGGTAAGGAGTAGGGGAGACAAGATGTTCTATAATCATACAATTAGCTCTCAGTTTTTTAGTGTGTCTGTGCCCTTGGGCTATGATCCTCACAAGTGTTTCTTGCTTCACTTCCCATTACTTTAGATGAGTCAGAAAGGCAAAAGGGGGCTAAAGTTGGGTAACTGCCCCCCTACCTTCTGCCTCACTGAGACAAGTTACCGATAAAAGTCTTTTCTGCTAGTTACAAGTAGGCGTTGTTATAGTGCTCCAAGTGCATTTCAAAGTGTTTCCCTTTCCCCCTCCTAAAAGGGGAAATCAATGCCCTTGGAGGGAAACACCTCCAAAAAACCAAGAGGTGTTTTTGATGTTTGTTTTTTGTTTTTTTGGCTCTTCCTCATGAGAACTTTGTAGTTACCTGAAGTTAAAACCCACAAAAGTATAGCCCACCCAAGAATGCAGCCCCCAGGGTCTTCTCTCTCTGAAATTAGCCCACATTCAGTCTCATAATCAAAATTATCATGCAAATATTCCTACCAGTTTATGGATCCAGAGGCTTCAGTGTTAGGGAAGTAGAATCCCCTGGATTCCTGCAGCATCCTGGTTGTGATGCCCTGTATTTGAGGGTGGTGATTTGCCTTGGAACCTTAATTCTCTGAAGAATCCAAGAAAAGTCATTGATACTCAGTTTATTCAGCTTTTGTTGTTCTAAGGGTGGGAGTGAAGACTTCCAAGGTATTTACATGTTGGCTCTGAAACCGGAAGACCTTGGGATAATGAGACAAGGAAGTGAGTCACAAGGGGAACGCAGATTCCTAATTTTGATTGGTAGTCTCAAAAAGGATTTTCAGCTGTGTCCTACTTTTCTCTCATTGAATGAAGGAAGCTATGAACATATAGCATAAGCTGTCGATGTTCAGTCATAGAGATAGATAGTTAGACATCTCTTCACCCAATTTGAGGCAACTAAACATCAGAGAAGGCAGATTTTGTAGACTGTCCTCAGATGGGCACAGAGTGAAGTGCTCACAATATCTGTGTCCAATTATGTGCTCTAGCAAATGGCACAGAGCTGGAAAACAGACTGTTGTCATTTGCTGGCGTTTTTTTCTCTTAATGAGCCAAGAGAATTTTATTTACTAATTATTAATGTTTGTATCATTTGCTTTATCTTTATATATAGACAGGTGCTTTTTTTTCTGAATCATTTGAGAGTTAGGTGCAGACATCTTAATGCTTCTGTCTATATCTCCTGGAAATAGAAATTCTCCTGAATAACTACAATAAAATAACTTCACTCAGAAAATTTAATTTAGATTTAATATGATTAATATTCAACTCATTTCAAGTTTCCCCAGTTTCCCCCCCAAAGGGCATTGATTGTAATGTTTTGATCCATTATTCAATCACAGACAATGACTTTCATTTAGTTGGTATGTATCTTTAGTTTTCTTCAATCTGGAATAGTTGTCCAAACTCTTCTTGAGTTGTTTTTTTTTTATTTTAATGATACTAACTAACCTTTTTGAAGAATCTAGAATGTTTTTCTTTTCAGAGTGTCCCTGAGTTTGGATTTGCCTGATTGTTTTCTGATTATTCACTTGAAGTTAATCATCTCAGGTAGGAATATTGAACTGGTTATGTTGTGTCTTGTTAAGGACTCATTTTGGGGACACAGGATATCACTTTTTCCCTCCATTGGTGACATCAAGTTGGATACCTTCTTTTAGGTGGTATCTACCCGTGTTTTCCATGACAAAGAACTCTTTTCAAATTGTAATTAATAATCTGTGGTGACACATTTTGAGATGTTGTGAATATTCAGTTCCTAACATTTTTTCCCTCAATAGTGTAAGCATCTTTGATATTCCCTGCCTACATTAATTTTTACTCTTGGGCTAAAGAATGGCAGTGATTTTTCTATCATTTCGTCTATATTCATTACTTGACATTCATCTCTAAAATAGAGATTGTATCCCCCCATATATTTTTTATTTTTAAATTTTAATTCCAGTACAGTTAACATATAGTATTATATTAATTTTGGATGTACAATAGAGTGATTCAGCAATTCTATATGTTGCTCATTGCTCATCATGAAAAGTGTCCTCTTAATCCCCTTCACCTGTTTTACCCATCCCCCTACCCACTTCCTGGTAACCACCAGTCTTCTCTATAGTTAAGAGTCTACTTCTCAGTTTGTCTATTTTTTTTTTATTGCTCATTGGTTTTGTTTCTTAAATTCCATATATGAATGATATAATATGGTATTGATCTTTCTCTTACTGACTTATTTTGTTTACCATCATACTCTCTAGTTACATCCATGTTGTCGCAAATGGCAAGATTTCATTCTTTTTATGGCTGAATAATATTCCATTGTATACTCACATCTTCTTTATCCATTTGTCTCTCACTGGATACTTGGGCTGCTTCCATAATTTGGCTATTGTAAATAATGCTGCACTAAACACAGGGGTGCAAGTATCCCTTTGAATTAGTATTTTTGTATTTTGGGAGTAAATATCCAGTAGATCAGAGGGGTAGTTCTATTTTTATTGTTTTGAGGAACCTCCATACTGTCTTCCACAGGGCCTGCACCAGTTTGCATTCCCGCCAACAGTGCAGGAGGGTTCCTTTTTCTTCACATCCTTGCCAACACTTGTTGTTTCTTGTGTTCTTGATTTTAGCCATTCTGATAAGTGTGAGATGATATGTCATTGTCGTTTTGATTTGCATTTCCCTGATGATGAGTGATACTGAGCATCTTTTCATGTGTCTTTTAGCCATCTGATATCTTCCTTAGAGAAATGCCTGTTCATTTCTTTTGCCTATTTTTTAACTGGGTAATTTATTTTTTGAGTATTGAGTTATATCAATCCTTTATGTATTTTGGATACTAATCCTTTACTGAATATGCCATTTGCAAATATCTTCTCCCATTCCAAAGGTGGCCGATTGTTTCTTTCACTCTGAAGAAGTTTTTGTTTTGATGTAGTCCCAATAGATTATTTTTGCTTTTGATTCCCTTGCCTCAGGATACATATCAGAATACTGTTGTTATACCTGATGTCAGAGAAATTACTGCCTATGCTCTCTTCTAGAATTTTTATGGTTTCAGGTCTCACATTTAGGTCTTTAATCCATTTGAGTTTACTTTTGTGTATGGTATAAGAAAGTGGTCCAGTTTCATTCTTTTGCAGGTATCTGTCCAGTTTTCTCAATACCATTTATTAAAGAGACTGTCTTTTTCCTATTGCATATTCTTTCCTCCTTCGTCAAAGATGAATTAATAATACAATTGTGGGTTTATTTCTGGGTTTTCCTATTCTGTTCTATTGATCTATATGTCTATTTTTATACCAGTACAATAGTGTTTTAATTACTACAGCTTTATAGTTTAACTTGAAGCCTGGAATTGTAGTTTATCCAGTTTTGTTTTTCTTTTTCAAGATTGTTTTGGCTATATGGGGTCTTTTATGGTTCCATACAAATTTTAGGGTTGTTTATTTTAGCTCTGTAAAAAATGCTATTGCTATTTTGGGAGGGATTGCATTAAATATGTAGGTGGCTTTGGGTAGTGTAAGCATTATAACAAGATTTGTTCTTCCAATCCATGGGCATGGAATGTCTGTCTCTTTCTTTGTGTCATCTTCAGTTTCTTTCATCAGTATTGTATAGTTTTCAGAGTATAGGTCTTTCACCTCTTTGGTTACGTTTAAACTTAGACATGTTATTATTTTTGGTGCAGCTGTAAATGGGATTGTTTTCTCAATTTCTCTTTTCTGCTGTTTTAGTGCATAGAAATGCAACTGATTTCTGGACATTGACTTTGTGTCCTGTGACTTTACTGAATTCATTTAATCAGTTCTAGTAGTCTTTTGGTAAAGTCTTTAGGGTTTTCTATATATAGTATCATGTCATCTGCACATAATAAAATTTTTAGTTCTTCCTCACCAATTCGGATTCCTTTTATTTCTATTTGTTGTCTGATTGCTGTGGCTAGGACTTCCAGTATTCTGTTGAATAAAAGTGGTGAGAATGAAAACTCTTGCCTTGTTCCTGACTTTAGGGGAAAAGGTCTCAGGTTTCCCCATTGACTGTGATGTTCATTGTGAGTTTTTCATGTATGGCCTTGATCATGTGTATATTCCTCTAACCCTATTTCGTTGAAGGTTTTTATCGTGAATAGATGTTGTTTTTGTGTCAAATGCTTTTTCTGCATTTCTTAAAATGATCATA
Source organism: Cryptoprocta ferox (assembly GCA_028646485.1). Classification (NCBI taxonomy): domain Eukaryota; kingdom Metazoa; phylum Chordata; class Mammalia; order Carnivora; family Eupleridae; genus Cryptoprocta; species Cryptoprocta ferox. Next base: position 26,065,524 of record CM053572.1, read on the forward strand.
TGGTTCTTATCCTTTCTCTTATTGATGTGATGTATTGCAATGATTGATTTGCAAGTATTGAACCATCCTTGCATCCCAGGAATAAATTTCACTTGATTGTGGTGAATTTTTTTTAAATGTATTATTGGATTTGGTTTGCTAGTATTTGTTGAGGATTTTTGCATCTACATTCATCAGAGATATTGGCCTGTAGTTCTCTCTTTCTTTTTTTTTTTTCTTCTATTTTGTAGTGTCTTTACGTGGTTTTGGTATCAGCGTAATGCTAGCATCATCGAATGAATTGAAAGTTTTCCTTCCTCTTATATTTTTTGGAGTAGTTTGAGAAGAATAGGTATTAATTCTTCTTTAAATGTTTAGTAGAAATTGCCTGTGAAGCTATCTGGTCCTAGACTTTTGTTTGTTGGGAGTTTTTTTTTAAATAATATTTCAATTTCATTGCTGGTAATTGTTCTGTTCAAATTTTCTATTTCTTCTTGCTTTAGTTTTGGTCTATTACATGTTTCTAGGAATTTATCCATTTCTTCTAGGTTGTCCAATTTGTTCATATAATTTTTTATAATATTGTCTTATAGTCATATGTATTTCTGTGGTGTTGGTTGTTATTTCTTCTCTTTTATTATTGATTTTGTTTATTTGAGTTATCTCTCCTTCTCTCTCTCTCTCTACCTCTGATGAGTCTGTCTAGTGGTTTTCAGTTTTGTTGATGTTTTCATAGAAATAGCTCCTGTTTTTATTGATGTGTTCTTTTTTTTTAGTTTCTATATCATTTATTTTTTTTGTAATCTTTTACATTTCATTTTACATTTCATTCCTTCTGCTCTTTTTGAGTTTTATATGCTCTTTTTCTAGCTCCTTTAAATGTTCAGGTTAGGTTGTTATTTTGAGATTTTTCTTGCTTCTTGCAATAAATCTGTATTGCTCTATACTTCCCTCTTAGAACCTCTTTTGCTGCATCCCAAAGAATTTCAACTATTGTATTTTCATTTTTGTTTGTTTCTGTGTAATTTTTCATTCCTTCTTTGATTTCTTGGTTGATCTATTAATTGTTTAGTAGCATGTTACTTAGCCTCCATATATTTGTACTTTATCCAGATTTTTCTCATAGTTGATATCTAGTTTCATAGAATTACCATTACAATCAGAAAGGATGTATGGTACTATATTGATCACCTTGAATTTGTTAAGTCTTGTTTTCTGTCCTAACATGTGATCTATTCTGGAGAATGTTCCACATGCACGTGAGAAGAATGTATGTTCTGCTGTTGTAGGATGAAATATTCTGAATATATCTGTTAAATCCATCTGGTCCAGTGTGTCATTCAAAACCACTATTTCCTTGTTGATTTCTGTTTGGGTGATCTGTGCATTAATTAAGTGGAGTGTTAAAGTCACCTACTATTATTGTATTACTATCAATTAATTTCTTTTATGTTTGTTATTAACTCTTTTATGTATTTAGGTGCTTTCATGTTGGGTGAATAAATATTTACAATTGTTATATCTTCTTGTTGGCTTGTCCCCTTTATGATTATATAGTGTCCTTCTTGGTCTCTTGCTATATAGACTTTTTTAAAGTCTATTTTGTCCAATACAAGTGATGCTACTCCAGTTTTCTTTTGACATCCATCCCCTCACTTGCAATCTTCAGGTGTCATTAGGTCTACAAAGAGTCTCTTGTAGGCAACATATAAATGGATCTTGTTTTTTTATCCCCTGTTATCCCCTATGTCTTTTTATTGGAGCATTTAGTCCATTTACATTCAAAGTAATTATTGATAGATATGTATTTATTTTCTCTATTACTTGTTTTGTGGTTGTTTTTGCAGTTTTTCTCTGATCCTTTCTTCTCTTGCTGTTTTTTTATGGTTTGCTGGCTTTCTTTAATGATGTATTTGGATTCCTTATTTTTTATTCTTTGCATATTTATTACTAGGTTTTCATATGCCATTACCATTAAGTTTGAATATAACATCTTCTGCATATAGAGTTCTATATTAAGTTGATGGTTCCTTAAGTTCAAACCCATTCTTTACTCCTCCCTTATCCATGTTTTAGGTTTATAGTGTCATATTTTACATCCTTTCATTTTGTGAATCCCTTACCTGATTTTTGCAGATATACTTAACTTTTATTGCTTTTGTAATTCCTACTTTTCATATGCTCTCTTATGGTCTATGCTTTTCACTCAAAGAATGACCTCTTTAATATTTCATATAGGGCTGCTTTAGTGGCCATGAATTCCTTTAGTTTTTGTTTATCTGAGAAACTCTTTATCTTTCCTTCTTTTCTAAGTGACGGCTTTGCTAGAGTATTCTTTGTTGCAGATTTTTCCCTTTCAGTACTTTGAATATATCATGCCACTCCCTTCTTGCCTGCAAAGTTTCTGCTAAAAAATACACTGATAGCCAAGGGGTTTTCCTTGTATTTAACTGTTTTCTTTTCTCTTGCTGCTTTAAAAATTTATTTTCTTCATCATGATTTTTTGCCTTTTTAATTACTATATGTCTTGGTGTGGACCTCCTTGGGTTGATTTGTTGGGGATCTCTGTGCCTCCTGGATTTGGATCTCTGTTTTCTTTCCCAGATTAGGGAAATTTTCGGCTGTTATTTTTTCAAATAAATTATCAGCTCCTTTTTCTCTCATTTCTTTTTCTGGGATCCCTAGAATGTGAATGTTATTACACTTGATGGAGTCACTGAGTCCCCTAAGAGTATTCTAATTTGCATATTTTTTTTTCTCTCATTTGTTTGGCTTCATTGCTTTCTATTACTCTGTCTTCCAAGTCATTAATTAGTTTCTCTGCTTCCTTTAGGCTGCTATTTATTCCATCAAGCGTATTTTTAATTTCATTTATTATGTTCTTCTGTGAGTGGTTCTTTTTTATCTCTTTGATAAGGGTCTCAGTGAGACCCCTTTTTTCTCAAGTCCATTGAGTGTCTTTATGATCATTACTTTCACTTCTCTGTCAGGCATGTTACTTACTACATCTCACTTAGGTCTCTTGCTGTGGTTTTGTCCTGCTCTTTCATTTGAGACATATTCCTGTCTCCTCATTTTGCCTACCTCTCTGTGTCTGTTTCTCTGTGTTACAAAAGACAGCCATTTCTCCTAGTCTTGAAGGTAATGGACTTATGAAGAAGAGGCCTATAATGCCCTGAAGTGTAGTGTCCCCTGTTCCCCAGGATCTGGCACTTGAGTATCTCTTACATGTATTGCATGTGCCCTGCTCTTGGGTCTTGGCTGCTTTTTCCTTCAGTCCAGTTATCTGCAGAGGCTGTTTTTGCCTGCTGTGGGTAGTGTTTGGTCCCCAGATAGGTGGGGCATTTTTTAACAAAGTGTACATTGGTCTTCTTGCAAAATGAGACCTGCTGGTAGGGCCACAGGAACTGAGGCCCCACAAAACCTGTAGACCAGAAATGTGGTGTTGACAGGGTTTGCTCAGGTCTTCTGGGAGAGGGGGCCTACAGCACAGGGACTGAGGCAGATGTGGCTGAGGAGGGCAGAGCCTCTGAAGCATGGTAGGGCAGGTCTTGGTTAAAGTCAGTAGGTAGTGAGTGTTGGCACTGCACTGGTTCCTGCAGGTGGCCGTGAGTTTATGCCAGGGGGTGGCACAGTGAAATGGTGCCCACCAGCTCCTTTGTTCCTGGAGGGCTCTCCTGTGATTCTGCCTTCCTGGGACATGCTCTCTGTTGATTGAATAACGCTCCCTCCATGTGCCTGAGATGTTTTTCAGACTGCTGCTTCTATGCTGTATCTCCATGGGCTGTTTATTGTGCTGTCTCTTTAAGGGCAGGGACTCAGCTTCCTAATACCATCCAGACTTTCCCAAGCCCTCTGATTTTTAAAATTCCAGGCTTTAAGTCTGACTGGTTATAAGGACCCACAAAACACAGCCCTTCTCGCTTTCAAAGCCAAATGTTATGGATGGAGATCTCTTTTCCCTGTGCAGCCTCCCTGATATGATAGTCTGTTTCTTGCCTTCCTCCATACCACCACTTCCATCCTAACTGTAGACAGCTAGGGTCCACCATTCCTACCTTCTGTGATGTGGCCTCTTCTCTGCCTTTAGGTGTAGAGTTTTTCTGCCAGTCTTTGGGTCATTTTCTGGGTTCTATATGCTAATGTAAGTGTTATCTGGTTGTATCCATGGATCAAGGCAAGCTCAAAGTCCTCCTACTCTGCCATCTTCCCAGCCTACCCATATATATATATATATATATATATATATATATATATATATATACACACACACACACACACATACATACATTTTAATACAAGCAAATATACATGTATATACATATATGTGTGTGTGCGTGTGCATACTTTACATTAGAGAATTTTGATGCCCCAGGCACCTAGAGCTGCAGACATTATCAACATGGACTCATGGGCCTCTTTTTATTAAATGTATTAAAGTCCATTCTTGTGATTTTTCATGTTTATACTCAAATATAATCTAGTTTGGCTGATGAGTACCCCTGACATCTGGCTGTGGAATCCTTTTGACATTCCTTTTCGTCATTGAACAGATTCTTATTTTCCATCACAACAAGATGTTCTGCGCTTGCTTTGTCCTTTCTATGCAGAAGACCTAGAGTCAGCCATTTCTCAAAGAACCCAGGTTTATTTAGTGGGAAATGGTATTTAGCAAAATCAAGATCTGGGTGCTTCATGTGCTCATTGCTCCTAGCTCCTTTCTGTAGACAAAGCTAAAACATATCCGTAAACTTTGTGTTCATACTAATATCCCTAGTAATCCATCACCACAGAATTCTTCCTCTTCTTCCTGCATCCCATATTTATATTTATCTTCTCCCATATTGAAGACCAACACTATATGAATAGGCACAATAATAACTCCAATTCCCAACATCAATACAGTTACTCAGTTGCCCAAATCTATAATACACGTAGTAGGAGTTTGAAAGTTGCTACACAATATATCACCAACAACAAATCTCTTAAACAAAGTTTAAGATTTCTTTGCTGTTACTTTTGCCTTTAGAATAAATCTCAGTGAGGGTATCTAGAATAATGTATTTAAAAGTTCCTTGAACAAATTCTGTTTTCCTTTTTTGTGATGTTGATCAATTTTTTATATCAGATCAGTTATCTGTATTTATATTTAATCTTTCCCCATCTTTGTCAATTTATTTTGATTATTTGAACATGTAAAACATTAACATAGAATCAAAGCCAAAACTATTTAAAAATATATAGTCAGAGATGTCCCAACTCCTGCCCTAGATCTTATACCCTATTCCTAGGCATCATCTCTTGGTTATTAATTAGGTAACTAGTTTCATTAGCTTCTGATGTATTTTTCCTTCTAGTATTTCTTTTTGCAAAAATAATATATGCACACATGTTCTTATTCCATGCTTTTTTTCATTAAAGGTAAAATACTATATATAATGTTTTGGACTTTGCTTCTTTTCATTTAATGACACATATCCTTATGATCATGCCACATCAAGTCATAGGTATCGTCTTCGTCTATTTTTACAGATGCCTACTATTTCACCATATGAATGTATCCATAATGCATATTCAGAATTTTTAAGACAGCATTTAGTTTATTTTCAAGTATTTTCTTGTAATAAATAATGCCTCAGTGAGTAATCTTGAGGTGTTTATTTTTGATTCTGTGGGGGATAAATCTTCATGGTAAATTCCTAGAGGTGAGACTGCTAAGTCTAAAGGCTTTCCAGGTTTTATTGTGTTTTTTGTTTTGTAGGGTTTTTTTCCACTTGACATGAAAAAACAAGATTTTTTTTTGTATTGTAGAGGAATGGTTATGTGAAATTGTCAAAACTGAGGTCATCAATGAGGAGTTACTCTTTCTTTTTAAAAAAGTTTTTTTTTGAGAGAGAGAGAGCACGTGTTCATGCACATTCACATTACAGAGGGGAAAAGAGAGAAGGGGACAGAAGATCCAGTAGGCTCTGTGCTGAGGCTCTGTATCCAATGCTGGCTTCAAACTCAAGAACTGTGAGATCATGAGCTGAACTGAAGTTAGATGCCCAACTGACTGAGCCACCCAGGCATCCCAGGAGTTAAACTCTTAAATGAAATAATATATAAGTTTAACTTCTCTGTTGTAGATCTACATAAAGGAGACCGGTCTAAAACTGGGAGTAATGAGGAAACTAGCTTTAATCTCACTCTAGGCCTCAGAGAGCTGGGGAGCAACCAGTTGGGTTGCCACACTGCCAACTCCAAGGGAGTTATTCATATGGAATAGAATGTAAATAGTGTGTCCCCACCCCCCCCCCCAGGAGTTAAGGCATATGACAGCCCTGGGAACTTGCACTCCAGAGAGGGAGAAAGCTGTTCAGATGATTGACATTCCGGCACAAAAGGGAAGGCTGTCATTATGGTTTGGAGAAGTAAGGAGTATTCCAGACAGTATCACCAACAAAAGTCTGTTTGGGAGTGATTGCATGGGTTCAAGTCCATTCAGCTCACATTCACTGGGTATACTGTGTGTACGAGATTCTACATGATACAGGAAAAGCAAACACTGAGTGAGTACCACTCTATATCATAGACTGTGATGTTCATTATTCCAGTTAGTGCTAACAACCGTGTAGTTAGGTAATATTAATACCCCCATCATATACATGGGGAAGCTGAGATTCAGGGTGTTTCGTGTATTTTGGATAAACCCGATCACTGGATCAGCTCCTTACTGTAGTATAATCTTGGATAATTCAAGTAGCCTGAGACTCTGAGATTCAGTCTTCCCCTCTGTAAAAATGGGAGGATAATAGGAAAATCGACAACATAATCTAGCATATGTGTCACCCTGGGAACTTTTTAGAAATGCATTCTCTGTCTCCACCTCAGAACCAGAATGTCAGAGAGCAGGATTAGCAATTTGTGTTTAATGAGCCCTCCAGGTGATTTTGAAGCATTCTGGAGTTGAAGAATCAGTAGTGTAGAGGTTAAGTGCATGGATTCTGAGCCTGACTCAGTGCATTACAATCCTGGTAAGACTCTGCATTTTAGCTGTATGCTCTCAGTTACATAGTTTCTACTTAATCTGAGTTCACTCACTTGTAAAATGGGGATAAAAAGAGTACTTATCTCCTTGAGATTGTCATGAGGATGTAATGTACCTAAAATACAACAATGAGTATTTTATAGCTATTTGTTAAACAGAACAGATAAAAATAAGGGTTGCTGGGGGAATTTAGGTAACGTGCGTAAATTGTGCTTGGCAGATAGTAGGTGCTCAACAAACGTTAACAATTATTATCATTAGTAGTGAGTTATTATCACAATGTCATCATAGCTTGTTCTAAACTCCCAAGCCACTAAGAGACATCACTAGGATTGGAGTGAGCTCTGTTCATTTCTAACGTCCATACTCTCACTATGCATTACACGGCATTCCGCATGAACACAGTCTCTGTTTTCAAGGGAAGATAAACATAAAAAAAATCCATGCAAAGAGGTTGGCATTGTGATGGAGATAAATGTAGGAGCTATGAAGAGTTGCCTGCAGAGCTCAAAGAAACTAAGAAACCCTATATTAGCCTCAGAGGAAGGAGGACATCAACACTGGGAAAGTGGTGGGGAGAAGAAGTTGATGACCTGCTGTGTCAGAATTGAAAAGGACACATCATTTCAGCTGGAAACACTCAAAACATCATTATTTCGAAATTGCCAAGCACATTCAATGGCTGGCATTGCTGTGCTAATGTGTTAATAATAATTCTGCAGTTAGAGACAAGCCTGGGCTGTTAGCGTTCAAGGCCACTTAAATTTTAAAGAGTCATTTTATGGAAAGTTTTAATTAGCTCTGGATTGTAACTAACATTCTCTTTAAAACTGTTGTGGGCGTTTGATTAGGTCTGGGTTCCAGGGGATGGAAATTAGAGCTGGATTTTACTCATTGCTCTGCCTTTGGGTCCAAGGCAGTCCATCTTTTCCGTGTTTCAGCTTGAGCTCTGTGCAGCCAGGCATTGCGCGTGACAGAGGATTCAGGCTTGTGTGTCCCCGTGTGTTCTGTGGGAAAGGAGAAGGGTCGCAGGGCCATTCAAGGGTGAAGGCTGCTCTGGTCCCCCCTGCAGTCCCTGCCTCTTTTCCTCCTGGGTAAGGCTACACATTCAAACTTCACGCTGTCCCTTCACCTCTCTTGTAGAACTCCACCTAGAGGTGCAGGTCCAGCTTTGTGCACACTTCTCTTTTGTAACATGGTGCAGCAGGACCAACAGGAACATGATCCTAGTGGGCCCAGGTTTGAAAAATGGCTTTGCCACATATAAACTGTATTCCTGAGGCTTATTTGGCTCTCAGACTCTGTTTTCTCATCTGTAAAATGGCCATAAAATGCCAAATAGAGTTACTATGAGAACTGGAGTTAATCCGCTTGGCACATAGTAAACATTTAAGAAGCAATGATTATTATCATTTTCCAGTCCCTTCCAACCATTCTAACATTTAGTTCTCTTCTGCCTGTGTCCTTCTCGAACTGCTTTATTCCCTTCAACCCCTGAGGACAAGGATCCAGCTGACTCCTTTGAATTTCCTCTTACTTCCTGCTCCCTTACTTAGTTCCCTCCATGATCATCTGATTTTCATGTTAACTGGAAGATCCACAGCCCAGGGGAATCCTGGTTACTGGTGGAATTAGAGTACTTGCAAGTTGCCCAGGCTAAGCATGGAGGAATATAAAAGGGCTCCGATGGTGTGGCACTTGAGCTGAAAGAAAAATGACCAAGTTTGATATCTAGAACTGTAAGAACCACCCTGACTCTGGTGGTGCAGGAAGTCCAGGTGTGAAGGCTGATTGGTGCAGCTCTCAGCTGTTATTTGAGGATTTGAGAAGCTTGCAGGAAGCAAGAGATTCAGAGGGGTGAAGTGGATCTCAGGCACAACTGTGCCTGGGCAGCAGGGTGCAGCGCGCCAAGCAAAGGCATAGGTACGAGGAAATCAACCAGCACAGAATGGTGTGGCTTCAGGCAGCCCGTCCTGAGGAACCCCAGGGCTTTGGCTGACAGAATAGAAAGAGGGAAACTGAATGGGGGCAGAGAGTGTGCGGTGCCCATCTTTGGGTTTCTTCCCCATGGTGCACAACCTCGTACCTCATGCCTAGCTTTATGTCTCTTTGTGCCCGTGTGTGTGTCTGTTTCAAATGTGGCTGTGGACTTCTAGAGACTTGGACTCTGAGCTTTTAGATTGTGAAATGTGCGTCCTTGACCTGTACCTGAGCACAACAGGGAAACCCAGTGGAAATATGGGGAGAGGATGGTCTTTGGAATTATCTGTACCTGGGTTTGAATTCAGGCTCCAGCATCTACCAACCTAGCGTTTTGGATGAGTCACTTCATGTCTTTGCTTCAGTTTCTCATCTGTAAAGTGCACAAAATAAGGCTTGTCTTTCAACTGTCAGGTTTCTCTGTTAAGGCACATGGAGCGTATTTGCCTATTTTAATGAATGGTAGATAGCTTTTTGGTGTTCAGTCACATTGGTGGCTCTAATAGGGCCATGGTCTAGAAGATTCAGTGAATTGTTCAGGGGATGACAAACGAATCCCAAGTGATTAAATCTCTTCTTTCTCTTTTTTTTTTTTTCAGTTAATTTAGTCCAACCATCTTTAGCTAATTCAGTCATATCTCATTCACCAGTGGATAAATTGTCCTCATCAGAGGCTTAACCATGCAGCTAATATGTTTTTAAGATAGATTGATTAACAAGCCCTAATTGGGCTCAATAAATGAGATGAATTCAGAAACCTATCAGATCAACCAGCAGTCCAGAAGGGACCATTGGCAATATTCAACTGAGTATTCGTTTAGCAATATTTCAGCAAATACTTATTGTGTATCTAATTTATGCATGCCAGGGCTAGGACTATGTTCTTTGTCAAAGTTGAGTATTAAAGAAATGTCAGCCCGGCCATGATCAGTCTGAGTAGAATACAATTAGGAGAGATGAGCCCTGTGGGGTCAGAGCTAGAGCAGAAATTTTAAGGCAAGTCAGAAGATGGAGACACGGTAAGAAAGGGACCAGAAAACAAGACCAGGAAGTTACAGAGAGTCGACCCAAAAGTCCAGAGTTTATAGCCCGACTGAGGAAAGGTATATTTGTGTATGCATGGGTGAGTAATGTGATTTATAGGGACCAACCTAACCACAGAATCAGTATAAACTATGACATTCTTGAGTCAAATATGAACTTTAGAGCTATAAGCCTATTTGCCCTTCCCACTGAGAGTAGGCAACTGCAAGTATGTGTCTCTTTTCTTTGATTTTAATTGTGATCTCAGCACTGAGCCCCTGTCTTATAAATGTATTGCATACCGTATTTTCTGGGCAGTGGTAACATGTCTGCTCGGCTTGCCAAACTCGATTCACTGTCACTGCTTATGTGCCTTTGCACAAAACCCCTGGAGAGGCCAGTGAAAGTCTTGACTCAGTGTTCACTCTATTAGTCCAATTCAAATCAGGCTTATCACCTTTCCTAATAAAAACGTTGATCAATCTTCAACCCAATCCTAGTTACCTCTGTCTCCTCTGGCAGCTATGGCTAATAACAGAATAGAGTAAGAGGTTCTTCAACTTCTGCAGATGGTTTGAAACAGATCTCTCATCACCCCGTCTCCACTCCCATGTAGACATAGCTCAGGCAAGGCGTGTTTGAATCTCCACATGTTTTCTTCTCTCTTGTGTAATCATTTGGGGTTCTTCTGCTTCAACCCTTCGGTGGACTTGTTTCAAATATCAGCTCACAGCCTCTTTCACCAACCTGGGAACTTTATACCTTGGGATCTTTGTTTGGCCTCAGAGGGATCTCTGCTATTTTAAGAAGGTAGTCCATCATGTGACACCAAATTGCTCTCTGTCTTCAGTTTTGGAAACCAAGATTCCAGAAAAGCTGTCAGTTTAGGGATGTTTTAGTAAGAGTTTCACAGGATAATGTAAGTATTTTCCAGCAACATGTCCCCGATTCTAGTTGGCTCCTAAAGTTGCCCTATGTTTCTTGTGATGTTTGAGTTGGTAATAGTTCGTTTTGAATGTAGTTGGTCAGGGATTATATCCCACCATTAAAAGGTTGACTGTGTTTAGGGAGCTGGTGGAACCCTAAAGTAGGTTTAGATGGCTGAGGGCTCTCTATTTCTTTGTCCTCTTTTTGAGTTTGTCATACGAACAGGGGAGGAAGGGCAGAAGGAGAAGGAGAGAGAGAATCCCAAGTAGGCTCCACACTGTCAGTGCAGAGCCCAACATGGACTCAATCCCACAGCTGTGAGATGATGACCTAAGCAGAAATCAAGAGTTGGACGCTTAACCAACCGAGCCACCCATGCACCCCTGAGCTTGTTGTTCTTGATGTAAAGGAGAGATGGCTTGCCTTCTTGAATCCCATTTTACAAATGCAACCTATAAAAGAAAGCTGATCACTTTTCCAACTAATCATGTTTACCTGTGAATCAAAGTGAAGATCACTGTCGAAAGAGAGATCATTAATTTGAAGGAAAATCAATGTCTTCCTCACTAGCTTCACCTATGAAGGTTACACAAACCCCACAGAAGCTTCCATTCGGAAGTATCTTTATGCTTCTATCGTAGATGGTAGATATCAGTCATCGATATGCCACCTGTTTAATGTTTCTAAATGCGATTGAACTTGCTCATCCATGTCATCTGTCATGGAGAGCTGGAGGAGTAGAAAAACTTGCTGCAGAATGTTTTCCTAATGGTTCTATCTCATAGATGGCATATGGAATCCTCTGGCATGCACCTTAACTTCTCTGCTTTCAGTTAGAAAGTCATTCCTTGCATAAAGCATTTGTTGATTTCTTTTGTTAGCTAACTATTGAAGTTAGCCCCATGACTGTTGGCTCTCAAGGGCTGAAAACCACTCTAACAATCCTGTTTCTTAGCTCATCTACTTTTAATCTAAATTCTTAGAATGTATTTTTAGAACAAGTATGCTTAGAAGTAGGTTTTTGACATTTTCAATTATTGAAATTTGGAGCATTTTTTTCCTGTATCAAATGCACAATGGCAGAATGTATCCTTAATTTCAAGAAGACTCATTAAAAACTTCCATCTTGATACATAATTAACCAGAGTCAAAGTGGTCATGATTAGTCAAGCCTCACAATTAAAATCCTCTGTTTGATGAACTTTTGAAACAAAATGCCATTATCATCTAGAACCTCAATCATCTATGATAATGAAGCTCTCAATTAATTCTTTTGTTCTTCACAAAAAGATTAATAATGCTAGTTCATATTTTTTTAAGTATCAACATCTGCAAGAGGCATACCATATAAACCATATGTAACTTATCTCTTCCAAAGGGAGCAAGAAACAGACTTAGGCATATGTTTTATGGACAGCTAATATTTCCCTATCATAATTGTTCATGCTAATTATCTTTCTTAAATTGATTATGTTTGCAATAAATTATTATCTTTATGATTATTGCTAGTTTCAGGAAAATGTTCAAGAAATAAATGGTGGTTAGTCTAAATGACCTTGCACAGAGTTAGTGTTTCATATAAATGCTACATTAAGTGGATAATTGCTGTGATCTGATCCTCACCCTTAATAACTCCTTCTGTTCAGCTGCTGCTTTAAAAATTTTGAGCACCAAAGCTGAATCCTACAAGTATTAAGACTACATTGGAATCTATTGGATAAGTCCTTAAGTTTATACGGAATATTATCCTGCACATGATTACAACTTTAAATTAAGTGACCCCTTGTGACCATAGTTATAGCCTTTACTTGATCCAAAGTAGTGTTTCATCATGGGCACCAAGGACAGATTGATGCTTCGTCTGCCTACAAGACCCATGGCTAAAAATGCAGTAGCCTGAGCCAACATCTGATCATCTCTCTATACAAATTCTCCTGATATTCACAGTCTTCATGATCAAGAAGATTTTCCCTTTTAATTTAAATTTATTTTTCCTCATGTTTATTTTTAGCTGCAAAAATAAGTAGGAACTGGGTGCTCAAGCTCTTTTAATCACTGATGGACCATTGAGAGAGAGAGAGAGACACAATTTATAGAGAAGATTCACATAGCTAACAGTATATATGGATGACCTACCGCATGCAGCCCCTGCATTTGGCTTCTTTTGTTCTTGCTGAGGAAACATGTCACGAAGTCATCAAGTACAAATGGGGTAGATGCTAAAATGTCTACATTACGCACATTGAGGCTAGGATCCTAATATTTCTCAGATCTTACTTTTTGTTCCTATTATACCATACCACAGCATCATTCAACAAATATATGAGCCATTAGTTATGCTAGACCCTGCAGAGCACAGTTCTGAACAAGACTTCCGTTTCCCCGTTTCCTCTGAGCAGTCTTCTGAGGGATATCAAATAGAAAATGACCAAAAAAAAAAAAAGGTAATAACAATACAGGGTTATGGTGTGGGAGGTACATAGAACTGCAGGATCACAGAGAGGTACCCCTAGCCTAACAGGGGCGAGAGAAGAGGGCCTGGCAGAAATGACATCAAAGTCAAGTATTGAACAGTGAACAGCCATTAAGAGAATTTGGGGTGAGCTGGGTGAGGGCTGGGAAGGCACATACAGAGTCTTATTAAAAGCACAAAATTCAGTTGAGCAAATTAGTTTTGACAAATTCAGTTTTAAACTCAGCTGAGGATCTCATTGGCTTTATTAAACAATGTATAAATCAGGGAGCACCCTATCTAGCAAGTAGCAGGAGTTTGCTGAGCTAAACAAAAGAAAGGTTTTTAAAGACTGTGAGGGGGTCATTAAAAAAAGAAGAAAAGAATCTATTAGCAAGGAGTGCATTGTTTGGGCAAGGTTGCCCTCCTGATGGGAACGGAAGCAGTCTATCAGTAAATTTCCCAGTACTGACCAGGAAATTCTGTATTAACTGGTTAGTTCCATTCCTGGGAGTGTGAAACTGCAGTTACATTGGATATTAAGTCTTGGTTAGTGGACTTCACTGAAGTGACACCATCTGGGGTCGGTGGTTTTCTTTTGAACAGCCTGTTCTAGGTTCTAGAAAGTGGGAGCCCATATATAAGCTCTGAAGGTGAAGAAGAGCATAGAATACCTTAAGAACAATAATGGAAATAAGTTTAGTATGACTGGAATATAAAGTGCACATCATAGCTGAGTCCATAGAGACAGAGGGTTGGCTTTCATCCAGAAGGTGAAGGAGAACCATCACAATGTGTTGGGAGGGGAGTGGCATGATCAGATACGCATCTTAGAAAACGTGCTCTGAGAGCAACAGGGCTACGATTGAAGGAGGACAGGGGGGCTATAAAGCTACTGGACATATAGTCTGGGACTAAGAATGGAGCCCGCTCCAAACACTCTTGGTTTTGTATGTCGCCTGCAAGTAAAAGCCCCTTTGGGAACCACATCAACAATTTAAGGGTTTTTTCAGTTATTCTGGAGCAATACTGTAATCTCCTTCATAAGAGAAAAATGCTATTTGCCATCACTGAAAAATGCTCAATTGGTAGTTCTCTAGGAGAAACTATTCAGTTTGCTAAAATTTAAATACCCACAGAGTAAAAACAAAAGCAGCTAATAAGAAATGTGTCATTGAAATTGAACAGAAGCTGGAGAAGTCCCATTTCTTGTTCTTTTAATCTTTTCAAAAGCATGGCTCCACAGCAATTTACCCATGTTATCATTCATCCTTTGTATCATTAGCATTTGGGAAAATGCCTGAAACTGTCACCATGAGACAAGCAACATGTAGAAACTAAAAATGCAGTTTGGGGAAATTAGAAAATAAAACTCTGAAAGAGGAGGATTGAACGTTTCATTAAACATAAAGATGATGCTAAAAATAAAATCCTTCCTGACTTCAAGAGTTGTTGGCTACTGAAATGTCATCATCAGTTAGGCCCTTCTTTGCATGCTCTGTGGTGCAAAACCAATTACTGTGACAGTCCCTGTTCTTGGAACATAGAGACCACAGATGTGGGAGACAAAACAAGGGCCAATCTTGAGCCAAACATGTATTAAAGCAAGTACCAGTTTTAAAAAGTCATCGATTCATTGGTAGTTATTCATTCATTCACTCACTCATGCCAGTCCACACATTCATAAGGCAGGGAGTATGGGAGAGGTGCCCAGAGAACTGGGTGTGGGTCATGTCCATCGTAGGCTTGTTCCATTCAAGGGGAAGTGTTGAGTCACGGCTTTAAATGGCAAAAACAAAGTGGAAAGTAGTGTTGGAAGACACTGTGCTTTCAGTAAAAGTGGGTGAGGATCAGGTGGAGAGTAATGACAAGAAGGAAAACAATAATAGACTAGGCACTCTATGTCATGTATATAGGTCTTCTCTTAAAAGTAGGTCTCAGGTGGTAGGGACTATAATTTCTCATCTTTTAACATGAGGGAAATAAGACTTAGAAAAATTTAATAGTTCACTGGTCCTGGGATATTGGTTACTGTTGGCACCTGTTGGACTTCATAGCATACCATTTTATTTCTAGTCTATTCAGAATTTCAGGTGTCAGGGGGAATAAGAGATTATAAGTTTGGTTTCATGATTTTGCAAACTTCACTCAGTAAAGGAGTCATGTATTTGTACTCCTCAAATAGTAAGACAGAGGGCAAGAAACGGAGCTGAGGAGTCCTGGGTGTCTCTTCTCGTGTGGTGCTAGGATAACCAATCCAGATAATGGGGCTATGGGATTTCAGGATTTCAAGATGCCAGAGAAGGCTTCCTGCAAGAGGTGGGGTGCAACTGGACCTTTGAAAGTAGGACCTGGATAAAAGGAAATCCTCAGAAGGGAAGAGAGCTGAGGAAATTAAAACATTTGTACATTTTCCAGAAGGGTGCCATTGATTCCAGTTCAGATAACTCAGCAGAGATCTCTATGTACCAATATCTGACTTGAGGGGAGGAGACCATGAAGTAACCCCATGAAGACTGCAGAATAGAGATGATCTGGACCGTGGGGGTTGGAAGAGACATGTTTTAGAGAAGCAGTTAGTGGTAGACAAGGAAAGACTGAGCTGCTCCCTTACTCCCCAGTTGCCACTTTCCAGTTAAGGATATGCACCGTGGACATTTTCTTAGTTTTGACAAATGCAGTTTTAAACTTCCCTTTAGCCCCACCTGACTTCCAATCAGAACGTATTCCTGAGCCCTGCTTAGAGCCAACCCTTCAGAGAAGGGTAAGTTAGAAGCACGAGGGATGGGTATATAGTAGCGTATATCACTGATTCTCTGCCTGCCGCTGTTTCCTCCTATGTTTTAAATTTATCTACTGGTTTGTAGCTTCCCTTCTGTCTCTGGCTGAACATACTAATAAACACTTTCAGTGTTGGAAAGCTCCTTTCTATCTAAACATGGTGCTCTCCAGTGAAGTTTAGGGCGGTGGGAGAAATGGTCAATTGTTGAAGCTACAACGTAGGATTTGAAGACTGTGGATACATTCTGGACATTGAGTTCAGTCATTGCTGAGAAATAGGAACAAATTTATTTCTATAAGAATGGAGGAGGGGGCAAGGAGTTATTCTAGTTCTTCATCTTATTTACAGGAAAGCCAGCTGGAGATAGGGGTGTGAGGGATGTCCTACACCAATCAGAGATGTGTAGACAGAGACAGGAGGGAACAGGTAGGTTCTCTCAGTAGCCCTTCGCTCCTTCGTTGGAGGTTTGGCTCTGTGATATATAGCTCAGATGTCATAAGCAGATGACTGATAAAGGGATAGAATTCTAAAGAGCTCAGCTATGTCTATAATGGTGGTAACTAGTTGAAATGGCCCTATTGTTTATAGGTGGAGTGAACTATTGAGATAGAAGACCATTGACACATAAAATGTAGAGAAAGGAAATATACACATTGGAAGCTGACCGACCCCAATGTGCCTTTCAAAAGACCTTGGGGCAGCAGAAAATTTCTTTATCCTTCACTTCACCTCTGGGTTGGTGAGGATAGTGGATTTCCGTTGGGAAGGTAGGAATCTGTGCTTTGTCCCACTATGATCTTTTGACATCTTAAAGGTCTTCTTGGTCAATGAAGTTTCTTTTTGGGATACGTTTGGTCTCTTTGACAACCTTGTTCCAGCCTTGCTGTCATTCATTCCACCACACTCCCACCCAAGAGCAGTGTGACTCCATTTGGGACAACAGGGTAAATCTTCAAGAACGATCTCAACTGAGCTGGTACATAATACAGAGGAAGCATGAAATAATTTTGGTTGAACTAAACAGAATATTGCACCAGGTGGCAGGGACAGAAAGTAAAAATAAAATCTCTCATGGCAGACACTTGGCAGCAGGGTGAGGATGCCCGAGTTATAAAATATATACATCATGCAAAATAAGTCAGTGGTACAGTTCTGTTCCTGAGGGGCTAATCATCTTTCCAAATGTTCACATATGGCTATATTTTGATGTATTAAGAAAAAATCGGGGCACCTGGGTGGCTCAGTCGTGAGTTCAGGCCTCGCCTCGGGCTCTGTGCTGACAGCTTGCTCATTGCCTGGAGCCTGCTTCAGATTCTTTGTCTCCTTCACTCTCTGCCCTTTCCCCACTCACACACTGTCTCACTCTGTCTCTCAAATATAAATAAATGTAAAAAAAAATTTTTTTAAAGGAAAAAAATCAACAGTATTAGTAAGAGTGGCCTAATGACCTTTGCTGTTTTAGCCTTTATGTTATTCTTCCTTTAGTCTTTTTGATCAAGTCAATGTAGGCTTAGGACAGAGCTAGAGATATAAAGGTGATTAGGAGAGAAAAGAAGGAAAATGATGAAACACATTTAGGGGTTCAGTGGAAATTGTCAACTAGATTTGTAGAAAAGATTAATTAACGTTATTCTGTGTAATGTAATTACTCCCCCATACCACTATGAACTAGGAAATCAAATAAAATGTAAGTGAATAAAACATAATCAAATATGTTTCTTTGAAATGTACTTTATACACAATTAGCACAAATTCTTGAACCATCACTTTGTTGAGAAGGATCCACATATTCAATAATTGCTTTTGATACAACTGGATAACTATGAAATTTTTCTAAGATAATTCTCTACCTTACGTTATCTTATTAAAACAATCTCCGGATGAGCTAAAAGTACTTATAGAAAACATAGTTAATATATTATTATATACTATATATAATATACAAACATATAATATATAATATATATGTATAATATATACATTATATACATATATAATAAGTAATACTATATTATATAATATACAAATATATTATATATAATATACAAATATATTGTATATAATATATAATAATATATTATAAAAGTCGGTCTTTCCAACTGTGATTCCAAAGAATGAACCCACCAAAAAGGTGGGGAGGGAGGAGATTGGACTGATTATAATAAATTATTACTAAATCTTCTCCATACAAAACATACAGTAAATAAAACTAAAGGAAAATTATAATAGCTGGAAAAAACAGTTGCAACATATGACAAAAGACAAATTGGGGAAAAATAATTTTAAAAAGAAATTCAAATAGCCAATAAGTGTACACAAAATGTTCAACTCCCTTGATAGTAATGCTAAAGATATAGCATAATAGAAAAGATTTAAAAAGTAAAAAGCTAAAAGAAATAGATTCTTTAAGTCACCAATGGTGGGAAACAATCTTTCTGGATCAAGTTTAGAAGCACCTTTCAAATTTGGATATATCTTTGACTTAGAAATTGCACATTTAGGAATTTATCACATGGAATAATTTTTAAAAATAGATTATAGCTAATGCCTACTGCATATTTACTACGTTTGTGACCCTGTTCGAAGCAACTTACCTGGTATATCCCCTTTCATCTTCTCAACAGTCCTATGAGACCAGGACTATGTCCTGTTCATTATTTGAGGAAAGAAATAATCATCCAAATAGTAGTTAGTTAGTAAAGGAAATACTTGTTTCCCATTAAGTATAATTTTAAGTGTGAAAAAAAGTTGAAACAGCTTAAAATTCTAAGAGAGGGATTTGTTAAATTATGTAATGATTATATAATGAATTCAGCCACCTTGACATTGAAAAAATGATGTAGATTATTTTTGACATTCAGAGATGATCATTATGTATTAAGTGTGAGAAATAATTACAAGAGAGTATATACATTATGATCTCATTTTTGTTTAAAAAATAGATTATCTGAATATTTTCCTGTATATACAAATACATTTTTATAAGTCTCAACGGATAAATCAAAATATTAATAGAATTTATGTCTGAAGGGTGAAATTGTGTGTGACATATATTTTCTTCTTTTTGTTGATTGCTTCTTTTTTCTACATTGAACACATTTTTTAATTGATTAATCTATAAGGTTGTTCCCCATCCTAAAGTCTTAAAAAAAAAAACTAAATAGTTAATAGTTGTTAATTTTTATCTTAAGTGGAAAATTGGAGACCCAAGTGTAGTGCTCCTAGTAGAAAATAAAACAAAGTAGGCTCAGGAGAAAGATGTTTCACTTTGACTTTCTAAAGATTTTCTTGACTAGCAGTGAGTAAAAATTGAATTACACAGCAGAAGTAGATTGTAGAGTTACGTGGCTTCATAAAGAGCAAAGAGTAGGCTCTCTGAAACTGAATTGCTCATTTACTCAAGTGCCTCCATCTAGAACAAAGATTCTAAACTTAGGGCACAGCAGGTTCCTGAATGCAGTTAAAGGAGTCCATGAACTTGAGCAGAAGGAAACTGCGTCTTAATTTTCATTAACGTCTAGCTACAAATTTGAATTTCTTCAATTGTAAATGTAGGCAACAAATCACCTATGACGTTAGTAGCAACTATGACTTCGTCCCCAATAGAAAGCCCATATATTTTCATGTCATATTATAGATGTTTATGTTATTATTTATATTTGTTATTACTTTGAAGTTGGGACAGTTAGTAGATTTGCTCCTTATTAATGAATGTAATAATAAAGAAGCATACATACTGTCATATGTTGTTTTTTTAAAAATACTGTGTTAACCAGATTTCAACATCAGTTTCCTTGGGAGTCCTATGTCTTAATTTTATGTGTTCAAAAACATGATTCTGAGGGGCGCCTGGGTGGCTCAGTCGGTAGAGCATCTGACTCTCACAGTTCGTGGGTTCAAGCCCCACATAGAGCTCTGTAGCTGGCAGCATGGAGCCTGCTTGAGATTCTCTCTCTATTTCCCTTTCTCTCTCTCTGTCCCTTCCCCCCTCAAGCTGTCTCTGTCTCTCTCAAAAAAATAAATAAATGTAAAAAAAATTAAAAACATGATTCTGAGAAGGGATCAATAGATTTCATTGGAATGCTAAAAGAGTCATATGACACAGGATAGGTTAAGTGCCCCTGATGCAAAATCTGTGGGTCAGACAGGTATGGTCAGGCAGAAGACACCTCTGGTCCTCTCACATGCTCCATGACACCTCCTGCCTTGGAGCTGAAAGGTGGTCAGAGAGCCTCTGGTTTCATGAGGTAAGCACAGCGGTGACATGCCGTAGGGACTTTAATACAGATCTCTTATCTTCTTGATTTCCTTTCCTTATCCTCCTCTTGGATAAGTCAGTGGCTATGCCTGCCTACAAATCAGTTAAAAAGGAAGTAGTCATTGACTGCTTTATAAATGGCCATCTGTTTAACCAATTTTAATGAGGCTTTTTTCAGTTGACATATGTGTAAACAGATTAGCCACTCAAAACCCGGTAAGTATTGGTATGAACCCAGTGTGGCCTTTGGAGACCAAAGCTGCTGGCTCCTGTTGTCAAGGGGAACACTGCCTGACAGGAGACAGGAGGTGCATGCAAACTGTTTTCACAGAAGGAAAATGGTGGAAATTTGACCTTGATTTCTGGGTGCAGTTGCACACCTATTTCTGGATCTCTGTACTTGCCTACTTTTTCTTTGCACAAGTTTGGCTTATTTTTGTAGTGTTCTTGTGAAAACACAACATTAACACAAATGTATTCACCACTCTTTCTCACCTCCTATTGGAGTTTGTTCTTTCTGCTCCTCGCACTGTTGTGTTCTCACAGTTGGCACTGACCAACACA
Organism: Cryptoprocta ferox; assembly: GCA_028646485.1. Taxonomy (NCBI): domain Eukaryota; kingdom Metazoa; phylum Chordata; class Mammalia; order Carnivora; family Eupleridae; genus Cryptoprocta; species Cryptoprocta ferox. Next base: position 26,086,519 of record CM053572.1, read on the forward strand.
TAGCAGGCATGCAAACTGCCAGTTGCTAATAGATGAAGGTCGTGTCGTGCATTCTAGTTTGCAAAGTGCCTTCAAGTCCCTTGACTTCTACCAGTGTTTCTCAAAGTGTGATCCAAGAAACAGAGATTGTTAAGAGTAAATCCCTGGCACTGGCCTCAAACTACTGAGTTGGAAAATTTGAGATTGGACCCCAGAAACCTGAATTTTAAACACATACTCTCTCTTCCCTTTTTTGGTCCATTTCTCCAGTGATTCTTATGCACTTAGAAATTTAAGAATGGCCGCCATACTTGATCCTCACAAAAATCTTATAAAGTAGTGGGCCCAACAGCATCAGCCCATTTCAGAAATTAGGGCAATGAACGTCAAAGAAGTTAAGTGGTTTTGTTTCAGATGATACATTTGTACTGTGGCAGCTGGTTAGGATAGGATTCAGAGAGGCGGAACAGGTAGCAAGGGGGAAATGTGAAGAGAATTGCTGTCAGCCAGTAGCTTGAGGCACAGGATGGAACGTATAAAGTGGGCATGGGAAGACTGAGGTGGGGACAGAATCATCAGCAAAAGGCAGCCAGGGCCTCAGCCAGGGGAAGGGTATTGGGGAAGAGAAGGGGAAAGTAATTAATTCTCATCGTGGGCAGATTCCATGTTTGCAAATTCACCTGCTTGCTAAGATGTATTTTATAAGCCCTAGATCAGTACTTAAGGTGCTTTTGCTGGTATTCATAGACGTGCACAGAGCGGTGAACAATTTTTGTCCCAACGCCCACGCTCCCAGCTGAGGTGGAGGACGGCAGCGCTCCGTCTTTTTGTTTCAACTCTCAGACTGTAAACATGGGCCCTGTTGGCAGTCTACTTAGGGGTGCTACTTTCTAAAAAAATTTTTTTGTCCTTTTCTTGGTGATTTTGCTGTTGAAAATGGCCCCCATGTGTTCCTAAGTGCAAGCGGGCTGTGATGTGCCTCCTGGAGAAAATGCACGTGTTAGAATAAGCTCCATTCAGGCATGAGTCATAGTGCTGTTGGCTGTGAGTTCTATGTTAATGAATCACCAAGATATGTTAAATAAGGTGTTTTAAGATAGAAACAAACACAAGGTTATGTATCGATCAGTTGATGAGAATGTGATTAAGGACTCATACCTAATCCTGCGTTTCCCCAGGAGCACTGGCTCATTGTCCACTAATTCACTGTACTTGGTGACTTCATAGACTATAACTACCAGGAGTAACAAGAATCAACAGTAATTGCTGTGGCAACAGCAGGTGGTATCTCCCAGGTATCAGGGTATCTGTGCTTTGGTGTAAGGGCTCTAATCCTCAGAGCACCTGCCATGTGTTTGCTGTGGTCTACAGGGCAGGGATTAGGATACAGGCTCAGAATTGAATTGATCCAAGGTCCCTTAATGAAGAAATGACAAACACTCCTTTGCCATAGACATTTCGGAGTCAGAACCAGTAAAAGGGTTTTACTTGCTACTGGGAAGGGTGGGCAAGGAAGCCGGGAGAGCCCCACTGACCAGGAAGCTGGTGGTGCTGCTAGAAAAAACAACAGGCTAAGATTTTCAGTGGGAAAGCAGATTTGATTTGGGGTGTAGATTTACAAGTGACCCACAAAGATGCATTTATAGTGATGGGAGACAGTGAGACACAACCTCCAAACCCTAGAAGAAAGAGAATTTGAAAAAGTTTCTATTTCAAGGAAGAAGGGGGAGCAAAGAAGCTAAGAAAGAGAATAACAACAACAACAACAAAAAACAACAACAACCAGAAGTAGGGACATATTAGGACACTAGGAAGCAGAAAATGGATTTTCCAAAAAAGGCAGACAGGAGATGGCCCATGGTGTGAGACACTCGGAAAGGTCAGGCAGGATGAAGGCTGAGAAAAGGTCGCTGCGTTTGCTGATAGAATGTCACTGGTGACCTTTGGGAGAGCAGTTGATGGTGGGGACAGAAGACAGGGAAGTAGTGAATAGGTTTGAGGCAACGGAGGCCACTGAGCAGGACCGATCTCTCTTGGGTGCAAATCTCCAGAGGAGGAGATGGAGGGAGAACTGTTTTGAGCAGAGACAGGAACTACCTTGGAGACCAGGAAGCGCAGTTCAGGGGAAATGGAAAGGCAAGGGAAAGGGTCATTTTGAAAACACAGAAGGGAATAGGAGGGGAAGAAGAAGCAGATGTGTCCTTTGCAAAGAAAGGGAGACACTTCCTCTTTCTGAGGCAGTATGTAGCTTGCATCTGCTGAGGCCCGTGGAGACAGAAATTGCACGTTTTTAGGCTAAGATCTAAGCTGCAAGAATAAACTGCAACACACGCTGGGACACCTGCTATGGTGGGGTTTTCAGTCTCAGAGATGCTACATTGAGACCCCATCTGATCATTTCGGGAAATCTCATTGCTGCGGAAATAGACTGTACCTTAAAGCAGGTGTAGTCACTTGGCTACTTCTAAAAAGTTATGACCTAGAAATCTAGCTGAATCTGCTTTTACCATTAGTAACAACTATTTAGGTGCTGGCATTTTTAGGCAGACAGACACCTTGTTTAAGTTCTTTGCAAGTAAAACAAAGTCTCACTTAAATCCCTCAAGTAGGTTAAACGTTTCCCATTCTCTCTTGTCTGTTTTCCTTATTCATCAAGAAACCTGGCAAACCTTTTTAAGTACAGATGTTGCAGAGGCAAACATCAGTCAGGCTTGTGTTAAATTGTCACAATACCCTCGAAATTAATAAGATCTGCCTACCTAATGCCGTTTGCCGGCTGGACCTGAATGCCCTTAATTGCCCTGCCGACAGGCATAGGAAAGTGGGGTAGGCAGTTTCACTGTGTCTTGGTTATGGCCTCTCAATGATAAAATGCTTCCAGACACAGAATATTCCAAACAGCCTGTTCCCTGGGAAATGCTGTGTAGAAGCTGATGGGTAATAGCAGCTTGGTCAGCCGAGCCCAGCCATGAGAATTAAGATATTAAAGTTAGAGATGCTGATATGGTGGGGAAGCAGTTCTAACCCTGGGTCTGGCTCACAGTTGTCATCATCCCTGCCCTGCCCCCGGGCACAGAAAGAGATTGCTCACCTCCCCTGATACCTCTGTTCGGCAGCCTGCTTCCTGACCTCTTCCCTGGAGCTCGGCCTTTCTCCAGGGCTTCTGCGGTAGGATAGACCTGGATACAAAAATCAGCTCTTGGCCTTACACTTATATTAGTGCAACTTCCTGAGCATTTCTGAGCCTGTAAACTGGGAGCACAGGCTCCTTATGAGATGCAAATGAGATGCAGTGGGTGAGATATGTAATGGGAGGCAGTCAGTGCTTACTGCTATCACGTATTTATCTTAGATGCCAAGCGATTTGCTGTTTCCAACCCTCATTATCATTCTTTCCATCTCAGATTCCAGGAACATGTGCTCATTGTGACAAGTCGAACAATACAGAATTGTGCAAAGAAAACCATATTTCTTTCCCTCCCTCGCTTCCAGCACCTCACCCACCCTTCCAGAAGTATCCATCGCTAAGTTTTGTGGGTAATCTCCCACTTTCTCTCTACTCACACTGACACATGCATAAATGTCAGGGACACTATTCCCAAGTACATATGTGTATTGTTCTTGGTGTTGTTTTACAAATGTGAGATCACGTGTATTCTTTCTGCTTTCACAAATGTCTCTCTAGGTCAATATTACATAACAACTTACTCTTTTGAAGAGCCATGTTATCCTAAACAGCCTGTTAATAATATAATCAGCACATAATATAACGCCACTGTAATTGTCTCAACCAGCTTCCTACTGATGGAGAGTCAGGCTATTTATAGTTTTGTTTCTCCAGCATAAATATTGTCACTATCACTATTGTTCCATAATAGGCATAAAACCGGGCCACAGTTTGGGAAAACCAGACTCCATAATGAAGTCTCATTCTGCATTATTTTTTTTCATTTCTCCTACCCTTATCCGCCTTCACTTCTCCTCTCTTCCTTCTTCCCCCTCCATCTCTCTCCATCTCTTCTTGTTTTCAGAAACCACAGTTGTGCCTTTTAGTCCTGATAAACTTGGAAACAAGGGGGCAGGGAAGGTTTGTTTCCAATCCTGCATTTTATTGGATCTGGCCTTCAGGGAGCCTGTCGTCGCTTCGTGAACGGACTTTGCAATCCCTAAGCAAAGGTCTTATGTCAATTAATTAGCAGGCCGTGTTCTCCCTGCTTGGTGGGCTCCCTAATAGGGTCATTTTGTTCCCTTAGCCTTCTCAGGAAAATCAGAAATATGAGATTCCCTTGAGCAGAGGAAAGCTCCTATTGCATTCTGGGGTATCTGTGGTGGAAATTTCCAACAAATTCCATCACTAGTGGCATTTGGGGATCTGCAGGCTTAGGTGCGTCAACTGCTTCTGGGAGTTTAGCTCCTTCCTTCTTCCAATACCCTCTGCCTCTGGCACATACGGACACTGAGCTGATTTTGAGGCCAGAGACCCAAAGGCTTGGCCCATCTTGCTATAATGGGTGTGCCCCCAGGTGACCAACACTGGACACGTAGTGATAACAGACCAGGGCTCGCAGAGAGGGAGGGGATGGTCCCTAGAGCAGGGGTGGGGGTGGGCAAATCCTCGTTTCTAGGGCAGGAAATGGCTGGCTCAGACAAGCCCTCATGCTTCTGCTTGGGCAAAGAGAAAACTAGTTTTGTGCAATGCACTATATTCAATCTGTAGCATCGTAGTCACTTGTAAAAGTCTTGCCCAGGTATTGCATCAGATTTACAGTGTGCCATTATTTAGATACTATTCCCATGTCAGAGCTGTCCCTCCAGGTGTTACACACACACACACACACACACACACACACACACACAACACACACATGCTTAATGGTTCCAAGCTTCTTAGGTCTCACACTAAAAAGAGCAGAAAGGTGGAGGAGGAGTCTAGTTATGGGGACCCCTTCCCCTACTCTTCCAGAAGTGGAGTCATGGAAGTTTCCAGGAGCCTTTGTTATGCTGTCTTTCTTGGCCTTTGCCCTGCTGGGCATCCTTGGTGCCCCCTGGCACACTGGCCCATGTCCTGGCACGCTGGCACACCCACTCCAGGCCCGCACAAATCTACAGTGCCAGCTCCAACCTTCAGGAGGTTGGGGACCAAGTTCTGCCATGCTTCTTTCTCACTGTGTCACACGCCATCTCTGCTGCAGGTGATGCAGGTGATTCTCCCCTGGTAGGAAATAACAGTTGAGAAGCTGGTACATGACCCTATGTTCGCAGTCACCCCCTGAGCCATTAAGAACATTCTGGGAAGATCATCCAGAGAGGTAAAAACATTCTGGAGATGTAGTTCTCCTGCCTTCTGGACTTCCCCCAAAGCTCCTCTTCTCTTTTCCCCCGTCCTTTTCTTATCATCTGTCTTGGTGGCGAAAACCACTAAAGCAGTGTGCTTCGTTTTCTGCTTGGTGCAGAGTAGGAGTCTGCTCCCAGAAGGTGTTATCTCTTTGGATTTAGAAGATGAAGGATGTAATCTCTCTGATTATCAGCTGTGAGCTTGCTTTTCCGTAACTGGGCACTGGAGGGAGGAACGGACTAGTGGATAATCAGACAGAGCAGGGAAGGTGTCTTTGGGTGACCATTCACATCACATTGTCCCAGAATCCCCTAATTAACTGTGTGACCAGTCACTTTATTTTCAGTTTGCTCTCTGCCAGGGAGGTGGTGTGTTCGTGGTGGCAGAGACTGTGGTGTTCATTGTTGTATCCCCGATAATCTGCACCAGATCTGCAGTGTCACAGGTGCTCAGTCAGTATCTGCTGAATGAGTAATCAGTCCAGTGCCCAAAGTCAGAACCTGCCTGTCCACGAAGGTAGGTTCTGACAACTGCCAGAGGGCTGACCGGTGCACCTTCATGTTTTCATTAGGTGCTAGGGCAGCCCTGCAGCTTCATGTTTTCATTAGGTGCTAGGCAGCCCAAATGAGCAACTGAGAGAAGGTATGGATTTGGGGAAGGAGGTATGATCTAGCAAAGAGTAGAGGCTCCTAACTAGAGGTCTCCTGGTCTGAGATGCCATCTGTTTCTGTCTGATTATTGAGGACAAGATTCCATACCTTGATTTGGGGTGAATTTGTAAAGGAAGGGGAGAAGGGAGTAAGCCCCACCCACCTCCCTCTTTCACTTGGAGGGCTTGATCTGTGTGCCTGGGTGCAGGGGACTAAAATCCTCAAGTGCTGTGCTTCCTCTTCCTTCTTACAGCAGCATGTGTCATTCTTGATTTCATGTGGGAGGAGGCATAAAATAGTGTTTAAAAGAGTTCGGAATCCATGGGGCACCTGGTTGGCTCAGTCAGTTAAGCTTCTGACTTCACCTCTGGTCATGATCTCACCACTTGTCAGTATGAGCCCCGCATTGGGCTCTGCGCTGACAGCTCAGAGTCTGGAGCCTGCTTCGGATTCTGTGTCTCCATCTCTCTGCCCCTCCCCTGCTTGTGCTCTCTCTCTCTTTCTCAAAAATAAATAAATCTTAAAAAAATTAAAAATGCAATTTGGAATCCAAATTCTGCTGCATGTTAGGTATATGACCTGTTACTAAACTCTCTAAGCCACACTTTCCTTATTGACAAAACAAGGTATGTGTCTGTAATAAGCAGTCAGTAAATGTTAGCATATATTATACAGGCAGAGAGAACACCCCTCACACACTTAGCCCCATTGGTCAGTTAGTTTCATAAACATTATGCCAACCCAGTTTCATTCATTTTTATAAACTCATTCATTTGACAAATCTTTCTTGAGCCACTGCCATATAGTTGCTAAGTCCATGGACTTTGGAGTTCCAGTGTCTCGATTTAAATTCTTGCTCAGATATTTATTGATTGGCTGGGTCGCCTTGGGCAGGTTACTTAACCTCTCTATTCCCCCAACTCCCATTTACAAAGTGAGTGTATCAACTGCATTTATTTCATAGGTTATTGTGAGCATTAATTAAGTTAGTGCATTAAGAAGGTAGAAAGTACCCAGTAAATGTGAGCCCAGTGTTCCCAATGTGAGCTGCTGTTACAATTATGAGCCAGACACTGTGCTCGAGGGTAGGGTATGGCAGTAAGTAAAAATAGATGCTAACAAAGATTGCAATCCAGCAGGAAAGAGGGTTTGCAGATGATTATACAAACATTCACATAATGGGAAGTAAGCCCTAAGAAGGCAGCATAAAGGGTTGGTGGGCCTATGTGGCAGAAACTTGATCTGGGTGGAGAAAGGGCCTTGGGAAAACCTCCCCGCCAAGTCACAGGCTGACGCCTGAGGACGGGGGAGGTTTGGCCAGGCAAGTCAGAATTCCAGGTAGCGAAAAGAGCACGTTCTGAAGCCCCGGCATAGACAGGAGCAGGGCACGTTAGAAAAGCAGAGGACGGCTGCCTGGGTGGCTCAGTCTGTTAAGCATCTGACTCTCAATTTCAGCTCAGGTCATGATCTCACAGTTTGTGGGTTCGAGCCCCACTCTGATGACAAACACTGAGCTTGCTTGGGATTCTCTCTCCCTCTCACTCCGTTCCCCGCCCCCCTCTCATTCATTCATTCTCTCTCTCTCTCTCTTTCTCAAAATAAATCAACATTAAAAAAAAGAAAGTATTGTGACCAGGAGACAGAGGGTGACCAGACGGGAGGTGTGTGCAGCCTTTGGAGTCAAGGTTCAGGATTTTAGGCTTGATCCAAAGAGCATCAGAGCCCAAGGGGTTTTAAGTGGGGTGTGATATGACAACTCTCTCATTGCCTTGTTCTCTCTGCGGAGCCACAAGGCGTGATTAGGCCAGCGCCCTCTGGCCACCGAGTCCTCTTACTGCTTTCCTTCAGCACGTGTCTATTAGCTAATCAATCTCAGGAGTCGCAGAGCTAGGAACAAATATGGGAGAACTCTAGGGGCTCGACATTAAATTCCTCAATGATTCCTGTCTGGCATCCTCCGTAGGAGGACACTCTTCAGGAATAAAATGAGAGAAGACACATACTTTTTCTTCTCTGGTCACATTCCCATTGCCGAACACCGTGTAAGGTGTGATATAAATCCACCGATCCATACGTGATGGACGTTCAAACCGGTCACTATGCTGACATCACCAGGAGCTCAGCACACCGCACCCAGCTGGGTTTTCACTCCCTTTCTATGGCCCAGGGAGAGCGCCTGCCTGTTGGGCTCCTTCCCCCAAGCCCTGGCACAGCACAAGTCAAAGTTACTTCTGATGTCAGAAAACTGTGAGGTTCACAGAGACAAAACGCTGTGACACTGCTTAGTTTTATTTCTATATTTTGCTTTTAGCAGCCATTTGTTCCCTCCTCTTGTACCTCTTTGAAAAGCTCCTGATTTCCCGGAGAAGGACTGAAGTCATTTGCATTACAATACATTGTGTTCCCAGCCAAGGTGTCTGTGCTGGTGAAACCTTCCCTTGATCAAACACCACAGCTACTGTCGAGAGCCAGCTTTTGGAACAGCACAACACTTTCTGTGCTATGCCTGAGGAGTGTATTTCAAGAAGAAAACATTGCATTCGCTGCGTAATAAATCATACCTGTCAGGCAGGCTGCCCATCTCTGGGAGCATTAAGCAGGAGGCCAAACTCTGCTATCTTGCCCGGACCGTGGTTGATTTCTCAAGCACTGATTAAACGGCGAATGTACGTCTATACAGGCAAATATAGGTCATCTTCCCCTTTGATGGCTGAATTGCTATCATGCAGCCAGAGCTCTTGGGTGTCAGATCCCTAACAGGGTTTTGTTTTACATTCTAAACACAGCAGGCTCACGGAACCTTCTGCCACCCACGTGGGCTCCCACTCTTCGGCCCCTCCTGCACAAATGCGGCCCTCCCCTCCTTCCACAATCCAGGGATTTGAACCAAATGAAATAACCGTACAATTCAATTCAGATTCAGTTTAGGGAATATTTTGATTTTCTGGTTGAATAATTCTAGAAAAGATACAGGTTTCGTCCCAGGTCCAACTGGCTTATTGGATTTATGTATTTAAAAACAACTTTGATTTGCTTCACAGCTCACTTTAAAATAACCTGGGCTCCATCTGACTCTGGCAAGGAGTGTGACCTATCCCCACTTCCTGCTCAGTGCTCACTTCAAGACTGCCCCGCCCCCTCCCTCCCACATGAAGCTAAATGAAGCTCAGTTCTGAAAAAGAAATGTTTCAGGGTCCTTGTCTGATTGTGCTTGAGATCCAAGCAGAGTTGAAAAGGCCCAAGAAGCCCATTTTAAGGAAAGAGTTGGCCTACATATGGTTTTGACAAAAACATACTTACTTTTCTGCAGTGACGATAAGACCAGCCTTCCATAGCACAAGACAAGCTTACTGGGTACAAACTACCCTAGAAAATCCGCAGATGATCTAAGCTCTTCCAGGAAATAAGGAATTGACTGTGGCCCAGTCCAGATCATCATGGGCTAAATGCTTCTCTCTGATCTCTTTGTGTGTGTCTCACCTTGATCCCCTGCAGTCCTGAAGTTCATGATTCGTTGTGCTGTTCCCAGAACTAAGCCCTGGGCCTAATAGATAATAGGTGTATGCTGTGTGTGAGTTGAGTTGAATCCTAATCTTATTTTGTAGAAGTTAGGATTACATTTGGCTGCAAGGCACAAAAATTCCTTAAATGGTGACTTAAGATTAAGATTGGTTTCTCTGTGATGTATGAGAAATTCAGAGGTAGAAAATCCGGGCTGACCTCGCATCTCCATGAGGATCAGGAGCTCCGTTTTTTCTCTGCCATCTTTGCTGCGTAGTCCCTCCTCTTAACAGCATACACATCCTCTCTCTCTCTCTCTCTCTCTCTCTCTCTCTCTCTCTCACACACACACACACACACACACACACACACTTCAACACATTATCATGAAACAAACAAACATATAACCAATATCCAGGTCAAGAACATTGTCAGCACCTCAAAAGTTCTCCTTCAGGATCCTGCCCAGTATCACCACTACCCCTCCCTCCACCCCCAAATTACCATCCTGATATTACTTTCCTTATAGTGTTATGAATCAAGTTTATCCTGATACATTAAATTTCACTACTATCCTAAAGTGTTTTTATTAGTGGTTTGTACAATGTGTATCATTGTACATCTGATTTCATTTCTCAACATTATGTTTTTGAGATTAGCCCGTACTGTCATGTGGAGAAATTGTTTTCATTGTTGTATAGCATTCTGGTGAGTAAACAGTGGTATCCTGTTACTAATTACCATTTTCCTGATTACTAATTACCTTTTCATATGGATTTTAGCTACTTGGATAACTTCTTTTGTGATTTACCTGCCCAAATCTTTGATTTTTAAATTTCATTGTCTGTTTTATTTATTTGCAAGAACTCTTTGAGTATTCTGGTATAGTCCCTCAGTTACTACATTACAAATACCTTCTAGTACTCCATGGCTTGCCATTTCACTCCCAACAAAGTGTCTAATGATGGTAAAAGTTCTTACTTTTAATGTAGTCACAATTAGGAATCTTTTCATTATGGTTAGTGTTTTTGGTGTCTGGTTAAGAAATCTTTCAGGACCTTGAGGTTATCAAGAAATTCTCCTGTGTTGTTTTCTAGAAACTTTATTATGTTCCCTTTAAAAAAATGTTTTTTAAATGTTTATTTATTTTTGAGAGAGAGACACAGAGTGTGAGCAGGGGAAGGTCAGAGAGAGAGAGAGAGGGAGACACAGAATCAGAAACAGGCTCCAGGCTCTGAGCTGTCAGCACAGAACCCAGTGCGGGCCTTGAACCCACAAACCATGAGATCATGGCCTGAGCTGAAGTCGGCTGCTTAACCAACTGAGCCACCCAGGCGCCCCTATTATGTTCCCTTTCTTATTTAGACCTTTAATCTTCCTGGGATTGATTTTTATGTATGTTTAATATAAGCTCAAGTGTTCCCCTCACTGGATATCCAATAGTTCTAGTACCTATTACTAACATGCCCATCATTTCCACAGTGCTCTGCTGTGCTCACTTTTACATTCATCAAGTGTCCATGTATGTGTGGGTCTGTTTCTGAGCTCTCCATTCCGTTCCACTAATTCGTGTCTCGTTGGTGCAGTATCACTAAAAAATTACTGTAGCTTTATACTCCATTTTGATATCAAGCAGAGCCTGTCCTTTTGACTTCTGTTCTTCAAGATCATCTTGGCTCTTCTTGACCCCTTGCATTTCTATATAAATGTCAGAATGTGTTAGTCAAGTTACACAAACGAGAATTCTATTACATTTATAGATCAGATCTGTATAATACCAGTTTTCCCATCCATGGCACACTGCTCCTTTTACTAGGTCTTCTTTAATTTCTCTCAATAATGTTTTATAGTTTTTTATTGTGAAGCTCTTACATCTAAGTTATTCCTAGATATTTGATCATTTTAACATTATTGTAATTGTGTGTTTTAAAATTCCACTTTCCACCTGGTATATAGAGATGTAATTAATGTTTATATTCTGATCTTGTAACCAACAATCTTTCTAAACTCTATCATTCTAATTTTCATTTCTCTGTGGATTATTTTGGCTCTTTTACGTATATAATTATTATCTATAAAGTTCCTTAGCTCATATAGGTCTGTTCAAATTTCTTCTTGAGTCTATTTCATTTACTGCTCTTATCTTGATCTCATTTTGTCTGCTTGCTTTGTGTTTAATTTGTTCTTTTTTCTAATTTCTTAAGGTACAAGTTTAGATCATCAGTGTGAGTCCTTTATTTACTAATAAAGCCTTTTAAACTTAAAAAACATCCCTCTAAGCCTTGCTTTACTGTGTCCTAAGATTTTCAATATATTTGTATTTTTATTATCCAGTTCAAATATATTTTGATTTCTCATGTAATTTCTTCTCTGAGCCAAGGATTATTCATAATTGTGTTATTTAATTTCTGAATACTAGAGATTTTCTTGGTTATTTTATCATTATTGGTTACTTTATTTATTTACTTACTTATTTATAGTTTATTTATTTATTTTGAGAGAGAGTGTGTGTATACAAGCGGCGGAGGACAGAGAGAAGGAGAGACAGAATCCCAAACAGGCTCTGAGCCATCAGCGCAGAGCCTCATGCAGGCCTTGAACCCATAAACTGTGAGGTCTTGACCTGAGCTGAGATCAAGAGTCAGACACTTAACCAACCGCACCACCCAGGTGCCCCATTATTGGTTACTTTAAAAATTGTTTTGCAACTTGATTCTCCTTTTTCCTATGTCATTTCAAATATATGTATGTTTACTCTTTGATATCATCTAACACATCCATAAAGCTCTGATCAATTCTACTTCAGTCTTCCTTCCCTTTCCTCTGCATCTTGTACAGCTTCTCTTAACCTATCTTCAGATTTGCTCATTCTTTCCTCTGCCATGCCCATTTGCCTATTAAGTCCATTCCATGACTTTTTGGTTTAATTTTAGAAATTATATATTTTGGTCCCAGATTTTCCATTTCTTTATTTTTTATTATTTTTGTTTTTCAGCTGAGATGTTCTTTTCTGGAAACATGTTTTGTTTCACTTCATTAAGAATAGTAATGGCAGTGCTTTAAAATCCTTTTCTGCTGGTTTCAACATTTAGTTCATTGCCGGCTTGGGCACAGTTGGCTTGAGAATATGCCCCATTTTCTTGGTTTTTTGAAAGTCACATAATTTCAGATTATATCCTGAACATTATGAATGTTAAGTTCAGAGAGTTTTGGAATTTGTTATTTTTACCCAGTTTTTGTTGCTTAGTTTGTTTTCCAGGAAATTTCCTTGGTTGGGCTCAAGTTGTGAATTTTATTTCTTGAGGGGCAACTTTGGTCTTCATACAGATCTTTTGTCTTTAGCTTGGCTTCTCTAAATCTGGCACTTGCCTGAGCCATTCAGAGGTTTTAGAGACCTCTGAATGGCTTTGTGTTTAATTTGTCACCATAGAGACATATGGTGAAGCAGAGTTTCGGGATGCTCTGTCTGACTCTTTCCCTTTTGCTAGTCCTTCACTCTCTTCAGCGCCCTTGTTTGCCCAGCTTCATTTTTCTGGTTCCCCAGGCCAGAAAGAGTGCAAGGTGTTTTGAAGGCAACCTTACCTGACTCTGTGCATGCAGCTTAGCCCCACGTGAAAAGCCTTGGACGTGGAAGCTTATTGATAGAGCTCTCTCTGGCTTCTTCCTCCAAGCAAGCACGCATCCCTAGCTGTCTCTCTGTTTCTACCTGTTTCTCCACCATCAGGCAGTTGGGTTTCCTACTATGTCAAGGATTAGTGTTTGTTTTCTGCAAGTGAAGGGAGCTGTCTTAGTCTCTCATACCCAGAAGTGGAAATTCTCTCAGAATTCCATTAAGTTAGTGAGGAGAGGAGAAATTCAATGGCATTGTGTCAGCCTGCAACCTGGCCTGTTGGTCCACTTGATGTAAATATTTCAGCAGTAAATTTCCTTGTTTCTGACTCTAGAATATGGGTAACAGAATCAGACTGCTTCTCCTATCCAAAATGCTCAGATACTTTGGCCTCTGAGCAGGCTCTCAAAGTGGACCCAAGGTACTCATCCACACTGAGTGTATTTGGATAGTTCTTAGGCTTCAGGCATTTCAGTAGGATATGAGTTAAGTCCACAAATTAGAATCCATGTTCTGTGAAGAGGACCCCTCCTTGACCATTGTCACCAATGTTCCCCAGTAAGAAACATAGGGTCTTGTAGAAATCTGAGACAGAAGACTTAATCAGGAGAGGCTGAACGTGGAGGAAGATAGGAAGGGCTCACCATGAAATTCACACTGGGAAGTAGAAATATAAAAGGCACTAGGGTTTATTAAGTATTGACATACTACTGAGCCATCTGGGAAATAAAGTCAGGAACAAATTATGGGCAGGAAAAGGGCTACTCAGTGGGTCTGTCTGGGGTGTGCACTCCCCAGGGAGAGGATAACTAGATATTGAGTGCCCTCCAGGCTTTACAGCCCCCATGGTCCCCTCATGGCCCCTGTTTGACAGAGAAGAAATTGAGTCTCAGACAGTTATTATCACCTGCGCAATATTTCACAGCCATGGAGTAGCAGAGTCACGGTATGAGTCATGATCCGCTGGGACTCAGAACAGGTAGGCATCAAGCCAGGAGAGAGCTTTGAGCTATTCTCTGGCTCAGAGAGGTTTTCGGTCTTTACTATAATGTAAATAAGACAGACAGTGGATCTTAATCATCTTAAGAAAAGCAAATTGAAAGGCAAATGAGCAAGACTGCTCATTGTTAAAAATTAACCATGAATCTCAATTTACTTAAGAAAAGACAGAAAAAGTCATTTGCACATTGCAGTATCTTGATCGTTATTCATAACAAATTACCTGGGCCACTGCCTAACTTAGCCCCACACTTCAAGGTGAAAGTACTCAAGGAATGTTAACCTGAGGAAAGGGAAATGGCCCGTATTTGGAATCAGCTGGAAAGAAGCTGCATCAGACCCTTTCCTGGGCACTTGCAGCAGAGGAATGAGGGGCAACCAACCGGAAGCCTGGTTTCTTCCAGCTGCTCCTGGCCCCTCTCCGCCCCCTGGTCTCACTCCTGCCTGCAATCAATCTGGCCTCTTAGAGCTATTGACTGGTCTGCCTGAAAGTCATTGCCTGGATTCCATCTCCTCTAAAATCCATTTTCCCCGCCTCACAGAGAGCCAATTGGATTTCTCAATTATCAAATTGTACAGTCGTGAGCTTATATACTTCTAAGAGGTAATATGGTGTAAGTTTCTTTTCCATGGAAATGTCAGATTGGCTCCTCTGGGGAGTGAATGGAATATTTAAAATACTCTTCCAGTCTCCATGGCCTGTTAAGAGGGATGCAAAGGTGAAATGTGACTTTGTTAAGGCTGGAATAAGAACGGGCATTCTCTGAGAAGCTCTGAGGCAGTTTGCCTCACTGATAGCATCCCTGCCTAGTCTTTTATCTGTTTCTCTTTCTACTTTTCTACATGCATGAAAAAGTACACAAAGGGCAAATCATATTTCTCTGCCAACACACGTCTTTGACACATATAAACTAAAATTTTGGCAATATATTTTGCACCTTTAAGATAATTAAATCAGTAATGCTTGTTTATTTTTTATGATAATAAATGCAGGTACTGTTTGTTTGTGCCACGCAATACTTAGGTACTTAACAGATACTATCTAATTTTCAAATGAATTTTGGCTATAAAAAACATATATGAACACATTTCCCTTATAAAAAATTCAAATAATTCAAATAATTCTGAAGTCCAATTTGATCTCTATCCTTGTCCTCACTCAAGATTCTGCTGTCCTGCCAGAGTGTAACAGCTTTTTTAGCTTTTCGTGTCCTTCCAGAATTTTCTACCTACTTACATATACATGTTCCTGTAGAAGTGATATAGGACCGAGTTGGTCTTATAAATAGAATCATTGCTATTTTTCATGCTGCAGTGTTCTTTTTGCATATTTGCAAGTATCTTGGATATTTCCCCATGTTGATAAGAGTTCTGGCTCCCTTCTTTTAAGCTCCTTTTGCACTGTCCAAACATTATAGCACCGAACTTTATTTAGCTCTTCCCTAGTAAAGCAGAAATAGGTTGTTTTATTCCCCCTTTTTCCTCCTGCTATTACACAGAAGGGTGAATTTCTATATTCTTCAGCTATTTAACATATTTTAGCTTCCTTATTATTAGCAAGAGGAAGCCAGTAGTCAGCCAAGCCTAGTACATAGGGTACACAGACAGATTTCAGAAGCTCAGTTCTAGTACTAGATTACAGATAGGATGATCGGCACTTTATGTCAAGCAGGGTAGGGATAGGGAGAAAGGGAGGGAAGAAAGCTGAAAACACAAAGGATAGCTATTGGGGTATCACCTCTGGGATCAATTACATATTTGTCAGACAAATGAAAAGGTCAGCCAAACCATAAGAAACACATAATTGTTGTTTTCATTTTGGTTTTGTGTGTGTTTAATGAGAAAACAGCAGAAATCTCCTGTGGAGATAAGAACAAAGCCTTACTTAAGATGAGTGTGCTAAGTATGCGGAGACCCCTTTCTCTGCAGACATTCCAGGTCAAGGAATCTCATGCACTCCACCCAGGCACATGGGCCACAAGTAGCTGCACTTCTGTCCTGCTAGCTTCAGAACAAAAACATTGGCATCTGTTTAGCTTTTCACATTAGTGGTGATGTTTAGGGAGTTTTATTGTAAATCTAACTCATATTCAAGCATGATGGAGGGTGTTTAATGGAGGTAAACAACAAAATCTCCCCAAATTTCTCTATCCCCAAATTAACGTTTTGGTAAAGATCTTCTGGACAGTTGAGCTTCTCTCTCTTTCCCTGAGAAAAAGAATTTTCTATCAATGGGATTATAGCAGCCATGCATTTTTACAGCTGACTTTAATTTTTTTGCTTGACCACCTGTTTTATACCTTTCTTTCACAATGTGAATAGGTGTGACTTTTCCCTAATATTGAGTAAATCGTAATCATTTGCTTGGTGGTATGGTACATTTGATCATTCATTCATTCCCTCATTTCCAAAATCTTCATTTGCAACCTGCCCATGTCAGTATCCTGCTAAGCACTGGGCACACAGTGGGAAGCAAGATAGGCACAGTATGAGGCCCTTAGGAATTTAGGACTAGTAGGGAAAACAAGCCCTGGGATACATCATAGGGCACCTAGTTCAGGGGCTATGGGAGGCAGGGTGGGAGTTGGCAGTGAGGGGTTGAACAGGAGGGGAAGGGGGACAGCATTTGCAAAGACATGGAGATGAGATAGATCCTGGCCATTCTGTGAACTGAATATATTCCATTTAGCTGGAACACATATTTGGGGGATATGGAAATAGATGATGCGGTAACATTTGGGCAGTCACATTAGCCATGCTCAGTGATCCTCTAAACTGAATCAGCAGTTATTTTTCCCCGCATGAACATATTACATCTGTAAATCACCTGGTTAAGCTCAGATCTGAGCATGACTCAAATAAGTTGGAGCGGCAAGTTAGTTCCATCTCTTTTGATACACTTGTGGGAAATTGTACATACGACCAGTGGTATCCATAATAGCATTCAAAAGAAGTGATAGAACATGGATTTGGTTCTTTTTCTGATGCATGGGACTGTTGAGTGGCACCATAGAAAAAACTGAGTGCAAATGGGAATAATTGCCTGAATGCCTGGGTGTCCATTGTCCAGATCCCCCTGGGTTTACGAAGGATTAGGTTGGAAGTAAAATAAACCCCATGAAGAACATTCAAGTATTCATATTACAGAAATGCTTGCCAGACTGCCAGCATGCAGGGGCGCATTGAGGCAAAGTTGTAACCCAGACGTGGATCCCTTCTACATCAGGATGGTGTGCAGGTCTGGAATAGAGTGAGTCAGGTGAGTGGTCAACATGGAAGACCTGGGACATAGGAGCCAGCCTAAAGAAGAGAAGACTCTACCTGAGAAAAGAGAAAGCAAAAGCACAGCAACCAGCTGTGGAGCCTGTCACCCCAGAAAGCAGACCAAGCACAGGAAGTGGGCTGAGGAGACGGATGCATCCTCAGGAGGCAGAAAGGGGCTGCAAATGGGCCTTGGTTCTAGCCTATCTGCATGGGTTTAACTACAGGGCTGTTAGAGGTCTGTTGGTTGAGTGCATGTCCTTTGAGTCCTTTAGCTGCAGTTAAGAGTCTAAAAGCACTGGTTCTACAGCAGACAAGCCAAGGTTCTAACCTTGGCCGGGTCCCTTGCCTATGGTGTGTCCTTGGGTAAATAACCTTGGGATGCTTCTTCCTCTTTAAAATGGGCTGACACTGTCTGCCTCAATTCAGTGATCTGTAGGGCTGACTGGCAGTGGTGGGGGCACCCACCCTGACATTTCTTTGTGGCTCTGGTATTTGGCTAGAAAGAGAAAGTGTAAGTAGGAATCAAGGGTATATTCTCTGCTAGAGCACAAGGCTCCTTGCCTATTAACTCACCTTCAGCAGGGTAAGGATAAGGAGCCAAGACAAAGGGCTTTCTCTGGACCCCCAGTGTTTGTACCAATGGGCTCTCATCAGCCTAGGTCCCCACGGGGTGAGAGTGAACCTGCTGGGGAGTGAGGAGCCTACTGAACGTGCATTATTGTCAGAATTGCCAGCTTTGAAAGACCAAGGGACAATTTACAAGATTCCGACCTCAAAGATGAGGATAAAGGGACTAACATGGGGAGTCTGGAACTAAAAAATAATTTATAATTGGGCATATAAAAGTAGTGTAGGGGCACCTGGATGGTTCATTCAGAAGGACATGTGACTCTTGATCTCAGGGTCATGAGTTTGAGCCCCACATTGGGTGCAGAGATTACTTAAAATGAATAAAACTTAAAAATAAATAAATAAAATAGCCCAATTCCTCAAGTGTGGCTTTTAATGGGCATTTTTATACCCCCCACCAAGGGAAGTAGAGCCATGGTCCTCCTTGCTTTCTAAATTCTGTGACTTCCCTGAGCTTTTTGGTTAAAATATCCAATTTTTCTCTGTGTTCAAAAAAAGTTGAGTACCTACCAGGACAGTGAGGTAAGTCAGACACTGTCCAAATATCAAAGGAAAAGATATCTTTGATCACATTTGGACCCCAGTAGTCATATCATTCCAAGGCAGTGGGAAAGAATTTGCAAATGAGTTAAGTCCCAGTGACTGATTCTACAGGTAGTTTGCACATCGTAGGAAAATGTTTATTGACTGTATATTACACTGAGAAATAGAACAGATAAATATTTACGCTTCCATTGAGACACATTTGAAATTCCCAAACACCCATTGTGTAATCTGCTAAGCAATTTGCCTAACTGTTTTGCATGCTTTCCTGAACAGGTGATTATAATATTTACTCTAATCTGTGTGGATTTGTTATTGGTGGTTATTTGTAGTTCTTATTTATCTCGTGGTGTTTTTTATTTTTTTTCCTTTTCAAGGGGGTGGTAATGACTTAATAGAAATTATATATAAGGTATTATAATAAGACTTCTAATTTTTTACATCAGAATCAATTTGGCTTTTCCATTAACAAAATATACAAATCCACAATTTGGAAAATTGTTGGTGGGACAAAAATATTAGGTAGTTAGTATAAACCCTGCTTGCAGACTCAAGGAACTAGGTTTCCTGTTTCATCAAATGTACTCATTAATAAAGAATTATCACACATAGAATACAATAAAGCAAATATTGCCAAATTAGGATCACACAGATGTTTTGCTTTGATGTTAAGGAGGCACCTCAGGATCTTCAAATGCCTTGAGGGGTCATCATTTCTTACTCCATAGAGGACCCGTGGAAATAAAATGGCTTTGAGGCCATTTATCATTTCTTACTCCATAGAAGACCCGTGGAAATAAAACCCAGTGGACAGCTCTGATTCCACATGCTGAATGGCATACCTCACCATGCATTTTGCTCATTTACTATTTTCATATTCAGAGATTAATTGTTAATAAGTCTAAATGGAATGCAGTGCAGGAATATTTGGCTAGCAAGTGTATGTCTTATAGACGGGATTAAGAAGAAATGGGAGTAATGAAAGACCAGCTGTGAGGTTCCAGGGTAAATGTAGGCAGGAAGTGAAGAGGGTCTTGATGAGGGTGAGGGCAGTTGAGCTGAAAAGAAAAGGATAACAGTTGGCCAAGACAGGAGCCAGAGAGTAGAGGAAAGGACTCAACGGGGTTCACGTGCTAAGGCAACAGGAATATTTGCGTGTAGGGGAAAATAGGCATTTGCTTTATTACTTATAGAGACTGTAGTCATCTAAGGGACTCCGTGGTCCTCAAGGTCTTACTGTTATTCCACATCTCTGAGAGTTTGCTGGTAGGATTTAGTTGATTATGGAACTTTACCCTTGTATTATAACTGCCTTTTGCTTTTGTCTCCCCAACCATGAGCTTTTTTTTTTTTTTTTTGAGACAGAGAATGTACATGAGTGGGTGAGGGGCAGAGGGAGAGAGATAATCTCAAGCAGGCTCCATGCTTAGTGTGGAACCCGATGTGGAGCTAGATCCTATGACCCTGGGATCATGACCTGAGCCAAAATCAAGAGTGGATGCTTAGCCAACTCAATGAGCCACCCAGGTGCCCCATAAACCATGAGCTTTTTGATGGTAGGGTTTCAGTCCTTCGTCTTTATGTTCCCAAAGCACCTAGAACTGTATGAGGCACATAATTGGTAAGACTTATTAAATGTTTGAAAAAGGAAGGATGTGGTGAGGAAATAGAAGGAAGTGAGAGATTAAGTGGAGAAGGGCATTTGTCATTTGATACATGTCTTAAAATTTCAAAAACAAAAGGAGCAAATTCTAGAGCAATATCCTTAGATTGCAGAATGGTAAGCTGAAGCCTAGGCAAAGGAAGCAACTTGTCCAACCAAGGTCAAGCACTTCCGGAGTCAGAGGTGGAGTCAGAAACTAGGTTTGTGATGTATGCCCATCTGGTGAATTCCCCTGCCTCCTCCAGAAAACACAGTGCCTGTTTAAGTTCTCTCAGTGAACAAGGTTTGAGACATGAAGAAGGAACTACATGAAAAATGTCTTAATAAACAGAGAATGTGCCATGATGATTCTAACAGGGCTAGGTTCAAGCCGGTAAGACTGATCACAGAACACCCAGCTGGGTGCTAGAAAATTGAATTTCAAAAATTATTACCGGATTATTTTTTTGATTTGAAACCTTAAAAGCATAAAGAGGTATAAATAGATAGGTAGTGAGAAGCCTCTGCCCTGCCTTGTACCCCTATGGACCAGTTACTACCCACCATATAGGTACGTACATTTTTAGTTTCTTCTGCATCTTCTGGAGTTTGCGGTTATACAAGCCATATGTGAATAAATATTCTTATTTACCTCCTTTTTACTACACAAAATGTAGCATATTACCGATGCCGATCTATGTCTTTTTTTGTTTTTAATGTAAAATGTATCTTGGAGACCTCTCGTATCAATACAAAAAGAACTACTTTTACTTAGCTACTCTGTTGCATGGATGCAACACAATTTAATTAAATGGTCCCTTATTGATGGACATTTGGGCTGTTTCTAATCTTTTGATGTTAGGAAAAAACCCTTTAATGGCTAACATTTTACATACACACAAAGGGTTTGTATATTTGTAATTTTGACATATTGCCAATTACCTTCCTAGTGGTTGCACCAATTTACATTCGAGTCAGCAGCCTGAGAGTACATGATTCTTCACAGCTTATACAACAGAGTGTGTTATCAAACTTCCGGATGTTAGCCAATCTATGGGTGAAAAATGCTATTTCAGGGTAGTTTGATTTGCATTTTCCTTAGGAGTGAGGCTGAGCATATTTAAAATGTAAGAAAATGGAAGTCTAGAGAAAAACTACAACAGGATTTCCTCCTCTTACCAAGATGAGGAACCAGCACACAGCTGGCCCCAGGGAAGAATTTGGAGCAGAACATCCCTCAGTGTGAGCACTGTGCTTGGCTTATCTCATTCAAATTCACAAGCCCTCGAATGGCAGGGCACTAGGATCTCCATTGCACAGATGAGGAAACTGAGGTTCAGAGAAGGTAACCTCCCCAAGAGGTGGTAAGTGGCAGTGCAGGGCCTCGGACACAGGTTTGGAGGACTCTGGGACCCTGATCCACCACCACCCCACACAGTTGAGGATGCTGCCTTTATGTAAAGTTTGGATTAGGTCATTTGTATACTGTTCTTCCCCCATTGGGTTTATGCCCTTCTCCCTTGGCCTTGCCATCCCCCACCTGCCTGGTTTGGAAAGATCTATTTTCTCTTGAATATAGCTATGGTTCATCACTTTTCCCTGTAGGATTTTGAGATTCAAGTTTACTCTCCAGGCTCGCTCTCGCACACGCGCGCGCTCTCTCTCTCTCTCTACCTCCCCTGTTCCCGTTTTTGCTTGTGTCTTGATAAAAGCCACTCTGTTGGTAGCAAATTATAAATATTGACCTGTTTTCTCTCTCACTTTTATGTAAATATGGGAGTTGGGGCACTGGGCTGTGTAACAATAATAAACGAAGCAAATGGGGAAAATTTATCATTTTCTTAATTCTGTGTGAGGGGCTAATTCAACATCATGGGAGAACAAAGTAACGTGAGACTAGTTGACTTCTAAACTTAGCACAACTGGACCATATTTTCTGGGAAAGGCTAGTTCTCCCCAAGTAGAACTATTACTTTGAACGGGATGGACAATTTAAAGTCAGAGTGAATTACTAGCCTTCTACTAATGTGGTACTCACCTGTTAGAACTGGGCTGGAGCCCTAGCCGCTGCCACTATCTAGGAAAGCCTCCCTGTGCTAGAAAATATCTAAGGCATGCTTGCCTCTCTCTTGACCGGGTCTCTTTACAAATCCTTCCTGGTCCATTTGATTTCATTCTTGCATCTGGGCATCTGCCGCCTGGCCCAGCTCAGAATCGTCTGGGGGTAACCCAGGACAGCACTTCTAGAAACTGCTTATGCCTTCCCAGTCTGGCCCTCTCAGTTCTTCCTATCCTGAAGCCTTGGCATGCCCGCTGAAGGAAGGCACGCTTGTGAAAGCCAGGTGCCATCCCCATGAAACCTGCCTTACCACCGACGGTCAGTCTTGGGTCATAGAAACCAAAGACCAGGTTAAGGCTGCTTCTAATCCAAGTCACTCAGGCAAATCAAATCACTTGCAAATTGCCACAAACTTACACTTTTCCAATGATCAACATGTAGTTCAATTGAGAGTGGAAGGAATTTAAACAACTGCCATTCCAGGTACATCCAGGTACAGGATGTCTATATTTACCTCATCCTAGGGCTCACCTCAAGGCTACTGCTTTCTGTCCTTGGTTGTCAGGAAGAAGGGCTTGGCAGGAAGCGAGTGAAGGGGAACAAATGTTTCTGTTTTTCTTCTGATTCCACTGTGAACACAACTTTTACTTGAAATAGTGTGTCTGTCTTTGGGTGCACATTGGAATTACCTGGAGTGTTTTTAAAAATACTGGTAGCTGGGTTCCATTCCCAGAGATTTGGATATGGATAGTCTAGGTGCGATCTGGACACTGAGTTGTTTTAAAACTCTGTGAAGGGGCACCTGGGTGGCTCATTTGGTTGAGCGTCCATCTTGGGCTCAGGTCATAATCTCACATTTCGTGGATTCAAGCCCCATGTTGGGCCCTGTGCTGACAGTGTGCGGCCTGCTTCGGATTCTCTGTCTCCCTTTCTTTCTGCCTCTCCCCTGCTTGTGTGCACACTCACTCTCTCTCTTTTTCTCTCTCAAAAATGAATAAACGTTTAAAAATGTTTTAAAAATTAAAAAAAAAAAACTCCCTGAATGAGTACTCGTGCTCACAGCAGCATTATTCACTATAGCCAGAAGGTGGAAGTATCTCACGTGTCCGTCAGTGGATGAATGGATGAACTAAATGTGGTATATCCATACAATGGAATAGTATTCAGCCTAAAAAAAGGAAGGAAATTTTGACACATGCTAAAACATGAGTGAACCTTGAGAATATTATGCTGAGTGACATAAGTCAGATATGAAAAGACAAATATTGTATGATTACATTTTTGTCTCCCATCATGAGCATCAATGGTACCCACATGGCAGTCCCCAGATTAGGTCTGTCAGAACCTCCAGGGGCCTCTATGTTCCTTCCTAAGATTATAGAGTCAGAATACCAAAGGTTAGAGCCTGAAGTTATGAATTTAAATAATTTCCTAAGAAAGTCTGATGTGCTGCAAGAGTTGGAAATCACTGGATGTCATAAAACCCAAATTCCTTGATTTCACCTGAAGGTCCTGGGCAGTGTGGCTCTAGCATGCTTTTACAGCCTTACTTACTGTCTTTCTTGTGTCCCTCAGGTTTTTTTTATCCTCACTGTAACAACTTGTGCTTATACCATATCCTAGTTAGGGATTTTCTTTTTGCCTGGAATGCCTTTACTCTTTTGCCTATTGCAATCCTCTTCAACCTTTAAAAATGTATTGACTTTGGGGCACCTGGGTGGCTCAGTTGGTTCAGTGTCTGATTTTAGCTCAGGTCATGATGTCACAGTTCATGGATTCGAGCCCTACGTCAGGCTCTGTGCTGACAGCTCGGAGCCTGCTTTGGATTCTGTGTCTCCCTCTCTGTCCCTGCCCCACTTGTGCTTGTCTCTCTCTCAGGAAAAAAAAAAAAAAACATTAAAAAAGGATTTTTTTAAGTCTTAAAAGAAATTGGACTTTTACCTCTTCCATAGATCATTCCTCGATTCCTTTCTCATCCTCATTCCTTTTCTCTCCTGTCTCTGATCACTGGGTACAATTTGATTCAAGATTTAGGGCCCTTTCCTAGTGAGCATGTATCTCTCACTCTTGGCATCTTCAGAATATGGTCTCATGTTCAAGACTGATTGTCCCTGGAAGACAAGGCCCTAGCTTAATGCTTGGCACAGAATAAGTGTTCAGTATTTATTATATTCAATTGAATTTAACTTTCTAGCCACAAACCTACTTCTAAGCTCCAGATAAATATATTCAGCAACTTACATGATGTCTCAAGCTTTACAATCAAAACACAGTCAAAATGAGGTCTTGATTTAACCCTGCAGACTTCCCCTTCTCTTCTTTGTCAGCGGTGGCATGTCTGTCCACTTACTCGATTGCTCAGTTCAGAATGCTGAACATCTGCTTGTACGCCTCCACGTTCCTCACTTCCTACATCCAGTCAGACACGAGGACCTGACAATTCCATTTCTTTTCTTTTTTTTATTAACTTTATAGTTTATTGTCAGGTTGGTTTCCATATAACACCTAGTGTTCTTCCCAACAAGTGACCTCCACCATGACCATCACCCCCCTTCCCCTGTCCCCCTCCCCCTTCCTCCCTCAGTTTCTTTTCAATATTCAAGAGTCTCTCATGCTTTGTCTCCCCTGACAATTCCATTTCTAAGATGAATCTCAGACCTTCCCTTTTTTCTCTTTCTCTCTTCTCACCACCAGGAAGCAGGTGTCTGTCAACCGTGAAGTGCCAACTGGTCTCAGACACCCACCTTGCCCCTTCCACTCGGGTTTGTGCCTGCAGTCACGCTGAAGGGTATAGTGTATATGGCTATGTCACTCCGCTGCTCAAACATTTTCACTGGCTAGTCATGGCTCCTAATGGTAAAAGTTTTTAACAGGATCTAAAAGGTTCTGCTTGTGCCTTCTGCCACTCACCTTGTTGTTAATCTGCATCATGGCAACACCAGCCCCATCTCTGCTCTCTGTACTTTGACCTATGTTTTTCCTTCCTCAGAAAATTGGTTTATAATGTTCTTTCTGGCCAGAATGCTATTACTGTAAGTGACAGTAATATTGGCCACCTGCTACTCTTCTTTTAGACTTTACATGCCATTGCCTCAGGGAGACCTATCCTCAGCCCAAGTGTAGTAGGTCCCTAGCTTTCCTTCCCAGAGCTCCCTTGATAAGCACAAGTGTGCTTATAAAAAAAAAATTATTGGATATTCCCACTCCATTAGATATCTGCTCTGCTTGTATCCCTGGATTCAAGCTCAGTAAATATTTATTGCATGAATCAGCTCCATACAACCTGCCTGCCTGTACCAACCATCCTCATTCTCTGGGCCCTACGCCTTTCCAACCCCAAAGTAGAGAAAATCATCATTATATTTGCCACAGAATTGTTCCTCTGTTGATCTGGTCCAAGCTAATCACTGGGCTTCACAAAGTGAAGAGGCCTGGCTTAGGAGGGACAAATGTAGGAGTAGGCCCTGACCCTCATCACCATCATGCTGAAGTATTCAAGTCCTCCATCCCATCTCCTGTGTCCCCATTGTGTCTGGGAACACAGTTCTGCAGCCTCTGGTCCCCTACCAGCCACACTTCCCACCTAGGGTTGGAGGGAGGAAGGCTCCACCCCTTCCTCTTTCCTTCTCTGAGCACATTGTAAACAAAGGAGGGAGAAGGAGTATTTTCTCCTGATGGATGCTGCACTTTAAATAAAGTTCCTTAGGCATTTAAACAATCATATTTATTCTACATGCAGCAATAGTTTCATTATATATAGTGAGAATTCTTCTAAATGTTAATGTAACGTTGGTCCAAGAACCTTACACGTGGAATAAACAAACCAAGATATGGCCTCACAATAATAAAAACTTACTAAGCTCAGCTCTCTCTTTGCTTTAGGTTGTTCTAGAGAGAAAACAATTTCTTATAGTTGTAAAGAATACAGCCTTTGAAGTCTGAAGAACTTGTGTTCAAATCCTAGCTTTACTAACGGGTGACTTTAAGAAAATTTACTGTTACTGAGCCTACTTTTTAGGGTTTTTGAAAAGATCACATGAGAGAACACATATCAACTGTTGAGCACATTGTGCTTTTAGTTTATAGTGTATTGCATATAGTGTATATAGCCAACACTCAACAAATGGTAATTATTAATAACTATTAGTATTATAAATTCCTTATCTTCTACCTCAGCAATAAAGCTTAACGGGGGTCAAATTGAAACTTGCCTAACATCTTTCATTCATTCAATAAATATTTCTAGAGCCCCTACTATTGCTTTAGGCAGTGTGCTAGGTACCAGATAACATTTTGGTGAATAAAACAAGGCATGGTTTTGTCCACATAGAGCTTAAAGTTCAGTGGGATGCAGAAAAACAAGTAAGCAAACCATTTAATATATACCTCTAAAATGGAATAAGCATCACAGAGATATGAGCAGTATGCTCTGGGAGGAAATGATGGAGAGGGACTCCATAGATGGAGTAGTCAGAGAAGTGGCAAATGAGAAACTCCAGCTGATTCACTTAGTCACTTATGCCTGTTCCCAGCTCCACAACATGGTATCAAAATAAACTTGGCCAAACACCTTGTTTATCCATTCTGGTACTTATCAAATTGCCTGATTTACAAAACCAGCTGATCTCTGATGTTCTAATCTGATCAAGAGTGGTGAATGTGAAATGTGCATGTAACCTACAGGTCAGTAGATTTTTAAAAAAATCTTAGATAAAATGCTAGCAAATTAAATCCTGCCACATTTGAATAAAATAATCCACGACAACCAAATGGGTTTATTCCCAGATGCCAAAGGTGGGTTGGCAAAAATTAATCTACTAAGATAATTTATTTGATCAGCTGATCAAAGGAGAAGGACTATATCTGCATCATCTATAAGTAGAAAAATCCATTCTTTGTATTCAGCATTCAGAATAAGTCTTTTCTTTATTATTCGCTGCTGTGGTTAGTTTGCCTGAAGTTATAAAGCTTTTGGCAATCAAGTATAGAGATTAAAATAAGTAAACCTTTAAATTTAGCCAAAAAAACCCCCAAAAGTATGTGTGTGTGTGTGTGTGAGTGTGTGTGTGTGTGCATGCGTGTGTGTGTGTGTGTGTAGGGAGGTGTAACCTCACCATGTCTACCAGGTTAGTTTCAGATTACAGTGTCCTTAAGACTTCAAACCAGTAGAAGCACCATTTTTGCCCAATCCCTGTAGTCTGTTTAGCCCAGTAGCTTTGACAGAAATAAACCCCCAAAGGCTGTGGCTGCTCACTAGTGACATGGTTTATGCCAGCATATAACTGACAGTCTCCATTTCTGAAATTAATTACTTTTCTTCTGGAGTTAAAGTTGCTGATGATGCTTCTCACAAAAATATGAGGTCTTTACATAGCAAATGCTCTAATTAAATAAGAATAAAGGCAGAAAACTTCCAGACCTAAATGAGATACATTTATTCCATGCATGTGGTTGAATCTTTAATAATTTGAAATGTAACAGTCTCTTCCCTCCTGGGATAGTGATAATATCTTGCTCTTTCCTGTATTTGAATGTATCTCCTTTCTAATGTTTATTTATGACTGGGGCATAGAGGATAGATGCATCCACTCCCTTCTTTCCCCATCACCTCCTGCGCAATCTCCCGACCCTCAGTGCTATGGTTTGAATTGTGTCCCCACAAAATTAAATTCATATGTTCAAGCCCTAACCCTCAGTGTTACTGTATTTGGAGATGCGGCTTTTAGGAGGTCATTAAGGTTCAATGAGATCATAGGCATGGGGTCCTAATCCAATAACATTGGTGAACTTATAAGAAGAGGAAGAGATCCCTATCTCTCTCCTGATCTCTCCTTGCACACACACCAAGGGAAGTGAGGTCATAGCAAGAAGATGGTCATCTACAAGCCAGGAAGAGGGCTGTCACTGGAACCTGACCATGCTGGAACCGTGACCTATGAATTCCAGCCTCAAGAATTGTGCGAAAATACATTTCTATTGTTTAAGACACTGAGGCTATGCTATTTTGGTATGGCAGCCCGAGTAGACAGAGATACTCAGTGAGGAGAGAAAAGGAGTAGCTGGGAGTACGAGAAAGAAATCCAGTTTTGTCTCCTACCTAAACTTTCTTTCCTGTTTTCAGCACATGGTATACTCAGGGAAGAGTGTGTCCTTGCATAGGGACATCAGTGTTGTCAGAGAATCACCATCTCTTTTCTGCATCCCTCCTCCTCTCCTTCACTTTTGTCATGTGAAGATGCACAGAAGGAGAAGTGAGTACTTCTGTGTGCTAGGTACTAGGCCAGACATCACGACCTGCGATCTGCCCCCTCAGTTCTCATGTCTTCCGCATTAGGAGAGCACAATCAAGGAGCCTCATGCCATACCTTCCATAAGTAATAGAATTTAGTTGTATCTGGCTTTGAAGCTAGTGCTCTTGGCACAGTTCTATCATGATGCTTTCAAGAGCTGATTATCATAGGAGATGCTACTAGCCAAGAACATGTAGAATACAGAGACCAAGTTGATTTTCCAGTAGCCAGGCTACTATCAAATATTATTTTCCCACACCTCCCCCTCTCCTTTGCCCCAGACCTGGATCCATTAGACAAAGGAGATAGAGAAATCCCAGGTGCTCCAAGCCCTCAGAGCTCCCAAAGGTTGCTCTGTTGCTCTTTGAGTTATTGGGGGAAGGGGAGGGGAGCAAAAGAATAAGATACCAAATAAAAACCTTTGAGTTGCAAGGTAGCTTGGATAGAGGTGGGGAGGGATTTAATAAGTGAAAATGGGCATCTCACAGAACCCAAGAGCAGGAAAGTGCTGGGCTTTGGGAAGAGAACTAGCAGAACTGGAAACTAGAAATTAGACAGGCTGCCTTCCATTCTCTTGTTCTGAAGAGAACACTCTCTTAATGGCTCAATGGGTTCATCCTCCTCTTTTTGCATATATCAGTTGCTCTGCCTGTCCAGTCTACAGGATGCATTATGGGCCCCCACACACTCACAGTTACTTGTTCTTGTCTCAGCTGTCCAGAGACTTCTGGACTATCTTCTAGTTCCATTTATACATCCCTGGGATATAGGACCCAACTGGCCCAGCTTGGGTGAGACTTCCACTCTTGGTCTAGGCTGCTGTGACCCAGAGAGGCAGGACCAGAGTAAGCAAGGAATGGACTGGAAAGAAAAAGACCGCTCCCTAAAAAGTATATACCATAGAAAAGAGAGAAGAAGGAAGACCGAGGAAAAGGCCAACTGTCTGGCTTTCATTGAGCTCCTACCAGGTACCTTACTGTATTCCAGATGCTCTAATGAATGTGAGGGAATAAAGTATGATCCTCTAAGGGGCCAACTGGAGAGACAAGACAGACCAGACAGAAGAGACAATTTCTGAGCAATATAAAACCGTATTTACTCAAGACCTAAATTAGGTGGCCCACATGCTGTCTCCAAAAGTTCAGATTGTGAGTAGGGTCTATGGCAGTGAGAAGGAAACTGAAGTTGACTGTGGCAAGCATCTGCTAGATATGTTCACATGTTATGCCTGATTCCAGCCTCTCAACAGCCCTGTAAAGTTCAATGCTATCTAAGAAAACTCCTTGGAGGATAGAGGGAAAGGGCATTCTAGTGGTGCTAATGGTAAGAACAAAGACTTGGCAGTGGGAAAGACCATGGCTTGTGCAGGGGAGATTCAAGTGCCTGGTGGAAATGAGGCATAAAATGCCTTGGAAACAGCAGAATTTGTAGGAAAGAAGTTTAACAAGAGCACAAACTAGTAAAATCATCACCATTCCTTTATTCCATTTATATCTGGATCCCTATGACAGTGTTGCAGGCTTTGGAACTCAGCATTGGGGATAAGGAGATGAATGAGATGTAGCTCAGACTGTGAGAGTCCACAGTCTAGTGGACAGAGAACCCAGTGATGGAAACAGTAGGCATACTCTTCACACATTTCAGAGATTGAAACATCACCTTTGGATTCTGGTTTCTCAGTCTGTGAGCCATGTTTTGTCATGGCAAATAGCGAAGGCAGAGGATTAAACCCAGAACATCATGACTGCAGGTCTCAATGTGTCTCTATAATTTTAAAGGACACCTAAAGAGATTTTAAAAAGAGGCTTAATAATCTAATAGGCAAGACTTTGGGGGATGTTTGTGTTACCCAGTACCCAAAACAACAGCATGCTGAAGACACTAATCTACCATACCAATTATGCATAATACTCCAAAAAAGTTAGTGTCTTACCATTGGGCAACAACTTTGCAATGGTGTTCATATAGAATAAATCTCATTTTTAATAAAAACGTATCTTTAAGATATACACAACGATTACCCTAGAAATAGATTGAACTGTCTATTATATTGATATATATACAATCTCAGAAATTTGTCTCTAGTGCTTGGTTTAGTATACACCAACAGAATTTAGAGCTCCATAAAAATACTTTATAGCATTCAGGCAGCAGTGTTCCTATTTCTTATGCGGATACACTGGAAATGTGGTTGGGGCTGTCATTCACCACTGGCACTTAAATGTTTTCCACAAATAGTTGCTGCCTTAAGAAAGCATCACCAAATAAAATGTTTTTATTTGGTTCTTTGATGATATGTCAATAGACATTAAAATAAAAACTTCCTCGTACTATGGTGTTATAGCCCCCTTCAGAATATTTTCAAGGGAAGCTGGAGGGTCTCTGAAGACCCATCAAGGGGATGAGGAAGTAGAGTAGGGGGTGGTTATTAGCTCTTTTTGAAAAGGATGGCTCTTTCTATTGGCCACTTCACCTTTACTGAGAAGGTAGGAGCATAATAGAATTTTAGTAAGATGTACCCTTACCTGTCCAGAAGATCATCATACCCCTATGTCTCCTGTCTCTGCCTATCAAGAGAGGGCGTACCTGCAGGGAACACATGTCTCTGCTTTCCAGACACCAACAGTGCGCAGGTGTCCCTTTCTTGAAGCAAACTTTTTTTGCTCCACTGGGCAAAGGAGGAGGATGATATGTAGACGTTACACAGTGATTCATCTATAATATATTTAAATAAGGAGGCCTGATAAGACTTTGAAAACAGGCTTTGGCATCCATAAATAGACTGGCCTGCCCAGTTGTGTTGCTTGGAATGATGGTTCACATAAATCACATAAATATAATAATATCACATAAATATAATAATAATAGTATTACTAAAAATAACAATAGCATTCCATTAAGCTTCCTTCCTTGCTTTCGTTTTTTTGCATAGCACTAACCATCAAATTTACTGTTTATTTTATTTTTGTTTACTGCTTATCGTCCTCCACTAGAATGTAAGCCCTATACAGGCAAAGGATTTTCTCTCTCTCTTTTTTTTCCCCCTCCATTACCTCTATCCTCATTACCTGGGACATGTTTGGCAAAATGCAGGTGATCATTAAATATTTTTTGAACACATGAAAAAGGTAACCTTTAGTAAGTCTTGATTATATCTTTTATCTCATTTGATTAATACAATAGTGTGAGTAATACAGTGTATTATTCCCATATTTTAACTTAATAATAAATGAATCTATTTTTCATATAAAAATTTTAAATACCATAGAGCTCAGATTATGGTTTTAAAACACCATTTGCCAGTAACATAACGGCTTCCTCAATAAATGGCTGATTCCAGATCTGGGGTGGGAGGTGCAAGGATGACACTGGAGCATCTTGTTATACAGAAAGCAAAGAAGCAATCAAAGACTACTTGAGTTGTATCAAAAGGTTTAAGAGGCCAACTTGAAGGGACTCCCACTGGCCAAAGATGGGGCAATTTAAGTATAAAAAGAATAACTACAATTGGTTGAAAACCTTAGTCTTAAAACCCATTTGTTCATAATGGTAGTTTAAAAAAATCAGATTGGTCACTTTAAAATGGTAAATAAGAGAAAAGAATCAAGACTTCCTGTTCAGCTCAGAGACAGAGAGCTGGAAGAACAGTAGCATTGTTCCCACACAGCAGGAAAAAAAGGTAGAGAAACTACAAATAAATGCATTTTCTTGAATTTTCAGAATGAAGTCACAAGGCAATCACTAACCTGAAATCTGGGGTCAAAGACAAAATGCAGCAGGCAATTAAGGAGATGATTTTACTCAAACGACTGCAATAGGGACATGACCCCAGATTCTGAGATCCGCGCATCTGTCTCAGCGGGATGGTTTTGCCTTAGACTTTATAGGGAGTGGGAGACAGGTTACAAGTAGGGGATTTACAGTTGGGATTCTTTTGTAATCAGAAATCTCAGGCAGCTGTATTAGAAATAGCCATTTCTGTGTCTAGCTAGTTTGGGGTGGGGGGCGTGGAGGATAAACAATTCTAACTTTAGCTGTTCACGCATGAGACAAAAAACAGGCAATTGGCTGTGGGTGAAAGTGGAAGGATCTGTATCTGGTTTTGTCAACGGGTTCAAGGTATGGGGGAAGGTCTGTGTTTGGCACCTCACAGGGAAACAAGAGTCATCTTGCATCTAACAACAGTCATGACAAAGAGTAAACAGAAATGTTTATCTGAGTCAAAAGGGGAGGGGTGGTTCTTTGTGGTAAATCACTTCCTGGGTCACAGAATGGGGGGGGGGGGAATTTTCTAAGTGCCATGTGAAGGGAGCACAGGACTCGGGTGAAGTTCAACATTGTCATTGGAGAGACAGGTATCTGCAAGTGACTAACAATTTGTAGCTGCTCACCTAGAATAGCCTAACAGATGCCATTAATATCCACACATTCAGGTGGAAACTTTTAAGGAATTTCTAAAGGGTGAGTGTGGGCTATATTGAGAGTGTGAATCCCAGACATAGGAGTTTTGCAAACTCTAATAGGTGTCTTTTTCTGTGGAACCCTACTAGGTGCTCAGCTCAATGCTTGCAGAAACCCCACAGAGATCTACCTCCCCTGTGAAACAAAAGCCTTCCTCTTTCCGAGGAGGAGAGGAGGAGCAAACAAGAAAACCAAACAAACAAACCACTGTGGCCTTAAGGGCTAAAGGCAACCCATTGCACCTGGGTATGGGGAAAGTGCAGGGAAGAGGGCAGGCATAGGGCACGTCCCAGCAACTAGGTCTGGAGGAGGGGCAAGACCACTTGTGAGGCCACACTCCAGCCCAGGAGCACAGTGAACACCCACGACTGAGGCTTAGAGAATCAGAGAACAAACATCTCCCTGCCTGTATCTCCCTCCACCTCACTACCCAATGTGAAGAAAAACTCGAAATGGAATTCATGGCCTAGAAGCACAGGAGAGATTTTCTCTGAGAAGAAGGGTAAAGGGAAGAAAGACCCAGTGCCAAGCAGGGAACAGACATGGAGAAAAACACTTCAAAGCAAGGTAGGCCTACTTACGATGGAAATAGGTTCAGTAGGTTCATAGCTGGTACTTCTTTAATTGGTATAAAATATTTCTATTTTGTCTTTTTGCCTTTTTTACTACTTCATCATATTTTAATAATGAACTTTCTTGTTATTACTTGCCATGCATTTTTATCCCTTCATTTTCAACCTTCCTACATGAGTTTGTTTTATATCTGCTGCTTGTAAAAGCTCAGGACTGCGTTGCTGTTGGTGTAAATAGCCTCTGAATCCCTCCAGAGATGGATCCTTTGAGGGTTGAGATTGGATCATAACATTGGTGAAAGTAGCTTGTTTGCCATAATCCTCTGTGAGAGTGCTTTTTTTTAGCTTTAATATTATCTCTTTACATGGGCGCAACCTTTGTAATAGTCATCTCTCTAGATGAAACAGCTTCTTGTAGTTAGGAGTACCTGGGTAAGGAGACTGTTGAGGAGCCTTCTCCAGATGATAGGCGATGGGTTCATGTTTGGGCTCTCCAAGCAGCAAGGCTCTCACTGAGGATTTCGGCAATTCAAAAAGAGGTGTTGCAATCTCAGAAAAATATGGCATCCATTGTCTGCAATATCCAGTTAAAAAGTCCTCTCCATTGTCATTGATGAGTCGTCTAAGATGTTTCAGTAGCCTTCAGTCTATCGGGAGAAAATACTTTTCCCGCTTTAAATAGGTCATACCCTAAATAAGAAATTATTTGACAGAAATTATATGTATCTTTTGAAACTTTATTCCCTTTTCTCCTAAGACTGAGTACAAGTGAATGGTATCCTTTTCCATAGGTTTCCTTGTTGTCTGAACAAAGTAGCAGATCATCTGCATGTTGTATCAGAACTGAATCACGGGGGGAATTGGAGGTTTTAGGTCTTAGTTGAGAACCTGGGAAATGCTGGAGGGGACACCACTGAGTTCCTAGTCCATGACTGTCCAGAAACTCTGATGTCCTCCCTGGGTGAAGGCAAAAGGGTATTGAACATCCTGGTTTAGAGACACCCTGAAAAAAGGCAGAGCTAAGATCCACTATAGTGAAGCAAGTGGCTTCAGGAGGAATTGATGACAGCATGCTATTGATGTACTTCTCAGAAGCAAGAAATAATAGCTTTGTTAATGGTCCTGAGGTGCTGAACAAGTGGATATCTCCATCCACTTGGTTCCTTTCCTGGCAGGATAGAAATGTTACAAGGACTAGGATAGGATATGGGAAGACTACCTTTGGGTACAAGGCTTCCAAATAAATTTGATCCTTCTTTTTTGCCTCTGGTTTCAAGGAATACTGCCGAGGTTTCAGTAATGGTGGTGTGGTAGCATCTTTCTGAACTTTATTATGTCTCAATTATTTTGCCTATTATATGTGAAATTTTTAGCCTATAGCGTGTCAGGTGCAATACAAAGATCCCTATTTAGGGTCTGCATTAAACATAATGGAGGAAACAAAGGTTATCCAGAGAAGACACACCCTACGAATAGAAGACTCCCCTACAACCTGAAGAAATAGTCCCTCTGGTGTGTATCTGATTTTACAATTCAATTTGCTAAGTAAGTCTTCCATTAAATTTTCACAGGTAGTATCTCAGAGTAGGAAGAAATGTTTTTCAGCCAAGGACCTGAGCATTAGGTTAAGGACTTAGATATAGGGAAAATTTCTTATTTGCTAGTTATTTGAAATAAGTAGCAGCTGTGTTGCATGTTCACTCAGAGGAAGAGGTGGCACAAAGGTAGCAGGGTTTAATGCAGAAAGTAGCACCATATGTTTTTAATTCTAAGTATCCCTCGGACTTGATGAGGATGAGTATCTGCTTATAGTTCTCCTTGTTTAAGGGTATGTGTTGTGAGTTTAGCTAAAGTACTCCCTAGTATTGCTGCCCTGGCATCTGTTTTGTGTGGTCTTTTGGCCTGAAGGGGCCTTGAAGTGATACCCTCCCTCAAGTGAATACCCTAGTTAGTAGCCCAGATAATCACAAATAAAGGTAAATTCCTGTGTGACTCCTCCAATGGCCCTTGTGATCAATGGTCTCTGCCTCCCAGGACCTTCACCCTTGTGGGCCCCTTAGTTTAGCTCCCTAAGAAGCTTAACAAAACCTCCCTCTTTTCGATTCATACTGACCCATCTGACTTTAGCCTAGGAGTACCAAAGCAGTCCACCTTGCAGCCTAATACAGTCATGTACCCCAGATGCTGCCCCCCAACCCTGCTTGCCCTGCATGGCCCCAGGAAGCGTGCCTTGTACTTCTCCAGGACTCATAAGGAATAAACACTCTTTTTGAATTCCATTGCGATTTTCTGTTGAACTGAGGCACACAGTCTGACCTGCTGAGGCTCCACTTCTCAAGTGTTAATATAAGAAACTCTCAGCAGTATGGTGGGACACTGGGCGCTTTTTCCTTCCTTGGAGCACCTAATGAAGGGGTTTTTCTCTGTACTGGTTTTTCTTTTATAAGACAGGACAATCTATTCTCCAAGTGTTCTTCTGTTAACAATATCCACTAGTGTCCTTGTCAGTAGGCAGTTGGCTGTGGTAGGGGCCACCTAGGTCTTTGGTCTGTAGGGTTGGTTTAATCTGGGTCTTGTCTCATTTTTGTTCTAAAACCCTATCAAAATGTTCTCGTTTTTAAGCATTTTAAAAATTTTATTTAAATCCAAGTTAGTTAACAGATAGTGTATACAACACCCAGTGCTCATCCCAACCAGTGTCCTCCTTAATGCCCTCCACCCAAAACCCCTCCAGCAACCCTCTTAAGATTCTCTTATGGTTTGCCTCCCTCTGTTTTTATCTTACTTTTCCTTCCCTTCCCCTATGTTCATCTGTTGTGTTTCTCAAATTCCACATCTCAGTGAAATCATGATATTTATCTTTCTCTGACATATTTCACTTAGCATAATACCTTCTAGTTCCATCCACGTTGTTGAAAATGGCAAGGATTCCTATCAGAATTTTCTGCTGGGTGTTGTAGTTGAGCACACGGGGCTTTTTCTTGTTCTGATTTCTCTTTTTAAATTAGGTCTTTCAATTTCAAGTTGACAAAATGAGATGAAAGGGCCCCTGCTCCATCAATACCTTTAACTCTTGAGTGTTGTCAAAAGTTATTTTTTAAACCACCCTGAGAATCTTCTATAGTTTCATTTTGTTTATTTGCATGATTGAATTATGCTCCATTCGGTATTAAGGAGAATGTTTCAGGTATACCTCTTAGGAGATGACTTTTCTGGTTCTTTTTCTTTTTTATTTCTTTTTTTTTTTTTTCAACTCTCAGATTTATTGTGGAAAAAAGGACCCTGTAGGTCCCATTTCAGATCAATCCAATCAGATTTTGACATCCAGGATTTAGCATCTGACATTCTGACCAACATGGGTGGAGGAGAGGATTTAGATTTAGATGACCTCATGAAACCTGGTTATACTTGGCAGGAATGCAATGCTTATGCACTTTGTGTCTCGAGCCCCTGACCTGACTGCTGGTCACTT
The DNA here is from genome assembly GCA_028646485.1 of Cryptoprocta ferox. Classification (NCBI taxonomy): domain Eukaryota; kingdom Metazoa; phylum Chordata; class Mammalia; order Carnivora; family Eupleridae; genus Cryptoprocta; species Cryptoprocta ferox. The sequence continues at coordinate 26,123,526 of CM053572.1, forward strand.
CCTAATGAAAACCTGACATTCTCTGTCCCCAGCAGATGGAAAACCAGAGAGAACATTCTCTCTGGTCAAAACCAAGCTCTCAGGACACAGAATAGAGAGAAGGAAAGCCTTATTTACTTTGACTGGTGACCTATAGCAGTTGGCCCAGTGTATGTTGATCTGGTGAGAACTGAAAACCCAATGTTCTGTGAGGCCGGTTCGAAGAACAGGCTTATAATGCCTTTGCCTACATCCTACCTTATTAATCTCCTTCTAGTCACACTTTTAGACACCACAACAGAAAACAGTAACACAAGAGACAGCAAAACATAGATGAAAAGGAATGATCTGGTTCAACTAAGGATGCCAATATAAGCCAATAACAAAACCCATGTACCAAGCCAAGGAACTCAACCCAAAGAAAGCAGACTTCAGACCCAGTGCTGCATCTGGCCTTGTGGGTTTCACAGCTGGTTGAAGGTTGGGCCCATGTAGTGCACAGTGCAGACAAGGTTCAGGGGAGCCTCCACAATAACTATGGAAATACATAAGGACCAAGCAAATTAGAGCAAGCAAAGCTTACTTATTCATAGCTCTCTGTAGCAAGGGAATCAGCGACCATCACTTGCCTTTGGCAGAGACTCAGGCAGACAGAGGAGGGAGGAAAATGGAAAGCTTCTGGAAGGAAGCTGTAGGGCATTGTATATGATTGGTTGAGAGCACATATTTTGCTTTCTCTGCTTGGTGTTAAGTTGGAAGCAGGGACAAAATTCAGGAAGCTGTTATTAATAAAGTCCTGGCCTTTTGGGGATGATTGTACAGAAGTTGATGTTTGGCTTCCTATAAGTCTAACTTCTAGAAAGCAGCCTGGCTTCTTTTAGTTAGTTACCTCCTCAAGAGTTTCCCAGGTATAATTTGAAACTGGCCCTTATATGTAGAGGACAGGGAAAGACTGAAGGAAGAGGAAGCTTCCTCCTGGTTGGTAAGTGACAGTTTTAGTATGTAAAGGGAACTTATATACAAGGTTTGCCTTGGGTGGCAAAAAGACAAATGGACCCTTGCACCTGCCCACCAAATCCTTAAAGTTCATACAGAGGCCTTAACTGGGTTCAGTCATATATACTGTGCACATTTTCTCAGCTTCACATCACTATCTCAAGGCTCTGTCTTTGGAACAGCCACTGGGCATGGGAAAGGCAAGCAGAACCATCATTCCAAGGACAGAGGAGGAGGTGAGGAGCCTCCAGTCACATGGGTCCAGCTCACAGGTCAGCTGGGAGTCATGTCTTCTCAGTGCTCTTTTCCACTAAGCTTCCTACGATGATTAATGTAGATAATAATGTAGGTTGTAACCAACTAGGCTGGTTGCTGCAGACTGTGGGTAAAAGTTCTATTGTTACATATAGTCTGGTTGTGTATGTATTCTGAGTTTGCTATCGGATTTTAGAGTTTACATGTGTCCTTAATACTATCTTGCTAGACACAGTGATCTCTTTCAAACTGAGGACTCATCAGTGTCGATCTTCAGTTCCTAGCTTTTACTTCTTGGTTTATTGCTATCTCTCCATTGTCAATCTCCATCTTCTCCAGAACTTCCATTAGAAGCTTGTTGGTTTCCCGATCTCTTTATATTTTCTAACTTTCTTCCTTTTCATCTTATTATCCTTTGGCTGAAACTGAAAAAATTCCTTACCTCAATCTTCCAGCTCACTCATTCTTTCTCTTGATGTATTTATTTGGCTTTTTAGTCCATCTATTGAGAATTTTACCCCTATTAATTATATTTTCACTTGAGGAAGTTAATAAACAATGTGTCTTGTTTAAAAGGTTCTCTCTTGAGTATGTTATCTTTCTTCAAAAAGGCTTCTTCTGAGTGCCATATTAATTATTTGACCTCCTATATAAATTTTGCCATTGGTTAAGTTTGTTGCCTCTTTGAATATTGGATGATTTTCCTGAATTTCCTCCAATATTGGATGATTTTTGATTGTGTGTTTATCTCAGTGATTGAAGTTTCCTGGTAAATTATCCATGGTCTCTACACTTTGGGACCTTAGCAGGTGTTACTGTTGTGAATGAACTCTGTATGGTGAGGATTGGCAAGAGTGGCTGCATGGTTGGGTAAGTAGCTGGCATTCTGTGCTTGAGCACCCATTTGTACTGGCATTGGAAATACTGTCTAGCCTCTCTGATCCCAGCCTCCACCTCAAACAGATACCCTTCATGTTGCTGCCTGTCCCTGAACAAGAGCAGGAATGATGCGCAAGGTTTTATCTGCCTGGAATGCCTCATCTTAGCACCCAATTCATTATTTCTGGGTTACCTTCAGGTTGTGACTTACATCATCTCATTGCATTTGTAATGCCATCATTTCAGTGGCATTTGTAATGCCATCTCCAATTTTTTTATGCTAGAATACTCCTTCACAGAGTCCCCCATCCTGCCATGCACACACATCTAATTTTTAAAGCATAGCCATACTTTTTTATTTTAATATATTTTCTGTAATATATTTAAAATAGTTGTAGAAAACAGAAGACTGCTACATGTGTTTGGTTGGAAACTTTTTAGTCTAGTTGTTTTTTAAACTGTGGTCCAAGAATCCCTGGGGGGTCCCTGAGACCTTTTCAGGTATCCACAGGATCTTTCCTTTTTCAACTTTGTATTTGTGTGAGAGTAGATTCTCTTCATATACTTCAACCAAAACAACATATTGCAGTAGGTTGAAATTTGAAGCAGATGTGAGAACTCAGCTGTCTTCTATTAAATCAGACATTAAAGAGTTTTATATAAATATTGAACAGTGCTGCTCTTCTCATTAATTTGTTTTTGTTTGGGAATATGTATTTTTTTCATAAAATTTGTTATTGATACTAACATGCAGTAGGCTAGTTATCATTGTTTCAGTTAGTAAACATTTAATATGGACAGATATAATGAGCCAGATAAACAGTAGATCCTTGAGGTCCTTAATGATTTTTTATGAGTTTAAAGGGATCTTGAAACCAGAATGTTTGAGAACTGCAGTGTTGATGCTGTTTTACTTATAGGACTCTTTGCCCAAGCAAAGAGCATCTTGGCTGAGGGATGGTGGCACCAAGAGCCACACCCATGTTTGATTGCAGAGCCCATATACAGAACCACCATGCATATTGTTTTTCTTTATGGCAGCCATCTCCTTATTACCTGCAAGTGTATTTTTTATATTACTGATTCTATTATGGAGAAACTCAAAGTGTTATCATACTGGAATAGGGCAGGTGTATATGGTATGTGTTATCATACTGGAATAGGGCAGGTGTATATGGTATGTGTGTGTGCATGCATGTGCATGCATGCACATATTTTTCGATTCCCCTTGTAAAGAATAGAAATGTATTGACTGATATGTTTATTCTGTTATTAATGCTGTTTCTATATGAGACTTTGGACTTGAAGCTTACAATTCCTATCAGTTACTTTGGGTTTGCACTAACATAAGTTCATAGATTGCATAGTCTTTCATATGCCCTCTGTTTTTCCCCAGCACCTTTCTATCCCAATAGGCTGTTATATGTTTCTTTAAATTAAAGATTGAATACATACAAAACATTATAATGGATATAAAATATAAAGAAAGCAAACTGGATGGTTGATACACAAACATCAGAGAGTATCACTGCCCTAAGTCTATGCTCTGATTCTCTGTTCCTCTTCTATCATCCTGAGGCAATGACTTTCCTGAATACAGTATTTATCATTTTGTTGCTTCTCTTCATAATTTTACCACATATGTAGGCATCCTTAACCAAAATATCTCCTTATGTCTTATCTGTATATGACCATATATATAATTATATGACTTGTGCAAATTTCTTTTTCCCACTATTGTTTTCTCTTCTTCCTCTTCCTCTTTCTCCTCCTCCTAGAGATTTACTTTTGTTGATATGTGAAATATGCATTTTTCATTTTACTGCTGTATAGTCTTCGAGGACATAAATATATCATGATCTACTAATCCATTCTCCTCCCAAAAGAATCTAGATTTTTACATAGGATTTTTTTTTTTACGATTAAAAACAGATTTTTTTCTGTTAAACTTTTTTATGTTGAGATGATGGTATGTCCACATGCAGTTGTAAGAAATAATACAAGGAGATCTCTATGCTCTTCTTCCAGTTTCTCCCATTGGTAACATCTTATATAACAGCCAGGAAACTGACTTGACATAATCCATTTACCTTATTCAGGTTTCACCAGTTTTTATGCACTTCTGTGTGTATGTGTGTTTAGTTCTATGAAATGTCACCACACAGTCAAGATACAGAAGATTTTCATCACCAGAATCTCTTAGGCTATTCTTTTATAGTCACAGCCACCTCCCTCCCTTTCTCCTTCTCTAACCCCTGGTACTCTGTTCTTTATCCCTGTAATTTTATCATTTCAAACCTCTATAAATGGAATCATTCAGTATATAGCCTCTTGAGATTGCTTTTTTCCCCCCCATGCATCACAATTCCCTTGAGATCTACCAAAGTTATTGCACGCACTAATAATTTGTTCCTCTTTTTAATGAATAGTATTCCATGGAATACATTTGCCACAATTTATTCCCCTGTGAAGGACATTTGGGGTGTTTGTGATTTGGCCATAGTTGATGAAGCTGCTGTAAACATTTGTGTATGGAGTTTTTTACGAATGCAGTTTTATTTCTCTGGGATAAATGGCCAAGAGTATAATGTGTAGATTGTATGGTAAACACACACTTATTTTTGTAGGAAACTGCCAAACTTTGTTCCATTTTCCATTCACATCTATGAACATTTTTATATGTCCTTTAGGTGTTTACCTCCTATGTATACACACAGGAATAGATTTACTGGGCCATAGAGTCTACACACCTTCACCTTTACCACAAAATGCCAACATAGTCCCATAGTGCCTACAACAATGTATTTTTCAGTACATAAGAGCTCTGTTTACTCCTTGTCCTCAATGGCACTTGATAATGTTGGACATTTTCATTTCCTCCACTTGGGAGAAATATGGAATGATGTCTTAGGGGATTAATTCATACTTCGCTAAACAATTTTCATATATTAATTGCCATTTAGTTTTCTTTTTTAGTGGTGTCTTGCCCACCTTTCTTGTCCATTTTTCTCTTGGGTTGTTCTTCCTCTGACTTGTGATTCTACAGCCAGATTATTAAAATTTTGTCTGATATAAACATTTCAAACATCTCATATTTGTAGTTTGGGTTTTCGTGGTCTCTCTGAAATGTTTTTCAGAATAAAAATTATTAATATAGTCATATATATCAATACTTTCTTTTATGGTTAATGTTCTCATGTCTTTTTGCCTATTATTTAGAAATTCTGTAGGCTTATCTTCTCTATTTAATCTGCTTGGAATTTATTTTAAGGTATCGTGTGATGAGGGAATCCATACTCACTACAAATGATATCCAGATTTTCTGGCATGCTATATTGCATTCCATATTCTTCTCCCAATGATTTGCAGTGTCTGTTTTGTCATGTCAAGTGTCCATTTAAATGTGGCTCTGTTTCAGGGCTCTTTGTTCTATTATCAGTCAACATGCTAATTATACAGTGCTTCCATTATTCTAACTGTATAATGAATCTTGATGTCTGAATAAATAAGTCTACTCCCACCCTAGCCTGGTTTTTCTTTCCCAGGAGTGTTTGTCTATTCTTCGCCCTTCTTTGTAAAAATTTTGAAATGGCTTATCAAATTTCATAAAAGTTTCAAATGATTGGAATTGGATTGAAACTATGTAAAGGGAACTACATCTTTATAGTCTTCCAACCCATGAATATGGTATCATTTTCTTTATTAGATCTTCTATGAATGCCATTGACTAGAGTGTACTAACTAACATACTACTCCAAAAAAGTTTTTCATACCTTTAAGTTGCTTTAATATAAGGACCGTTTTGGTTACTATTGGAAATGAGGTCTTTATTATATTTTCTAGAATTTGCTAGTATATAGAAATGCAATTAAATTGCTAATTTTTTTTAACTTTTTGATGTTTTTTATTCTTAAGAGAGAGACATAGAGCATGAGTGGGGGAGGGGCAGAGAGAGAGGGAGAATCAGAATCAGTCTCCTGAGCTGTCAGTACAGAGCCCGATGCGGGGCTCGAACCCACAAACTGCAAGATCATGACCTGAGCTGAAGTTGGATGCTTAACTGACTGAGCCACCCAGTTGCCCCTAAACTGTCTTTTACATTGCTCCCAGTACTTACCATTTTTCTTAATTTACCTTTCTCTGTACTTATCATTTTCTAATAGACTATACAACCTTGTTACTTATTTTGTTTTTTGTATGTTTTCTGTCACCAGCATGTCTGATTAGAGTAGGGATTTTTCTGTTTCTTACTGTATCTTTAGCATTGAGAATAGTGTTGTGTTTATATTAGGTGTTCAGTAAATTAGTTGAATGAATGGATGAATTCTTATTAATTCTAGTAATTGTAGATATTTTCAGGGGACATTCTATGCAGTTCAATCATATATGTAAATAAGGACAGTTTAATTTCTTCTTTTCAGTCCATGTCTTGTTTTGTTGTCACGTTGGTCAGGTTACTTACCTTTATGTGACATTGGATAGAATTAGTGGCCATAGTGGTAACGGTATTCTTGCTACAGATTCAAAATTTTTTTAATGTTCATTTATTTATTTACTTGTGTGTGTGTGTGTGTGTGTGTGTGTGTGTGTGTGTGAGAGGGGGGGGAACGGAGAGAAAGAGAGAGAGAGAAAGGGAAAGACAGTGAACACATCAGCACAAGCGGGAAAGGGGCAGAGAGAGAGAGGGAGACACAGAATCCGAAGCAGGCTTCAGGCTCTGAACTGTTCACACAGAGTCTTATGCGGGACTCGAAACCAACAATGGTGAGATCATGACCTGAACTGAAGTCATACGCTTAACCTACTGAGCTACCTAGGCGCCCCTCTTGCTACAGATTTTAAAAGTAAAACTAATAATTCTCTAGGATGTGTGTGGCACATGTACATGTGGTTTTTCTGAGAGGAGATTTTTATTATTTTAAGAAAGTTTCTTTTTACTTCTTTGCTAATTTTAAACAAATAGAAAAATAACAGGATATTAAATTACTTGGTATAATTTATCTGTATATATTGATAAGTTCATATGGGTTTTTCCATATCTAATTAATCAGTATGGTGAAATGGAATAATGGTTTTTAATATTAAACTGACCTTTCATTCCTGGTGGAAGCCTGACTTGGTCCTGCCTTGGTTTACTTGGGGTAAATCTGACCTATAAGACTTGGTGTTACATTATTTTATGTTGGATTATTTGGTTTGCTAGCATTTTTTAAAAAATGATTTTCATACCTATAGTCATGAGTAGGACTGGTCTGTAATGTTTTTAATTCCTGTAATATCCTTCTCTAGTTTTAGTGTGAAGATCATGCTAACTTCATAAAAGGATTTGGGAAGAATTCCTTCTCTTTTGTTCTGGAAAAAGTTCATGTAATCTTATAATCAATTTGTTCACTGTTTTGTAGAATACTTCAGTAAAATCATCTGAGCCCAGGCATGCTTGAATGAAAGTTGTTTATTTTTTTAAATTAATTATTTAACTTTTAATAGTTTTAAGTTTTTTTTTTGAGCCACCTGTCAAAGTTCATATTTTTTTCCAAGAAGCCTTCCATTTAATTTAGGTTCTGAAATTCTTTTGTATAAAGCTCAAAATTATTTTTATTGCTTTTAAATCCCTGTTCCATCAGTGGTTATGTCCCATTTTCATTCCTAATATTATATATTTATTTTCTTTTTCCTTTGTTCTTGCTGGATAATTTGTGAATTTCATGTCTTTAAATGAATCAATATTAATTGACATTTATTCACTTCCCCCCTTTTTATTTTATCTTTTTTTCTCTATTAGTTATTCCTAAACTCCGGGCATATGGATTGTTTTCTAAATACTTTTTTAGTTATTGATTTCTAATGTTGAGCTCAGAGAATGTGGACTCTATAGTATTTATTGCTTGAAGTTTATTGAGCTCTCTTTTATATGGCCTCATATATTCATTTGTTTTCTCATGTAGCATTTAGTTCTATACCTGTCTATTAAATCAGCTGTTAATTATGGCATTCAGTTATTTTATAGCCTTAGTCTCTTTTATTGAAGTATAATTGACACACAATATCACCTATTTCTTTCAGGTGTACATCATAGTGATTTGATATTTTTATATGTCATGAACTGATCCCCATGTTAAGTATAGTTACCATCTGTCACCATACAAAGTTATGACAGTATTGTTGACTCAGTTTCCTATGTGTACACTATATCACCATGACTACTTTGTTTTATAACTGGAAGTGCATACCAAGATCCCTTTTTCCTTTTTCTCCCACTCCCCAACCCCTCCTCATTCTAGTAACTAACAGTTTGTCTCTTGTATCTATGAGTCTATTTCTGTTTTGTTTTTCAGATTTCACACATAAATGAAATCATGCACAATACATCTTTCTCTGTTTGATTTATTTCACTTAGCGTGATACCCTCTAAGTCCATCCATGATGTAGCAAATGGCAAGATTTCATTCCTTTTTATGGCTGAGTAATATTCCATTGTATGTATATACCACATCTTCTTTATCCAAACAAAATAGAAATAGACTCATAGATGCAGGAGATACACTGTTTTATTTTTTTTTCCCAGGAATTAGGCAGAACAGCACAATGCATTGAAAAAGCCCAAGTAATTAATTCATGTTTTTGTCAGGGCAGAATGCAGGAGGCATGAAATGTATGGTCAGAGATGGTGCTTAAGAAATAGCTTAGAGCCAATAATTTCTCAACTATTTTTTTTCTCTTTATGGTACACTTAAGGCATGACATGATTTCACAGTTACTCATGCTGAAGGTTGTGGATTAATCTCTTTGGATAAAGAATGACATTATTGGGGCGCCCAGGTGGCCCAGTTGGTTAAGCGTCCAACTCTTGATTTTGCTCAATACATGATCTAACCAACTGAGCCTCCCAGATGCCGCAAACTTAAATTTTTAAATTCACTTCTTAGGACTTTTTATATTTTGTTCACTGCTGTAGCCATAGTGTCTAAAACAGCGGTTAGCACATAGCAGACTGTAAAAATGTTTGTATGCATAAATAGAACTTTTGATCAATACATACGGTGATTCTGTAAATCCCAGTGATTTCTTTTGTGTAAAGTGTATTTGGTTTGAGGCTAATGTCGCTATAAGAAAACCTTGATCTGGGGGCGCCTGGGTGACTCAGTCAGTTACGCGTCCGACTTCAGCTCAGGTCATGATCTCACAGTTCATGGGTTCGAGCCCTGCGTTGGGCTCTGTGCTGACCGCTCAGAGCCTGGAGCCTGTTTCAGATTCTCTGTCTCCCTCTCTCTCTGCCCCTCCCCTGCTCTTGCTCTATCTCTCTCTGTCTCTCACAAATAAATAAACCTTAAAAAAATTTTTTTAAACATAAAAAGGAAAACCTTGATTTGTATTTGTTTGATACAAATTTTCTATCATTTCTCCTTTCATTTTTTTCTAAACTATTCTGTTTTAGATATATCTTAAATATATCAGTTGCCACAATTTTAATTTTTAGTATCTAATAGTCTATATTTTAACTAGAGAGTGTAGCTCATGGATACTGATGATGACTACTGATATATTTGGATTATTTTCTTGCTACCTTATTTTTTTTCTTTTGATAAATTTCTTAGTATTACACATTTTTCTTTTAAATCTCCTATACTTTCCCTTCAACTAATTTGGTTGTTATATATTCAGTACTGTTCTCATAGTTAATGTGCAGGAAATTTTAAAATTTTATGTCTAAATTTAATAAATATGTATTCTTCACCTCGTATAAAACAAGGGACTTAGAATGTTTTACATCTGATCGTTCCAATCTTGATCTATATGCATTTGCATTTAAGAATATTAATTCTAAATCAGCTTTAATAGTCCTGTAGATAAGAGAGTAAGGCTTTTGTTTTGCACAATTAATGTTCATTTAAATTAACCCGTGTTTACCATTTTCTATGCTTGCACATTCCCTTTTCTGTCTCCAACCTTCCTTAAAGGATAATTTTCTTTCTCGTTGAAGCAGATGTTTTAGAAGTTATTTCAGTGGAAGTCTGCAAACTCCTTTTTTGTTTGTCCAACAATGTCTGTATTTTGCAGTTGTTCTTGAAAGATAGTTTTCCTGGGTTTCAATTCCAGGTTGACTGTTAGTTTTCTCTGAGTGCTTTATAGATATCATTCAATTTTCTTTTGTCTTAAACTGTCGCTCTTTATAATACAACTATCAATCTAATGCAGTGGTTTTCAAGGGTGGCCTCTAGACCAACAGCCTCTATAATGCTTTGGAGATTATTAGAAATATATTTCTTCAACCTTATTCCAGACCTGCTGAATCCAAACTCTACAGCTAGATCTCAGGAATATGTGTTTTAAAAGTCCTACATGTGATTCTGATGCATACTAAATCTTGAGAGCCACTAATATAATTGTTACTCTTTTGAAGGGGAAAGTGAATTCATCATTTATTTATCATTATTTTTAAGGTTTATTTCTTTGTTTCTGGTGTTCTATAAATTATGATGAGTCTAGGAATTTATTTCTTTTGATTAAGATTTCCTAGGCTTCCTGAATTTAAGGATTTATGGTTCCATTAGTCGTAAAAAATTATAACTCTCTCTCTCTCTCTCTCTCTCTCTATATATATATATATATATTGCTTATACTCTCTCTCTCTCTCTATATATATATATATATGCGCTCTCTCTCTCTCTCTCTCTCTATATATATATATATATATATATATATATATATATATTGCTTACACTCTTTTTTCTCTACTGTGTTCTTCTGGAACTTCAATTAGACTTCTTTTGGATCTTCTACTTCACACTCTATATTTTTAACTAATTTCCCCTCACTTATATATCTTTGTTATCTTCACTGTATTTTGGGTAATTTCTTAAGGTAGTCACCAAAGAAGATTTGTATTTGTTTCTGATAGGGACACATTAAGTGTGATTTACATCTCATGTTTTTGAACTACATAGGTAACATGAATTGTGCCCTCAAACCCATATGAATTCAGATTGTGTTAGAAATTCTCATGGGAGTGTTTTTTCCTCCATCACCTCCTCCTCCTCATTCTGCTTCATAGTGAGTCAAGGTCAACACTTGTATTTGTATCCTACACCCCAAATCTCTTGCATTAGCTTTTTTTTTTTTTTTTTTTAACAAACTCATCCACTGAGGCCATTGTCTTTTGAGGGTCTTGGCTTTCCTGGAGTTTCTGAGCTTAACTCATCTTGGTGAGGCCTAGTCTTTCTTTTCAATCTCCTGTGCCCATAGACTGTAAAAAACATAGTTAGAGACCATCAAAAGATTAGCAAAAGCTAGCTTCTAGTATGAGTTTAACCTGTGGATTTTTGCTTTTTCTTTCTTTTCTGCCAATTAAGGAATTGATATATTGATCAATTTATGATCAACGATGGCTTGATGGCTGAACTGTCCAAGTAAATTAATTTTATTTAGTATTTTGTGAAATACTGTATATACTAAGAATGTTTTCTCTGAGTGTCTTGTCAGCCCTCTTACCAAACATTAAGATCACTTGAATTGCTTATTCTAACTCCTCTTCTCAATATCCATGTCCCTCATTTAGTATCATGGGCCTAGTGGCCCTGACGGTCTCTGCACTCAGCAGATAGTTTGGAGAATTCATTTGCTCATAGGCTTAAGAACTCGAGTGGTAATCACGTTCAAATACCTTACGTGACCTGTAGGAGTTGTGTCCAAAAGAGCCAAAGCCTGGCTTCCCCTAAGTGTCCTGGCTGGAGATAACATGGCAGCCAACTTGTAGGAGATGGCCTTTTGGGGGCCATGGGCCCCCCCCATTGTCCCTTCTATCTCAGCTCAGAAGGGGCGAGCCCAATGTGTCACTGAATCACAAACAAGACAGGCTACAGGTCAGTAATGATGGAGTGGGGGTAACAATACATTGTGTCTAAATCTAGCAATTGTACCCACAGTTGTGGCCCCATAGGTTAGAAATTCTCTCTGTATGTCACAGATTTCAGAGTGGGGGGAAAAAAAGAACACAACTAATACAGTACAAAATGGCGGCACAAAAAATACTTTTTCAAACACAAACTACATAAAAATAGACTTGGTACTTGCTGTTAGGAGCTTATGGTATATTTAGTTCATTCCCCAAGTATGCATCAGCCAAAAGGTCTAGGGCTATGCTTTTGGAGGGCAATGGAGAAATGACCCCTTCTGATGGTTTAAAGGAACCATAAGAGAGGTAGAATATCACCTGAAAGATGTCAGGAGTAGACAAGTACTAAGGTGGGACGAGGTCAAAGTATTCCAGAAACAGAGAAAACTACTCTGGGGCACAAGGATAGTAGGTTGAAAGAGAAAGGATTAATATGGAAAAGGAGGTCAGGGTTCATAGTGGTGGTACATTGAAGAGAAGTTGTGGAGCTTAAGTATTATTTATGTAGCAAATGGGAACCACAGGCTTTTGACCAAAAATGATCCAGAATATTTTCATGTTAAACCCATAGACCAGATGTTTTATGTTGGGGTAGGAGGATTTCAGGTCAACCTTAGAATTCTCCTGGGAGTTGATCAGTACAGTTGGTTTCACGTGAGGTGGGAGTATCCTGTGTCAGGAGTGGGTGGCTGCCTCCCTTGGCCAGCTGGCTGTGACATTATGTACTATCATTACATTAAATGTGATTCTGGAAAGTAGCTTCATTGTTGTTGGTTAACATTAGTCAGATCCTAAATCCTGGCTTGGTGCTCATCCAAAGTGCTAAGATCCTTTGTTGGGGAACTATTAAAGTATAAAATGACTCAGGAATTATTCTGCACAAAATGTCAAGTGGCAGAATAAATAACCATTCCCCTCATTAATCCCTATGGGCAGCGTCTGTTTGAGAGCTTGGCTTTTCCATAATGAAAATATGTCAGTCCTGAATATATATTTGCGCTATTGAGACTGAACAGTGAAATGAAATGAATTCTCCACTCAGCCACAAGTGAAATATGGCAGTTTGTGGTGAACGAGGCGCCGCGTGCTGTAAAGTTGAGATCTGGACTCGAAAAAACCACAGGGAGCTAAGATCAAGTGGAAGAGGGGAAGGCCGCGTGTGATTCAAGTGTGAAGCAATCCCAAGCAAAATTCATCTTAATCCACCCCCATTTAAAAGAGAAAGCTGTGCCACACAGTACAGCTGGGTGTTTAAGAAATACGCGAGGCTCTGTTGTCCTCGAAGCCACGGAAATCAGAAAAACCAGGGGTGAGGGTTTGATATGCAAGAATGGAACACACACGAAGCTGCCAGTGAGTACAGAGTCCTGAGGCCTCAGACAGCAGCCTGTCCAGCCCATTTGTTGCGCAGGTGCGAAAGCTGAGGCCCCAGGAAGGAAGAGCCCTGCCTAAGGAATCACAGTGAGCCATTGAAATTCTTCATTCATAATAGCCTGCATGCACACTAGCCTGTTCCCTCCACACTGAGCCCAGGCTGCATAGCCCTCTGTCTGTCCTCTGCTCTAGCACAGAAATCATGAATTTGAGGACAAGGACCGATTTCATCATCAGACAGCACTTTGTACCTGGTAGTTGTTCAGTGTTGCAAACTGACGTATTGCCAGACCTTCTACCAAGGACCCGGATGTCTGTTTTGTGTGTGGGTGTGTGGTTACCTTTTATTTTACTTAACTATCTGTATTTCATTGTTCAAGTGAGAGCACGCACTCCCGTATCATAACAGTTGTGAACTTGGGCTTTGGAGAGAGTCCCTCCTGAGTTCAAATCCTCACTCTGCGATCTGCTAGCTGTGTCACTTCAGGGAAATTGCTTAACCTCTCTGTAAAATCGGAGGAGTCATTGTATCAACCTACAGGACTATTTTAATTCTTGTCCGAGATAATAGGGAGATAGGTAAGGAGCTCCTGTACCTGTCACCTCATGATAAGCTCTAATGCTCAGAGGTTGAACTGCATCCATTTGAGACACACACTGGCCCCAGCTCTGTGTTAGAGTGCTACTGCTCTTCCTAGCTTGTGAAGATGGTTCCAGTCAGCGTTCTTCTCAGTGGGAGAAGAATGTGAACTACTGAGGGGAACTTAAGTTGATATCCTCATTGAGCTTTGAAAATGAGCACAGATGACTAAAAGCTGAGTGAAAACTGCTGAGAGCCCTGGATTCAAAAGCCACAGAAACAGTATCGCTCAGGTCTCTATTTTAAGAACCGACCAAAATTTCCATAAGAACTGTCTTAGATTTTAATTAGGCTCATTGTTTCCTTTGCCAGAATGTGATTAGTACTACAGGTTTTAGAAATTAAGCTTAGTTTTTACATGAATAGAGTTCAAATTTGTGAAAAATAAGCAGGAAGAAAACACTCTTTTATATAATCAAATGATCCCTAAGGCTTTTTTTTTTTTAAGAGACAAAGGAAAAGGGTGAATCAAATAGTGAAAACAGGAGTGTCAGAAAAAGAGGATAGTCTTCTGATTTTGGAGAACATGCCTTAACAGCTATTTAGAATCTTAAGACCTGTGGTTGGTAAGATATTCAAATCGCTATTTGGCATCCGATTTTCCATCCGAATTTGTAATCCTCAAACCCGTGAGCAGTGAAACTCATTGACATGATGGATTTGTGATCAGTAGTCCTACATGAGCCCACATGTTACATGATTCCATTTATATGAAACATTCAGAAAAGGCAAATCAATTTCTAGAGACAGAAAATACTTTGGTGATTGCCTGGGCTCAGAATGGATGAGAAGAAGGAGCTCTAGCTGGGTCTGAAGTTTCATGTCAATGTCCTGAAATTAGATATGATATGGTTGACAACTCTAAAAATTTAATGAAAGTCAGACCTAAAATGGATAAATTTTATGCTAAGTAAATTATACCTTGATAAAGCTGTTAAAAAAAGTCAGCCTGTATGAATTGATGGAAAAAGTCAACCTTTGTGAAGGTATTGATCCATCCTTTCTGTGAGGTCTCTTCTGTTTTTTTTTTTTTTTTCTTCTTCTTTCTTTAAAAAACCTTTCCAGGCACAATTAACTCATCAGTATATTTTTGTTCCCGTTACCATTTGCTTGTATTCTGTATTCATCCAACAGAGAGTAACTGGTAACTATGCTGGGCACTGAAAAATAAGAGAAAGATAAGACATCTCTTACTTTTTAAAAACTGAAAACTGTTTATTTTTGAGAGAGAAAGAGAGCGAGCACACATGCAGGAGAGGGGCAGAGGGAAGGGGACAGAGGATCCTAAGCAAAGCTGGCTGTGCCCTGATGGCAGTAAGCCCGATGTGGGGCTCGAACTTACAAACTGATGAGATCACAAACTGAGCCCAGTTTGGACGCTCAACCGACTGAACCACCCAGTCACCCCTCTTGCTTTTTTTAATGTAAAATATACATGATGTAAAATTTAGTGTTTTAACCATTTTTAAGAGTACCATTTAGTGGAACTAAGTATATTGATAGTGTTTTGCAACCATCACCACCTTTCATCTTTAGAACTTTTTCATCATTCCATACTGAAACTCTGTATCCATTAAGCACTCAATTCCTATTTCCTCTTCCCCTAGTCCCTGGTAACCTACTTTCTCTATGAATATGACTATTCTAGGTACCTTGTATAAGGGGAGTCATAGAATATTTGTATTTTCATGTTTGGCTTATTTCGTGTAGCATAACCTTTTCGAGATCCATCTAAGTTGTAGCATATATCAGAATTTCCACATTTTCTTAATCCGTTTACCCACTAGTGGATATTTGGATTATAATCATCCTTTGGCTATTGTGAAGAATGCTGTTAGGAATATTGCTGTACAATCCAATTAGCTGTTCAAATCTCTTGTTGCGATTTTTGGGGTATATACCTAGGAGTGAAATTGCTGGATCCTATGGTAATACTGTGTTTAATTTTTTGAGGAACTACTGTAGTGTCTTCCACAGTGGCTGCAACATTTTACATTCCCACCTTCCAATTTCTTTACCTTCTGACCCAAACATGAATTACTATTTTTATTATGACCATCCTTAATGGTGTGAAGTGGTATGTCACTGTGGTTTTGACTTGGTGATTGTGAGCACTTTCTTTATGTGCTTATAGGTCATTAGTATATATTCTTTGGAAATGAATATTGCCTATATTCTATGGAAATATGGCTATTTGTTTTGCCCATTTTACAATTGGGTTCTTTGTGTTTTTGTTGTGGTTGTTGTTGTTGTTGTTGAAGTATAGGTGTACTTCATATGTTTTGGATGTTAATCCCTTATATATGATTGTAAATATTTTTCCCATTCCATAGGTTGCCTTTTCACTTTGTTGATAGTGTCACTGAATAACACAAACGTTTTCTGCCTTTTGGTGTCATATTCAAAAAGTCATTACCAAATCTAGTGCCATGAAGCTTTCCTCTTCTGTTTTCTGTTAAGAGTTTTATGGTTCTAGCTCTTAAATTTAGGTATTTAATCTATTTTAAGAAAATATTTTATATGGTATAAGGAAAGACCCCAAATTTATTCTTTTGTAACTGGATGTCCACTTTTCCCAGCACCATTTTGTTAAAAAGACTGTTCTTCCCCATTGAATAATATTGGCATCTTCATTGAAAATCATTTAATCATATATGCAATGGCTTATTTCTGGGCTTTGTATTCTACTCCATTTGTCTCTATATCTGTCTTTAGGATAGTATCACAGTATTTTTATTACCATAGATTTGTGATATATTTTTAAATCAGAAACTGTAAGTCCAGCTTGTTTCGTTTTCAAGATTGTTTTGGCTAATCAGAGTATCTTGAGATTCCATATATATTTTGAGATAGATGTATCTATCTGTTTCTGGAAAAAAAAAAAAAGACAACCCTACCATCTTTGGGAGGTTGGTATGGATTGTTTTGAATCTCTAGGTCACTTTGGGTAATAGTGATATCTCAACTGTATTAAGTCCTCTATCTAATCCATGAACCCTGGGTGTTTATCCATTTATTCATGTCTTCACTGTTTTGCAGTTTTAGTGTACATGTCTTTCCTCCTTGGATAAGTTTATTCCTAAGTATTTTATTCTTTTTGATGCTATTATAGATGAAATTGTTGTCTTAATTTCCTTTCCAAATTGTTCACTGTGTGTAGAAACACAGCTGATTTTTGTGGGTTGATTTTGTTGTGTGTGTGTTTTTTTAGGTTTATTTATTTATTTTGAGAGAGAGAGTGAGCATGAGTGAGGGGAGGGGCAGAGAGAGAAGGAGAGAGAGAGAATCCCAAGCAGGTACCACACTGTTAGTGCAGAGCCTGATGTGGGGCTCGAGGTCACAACTGTGAGATCATGGCCTGAGACTGACCCACCCAGGTGCCCCTGTGAGTTGATTTTGTATTCTGCAATTTTGTAGATTTATTTTATTCCAAACTCTTCCTGTGGAAACTCAGTGGTTTTCTGCATTTCAGATCATGTTATCTGCAAACAGAATTTTACTTTTTCTTTCCAGTTTAGTTGTCTTTAGTTTTTTTCTTTACCTCATTGTTCTGGCTGGTACTTCCAATAGTATGTTGAATAGGTCTGGTGAATGTCAACTGCCATGTTTTATTTATAATCATAGGGGAGAAGCTTTGTTATTCATCATTGAGTTTGATGTTAGCTGTGGGATTTTTCATACGTGGACTTTATTACATTGAGGTAGTTTCCTCCTCTACTTAGTTTCTGGACTGTGTTTATTTTAAAAAGTTGTTAAATTTCATCAAATATTTTTTCAGCATCAGTTGAAATGATTGTGTGATTTTTTTTCTTTCATTCTGTTGTTGAGGTGCATTATGTTGATTGATTTTATGTGGTGAAACATCTTGCATTTAAGGGATAAATGGTTTGATCATGGCTTATAAACCTTTAATATACTTCTGATTTTGGTTTTCTGATATTCTGTTGAGGATTTTTACATGAAAGACTATGAGGAATATTGGTCTCTTGCTTTCTTGTGGTGTTTTTTTCTGGTTTTGGGATCAGGGTAATGCTAGTCTCATAAATGAGTTAGAAAGTGTTCTTTCCTCTTCACTTTTTGGAGAAGAATTTGAAAAGGACAGGTGTTAATTTTTCCTTAAATATTTGTTAGAATTTTCCAGTGCACCAGACTGGTCCAGAGCTTTTCTTTGTTGGGAAATTTTTGATGCCCTTACTTGTTTTAGATCTATTCGGATTTTCTATTTATTCATGATTTGGTCTTGGAGATTGTGTGTTTCTAGGTATTTGTCCATTTCATCTAAGTTATTCAGTTGTTGGCATACAATTGTTCACTACACTCTCTCATAATACTTATTTCTATAAAATCAATAGTAATGCCCCCACTTCCATTTCTAATTTTAATAATTTGAGACTTCTCCCTTTTTTTCTTAGTCAGATTAACTAAATTTTGTTAGTCACTTTTGTTAATCTTTTTGAAATATTTTTGTTTTTCTTGATATTCTGTATTATTTATTTATATCTGTTCTAATATTTACTTCCATTTGCTAGCTTTAGGCTTACTTTGTTGCTCTTTTTATAGTTTCTTAGGTTGTAAAGTTAGGTTAGAAAAAATGGATTCGCATTTAGAGCTATAAATTTGCACTCTTAGCACTGCTATCATTGCACACTCTACGGTTTGATATATTTTCATTTGTCTTTCTTGTGCAATTTTTTATTTGGCTCATTGGTCCTTTAGGAGTGTGTTGTTTGATTTCCACATTTTTTAACAATTTTCTGGTTTTCTTTTTGCTACTGATTTCTATTTTCATTCTGTGTGATCAGAAAAGATATTTAGTATGATTTCAGTCTTTTAAAATGTATACAATCTGAAGTCTTAAAACAATAAAACTAGCTTTACAGCCTAATATATGGTCTGTCCTGGAACATGTTTATGTGCACTTGAGGAAAATGTGTATTTCGCTGCTTTTCAGTTAACTATTCTGTATGTGTCTGTTAGGTCCAGGTGACTTAAAGTGTTGCACAAGTCCTCTCCTCCTGATAATGCTTTCTGGTTTTATCCATTATTGAAAGTGAGCTGCTGAAGTCTCAAGTTATTATAGAGCTGTCTATGTCTCCTTTCAAGGGTGCCAATATTTTTCATTTATTTTGGTGCTATGATTTTTTGGGGTATATAGGTATATACCTCTTGGATGTTTTGGGTAATTAACCCTTATTATTAAAGGAGGCTCAATCCCACCTACCCTCCCATGTAAATAAACAGATCTGACTCATGGACAGTATCTCCAGCCCTCAGGATGGTTGCAAACAGAGCAGGGCAATTACTATGACTGAGCTCACAGAGCTAAAAGATCATTAAAGGACTGCATCAGGACTTTAATTTAAGGAGGCATAAAACTTATCAAATGGCCCAAAGGATGTTCACTGGGAAAAATTTGTCAAGGACAGTTCTGCAAGTAGTATCAGCCTGTGAAGTATGTCCTTAGAAATAATCCTCTCAACCACAGACTTTCTCTCCCAGGCAATCCAGGAACTGGAGGCTATCCAGGGAAGACTGACAATTAGGTTTCACTCATATGCCAAGGTCAAAGGAATTTCAACATCTGTTGGTATGGGTTGATACTTTTACTAATTGGGTAGAGGCCTTCCCCTAAAAAAGAAAAAAAAAGGGTTCTCCCTTTATGAAATCCTTCATGGGTGCCCTCTCCTCATTATTAAGGGCATAAGAGGGGATCTAAATGAGATAGGCAATCTCACCCTGAGGCAACAGATGCAGGCCCTTGGCTCTACCCTAACCACCTTACACGTCTGGGTTAGGGCTGACCACAGACGCTCCCCTCTTTAAACCAGGAGATGCTGTATGGGTGAAGGAATGGAATGTACAACCCCTAAAACTGTTCTGGAGGGGCCCATTCACTGTCCCTTTGTCCACTCTTACTGCAGTAAAGGTAGCCAAAGTGGGTCCCTAGGTTCACCACAGCAGAGTGAAGCCAGCATCTCAAAACTTGGAGTGCATTCCTGATGCATCAATGCTGTGCAAGCTGACCATACAGAAAAAGTAATCTATAAATTTAGAGGCTCTAGGAGACTGCAGCCCTGCTTTAGTCACTCTGGAAGCTGACTAATACACATGGCAGAAGCTTAAGGAACTGATGGTCTGATGGAACAAATAGACTGTCCTTATTTTCTGTATCTCTTTCCTTACTGTGATGCACTGTCACTCCTTGTTTCTCTCTGTTACTGTGATTCTTGTTCTACTTTTTGCCACAGGATTGGCAGAGGCTGCCCTGGCCGGCAGGGAGTGTGGCGAGAGGTTTCTATTAGCACTCACCTTCCTTTTGTGGATAGGATGCTTCATTGGTATTCGTTGCGTCTAATCTGGACCCCTTGTGTAAACTGAGATTCCTCATCGTGTGTCCCATGTATTGGCATAAACAGGTGAGGCCAGAGAGTCACTTGGACCTTACTACACCAATACCCACTTCTCATGCCAGGGAAAGGTCCTGGGGACCTGAATACACTGTAAGACCACCTATGCTATCTGCCAATGGGAGAGTCAATATACTTGTTTTGACCCACAGTACTCCCCAACGGAGGAATGGCTAGAGGTCTGGAGTCACCCCAAGACCGGCACCACCAGTGTGTGCCAGCTAATTAACAAAACTCAAATTACCAACCCAAGCCAGCCGGCATCTATATTCTCTGCTGTATGTACAGCCATAGGTGACACATTACCATATGGTTTGCCATGTGGAGGTCTGGCATGGGAATGAGAGTACCGACTCAGTGATAAATACATGTGTGAGGGATTTGATATGTGTGGTTCCTGGCCCCAAGCACCTGAATTCTTCTGTCCTTATTGGAACTGTGTCACGTGGGCCACTTGGCAGACTAAAGACAAAGCGGCACTCCTCCAAAAGGGTGTGGTTGAGTCAAACTGCCAATCGGGAAAATGGAACCTCGTTAATTTTACCATCCTTCACACAGGAGTCTCAAAATGGAAAGTGAACCACTGGATTAGTATACCTATCTATGGGTGGGGCACAGATCCAGGAATCCTGTTATATTTTAAAGAGAGTTACGGTCACACATAAGGCCACCACCTACCAAGTCTTTCACACCGTTTATGAAGAAACGGAAAACGGCCCTCCTCCTGTCTCTGTCACAATGAAAACTCTGTTTCTAGCTGTAGAAGAGACTATAGCGCAGACACTTAAGGTCTCTTCTTGTTATGTATGCGGGGGAACCAACATGGGGGTTCAATGGCTAGAGAATTAGATCCCCGTGAACCTTATAGTGGAACAGAATACCCCAGTCCTACTACCGGGGTTTGGCTCTCATAACCTCAATTATTGGAAAAAACTGCCTTGCCCTGTGGGGAAGCAATCTCACCATCTCTGTTGGAAGCTTAACATGCCTAGGCCAAAGATTTTATAATTCAACCACCTGGAAAACGCAATGGTGGGGGTCCCCAGAGCACCTTGAGCCAGATCCCCACCACTTGTCTAACTTGTCTCATCTCTGAGGGGCCTGGGACAATGTCGATGCAGCCATCGAATGGTGGGCGCCAGGTGGGCTGTACTAGATGTGTGGAAGGATAGCTGATACAGGACTTCCCTCAGGCTGGTCAGAGTCATGTGAACTATTCGTCCATCTTTCTTCCTGCTTCCACTTGCCAGAGGGGAACATGTGGGAGTCCAAGTGTATGGAGACAGGGAGACTCAAAGGAAACAATGTGCCCAACAAACTGGCAATTGGAAAGATGATGAATAGCTTCCTGACTATATAATCCAATTATGGCCCTGCCACCTGGGCAGAGGATGGGTTCTGGGGCTACTGCACTCGTATTTACATGCTAAACTGCATAATAAGACTGCAAGCGGTCATGGAAATTATAACCAGTGAAACTGCCAGAGCTCTCAACGTACTAGCCAAACAGCAAACCACAATGCGCAGTGCCATCTATCAAAATCAGTTGGCCTTAGATTACTTGCTTGCTTCTGAGAGAAGAGTTTGTGGAAAGTATAACCTAAGCACCTGCTGCCTACAGATAGATGAGAAAGAAAAAATTAGAAAAGAGGTCACAGATCAAATAAGAAAAGTTGTTCATGTCACAGTCCAGACCTGGGAAGGTTGGAACATCAGAGAGTTATTTGGAGGATGGTTTTCAACTTTCAGAGGATTCAAAACCCTCATAAGTATTATTCTGTTGATTTGGGGAGCTTTCTTAATCCTACCTTGCCTCGCTCCCCTGGCTCGCTCTCCAGCCTCATTGAGCCAGTGATCGAAAACGGCCATGCATGTGATGATGATATGGAAATTTAAACCTCTAAATCAAGATGATGCTCTTTGACCCAAAATAGGGGGTCTGAGCATCAAAGGGGGAAATGTGGTAGAGCCCCTCCCTAAGGAGTGTGGTGGAGGCCTCCTCAGAACAAAGGAAGGCAACATGGCCCAATCAGTTCCCATATATATATATGCATAACTCTGTCACGACTCTGTGACTTGGACTATGTCCCAGCAGACTATATGTGTTACCATATATGGGAGATAAAGAGGTAGAAATGGCATAAAATGTTACACCTCACTGTGCTTGGGGCTCAGCCTTTTTGGGGTTTTGGCCGGCTGAGCCCACGCTGGCACAAATACAGCTGCTTCCTGGAAAGAAGAGCGTCAGTGTCCCATCTCTGTGTGAGAATCCTGCTACACTCTCCAAAATTTGAGTTAGGTAAGCCAGAGACCAGTCCTTTAAGCAGCCTCCAGACAGGTTATAATGTTGCAAAATTTTTTTCTCTTCTCTTGTGGTTCGTGAAACTGGGAATTGGGCTGCCACCTGTTCTAGATCAAGACCGTGCTGCACTGGGAAGAGAGTGGTCTAGGGCAGGCTTTCTATTGATTGGATACTACAGACTTTTACTTTTTTTTTTTTTTTTTACAGAGTTCTTACTAATTTATCTTAGTTTTCAATGTTTTTAAATGTTTCAGTGGGTGAATGGAGCCTTTGGAACTTTTCTGTCCTTTCGCTCCATCTATTGCTTTTGAAGCTTTCATACTTGATGAGGGAATTGGGCATGACACAAAGCATGGTGTTAGAGATACACACAGGGTGCTAGAGGAGAAGCGGAAGAATGCCTGGTTCTACTGGGGCAGTTGAGAAAGGTTCCCAGAGAAGTAATAATTGAGCTGAGTCTCCTAGGAGTTCCAGGTAAAGACAGTCTCAAGAACACAGGCAGAAGCTTGAGAAAGGTGGAGTGCTTAGAATGACATTAGAATTTGAGAAGTGAGGAATGCAAGGGGACAAAGAAATACAGAGGACTAGGTTACAAAGGAGCTTGTTTGCCAAGCCAAGTAGTTTATATTTGGTCTTGAAAGTGACGAGAAACCTTGAAATTAGGGTAGTGACATGATCCAGTTTTCCTTTAGAGTAAATGATTCTGGCAGCCGCAGCATGCTGGATGGATTGGAGCTGGATAAGGATACGGCAGCGTCACTAGTTACAAAACTCTTAGGGAAACTGGGAAAGAGGATGGTGGTCAGAATCACGACAGTGGTGTTAAAGAGAGGAAAAGATATCTAGAAAGATGAACAGACAGAATCTAGTGACTTATTAGAGGTTGGGAGAGAACATCAGAGAGGGTGGTGTCATTCCTGAAGTCAAGGAATGTAGGGGAAAAAATTGTGAAGACGAAGTTGATGAATTAATTTTAAATCATGTAAGTATGGTGTATTGCTTTTGTTACTAGAAGAAAAGTGAACCATGGGGAGGAGGCTGATGGTCCCCTTGGCTACCAGATACAATCCCCGTCCTCCTCTTAGAAGTCCCCACAGCTGGAGTCCCTGGGTGGCTCAATCAGGTGAGCATGCAGCTCTGGATTTCAGCTCAGGTCATGATCTCACAGTTGGTGAGAAGGAGACCATGGTAGGGCTCTGTGCTGATGGCACAAAGCCTGCTTGGGATTCTCTCTCTCCCTTTCTCTCTCTCTGCCCCTCCCCCACTCATGCTCTCTGTCTCTGTCTCTCTGTCAAAATAAATAAAGTTACCACTGCTCCCAGCTTAGTGTGTGTTCTTTCAGGCCTTGTACTGTGTATCTCCGTGCTCACCATAATTCCTTTTGGATGCCTAATATAGTCCATATTTTACACACCCCAATATTTTCTTCACACAACTGATATTATAGAAGTTCTGCTAACTCAGTGCGTACGACGTTCAGTCATTGTCTTTGACTGTTGCATAGTATTCCAGAAGAGTCACCCAGTGGGCCCATTGATGGGTGTTTCGCTTTGTCTCAGTTTGCCTATTCTAAAAATGATGTTGCAGTGGATGTTTCTTTTTTAAAAAAAAAATGTTTATTTTTGTGAGAGAGAGAGAGAGAGACAGAGCATGAGTAGGGGAGGGGCAGAGAGACAGGGAGACACAGAATCCAAAGCAGGCTCCAGGCTCTGAGTTGTCAGCACAGAACCCGATGCGGGGCTCGACCCCACAAACTGTGAGATTGTGACCTGAGCCGAAGTCAGACGCCCATCCGACTGAGCCACCAGGCACCCTGTGGATATACATTTCTATGTTTTTTGTGAATTATATGATTTTTCTCCCTTGTACTAGTTATTGAGAAGTGGAATTGCTGGGTCTTATGGGGTGTATTCTTAGTTTGATAGCTATTGCCAAACTACCCTCCATGTGGTTGTTCTGACTGTAAAGTGTGCAAGTTGTTTATACCACATTCTCATCAACATATGATGGATTTTTTAAGTGAAAAATGATCATTGCTTTCTCTGATAATCTGTGAGGTTAGGCATGATCTCCTTGCCATTCGTCTGTCTTCTGTGAATCGCTTGTTTTTATCGTTTCTCCATTAGTCTGTTGGGCTTTGTCTTAGGGATTTAGGAGTTAAAAAAAATGTTTATATCCTAATCCCTCATCTGTTTTATGTCACCAATATCTTCTTTAGTCTCTTGTTTATCTCTCCAGTTGATGATGTTATTAATTTGGATGGAAAACATTTATCAATCTTTTCCTTTATGGCTCATGTTTGTTAGAACAGCCTTGCTGCTTCCTGCTGTCGTGGACATATCCACTCCGTTTCATCTCATCATTTTCATTTTTTAAGGTATCACTGGCAAATTCAAGTATAGGTATGTAAATGGCCAGTGATGTGATGTCTAAGAATTGAGTGGCAGTAAAACACACAGTCAAGATCTAGATTGGGGGTTCCTCAGAGTAGAGGAGGTGGTCGAAACCAATGGCAAAAAAAAATATATATATATATATAGTCCAGAGAAAGCTTGTAAAGTTAAAGAGAAGTGAGCCAGAGAAGTTAGCAAGGAGATCAGTTCACAGAGCAGCGGCCAGGCTCTCTTCACACTTGTATTCCTAGAAGTGACTGTGGTGCCCGCCTATAGCAGCATTGATCGATCCAACATCTATTCATCTATAAATCTGTAAGTAAATCTATTAAGGCTTGTCAAGTGAATACCTTTTAAAGTCTTCCTCTTTCCTTGAATCACTTTGTCAAAGCAAATCTTACAAGTGGGTAAGCCTTGTGAGAAGGTGCTGTGACCTTTTGGCTTAGCCCGTATCACCAAAGCTGGACCCTGGCTTCCAGTTCTCCTTCCTTTGGCCCTGCCCTTTAAATGAACCCAGGTGGCATCCATGAAGTCACAGCTGGGGAAAGGTGATATTCGACCCGCACAACTGTGCTGGCTTCAGATGAATTCTGAGTGTGCCCATGAATGCCAGCCTCTCTTTGCTGAATCCTGTATCTCCCCTGAAGGATTCATATTGGTCACTGTTCTCCTGACGTTAGTTATTTTGTGGATTTATGAAGCACCTTTCCCTGAACTGTCAATCTACAAATTGTCTGTAAAATCTACTCCGTGGGGGTAAAGGAATGGAATTATTCATAAGATAGTTTCCACCTCAGCTCATGGTGAAGTTACTCACTCAGGGTATAATTAAGTCATAGACACACTGGCCTGAATGTGGATAAAGGTGGAAAGGAAATAATTTCTGTTCCAATTTGGGTGCTTTCTGATGTTTGATGAGCCTCTGGTGGGTTAATCCATGAACTGAGGAGAACTCAGAATTCCCTGTAAAGGAGAATGTTTTTTGTTTTTTTATTTTCAGGAGAGTTGGAGAATAACTGACAGGGGAGGGAAGGAATAGGCAGGATTGGAAAAACTTGAGGGTGTAAACAGGATGACAACACTGAAATCTGATAGGTCAAAACCACGTAACGAAGGCAAAGCCTAGAAGAGGTGGGAGCAAAAATAAATAAGGGTTGGGTGATACGGTTCTAGACTGAGTGGGCACAGGGTGTGTGGAGAGGGGCCAGGACAGGCTCGCCCACCAGCAGGTATACTTCCCTGCCATGTACAGAAGCCTTGTACTGCATTGGCATTTCCCCTTTGCCCATACTATTTGTTCTCCAGAGAGTGGGTGTGGACATGGCCAGGGTGGTTCACATGCAAGATAAGAAAATACAAATACATTCGCATGTTGCAGACAAATTAAAATTTATTGAGACAGACAGAAATGCACCTACTCAGGACTACAGTTAAAGCATTTACTGTTAACCAAAGAGTCGTGATCACATTCCAGATAAGTCTATGTGGAAAAGCATTCAGAATTTACTAGATTTTTCTACATCACTATTTCATCTACAATAGGGACAACGAAATGACACTCAGCATTTGGTGGGCTCTCATTACAATGCTACACATTGAACAGGGACAAACATCAGTGACTTTGAGAAAAAGGTATAAAAAGACCAAAACCACCCACTGTAGAAAGGGCTCTTAGATGTCACTGTACAATGTGGTCAAGGTAAAAAAACGAAAACAGAAACAAATGTGAACTGCATTCTGGGAAGAGTAGAGGGGCAGACCTGGACAGATGCAGAGTCATTCACTGCTGGGTGTGGGGAAATGGGGAAATGACAAAACCTCAGATTCAGTATTAAGGTGTTCCCATGCCTAGAATATCTGTAGAAACAAAAAGACATTAATACGGCAGACAGCTCAACCATGGTGGAAGAAAATTCTGGGATTTAAGTTGGATGCTGAGGAAACAGTACTAAAAGAACCATTTTATGGAATAAGAATCAAACTATTTACTCGAGTTTCCAAAAATGAGTTAGTGAGGCTTCGGTTCAATACCTGTCTCAAAAAAGGTAATGGATTATCATGGTATTATGTTTGTAATCAGAATGTTTATGTGTACTTAGTTGCTAGCAAAAAGACTCCTGCCCAAAAAGAAGAAATGAAAAATTTTACTTCTAAGGAGAATCTTGAGTAGATGTGACTAGTACTAAAGCCCTTTAAAAATCCAATGCCGTCATGCCAAAGTTGAGGCATGAAAATGGTGGTAATGTTGCTCCATTGATTTGGGGTTCCAGTCTTAGGAGGGCTTTTTGTTTAATATCTTAATGAATCAAAATATCTTCTTGGAATATCTTTGAAAATGAGCATCTCGTTAGCTTACTGGGAACTGAGTACTGAGCACTCTCTTCTCCATCGTTAAGTTAATGCTAAGAATCTTTAAGTGTCATCTTAATTTGACACTTGTCATAAGATAATTAGGCAAATTAAAATCAGTGGCTCTCTGTTCCTAGAAGTTTCTCTAAGTGAAATCAATTTGTCGATTTTAATTTGTTCTCTTGTGCATTTTTCCAAGCTCAGAGAGACAGTAACAATGGTTTTCTTTGATGGCATAAACTGAGACTTTTTAAACGTCTTGATTCTTTTATATACTCTATTATAATTTAGCTGCAATTAAACACCTGCTTTCTAAATTATGATCTCAGTGTTTTGTTCAAGTGAGAAAAAAAAAAATTGAAACAGAGATGATGCAGTTGAAATCCCAGTACAGAGCTTGCCTCTGGTCTCTCTCTACCTGCAGTCCTGGTTGTATACGTGTATATTAGGCCAAAGAAGTTTATTGTATCAGGCATGTTCATTTCCCATTTGAGACTAACTCTAGGGATCAGGCCACTTTGGCCAATGCTAGGATTGGAAAATGCTGGTTTGAGGTGGGTCGACAGAGTACAGAGTTTTTTGCCTGAGTTTACCTGGTTGTCTTGTGAACGGGCCAGAACTCATGAGAAACGAATGCAAAAAAAAAAAAAGAACAACAATGTGGGCCAGAGAGCCTTGCCGGGTGGCCGATTAGGGTATCCAGGTAGTTGGAAATCAGGTGGAGCAGGAGCTTGAGGGTTGGTACTGAACTAAATGGGGCCACTTTGAGGACTATTCTTTCTTTGGTACTTTGTATCTGAGTCAGTTTTGATAGGGTCAGAAAATCTGAAAACGATAGAGATAATGACCCTGCCAAATTTGGAGACAGACTCGAATCGTGAACTTACTTAGGGAAGAGAAACACTGGTGAAAGGCTTTCTTCATTAGTTTCTTGACACTTGCGCAGGTGAGGCGCTGGGGACAGGACTAGCAGGTGAAAATCCAACCCTAGCTTCTCTGTGCTTTGATGTTCTTTTGGGCCTCCATCTGAGATTTTTTTTTTTTTTTTATAAATGATGAGTGGTATAAAATCTGTACAGCTCGTGTACCCTCATTATGATCTGTGGATAGAAATGGGGCAAAAGCAAAACATTAGATTAAGAATCCGGAATTTTCTTCTGCTAAGGAACACTGTGGTATTGTCTTCTCGGAGAGCAGGGGATGTGGATACATCCTTGGAAAAAGCCCTTGCGTAAGTAGGGAAGGTAAGAACCTGTGGCAGACAGGATTGTTGCAGTCCAGGGTAGGGCTTGGAGCTGAAATGAAAAAGATGGCTTGTGAAGTTGCCCATGTGGGAGTCTCATGGCTTCTGCAAGAAAAGTGATTTAGGCGGACAGAGGCTTATCCAAATCCAAGGGCTTCCAGGAACTCCGCTAATGCATAGGGGAAGGACGGCCCTCAGCCTGCAGGCTGCAAGTGCTGTTAGTGCAAAAAAAGGGACTTTGATACACATTTTGTATTCCAGAAATCATGATCCAGGTCTGGACAAGCTGACAAATTTAACATTGTTTTCCAGATGAGTTTTTAGAGGATCTTGAAACACTTTTTTTCTGAGAGGTGCGTGTGCGTGCACACCCTGTACACATATAGTCTGTTCTCTACCCATTTCGGCATGTACAGAGAGGAGCATCCAGACACCATTTTCATTAAAGAAAATCAATTCCCCAGAGGAACTCTTGACTGAATTAAGGCTCTTGTTTGTAGGAAGCCAGATAGAGTGATATGAAAACGAATTTTTAATTATTAACACCAGGGGTGGTAGGGGGAGGAGGGGAAAAAAGTACAGTGTGGTGTGTTTTCCACGACATCTACAGGACACAAGAAAAGCACTTAGACACCGTAAGGCCGGGAACCATGCTGGAGTAACCACTAGTGTGGGTAATCAAAAAGCATCTTTGACGTTTACAAGGTGGGGGCTCCCTGCACTGTCAGAATCCCACATCAATCACATGCTTGTTGCAAAAATCTCACGGGAGGGAAGGGGGCTCCAATTCAGCCAGCCATTCCCCGGTCTAAAAAACAAAACAAAACAAAACAAAACACAACACCCTTCTTCCCACACAAGCGTATGCAAAACCAGAATGCTCTGGGGACAAGGAGCGGTCTTCCAAACCTCGGGTCGGGTACAGAGAGCAACAATGGAGAAGAGGCCTTGGTGCTGTGCAGTCTTAGATACAAATGCAGGAGTAGGAAGTGACTTGCGATTCTGTGCGCACCTCGTGTCCTCTTCCTTGTGGGGACTACCATATATACCCGACCTCATCCTCTTTGTCGTCGTCCTCGTCCTCATCATCCTCTGTCACTGCCCGGGTGTGCACCCTCAGCTTCCCCAGTTTGTCCTTTGGTCCCAGCTCCCGTTCCTCCTCCAGGTCATCCAATAGGACCACAGAGCCGCCGCTGCCAAAATCCCCTGAAGTTTCCTGCTCCTCTTCTGAAATAAGAAGGAGGAAGAAAAGGTGGAGGGTTAGCTTCTCTTCATATCTATGACCATATGAATGGGTCCTTTGCGTGTGACTCCACTGTAGGGAAAAACCATGCAATTTACTCTCTGAATATTGGAGCATCTCAGCCTGGATGGACCACAAGCTTTGGGGGCCCCAGAAGTCCTGAGATGGTTCTACGTTCTTGGGTAGACCTTTGGGAGGTTTATGGAAGTCACTCTCTGCGTGCAACAGTTCCTGAGTGTTAAAAAAAATATATATACTGGTCAGGGTGAGTTCCTGCCACTCAGCTAGCTTTGCATAATCAAGTGTCATTTCAGGGTTATTTATGTCACCGTTGTAAATTTGTTCACTTTAGACCATAGATCTGTCTTGAAATTTTTCTGCCCAGATCTTTACACAGTGAGGACGTGCAAGTCATCATTGTGGGGCTGATGTAGGAGACCTTACTCACCACAGCTCACAGTGCCTTGTTTCCTGGAGCCAGCCAGCTCATTTCCATATTTATCCACACACCAGCACTGCCCTGTGCTCCCGTGGCACTGTGTGGCTTTGTAATAGCCCTCCTCATTACACCGAGGTATGAATGCTCCTGAGGGAATAAAAGGTCCAACTTGAATCAGATGTGCACTGATACTCATGGTTAATGCCCTGAAAGACAAGGAAGCGGGCTAACATATCAGACCGCGTACTTCTTGCAGAGCTAGCAGGGGAGAATGGAGCAGTTGGTTATTACTTAGTCAAGATTACACGGCCCTGCGTTTGCTCAAGGTTAGACAGGATCCCTTCTTTGAGGAGTTCTTACTTTTCCCCTCTAAATGGTGAATGGGTCCTACTCGTATATAAGTTTTTAATATTTTCCCAGTTTTACTGAGATATAATTGATATGCAGCCCTGTGGAATGTCAACTGTAGGACAAAATTTGACTTACATATACTGTGACATGATTACTACTATCAGTTTAATTAACATCCACCATCTGAACGATTAAAAAAAAGATGTTTTGAGGATTTACTATTAACTTTCCTATGTACCATATAGCAAAGTTGACTACAGTCCTCGTGCCGTACATTAAATTCCTAGTACTTAAATGTCTTACAACTGGAAGTTTGTACCTTTTGATCACCTTTCTCCAATTCCCCCCACTTTGAGAGAGAGAGAGTATGCATGCACACTTGAGTGGGGGAAGGGCAGAGACAGAGGCTAAAGTGGGCTCCACACTGACAGCAGAGAGCCCAATGTGGGGCTGGAACTCACGGGATCACAAGATTATGACCTGACCCAAAGTCAGACGCTTAACCAACTGAGCCACCCAGGCACCCCTGAGTTTTTGTTTTAGATTCCACATAGAGGTGAGATCATACAGTATTTGTCTGACTTACTTCACTTAGCATAATGTCCTCAGGGTCCATCCATGTCGTCACAATTGGCAAGACTTCCTTCTCTAAATGGTGTATAATTCTGTGTATACACACACACGCTCACCCACCAATAACGTCTTTATTCAGTTGTTTCTACATTGTTTCTCTATCTTGGCTCTTGTAAATAATGCTGCGGTGAACCTAAGGGTACATATATCTCTTCAACAGAATGTTACTTCCTTGGGATATATTCTGAGAAGTTGAACTGCTGGATCATATGGCAGTAGTATTTTAAAGTTTTTGATGAACCTCCATACTGCTTTCCAGCGTGGCTGCACCAATTTACATTCCCACCATCAGTGCACAAGGCTTCCCTCTTCTCCACCTTCTCCTCAGCACTCGTTGTCTCTGGTCATTTTGATGACAGCCATTCTAATGGGTGTGAGGTTACTTTGGTTTTGATAAGAATTTCCCTGATGATTAATGATGAACATCTTTTCATGTACCTGTTGGCCATCTGTATGTTTTCTTTAGAATGACGCCTATTTAGATCTTCTACCCATCTTTAAATCAGGTTTTTGTTTTGTTCCGTTTTTTTGCTACTGAGTTGTTGGAGTTCTTTATGCACTTTGGGTATTAATCCCCTATAAGATATATGGTTTGCAAATATTATTCCTCATTCTGTAGGTTTTCTAATAATTTTGCTGTGCAGAAGCTTTGAAGTTTGATGTATCCCACTTTTTTTTTTTTAAGTTAGTTGCTTGTGCTGCAGGTGTCCTATACAAAATACTGTTGCTGAGGCTCATGTCAAGGAGCTTTTTCCCCTATGTTTTCTTCTAGGAGCTTTATGGTTTCCAGTCTTACATTTAAGTCTTTAATCCATTTTGAGTTAATTTTTGTGAAGGGTATGAGAGATCTAATTTCAATCTTTTACATGTGAATATTCCATTTTCCAAGCACCATTTATTAAAGAGACTAATAATATGCCTATATACTTGTGTTTCTTTTTTTTGTTCCCTTGATCTTTGTGTCCGTTGTTATGCCACCATGGT
Source organism: Cryptoprocta ferox (assembly GCA_028646485.1). Taxonomy (NCBI): domain Eukaryota; kingdom Metazoa; phylum Chordata; class Mammalia; order Carnivora; family Eupleridae; genus Cryptoprocta; species Cryptoprocta ferox. Next base: position 26,155,885 of record CM053572.1, read on the forward strand.
GCTTTGATGATTATAGCTTTATAAGGTAGCTTGAAATCAGGCAGTGTGATGTCTTCTACTTTGTTCTTTCTCAGGATTGCTTTGGCTTTGGGGTCTTTTGTGGTTCCATATGAATTTTAGGATTGTTATTTCTACTTGTGCAAAAAATGCCAGTGGACTTTTGATAGGGATAGTGATTAATTTATAGATGGGGTGGGGTGATATGGACATTGTAACAATACTAACTCTTCCAACCCATGAACATGGGATTCTTCTCCATTTATTTGTGTTGTCTTTGATTTCTTTCATCAGTGTCATAGATTTTTCAGTATATAGATCTTCTCCTCGTTGGTTGAAACATACCTGCAAAGAAGGAAAATTGTACTTCTTCCTTTCCAAGTTGGATGCCTCTTGTTTTGTTTTCTTGACTGACTGTGCTGCTTAGGGCTTCCAGTATTACGTTGAATAGGCGTGGTAAGAGTGGCCACTTTGTCTTGTTTTGATCTTAGAGGAAAAGCTTTCAACCTTTCACGGCTGACTACGATGTTGGTTGTCATATGTGGCTTTTATTAGGTTGGGGTTTGTTTCTTTTATACCTAATTTGTGGAGAGTTTTTAAAAATCACGAATGGATGTTGAATTTTGTCCAGTCCATGGATCTATTCAGTATCACATTCTATTAATATGATATAGCAATCATATTGGTTGATTTTTGTATTTTGAACCATCCTTGCATTGCAGAATTAAATCCCATTTGATCCATTTAATGCACTACTGAATTTGATTTATTGGGAATTTTTGCATGTACGTTTATTTGAGATACTGGCCTGTCGTTTTCTTCTAGGGTCCTTTCTGGTTTTGCTATTGGGGTAATGCTGGCCTCGAAAATGAGTTTGGGAGTGTTTCCTCTGATTTGATTTTTTTTTTTTTGAAGAGTTCAAGAAGGTGTAGAGGTGTTAATTATTTAAATGTTTGGTAAAATTAATCAGTGAAACCATTTGGTCCTGGGCTTTTCTTTCTTGGGATATTTTTTGATCCCAGATTCAGTCTCCTTACTGGTAACTGGGATATTGTTTTCTGGGGATAAATACTACTTGGTCATGACGCATTGTTATTGGAATACTACCGACTGAATTTGTTGATCCTTTTGCATCTATGTTACTAAGTGATTTACTAAGGGATAGGAACATACAGTTTTATTTCTTCAATTGTTTTTAATGGCATCCAATTCATGAAATGATTCAGGTATTTTTCTTTGCCTACTCTAGACATTTTGAATACATTTTCTTCCATGAAGGACTTACTCATAAAAATATTTTGGGCCTACTGCCTCTTTTTTTGCGGGGGTGAGGTTAGCATTTTGATTCTGATTCACATTAATTTCATGGTTTTTCATACAGGTGGGTCTTCTGTTTCTCTTCCTTATTCAAGTGTGGTTACTTGTCTCAACTAGGTTTTCGTGATCCTGTAAGTTGGCTTATAGCAGTGGTTGTCAAAGTGTGGTCCCAGGACCAGCACCTAGAAACATCTTAGAAAAGCATGTATTTGGACCCCATCCCAGATCAACCCTCCAAGTGATTTCAATATATGCTGAAGTTTGAAAACTACAAATTTATAGTATTGTCCTGTATGTGAAGTTACATTCCCCCTTAGAAGCTCATAATGGTATTTGAATGGCTTTCCTATTGCCAAAGATTTGTCTATTTCATTGTTTTCTTTTATAAATGCATTTGAAGCTATGAATATTGCTTTAAGTTTTTTAGTTACTTTCCTCTGATTTCAATACACAAAACTCATTTTAATTCAGTCCTAAAAGTAGTTTTTATTTCACTTTTGATTATTTATACTCCCCTCCTCCATGATGTATGGGGTTTGGGTAGTCTCACTTTTGATTTGTATTTTTATTGTGTTACTTGTACTTTTATTGTGTTACTTGTACTTTTATTGTGTTGTAGCAAGTGAATTTAATCTGTGATAGTTTTTTTTGGGGGGGGGGGATTGTTGAGTTTTCTTTCCTGGCATAACCCTTGGAATATATTTCACTGTTTGAAAAGACTATATAGTCCATGCTTACGTATAGGAATACAAATAGAGGAATGCTCATAAATCTTGTTATTCATTGTCTGATTACAATTATAGACACGACATTTCCTTCTTGGAATTCTGTTTTGTTTTTATGTTATGGGCACACCATAGTATGGTAAAAGAAAAAGGAACGTTTCAGCAAGATGATATTTCTTCTTTGTTTTCAGAATTCAAAACAAAGTCCTTGCTTTTGTCATATTGTTATAAAAGGAGTCTTCACTATCTTTTATTTGGTGGGATGGTTTTACTGGTAACTCTCTAAATGTATAACAATTTTTACATTTATTGTGATTATAGACATGCTTGCTCTTATTTTCACCACTATATTATGAGTGTCCTATTTTCCCCCTTTCCACTTTTGTGACATGATCGAGTTTTTCTTCTATAGGTTTAAGAATTATATATTTAAAATATTCTTGTTATGCTTCTCTTTCTCTGTGGAAAATTTAACAATAAGATTTAAAGATTTTTACCACCTTGTGAAATTTTAGTCGTCCTCACACTTGAATGCTCTGATTCTCAGTTTTGGCTTTTCTTCTAGTGTGTGTTTCATGATTGCATGCTCATCTTTTTTAGGATACTTCTGAGTCTGACCACAGTAGTAACACTTTGCTTACCACTCCCTAATTTTAATTAACAGACTCCAGAAGGAAGTGTGGCATGAGAGACAAATTTTTTTTTTTTTTTTTTACTATTTTAAATTGGGATTTACCCCTAGATCTAGCTGATTCTAGCAACTACTCTTAGACACCCTGCTCACCAGGCTATTCTAAGATGACAAGGCTCTCAGAAATAAAATGGATAACCACAGAAAAGAAAACCATTCCTGGGGCGCCTGGGTGGCTCACGCAGTTAAGTGTCCGACTTCGGCTCAGGTCATGATCTCACGGTTGGTGTATCAGAGCTCTGTGTCGGGCTCTATGCCTCAGAGCCTACAGCCTGCTTCGGATTCTGCGTCTCCCTCTCTCTCTGCCCCGTGTGCTCTCTCACAAGTAAACCTTAAGAAAACCATTCCTAAATGATAGGTAGTTCTGCAGGTGCCAGACTCTGACTTACGATCTCAGCATCCCGAGTCTGCCGGAGGAATGAGGAAAAAAACCAGATGCTTCCAAAGACCAAAAGGCAGAGAGATTTGTGAACAGATTCTCAATTAAGGTCTGCAGAGGAGAAGAACTACTAGAATTCTGGGGAAATACTGGCACTGCAGTTGGAAAACAATAGCACTTAATAGACCCCCAAAAAAGAGCTTAGCCTCTAGATTGGTAAGAAGCAGGTGTTGCTCTAAATCTATAATGTAAGAGAATTACCATTTTTTCTAAGTATGCAGTAATTATAACTGGTAAGTTGTTGTTGCTTGTGTTATTTATTTTTTATTTGAATGCCCCTGAAAACACATTAGATTTCCACATGCAAGAAATAATGTGTAAGAAGGTCAATGGTATTTTTATGAGTCAGCCAGAGTAATCTCTCTGTGTGGGGAGATGTGATAAAGCAAGATTTAAAACTAGGTGGGATTCAAGGTAGGACAAAGGTAGGCATTTCATTTGTGTGAGCTAGGGAAAATGGAAGATGAGACATTTTATCTCAAACTACATGCCTTATCTTCTTACTGCTTCATTATTTAATAATGAAGGAGACATTTATATCAATAGCCAATGAATATAAAATTTAAAAGATAGATTTATACTAATTTTTTTTTACTACCTGTGGACCTTAGGCATATCACTCAAAGCCCAAATAACCTCCTACATGGAGAAATCAAATTAGTGAGCACAAGCTCTTACACTGGCCAGACCTATGAAAGGAGGGCACCAGCCAGCTTGCCGTCAGCTCAGAAAGCTACCTTTGTCTTTTTAGAACCGAGGTCCTTCTTCCTGAGTCGAACGGGGCATTATTAGAAGTGGGGAGTCTGAGGCAACCCAAACATCAGTAGAAGAGAAACTACCTAACTTCACGGACTACTTAGACGATCTGCAAAACGACTTGCCCATTTTCTTCAAGTACACAGGTACATGTTTGAAATGGGAAGCCGCTTAAGGGATGCACCTGCTTCTTAATGCTTAACAAGAAAAAAGCTGAATTATTGTACTCCAGCTGTCAGCTCTCTTCTTAAAAAGCAAGTAAAGCAGCACAGACTCCATTTTTTGGCAAACAAATGAGGTTTACCAGTCTCTGCAAATAGCCTGGTCTGAATGCCATGAGTACCCCGTAGTGCTGGAGAAAGGACATGTAGCTGAAAGCGAACACTTCAGCAAGCCAGCATTTGTTACCTTTACCTCAAGCCACAGATTGGTACATCAGGGAAAAACATAGTTACCGTTCAGACAAAGAGGAGAAATAGGCACTGTCGAAACAGATTTACGCTTTCCTCCAGGGATTATTATGCCCATGAATCCAAAAAAATACATTTAAGTCTTTGAATGCTATCTGATAAATATAGAAGAGGGTACAGCTCGTCTTCCTCCCTGAATGGACAATTTGATCTGGGGGAAAATTCTGTAATTTATAGACCTTACAATTTTAACGAGGAAGTAACATTTCAATACTCCATTCAAGAGACATTCCTGAGAGAAGAGAAAGCCAAGGTTTACTAGAGCCCCAAGTAAGGGAGGAGTTAACAGTGGAGATGGGGCTGGATTCCCACCCTTGCAGGTCTGCCCACTAGTCCTGGGCTACTGGGCTAGGCAGCATTTCTCCAACAGCTCACCTATCCTCAGATTATGTCCAGCCAGCTGTCTGGGGATGAAGCAAGGCATTTCTTTCAGGAAACAATGTTACCTAATTGAATCACCATTGCTGTGGCTCAATATTACACGAGACATGGATGGTTTAATTAGTTGTTTAAACGAGTGACAAGAAATTGTACTTACCCAACAGGCTTTTCCCCTTGCTCAGCTTCTGAATCCTGTTCATTTCATTCTGGCAAGGGAGACCTAAAATATAATTTATGAAAGTCAGTTTCCAGATGGTGCGGGACATAATCTCTAATGATTGGCTTCACTCATGAAGTGAAATGTACACAATGACACACCTGGGACTGGAATGACTCCATATGCTGTTATTAAACAGCAAAACAAATTCAGGCCTTTAGTGTTTCTAATAAAAAAAAAAAAAACTTAAGCCATGAGGTACTTAAATAGTATTTGGGGGCTACTTGCACTGTACAGCAATTTTTCTTCCCACCACCAACTCAAGCAAATGCCACGTTCCGGAGCAACTAACCAATACTTAATCTAACCCAGGTCTTGCTGCAGGAGAGAAAGAGGATTAGAACAGCTACTTTAGACTTTCTGGCTCACTGCCCCAGGAAAGTCAAACAGGCCTCAAGGAACAACTACAAAATTATACAAACTATGAAGCTATATAAGAGATGTAGAGTGGCAGTGAGTATAGAAAAAGTGAAATCTTAACTCTAAGCTCTGCCACCTCATACCTCAGTGCTTTGGGCAAGTCTATCTCTCAGCCTCCAAGTCCTCAATTATAAAACACCTGTCACCACGAATGAGCACAAAACTCAAGAGTGGAGCTACAGGGCCAAGTAGGGCATATGAAAGTGTGCAGTTGTCCTCTGTCTCCCAAGAGAAGAACCTATTCCTTTCCAAGCTTAAAGAAAGATGGCTTCACCAGTTCTTGAGTCACTGTGACTTGGCTTTGCAGACGCTGTGGCTTTAGGAAGGCTCTGCTATCTGCTCATGGACCTCGAGCCAAGGGCAGAAGTATTCTGATTCTCAGAACACTTACTACAGGCCCTGAACCTGCTTAGATAGAAGTAGTGTAAGTACCTGACCACCTTTTACATCTTTTACCCTGTGGATTGTACAACGCCACCCAGTCTTGTTGCTTGTTCCTTAAGAAAAACTGATACACTTTGTTCACTCCTGGGTTTAAGGTGCTTTCAGAGTGCAGGAGAAAGACACCAACTGAAAACAACCAAGAAACCATGTTTGATGTTTCAAGTAAAGCATTTCCTACAACAAATAAAGGACACTTACTGAACTCTTAGAATGTACCAGACAATGTTCCAGAATTTTGTCCTACTCTTTACAATAATTATTACTATTTTGCCATAGGAAAGCTCATCTTTGTGCAAAAACTGTGGCATTTAGAAGACTCTTCCTGAAGACAGCAAAAGTTGTCCACATTCATAGAAACACTGTGTCATGGAGTTCCTCAAATGGTCCTATGGTAATTGTAAAAATTGTACTTCTCTTTCAGCAAGGAAATGGGAATCAGGCTGAGACCTATTAAAGAAGACCGAACTCCAGATGAATTCTAATGACAAAGACACTTGGAGCACCTTGGTGGCTCAGTTGGTTAAGGGTCCGACTCTTGATCTCAGCTCAGGTCTGTTCAAGCCCCTCCCTGGGCTTCACGCTGGGCATGGCATCTACTTGAAAAAAAAATTGCCACACAAAAAGGACAGCCCAGTTCAAAGGCTCAAGGACATAAGTGACACAGTAAACACTTAAACAAATGAAGGCTGTATCTGAAGCAACAAAACTGATGGGCAACATGCCTATTACTGATGCCCCTGAGCAAAGACTAATAAAATGGAACCAAATGTTTAATTCCTAGAGCTCAAAAACACATGACCTATCTCAGTAGAAAGTATTACAGATTGAGCAAAATTAAGATATGTCCTAGGGCATGGAAAATTTTAAAGTGCTCTATCAAAAATTTCTTGGACCAAAGAGGCACTCAGAGTCTTAATTGTAGAACATCTACTCATTAATCATAGTAAAAAAAAAAATCCTTATGTATCTAATACCTGTGGTCTATAGCCAAAAGGGTGCTTTGGAGTAAAATTTTAGCATTGAGTACGTGCATTAATCAACAGGAAGTAAATGAAGAATTGGGGGGGTCAAATACAACTCCCAGGGCTCATTCTGGGTCAAGGAGGGAGGTGGTGGGAACCTAACTTAAGAAAAGGAGAGAGGGGTACCTGCGTGGCTCAGGTCATGATCTCAAGGTCATGAGATCCATGTAGGGCTCTGTCCTGGGCATGGAGCCTGATTGAAATTCTCTTGTCTCTCTCTCTCTCTCTCTCTCTCTCACAAAAAATAAATAAATAATGACAAATGCACAAACAAAAAAAGAACTACAACAAACTGACTTCTGTTGTACTTTGCTCAACTTCTCCTGGATATCATAATGTGCCATGCAATGGGGTTCCCCCCTTCAGCAGTTGCTGAAAGCGAAGCATGCCTGGTGACCAGCTTAGTCCCTTCATAAAGGCAGTAGCCTCACTCTCAGGGTCCTGGCATTACACCTTCAAGGGAAGCACTAACACTGAGGCTTTGCTTACTTAGGCTAAGCTCGAACCCTGGCTGAAGTTACATGATTTGATATGGACTTGAGCCCAAAACTAACATTAAACTTAGAACTCAATCACTCCAAGAATTTCTATTAAAATAAGAACATGGCTATTATTTAACACAAATTTGGAAGTACTAGCTGATGTGATTAGAAGAGAGAGAAGAGGTCTAAAAATAGAAAAGAAAAAAATTATCACTATATGCAGAGGCTATGATTGCACACCTGAAAAATCAAAGGAAACCAGAATAACTATTATAAACAAAATGAGAATTTAGTAAGGTGGCTGCTAACAAAATTAATGCTGAAACAACCACCCGTGAGGAACTATAATGGGAAAAAATCAATTTCCTTTATAAGCACAATAAATAGAAGGGAAGTATAGTATCCATGAGAAGAAAACTTAAAAATGTGACTCCAGGGGCACCCGGGTGGCTCAGGTCATGATCTCACAGTTTGTGAGTTCGAGCCCTGCAATGGGCTCTGCACTGACACTGTGGAACCCTCTTGGAATTCTCTCTCTCTCTCTCTCTGCCCCTCCCCCACAATAAATAAAAAACATTAAAAATATATAACTCTGTTGGTTATAGGAATATGGAGGAAGCATTCAAATTAGAGGAGGAAGATAGCTTAGTCAACAAATGACAGAAAGGTAACTTAACAACCATCTCCAGGAGTGGGGGGAGGGGTTACAACCCTGTCTGACCAGAAACCAGAAACATCAATAGTGACACAAGAGTTTAATCAGCAATCAACCAAAACGTGCTGAAGAAAACACAAACACAAGAGAATCATGTACCATGACAAAGGTATGTGGCACCTTTACCTAAGTTACCTAAAGGTACATGTTACCATTCTAGACTTAATGTAAGAATATGGCTTCTCAAAAACCATAAAAGATGGAGAAATTTTACATTCTTAAATTTTACATTCTTAAATTTAAAAATTTCTTCCTAACAAAAATGCACCAAGTCAAAGTTGGCAAAAATATATTTGCAATACATCTGACTTGAACAGTACTAAGGTCCTAAATTTAGGAAAAGTTCCTAAACGCACCAAAAATGTACAAAAAATAGGAATTTCTCAAATGCAAAGGTGTTCAGTCTAAGTCATAATAAGAGAAATGAAATGAGACCCATGAGGAAAGGTAGCATCTTGTCCCTTAATTTGGTAGTGACACCAAGTTGGCAACACCATGGGGAACTTGGCATTCGTGGTAACAGTAAAAAATGGTACAATCTTTTTGGAAGGGAAATGGGAAATAGTGCTTACGTTTAAAAATGCACATGCCCTATGACCAGTAATCCTGCTTTTAGGAATGTATCTGGTGATCCTATAAACAGATACATGAACTTTACACTGTGTGCCCTGTTGTCATGCCTATATCTTCTCTGTGTGCACAGACTCTGAATGCATGCAGGCACACACACACACTTCTAAATTTAAATACTATAATATTCATAGCCATCTTCCTTTCCTGGGTGTAGGTTCTGACAGCCATGCTTGTAGTAGATTATCCATGATACCTGATTTATGCTGAGCCATACTTTCCAGGGACTTGGGACTAGAATTTAAATACAAGCCAGTCTCTTTGGGTCCCATGAGCTATGGTCCATCACCCTTGAGCACAACCCCAGGAAGCAAAGGCAGAAGAAGTAAAGCTAGACCAGGTGGCCTCCAACAGACTCAGGGTTCCTGCCCCTAGATTCCTGAGAGTCTAAAGGTGGACTCTCTGGTCTGGCTTTCCAACAAATGAGATACTCCTCTGTTCTTTCCACATAGTCTCAAATATTGCCTCTTTCTTTAGTGGGAGTTGATAATCAAAATCTCCTTATCTCCGAGATTCAGTATAAATCTGTATTTACCCTAGAGAAAAGGACAAGTGGCTTTCTCTAAGGGGAACATGGAGAATTCATGTGACACTGGGAATTAAGATACTCTTACACTTGAACAGTATTTCTGTACTGTCACAGAATGATGTCACAGTGACCTTGGGAATTACACAGCAAAGGTTTCAACATCCATTTGACAGATGAAAAAAGTGAGGTACAATATGGTTAAGAGATCTTTCCAGAGGGTGACTAAGGTAATGGACTCTATGGACTCATTATGCTCCTGAATCTTCTAATCTGCCAATGAAAAAAGTGGAAATAAATGAGAAGAAAAGAGCCTTTGGGTTTGCCAGTAAATCACATGAATGGTTTACTCTGTAGCTGTGTTCTTCTGTCTGCTGACCTCTGCCCAGGGCCCTCCCCAGCATGTGATATGGGGGCCTTCCTTGCCCAGCGTGGCTGCCCTGAGTTCAGGTCCCCGCCTCTCTCCCCCTTACCTCCAGGCTTCTGGAAACAGTAGCACCACTCATTGTTGGAAAGCTTGCCATCCTTGAAGGAGTCACAGGAGTTGAAGAGAGGTTTGATACAGGGCTCATACTTATCCAGGTAGATGGCATTGATCTCGGAGTGGTCAAGCAGGAGGTCATAGTTCATATCCAACTTGTTAAACATCCAGCCCAGAGAGTCCTTGCAGATGGGCAGGATGCTGGTGTCAAATCCTGCAGAGACAAGGACACATCTCTGTGGCCAGCCGGCCTAGACTTTCCCATCCCAAGAAGAGGCCCAAGGTCCACCTCACCTACCTCCTCCCCTGAGACTATTTCCCTCCATGGGTCTGTCTCAGGGGCACACTACTGGAAGATACTGTTGTTGGAGGGATTTAAATAAATTAATTTAAAATGCTCTTAAAGAGAAGTCAGCATCTGAGGAAAATAAGTGTGTTGCAAAGGGAGCCAGTCCCCAATACTAGTTTATATGTGATATAAATAGGAATATTCATTGACTAGACTTGCTTAAAACAGGGTATGACCAAAAGGAAGAGTACAAACATGGTGAGGAAAAGGAAGACCTTATAATTCTGCAATGTATACTTTTATATTTAGGGGGGAAATGTGTGAAAAACCAAAACAAAAGAAACTAACGCAAAAATAATGATGGCAGTGAAATGAAACTCTATAGCACAACCCAGAAGCACTGATTATGTCCCAAAGGACTGTTAAATCCAAGCCGTTTGAACATTAATGGGAAATGAAGCCAGGTACCTGCTTCTGTTCCCTATTCTTCTTTTCTGTAGTCCCCTCAAGAGATACATGATATGGAATCCAAATTGAGTCAGACAATAATTTCTTTCTTATTTCCCTCGGGGAGGGGGGGAGTTTTCTTAAAGAATTATTTGTTTCCACAATGGAAAGTGTACGCCCTAGAATAATAACACTTTGCTTAACACTCAGGATATTGAGTCTACTGTAGACAACCCCCAGAGAAGGCATGCCCCAAATCTAAAATTGGACTTTCTGTCAGAATCAAAAGCACTATGCAATTTCATGTTGTTCCATGAGTTGGATTTCTAGAAGTGGTTTCGCATTCCCAGGAAAAATTATGAAAAAAAGTTCACTTTTGTGTTATTTCAGATATTCCTCTAAGTACCTTATGTTTAATCATCTCACTGAATCCTTCTAATAGTCCTATAATATGTTATATCCTCTATACAGATGGAAGAAAAAAAGCTCGAGGCTTAAGCTATTTGCTCAAGGTCATATAATTGTGGAGTTCGGCTTCAAACACAGGTGGCCCAGCTCTGAGTCTACATTCGCTGTCCTTCTTCTCCCAGGGTTGCCTCGGCTTCACATGATCCTCCTACCCTGAGGACGTCTAGTTGGCTTGGGTGCCACGTTTCAGGACAGGCAGGACAAGGGAGGGATACAGTGACCACGACTGAGGTCTTGATGGGGTTGACTGCCCATTCCCTGCTCATCAGGTTTCTATGTGCATTACCAACCTCTGCTTGCAAAATATGAGACATAGCAAAATTCACCCACCTTTGTGAAAGCCTTATTTTTTACAAAGAGATCTTTGCTGTCCAGGAACTGGTAAAGAAAGTAAGGACAGCAACCTCTCCTTCTGAGCTCTCACAGAACGCTCTGCTTCCCCTCACTGTCACTGTGTGTCCATTAGATGCTAAGCTCCCTGAGGGCAAAGACTGCTTTGTCCCCTTCAGTAGCCTCCACCAGTGCAGGCACATAGTAAGTGCTCAGTAAAAGTATTTATTGAGAGAAGTTCTCTAGCTACGGCAGAGTTTACCCCTTTAGACATAAAAATCAAGTTTTGAATTTATTCCTATTGAAGTCTTAGAACATGTCTTAGAAAACATCCCCCTTTTTAAGAGACACTAGAGCACATAATGTGGCCTCTTCTTTGAAGGTCATGATTGAACGATCTCTGTGATGAGGATGTCCTTAAGGGCTACTGAGTAAAGCAAGATAATTTGCTCTGACACTAAATGGCTCCACAGTTTTATATAGAATATTTTATGTAATATGCATCAATTTTATAGGATATTAACATTTTAATACATGGGGAAGAGGGGCTCATTGCTGAATGACCACCAAAGAGAAGCACCAAGCCAGCTGGACAGTAATCTAAAGGTAAAGCCCACTCCTCACCCATTGGGAAGGTTCTAGAGGACAGATACCTGCACCTGGTATCTAGGAGTGAAGTGGGGAAGACAGCAGCCCTTCTAGTTGGCCCCAAGCATATGGGACTTAAAAGGTTCCATGCTTTTCCTCTTCCGAAGTCCTGAACTGATAAAAACATCTCTCCCTCTTGCAGCCTGTGGTTCCTTTAGAGTCCCTTCACTACAATTGCTTCAGGACATCAAGCCTAAAAGCCTCTTCAGGGACTCAATTTGCTTCTGGCCAAGGGCAGGTCTTTTGCTAGCTCCCTAGCTGGCTGTAGAAGGCGTCTCCTGGGACTGGAGGCTGCAAGGAGCAGTGCTCCGCACATCAATCTGCTCTTCACTGAAAGGTTGTTCAGAAAGCCCAAGGGCCCAGCTGCTCCTGGAGGATCCCAGGGAAAAGTTCTGTTAGAACCATCTGTGCATTAATTGTCCACTAACTCTCAAGGAAGCCTCCGGCAGGAATGGAAACAAACACTCTTCCTTCCTCTTTCCCACAGACTCAACCACCACCTGAAACCACTCTTGGACACTTAGTGTTTACTTCTCAGAATTTATCTTTCCCTTAAAATAAAAGATCCAAACTAGTGAAACAATTGTCCTCTATGTCAATATTCTCTACCAGTATCTACAGCTACGGACAGCAAAGAATAACCAAAAATTAAGGTGATCATTCTTATTTTGGCCAAAGACCAGATGCTGATTAAGCTTTAGATTCCAACAGTTGCAAAACTCCACATATTTGAAGAACTGTGTTATTGAGGAAGACATTCTGAGCCAAGAGGCCCCAGTGTGAAGAAGTCTATCTCTAATGCCCTTTGAGTTCAAGGCAGCGAGAGACCCCATCAAGATATAAAGATGCTGACCCACTCTGAGTTTTCTCTATAGCTTATGAAGGGGCTCTGAATACAGGCTCTGCTAATTCAGGGATGGGAGGGAACACTGCTCTGGGAGTTTCTATGAAAAACAAAATGCAGTCTAACGTTCACAAAGATAAGTTGCCAAAGATGTGTGATACATATGTGTTGCTTATAATAGCTGAACATTAAGAATGACTTCAACTTCCAAAATAGAGGTCTAATTATATAAATTGCATCTTTAAGTTGGGAATATATGTAGCTATTAGAAAGTGTAATAGTACTCAACAACATAGGAGGTCATAGTATGTTGCTAAGTGATAAAAGGTCATAAAAGGTCATCAAACAACCGAGATACATAGATTTTCTTCTGTATGGCTAGGAAAACAATTGGAAGTCTAAGCCACAACATGTTTACAGTTGTTAAAATGGTGGATTTCTAAGTACTTTTTATATTTTTACATACACTTAATGTATTTTCCAAAATCTCTATACTTAAAGTATTATTATTTGGTGGCCGGACTTTAAAAAATATAAGCTGTTATATGAAACAGGGGGAAATGCTTTGGAATCAAAATATTTTAAGTTGGTTTGTACATTTAACTAATGTTTCTTTGATTACCCTAAAATACTGTTAAGTCAACAGTGTGTAGTAACTAAGGAAATGTGGTATTTAAAATGAAATAACTTAATGAAAGTAAAGTGGTCTTACTGCCTTGGGCTGCGTCAGAGCTGGTGGGCTTGATGACCCGGTTGGCGTCCTCATGAAGGGCTCCAAACCAGTCTTTCAGCCGGGAAGCAAGGTTCCTCAACTCCTTGTCTGTGCAGGCTGCAGAAAAGCAAGAGGAATAAACAGTGAATCTGTGGACTTTCTCCTCTTGTTCGCTCTCTACCCTCAACATGCAATGCCATCCACAAAGCCATGCTCAAAACAGCCATGCTTAAAACATGTTGGACTCCAACCATGATACAACTCCTTATCCCCACTTGGGAAACAGCCCAAAGATACAGTGATCACAGGTAAGGAGTGTGCCAGAAAGCCTAGACTCCCCGGCCAAGCAGCATTGTTCGAAACTGAATCTGGACCGCCTCAGAGCTGTTAAAGCAAATGCTAATGGTCTCATAGTTGTTCGCCAGCCTCCAAAGACCGTAATAGATCCTTCTTGCTGACCCAATAAAACTTGCGATTGCTATTTGCCATAGACCACATTTTCCACTAAATTCATGCCAAGAGATTAACACTCGGGAATAGCCAATGTCCTCAGTGAGAGGCTGCCTGGAACACCAAAAGATCTCAGTAACCGCAGACTATCAATGCATTTAGCCCAAGGTTGGGATTTGTGCATGTGGCCTATTTTGCTGGCTTTTTGGCAGACTGAGCTGACTTTCCCCTAAAGACAGATGGATGCCTTCTCCTAGCAAGTGTCCTTTCTCTTTGCAGCCCATCTCTAACTATTTGGCTTGGCACATGAACTGGGGCCAAGGAATACTCCTTCTGAGAATAAGAAGAAAACCCAGATGGATGGATAGGTGGATAGCAGGGTACACGTTCAGTGAAGGTCTCATGGGGTGCTGAAGTAAGGCTTGAGGGGAGAAATCCATGAAGAAGGCACAATGGTGTGGAAAAGGGAGCTGCTTCACCCTACCTCCCAGATTTTACCCTAATTCTGGGTATAGAGACACCCTACAAAGGGTCTAGGCAGTGGCCTACTTCCAAAAGGCAGAAAAACCAGCCTTTGGCATCTGGAGCACCAGAAATTCAAGACTCAAGGGACCAAAGTCCCAGTAATAAGGGACAAGACAGGAACCCCACAACCATCACTTCTCCCAAATTCTAAAGCTACTGAGACAGGCAGCACAGAAGCCAAGCTAAACACCGTTACAGTGCGGAGCCAAGGTCTGAGTATCTCGTGGAGTTGATGGGAGGCAGGTTAAAGCTGGACTCTACCAGTGAAGAGAGACTGCAGCGAACACCCCAGGCTCGCTCCCAGAAGGCATTGGGGCAGTGATGACTGAGTAGACAGTCGTGCCCAAACTCCAGGCCAGCCTTCAATCCGTGCAAGCTCTCACTCAAGTCAGGTCATCGCCTCCATCTGCCTCCAGAGGAAGAGAAGAGTACCCTACAGATCCTCTCCTCATTCTTCAAATCTATGTCTGCTTTTAGGAAAGCCCATTTTTCCGTAGCCTGGAATATGCGGCTTGGTGGGGAATAGAGCCACACTTCCTGGACCTCAGGCGGGAAAGGCCTCCCTGACTCTCTATTTGAGGGGGCGGTGAGTAGACCCAGGTGCATAGATAGAGTCCATAGAGTCTTGGTGCTCTCTTAGCTGTGCTCCTCATTCTAGCCAGGATCTAGGGCTACACTCTATAACACACGGAGTATATGCACTGTTTATACTCAACTTAAGTAAGGACCTCAAGATACTCAGCCTTGCTTTCAACAACCAGGACGTGACTGTGTCTTAAAACACTGGCCAGGAAACGGCACTGAGAATTGTCTTTACGAGCAACAGAGTGTAACAGCTCCGGGCTCACAAGTGCCTGGAATGAGTCCCAGCTTTACCACTTAGTGGCTGGGAGACTCAGACAAGTCACAACTTCTCAGCACCTCAGCTTCCTCATCTGTAAGCCCAGGATATCAAGTGAGCGTAAATTAGACCAAATATGTAAAGTGTTTGGCAAAGTACATGGTATATAACAATTGTTCAGCATGTGCTATGATTTTAATTACCACTACCACTATTTTTAAATTGAAGGTTTATAGGTAAGCTTTGAGCAAACATCACAGCATATAGAAAACACATATGACAATGGTACCTGAACAAAACTGGCTTTGGCCACCTAAGAAATTGGGACAAATGGATATTTGCACTGGATACAGTTATCATTTGCCAGATGTGGCTATTTAGATTAATAATAATTTATATAAATAAAAGATGGGGTGCCCATGGTGGCTCAGTCGGTTAAGCATCTGACTTCAGTTCAGGTCATGAGCTCACGATTTGTGGGTTTGAGCCCCGCGTTGGGCTCTGTGCTGACAGCTCGGAGGCCGGAGCCTGCCACGGATTCTGTGTCTCCCTCTCTCTTTGCCCCTCCCCCACTCATGCTCTGTCTCCTCTACCTCTCTCTCAAAACTAAATAAACATTAAAAATTTTTTAAATAAAAGTTAAAAGATAATTCTTTGGTTGCCCCCACCCCATTCCAAGTGCTCAGTAGTCACACACGGCTGGGGACACTGTATGGGATAATATACATACAGAGTGTTTCCACCATAGCACAATTCTGTGCCAGGTAACATTGGATGAAGTTAGCTATCCCTTTGGGATTTCCAACTTTTTGGAGGTTCATCAGAATATGTTGTACCTCTACTCCTTCCCTTTGATCTTTAAAGATGGGCTGAGGAAGAAGATCCCATGCCTGCGTAAGCCAGGAGCCTGCGTCTCACGCTAAGCCACACACCTAGCAATGAGAGAACAGGTCCATACTGACACATGGACTGGTCCCAACTCAGAACACTGGGATAGAACGCTCACTTTTCTGACTTTTCAGATGCCGAGCAGCTCCTAACAGGAGAGGATGTGGTCTGTTTTCCTGATGGGAGTGAGATGTGGGCTCTAGAGTCAATCTCACATTTGAAAATGGAAAATTAATAGCATCTATTTCTTCTCAATTGCCATGCACACCATCTATTCTAAATGTTCTCCGAGCAGAGAAAATTGCCAAGTCAACTTGCAAAGGAAATGAATCCCCATCTCACACTGCAGGATAAATTAGTCAGTCATGTTTAACTAAACCCTGACAGATGTGCAGGTAATCTATATCTTTAGAAGGCTGTTGAATTTCCCACAGGCTTTCCAAAGTACACAGGCTCTGGATGGCGGATGGAATCAGGGACTAGAATCTTAAAAGAGTGACTCTGTCACTCGGGGAAGGGCACAAGCAAGATGCCACTGGCTTGGGTACAGAGAGATCAGAAAGCCAGAATGGAGATAGGAGGCACTCAATTACTGGGCCCTATTCACTTGCTGTGTCTTCCACTGAATGGTCGGAATGGGGACAAAGTCAGGCACAGTTGGCCTGGAGCTAGATACATCCCAGAGGAAAAAATAAAGATGACAGCCTGCAGAGAGCTATTTGTTCAGATTGGGTATTCTAGCCAAAAAAGACATGCCGGCAATGGGGGGTAGGGAATACTTGCCTTTGAAGGGGCCTGTTGTAGCCCCTGATAAAGGTACGAATGAGGATTGATGCTTTCAGAAGTGGAGACTCAAAGGGCACCTCCCACATACTCAGTTCCCTTCGGGGGAAAATTAATTTTGGGGGAGAGAAAACCTTTATAAAACCATATCCACCTGCCATTCTCCAATGGTGCCCTGAGGTAGACCACTCCTTGTCCTTTCTCAAGAGAGGGGACCTGAGCTCTCCTCTCTTTCTGGTCAGAGAAGTCTGGCACCCAGGCCAGAAGCATCAGAATCCCCAGAGGAAAAGATGGTGCTGTCTTGGGAGAAGACTGGGTTCACTCAGGCAGGCTAAGACCTGATCCCCCTTGCCCCTGGGTTACCTTCCTGAACGAACAAGGCCAGCCACCCTTCATTTCCTCTCCCTTCTCTTCTCTTCCCTCCTGCCCTTCACTGGGGCTTCAGCTCACTTTGAACTACCCTCATTCTCCCAAGTGTCCCTGCCAGCATCCTAGTCCTCTGTGTTGTCCATACTTGCCTCCTTGTTTCCACAGGTTACTCCCCATGTTTTTGACAGGCCCTCACTCTGCTCCAGCGTGGCTGGCGTGCAGGCATTATCCCCGCCGCCTCCTGTGGTCAGAGAATGGCACTACCAGACACTTGCATCCTCAGGGCACACACTTGGGAAGTGTCCTGGGATCCCTAAAAAAAAGTTTCTTGCTTCTTGCTGGCTCCACTGCCTTCGTTCCAGTCCTCATCACCATCATTACCCCCGACCCCCACCACGAAGGCTGGATCAGGATCCTAACTGGTTTCCTTGTCTTTCCCCACTCTCTCTTCTCCATCCAGCAGTCAAAGTGCTCTTTCTAAAGTCATCAAGTCACTTTCCCGCTTAGTTAGCTCCTTCAGAGCCTCCAAATCACTCTGCAGGCAAGTCCAAATCCATAATGCGACCTGTGCTTCGATCGTGGTGCCCTGTGCTGTCCTGTCCTCCTCAGGGCTCTGTGTTCCACCCTCTCTGTCCTTTGAAGAAGCACCCTCCTCAGTGTCTTGGCAATGCAAATTTCTCCTTGAGATCTCTGCTTTTAATGTGTTTCCTCTTAGAGGACTCCCCTAACCCTCCCATGAGGGGGGTTTCCCGTTTGTGTGCTTCCAGCATCATGCTTCTGGGAAGCACACCTGTAACCTCTCGTTCACTGTCCATCGTCCCCTCTAGATGGGAGCAGCACCCACGTGTGGCTCGCCTCATGGGGCCCAGCATCTTAGGCAGCCAGTTCTTGGCATGAAGAATGCTCTCGATAACATACTAATGAACTGAGTGTAATAACCCTCTTGTTGCCTTTTGCAAACTTCAATGTATCCATCTGCAAAATGGCATAATAAAGCTCAGCTCGTAGCATTAGTGGATGGAATGAGATACTGTCAGTAAAACATAGCTCACAGCTACTGGCGTATAGCAGGGACTTAGGGACTTAACGAATTTAGATTCCTCTTCCCGTATCCCAACTGGCTGCATAATGTGTTATAATTTTATCCTTATGTTTTTGTTGAAGCCTGAGGAGATGCTTGGGATATAAAAAATAGTAACTCTCCTTTACTTATTTTGTAGGTGGGTTGGTACAAATTAATAAGGTTCGGCTTACAATATATGTCTGCCTTCTCCCATATAGAAAAACTCCACAACGGAGGGTTTGGGCTGACTTCTCTGTGTCTGTATTCTCAGCCCTTACCAAGGATGGATACATAGTTTTTCAAAATATATGTATTAAAAAAAACAACAACAGGAAAGCACGAATACACTGGTTAGAAAGCTCCCTAAGTCACACAGCTATCAAGTGACAGAGGCAGGATTTAGATGCAGGCTGTTTTCTTGCTGGGCTGCCCTGGGTGCTGGACTGGCTCCTTGCATTAACTGGTCTTGCGGGGAGGCAGTACTAACTGAGGCAATTAATAGACTTGGTCCATTTTCTGGCTTGGAAAAAATCAAAACACCAGGCCTTCACATGTACAGGAAGTTCTGCCAGTGGTGCAGGTGAGGCAGCTGGCTGTGTACTGGAGGGATGAAATCAGGCTCTGCCTTCATTAGCTTTGGCACAAGAAGAGCCGTCCTATGGAAGGAGCGCGCAGCCTGCTGCCTTCCTGTTCTGCTCCCAGAAGCAGGGATCACATGTGCAGCCACTGGGGCTTCATTAGAGAAAAGTAGAGTGCCATTGCACATTACTCCAGTGTGTACAAAAAGACAGCTTTGTCCCCCAGGAAAGCCCAGAGCTCAGGCAGAGGGCCCAGGTAATTTGGTGGTCTCCCAGTGGACTTGTCCTGTCTGTTTGGAAAATATGAACAAAATGCAATAAGCAAGTGTAAATAAGGCACATGCAACCGCCGTGGAAGGTATATAGCCCAGGGAGGAAAATGTGATCACTTTTCCCACCTGGGCACCCTCTCCCCTACCCCGACTCTACCCAAGGCCTGGAGGTTTAAGGGTCTTCGAGCCAGACTGGATTGGACTGCAGACAATGCACGTAAAGCAGGAGTATATTATGAGTGACCCAACTGATAGGAGCAGGAAGGGAGCACTGGTGCCAATACTATAGGGCAGAGAAGCCGTTACAGGGTTATTGCAGTGCTAGTGAGGTTTGGAGGGAGGGAGGGGTGCTCTCATCTATTAGTATTTGCTTGTGGGGCAGTGAGCCCGGAAAACACCTACTGAAGGAGAGAAAGGGTTGCTTCTTAAGTGAGTAGAAGTAGGTGGTCCTGCCTGCCCCTGGGCTACCATCACACTGCTGGCCTTATCTCCTTCAGACAAAGCCAAGGGCTAGACAAGAGCTGGTGAGGAAGTTTCAAATAGGTAATGGTTTTGGAAGTGGGGAGACAAAGCCAGGCAATCCAAGCTTCTTTGAAAAGGGTTCGCAAAGGTGGTAACTGGTGTTTCAAGCTGGTCTCAGCTTACTGATGGCTTTGGCTTTGGGGGCTGAAGGACACCAGAAAGGCCTCTCAGAGGATTACACAGAAAACCAGAAGGCAAGGACATAATCAGAGGGATAAAAAAAATATTTGGAAGGATATAAAAAGTGGAAGTGGGGGCAGAAATTCTGCATTCAGAGCTGGAGTGTTAATATCTAATAGAGCAGGAGTGAGTGAGTGAGTGTGTGTGTGTGTGTGTGTGTGTGTGTGTTTGGATGTTAAAATCCTAACTGAAGCCACATTTGAACTCCCAATTGTGAATGTTTGAAAATGGCAAATCTGACACACAAGCATTGTAGGCGATCTGTAAACTTCTGCTAAGGCACCCATTACTGGCAAACTCTTGTAACTCATAAAATCCATCAGCTGACGAGCCAAGGAAGAAAAACACCCCACCTGTCACGTGACGCCACTGCATTCTGCCCCTCTAGCCTTACCAATGCTTAGCTCAGGGTTCCGGAAGAAGCTAATATGAAAACAGTTAGAATTTAATTTAAACTTTAGTGCCTCTGAAGGTAATTAAAGAGTTGGGCCAGACTGGAGCTCTCTCTGGAGCAGGCTGGGGGGCCTCTCAGAAACGGAGACCTGTGAAAGCAATCTCCTTCAGCCCTCCTAGGTGCTGTTGTGCTTAATTACTTAATCAGAGCAACACTGGATCAATGCACTCAGAGTGTGTGCAATTAGCATCTCCTGCAAAAAGTCCAGCTGAGCCTTCTTCAGGGCGGAGATTAGAGGACGAGCAGAGCCCAGACAGGAACAAACACAGCAAGTGCCCCAGGGTTGGGGAAGGGTGCGGGAAGGCTGCAGAGGGGTGCTGTCCTTCATGGGACCTGGAGAGAGGGGGAGACTGAGTGAGGCCACGATGGCCTAGGAACATGGACCCTAGTAAACTGGAACTCAAAGACATGAGGGTTGATTCCGCTCAGCAGGGTTTCCGAAGCAGTACCCCATCCTGGTTAAAGGGATCCTGGGGCAGCAAGAGAGCATAACTAGGCTCCACAGAAAGATGGAGCTGAGCTCCAGGCCCGCTCTGCCACCCTGGCTGAGACTGGACAGGTGACTTCTCCAATCTTCGGTTTCCTCATGTGCAGAGGGAGCAGAAGGAGCTCAGAGCATTATGGGAGGACTGGATGGGAATGCACGCAAGTGCCCGGCATCTTGGCAGCTGGTGGCTCGGATAGTGTTTGTGGACATGGGGAGACACAGCGATCCACCAGAGGGAAAGTACGGAAATAAAAAAAAAAAAAAGCACATGTGGCATTCTCACATGAAAGGACCAGCTGAAGCTAGCCAGTTAGACAGGATTCTCCTGTTTTTGTCCAGAGGTTAGGCAACATGTCCCAGGTACTGCAAGATGGTAAATGGCTAAACAGAGATTTAAATCCCCATCTCTTGGGATGCCTGGGCAGCTCAGTCGCTTAAGCGTCTGACTTCAGTTCAGGTCATCATCTCACAGTTGGTGAGTTCAAGCCCTATGTCAGGCTCTGTGCTGACAGCTCAGAGCCTGGAGCCTGCTTCAGATTCTGTGTCTCCCCCTCTCTCTGTCCCTCCCCTGCTCATTCATTCTCTCTCTCTCTCTCTCTCTCTCTCTCAAAAATAAACATAAAAAAATTCAAATCCATGTCTCTGCATTGGAAGTTCACTTGATCTGCTCACTACCATAACCCCAGGTGCCTGCACCTACACTTCGACCCAGTCCTTCCCACAGGCCCAGAGCCTCTTCCACAAGATAAGGATCAAGCAGCTGAGAGCAGGGCAGAACAGCGCTCCCTCCCGGGCACACGAACAGACGAACAGACGAACAGGCAGCTGGTGCTGTGGCTGAGAGCCCAGGCTTGCGGGTTTGAATAGGAGCTCCCAGTGCATGAGCTGTTGTTCTCCACCTAAGTCCCTGCTCTTCTCAAAGCCTCCTTTTTTTTTTTCCATACACAAAATGGGGATACTAAGGGTATCAACCTCACCAGGTTGTGGTGAGGATTTGCTGTGAAGATGAAGCTTTCAGAAACCAAGAGGCAGTCACCACTATCTTCTCCTCTGAGAAACTTCCAGAACTGGTAGTGCTCACCCCTGGGGGGTAACAGAGAATAAACTCCCAGCCATAATCTGGTTTAGTGACCGGAAACACAACTGAAGTTTCCTGAGGGGATTTTTTCAAGCTTATGCAAGGTGAATCTCCATTTTTTTTAATGTTTATTTATTTTTGAGAGACAGAAAGACAGACTGTGAGTGGGGGAGCGGCAGAGAGAGGGAGACACAGAATCCAAAGCAGGCTCCAGGCTCTGAGCTGTCAGCACAGAGACCATGTGGGGCTCAAACTCACAAACCTCTAGATCAATGACCTGAACCTGTCAGAAGCTTAATCCACTGAACCACTCAGGTGCCCCTGTGAATCTCCATTTCTAATTGGAGATCATCTAACAGAGATTTGAGCCAGATTATATCGAGTCAGATTAAATTGTGTTATTATATGTAAATCCAGTTTTTACTTTTCAGGGCCTAAAACATCAGTAGAGATGCATGTTCTCTTATGCTGGGAGAATGCGCTATTTTCTGTAAAAAACAGGCCTGGGTAAAGGAATTAGGGCCACATTATTCAGGAGCTTGCTAATAAAGTCCTTAAAAAGCAATCTTTGAAAGAGCTTAAAATACTGACATTAAACTTGAAGGAAAATGAGTTAAACTAATTAATGGTAGAGCCTACAAGCATAGATGGATAAATATCCCTATTAACCCTATTACGACTATTCTTAGTAACCTGATTTGAGGAGACTTTAATGTTTCCCTTGATTCGAATGATAATCCTTCGTGTGGAAAAAGAAATACATTTAGAATTTACACAACATTTGTAAATGTGCATTAGCAGAGTAACACTTATTTTTCCCACTGAATAATCTAGAGCAGGGAGGTTAGCTAGATGAAATAAGCTTTTAAAGCTTCTGATAAAATCCACAGCCTTTTCCACATTCCACAATAAGAAAAAAAAAAAAAGTGGATGTGCAAAATCTTAGTTGCAAATGCCAACTGTGGCTTTAACTGTGTTTCCCAGACATTGGGGTAGGCATTTCCCTACATGGGAAATCTGAAAAAGATTAGTGGTGCTGTAAAAACAAAACAAAAACAGTATCATAACCAACAATTTGACTGAAGGTCTTCATGGTCCTCCACTAATAAAGACTGAATGCCAGAAATAACAATTGCTCTTCCCACCTAAAATCAGCAATGGCAGATGCTTCAGGACAAGTTTGGGATACAGGCTCAACCCCGACTCTGTGAATAGGAGGGGTGGGCAGAGCCCTGGGAAAGGGACTGGGTGGTGACGGTCAGTCCCTGTGTGGGTCATCCCACTGCAAAGAGGCAGACAGTTACTCTGCATTTTCTTAATCTACAAGCTCAGGTGGCTAAAGACAGTCTGGGAAGGTTTCCAAGAGGAGGCAGGACTTTAGCTGAGGTCATGTGCAGGGAACAGTCAGAAAAGGGGAAGACAGTCCAGCAAGTTCATCGAAATAATGAGGAAGCTAATTTGAATGAAGTGACTTGTTTTTTTTAAACTAATTTATACTTAAGATTAGCTCTGCTTGGATTAAACACACCAATTTTAGCATGATTAGATCTAATTCTCATTCATAAACATATAGAAATCAAACATATATAAGTGTGTGTACATAAATGCATATATATGTAAAATGCTCCATATATCTGTCTAAAGATATTCCAGTATATCAGAGGTTATATAAAGGCTTATATACCTTTCAAGGACGGTCTTCTGACCAGGTAGCACTGACAATGCCAGCACTGATACCTATGCCCATATCTGCAGGAGGTTTTAGTGACAGGAAACATAGTTTTAGGGTACATATAAGATAAATCTCCATTCAGGGCACCTGGGTGGCTCAGTCGGTTAAGCGTCTGACTTCGGCTCGGGGCATGATCTGTGGTCCGTGAGTTCGAGCCCCGCATTGGGCTCTGTGCTGACAGCTCAGAGCCTGGAGTCTGCTTTGGATTCTGTGTCTCTCTTTCTCTCTGCCCCTCCCCTATTCACACTCTGTCTCTGTCTCAGAAATAAACAAACATTTAAAAAATTTAAAAAATGAATCTCCATTCGTAGTTGGCAATTTGTGTCTGTTTAACCCACTCAAATTCAACATCCAAATATGGGCAGTGTTAAATAGAATTTAAGTCTCTGTGGTTTTCAACACCTTAAGCACCAATACACACATGTATGTTTTTACCCTTAACTGTGAGATCAACTTATACTGTTATTTTTTGGGGTCAGGAAGCCACAAAAGATGGATGTAGGGCCATGAATGCCAAACTTGGGACCAGAGATCTATCTGATCCTGATGGTTCAGGACGTGTATGGTACCCGAGATTGCCTTTTTAGCTTGGGGGTGAGAGGAGGTCGTGAGCACACTTCCACTCATGATTAGGTGGGGGACCAGGAGTAGATATGGGCCTGCAGCAGAGAAATGTGATGTCCAGTTAGTTCCTTTCCTCTCACCACCGCTCCCTCTCCTGGACTAGAGTGGATGGTGACATGGGCATATGGACTAATGGCATGGAAGGCAGCACCACACCCTTCTTGTAACAAAGGTCCAACACTGCCTCCAGGGATGCTGGTGTTTTGAGTAAGAGGGTAGAGGTTGGAGCTGGGATCGACAACTCCCAGTTGGGACTGAGGCCAGAAGAGAATGGTCCTGAGGATGCCTGGAGCATACATGGCCTGGCATCCTCACTTCCATGCTTCTCGTGGACAAAGTGACAGATCAGGATAGTGAAGCAGAGTCTAAGGAAGACATGCCTGCTGAAACCATAAAAGGGCGTCTTCAGCTATTCCAAACCCTGCCAGGTTCAGTGCTTGACTCACTATTCACCCTTTAGCTCATGTAACTCACTCTAAATTTATTTCCACTCTGGAAGCCTGGGGGCATAACTGGGTATAGTGACCCAGCAAGAAAAGAAAATGGTATCCAAGCCTCATGGGAACTCCGTGGTCTCAGAGAGGACCTCGTGCCAGGAATAAAGATGAAATAGTAGCTATTATTCTATTGCTAGAAACACTACTATCTTTGATCCAAACCATCTGTTTAGAAACCTAGCATCTAACAAGCCAGCGTCACATAGCTGGAAATTTCCCTCTTCCCCTCCTAAATATCATATAATCAACAAGATAAGCAGAATAAAATCAGAAATTCCATTTTTAGTTAAACTACGAGAGATATGCAATCCCTAGCTTTGAACAATATAGCAGAAGCCACCCAGATGGAAGTACAATGTCCAGAGCCAATTAAAAAACTTAAAAACATGTTTATGACAGGTAAAGAGCTCCTCCCGAATTCACACATCTCCTATCAAGCAAGGACTAAGGGATTTAGAGGAAAGGACAGGGCACAGATCAAGCAGAAGTTGCACAAGAAGAAAAAACAACAAGAAAGCAGAAAAAGAGTAAAATGGCCTAGGGCAGCAGGTCTCAGAAAATGCCTGCAAAATTCTTCTTCCAGTAGGCAAGCGGCTCACTCCAAAGCACGGCTTCCATTATAACAAGAGAACTGGAGAAATGGAGCAGAGCTGTTCCATAGAAACAAGAAAGACAGAATACACAGAGCGGCCATTTTTGCAGAAAGCCCTGTTTCATAGGTGACTAAGGAGGCAAAAGATTTTGGATTGTGAAGTCTACGAAGACCAGTGGGTTTCTCTCCTTCCATCTACTGGACTCTCTTTGAAATAGGCAGGCCAGTGAAGTCTAACTTATTCCATTAATAGTTTTGTTTTTAAGTCACTGGCATGTTTATACTTACACATACACACACACACATACACTGTAGAAAAGAGCAGTAAAACTCAGCACAGAACACTCAGAAAAAAAATGGAAAAGGTGAAAATGTGGAACAAGTCTAACATCATGAATTAAAGTGAAATAATCACCTTTGTGAAGAAAGAAAATAAAACAATATATAAGAAATCAGAGAAGAGATGAAGAGACACTGGAAGAAACGGCATGTGAGCATTTAGATACCCAGCAGAAAGAAGGGAAGAAAAACAAAATCATACGAATGAAGGCACACTGAAAAAAGCACAAAGGAGTGCAGACACTGGAAAACTCAGTAAGAGAGAAGGATGCCGGAAATGACAGGAGAGAACAACGCGAAAAGGAAATAAAGAAGAAATTATAAAGGATTAGAGAGTAAAGGGCACCTGGGTGGCTCAAATGGTTGAGCATCTGACTCTTGACTTTTAGCTCAGGTCATCATCTCACGGTTCATGGGATCCAGCCCTGTATCCAGCTCTGTGCTGACAGCACAGGGTCTGCTTGGGACCCTGTCTTTCCCTCTCTCTCTGTCCCTGCCCCCTTCCCTCCCTCCCTCTCTTTCTCAAAATAAATAAATAAACTTAAAAAAAAAAACAACAACAACAGAAAACTCCACAAAGGATTAGAAAGCAAATGACAGTTACAGAGAAGAGGCAAAGGAATACCTACACGTGGATAATGGAAGCCTTCGAAGAAACCAGAGAAAACAATGGAACAAGGCACATATTTAAAATAGAATTTGTTAAACCATTTCTGAAATAAAAGAGGAGATGAACCTACATATGGAAAAGGCACAGCATTAGCCAGGGGAAAAAAATCAACCTGGAATGGCCAGTACTAAGATCTTTTCTAATGAAGTTACTTGGATTTTAAAAATAAATATTGATACAACAGCAGAAAAGATACCCATGGAACACACGAGAGAAAAAAAAATAAGTCTGCCCTCGGATTTCAAACAGCAATATTCCAAGTCAAAATCTAGTAGAGCAACATCTAGAAGAAAGCCAGGAAAAAGTTGAGCCAAAACCTTTGTATCCACATGAACTAAGAATAAATGCTAAAGAGGGGCGCCTGGATGGCTCAGTTGGTTAAGCATCCGACTTCAGCTCAGGTCATGATCTCACCGCTCGTGAGTTCGAGCCCAATGTCAGGCTCTGTGCTGACAGCTCAGAGCCTGGAGCCTGCTTCGGATTCTGTGGTCTCTGTCTCTGTCTCTCTGCCCTTCCTTTGTTCATGCTCTGTCTCTCTTTCTCAAAATAAATAAAACATTTTTAAAAATGCTACCGAAAACCAGTTTTGAACATACAATGACTTGGGGAGTATGGTTCCCATGTGCTCTCCATAGAAGCTATGGAGGACTCAATGTGGTCAACTACGGAGAGGACTTAGGAAATGCATTTATTTATGAATGAACAAAGGTGGAGATTAGGGTGAGAGATGAGAATGCAAAAAAGGGGGAAGGGAAGAACATGTATTGTAGGGCTACCGTGCTGAGTGCTTCATATACAGTAGTTTGGGGATCAGACAAAAGCATCAAAAATGACAAATCAAGTAACAAAAGAGTGACTATATTTTATAGAACAAAGGGAAACTTTAAGAGGAAAATTATATTAACTATTATCAAGTGATAGAAGAAAGGGAGGTGAAGTGAAAATGGGAAAGAGGAAGAGTCCTATTAATTGTATTGCCATTTAAAATGACAACATCCCTTGGGGCGCCTGGGTGGCTCAGTCGGTTAAGCGTCCGACTTCAGCTCAGGGCATGATCTCACGGTTCGTGGGTTCGAGCCCCATGTCGGGCTCTGTGCTGACAGCTAGCTCAGAGCCTGGAGCCTGTCTTCGGATTCTGTGTCTCCCTCTTTCTCTGACCCTCCCCTGCTCACACTGTCTCTCTCTCTCTCAAATAAATAAAACATTAAAAAAAATTTTTTAAATAAAATAACATCTCTGAGTATCAGTAGAATCATACAAATACCCTCCCTCCACACACAGAAAAAAGAACACACAGTGAGAAAAAAAAAATAAAGGAAAACAGAATCAGAAATAACAGAGCTGATAGAACCAAACAGAATTTTTTACATCAATAAATCTATATAGCTTAAATTTGCCTCTTAAAAGAGTAAGATTTTATTTTCAGACTGAGTCCCAGAGAAAACCTAACTCCATACAGATTACAGGAGGCCTATAGCAATGACAAGGTGATTTAGAAAGACTGCTACATATATTTTGACTCCAAACTTCCACTTTGAGACTATAATCTACAAGTATGCACATATGCGTGTTTGAAGTAACATATATACAGCTATCCATTACAGCATTATTTGAAATAGCAAAAGGCTGGAAATAATGGAGATGTCCATGCTTAAATCAATGATAGTACATCTACCCAGTGGAAAATTCTCTACAGCTCTCTGTATGATAGGCAAGGATCTCCAAGATACATTAAGTTAAAAAAGCAATGGGTATCATAACTCCACTATCTGGGGTAAAAAGGGGAACATAAGAATCTGAACTACTGTTTACTTTGCGATGCATCAAGGAACTCTTTAAGGATGTACAATAAACTAAATAATAATGGCCTCTGTTTTATGGGGAGGAGCTGGACAGACGGTAGCCAGGAATGGGAGGGAGAATTCCTGTATTCCTTGAAACACTCTTCGGTTGTGATGTGAATATATACCTCCTTGAAAATTTAAGATCTGTTTCCTTGTACATCTTCCCCACTAAGCTGTGTGCTCCCTGAGTGCACGGACTCCGTGTCTCCTTGACACTGAGCTCAAGGCCCGGAATCACACAAGTGTCCAGGAGAGGTTTGTTGATGGGAAGAACAAACGAATGAACAAATGCAGTGGGGGCGAGTGCTCTGAGGTGGGAAAAAGCTCCAGTAGTATGACCACCAGAGACCCATGAGCTGTGTAACTTGGGACAGTTTCCATTGATTCATCAGTTTTTTTTTAATGTTTATTTATTTTTGAGAGAGACAGAGCATGAATGGGGGAGGGACAGAGAGAGAGGGAGACACAGAATCCGAAGCAGGCTCCAGGCTCTGAGCTGTCAGCACAGAACCCAAT
The DNA here is from genome assembly GCA_028646485.1 of Cryptoprocta ferox. Classification (NCBI taxonomy): domain Eukaryota; kingdom Metazoa; phylum Chordata; class Mammalia; order Carnivora; family Eupleridae; genus Cryptoprocta; species Cryptoprocta ferox. The sequence goes on from CM053572.1 coordinate 26,184,640, forward strand.
GTGGGGCTCGAACCCACAAACCGTGAGATCATGACCCGAGCCAAAGTCGGACGCTTCACCGACTGAGCCACCCAGTTGCCCTTGATTCATCAGTTCTAATGCCACAGGCTAATATTTTTCTTTTTACCCCAAAGGAGAAAAATAATCCCTAAAACTCTGTTTTTTTTTTTTAATCAAAACAATCTATGTGCTGTTCTCCATCCTGCCATGTGACCTTGAATAGGTCTAAATTCAATTCCAGCACTCCCTGAGTCAGACACCCTGGGGGATGCAGAGATGATTAAGACACGGTCCTTGCCTGGTGCTCAGTCCCCTCTCTCCTTGTTTGTAAAAGGAAAGCGTTTTCCCTCTACTGAACTGGTAGAATTTTAATGATGAATACTCAAGCCAAAATGCTCTTTCCTGGAGAACCAAGGTTCAGTTCAAGTATGTGCTCATCTGTGGAGTCTTCTCTCCACCCCCCTGGAGGATTCAACTGCCCCTTCCTGGGGTGTCCCCAGGGCCTCGAACTTTCAGTTCCGCTTTTCTGTGCTATGCCACAACCTGTAATCCCTTCTGGACTCTGAGAGCCCACGTGGCACGGATTTTGCCACAGTGCCACGTGTAACTATCCCTAGTTCCTGGCAGAGTGTCTGGTTATAAGTAGGCACTGAGACATGGTTGCAGAAGCCACAGAGAAAATAATATGAATACTTGGACCTAAGTGAAAACACTGTCTCCATAACCTACCTAAGAACACCATGAATAAACCTAATTAACAGGTTAAATAAAAAACAAGCTTGGTTGTGTATTGGGGACGGATGCAGGGGAGATTCATACCTACCACCAAGACAAATAGCTTCCAGCCAATAGAAGACTGTACTTCACTAGGGGGAAGAGGGAGAGAGAAACACCTATGTCCCTGACTCAATTACGGTGACTATATCCAGAGACACACAACTGTCTCAGTGAAGCCTCAGGATGCCTGGGAAGGTGATCCCATTCTCCACTTCACATGTGAGAGTCTACACAGGTTAGAGACTTTGCCAGTTCTTACCTCCACTCCCCGCAACACACACGTAAAGGCCAACGCTGGCATTTGAACCCAGGACCAAATGCTTATGGGAAGGACGGCCTGATTCTTCCACCATAGAAATCACGTGGTATCCCTTGCCCAAGCAAAGGAATTATGAGGAAGCCTGGCAGCTATGAGTTCAAGGTCCGTAGGCTGAAATGAGGCCCATGGGCTCACAAGAGCGGCACTAAGTGCTAACACCTCAGACCACAGCCAGCCTGGCAGCAGCGGGGCATCCCTGGCATCTCATTTTCAGGTTACTTTGTATAGTGTGATTGAGGGATGCTAGCTAGAATGATCGCACACACCTGGCTGGTTTCACCACTGGCTTCTCACTCCTGTCTGGATAGTTACCACTAAGTAATTTCGTTTATCTGTGTCTCCGCGAGCTTATTTGGAAACCATGGAATGCTGCTTACAGAAAATTAAGCTTCATTTTCTTTAAGCACCCAGCCACTAGTGCAGGCAGGGGATGGTAATTTGGAGGTAACTGGCTTATGCATATGTAAACATGATACATTTAGCAAATTATGTAGACTTCACACTTCAGAGCATTGAAGAAAACAAAAGTACCTTCCAAAGAAACTCTAGCGCAATAGAGTCATTCTGAAAACAATACAGAGCTATTGGTTTGTAAGAACAGTTGAACTCAGATAAGAATGGAAAATAATGGTTTACAGTGTGCAGCATGGGGTGGCCACAAGCCCAATGAGAACATGTCTAATTTTAAGTGGTGTTAAGGCATCTCTAAGGACTTCAAAGAATTCTGGGCCACAATGTGCCTGGAGATTGAGCTCATGGTGTGATGAGGCTGTACATTTCAAACTCAATTCCACTGTGACTCTTATGCTTCACACAATTTCCCAGCATATGTTTTTCTTCTTGGGCCCAGAGAGAAAATTCTAGGTCGACCTTGAGCTCAAAAGCACCGCCACAGTCGAAGCGCCCCTGCTGTCTGTCGCACACCTTCCCCGTTCCCTGCTCAGTCTGCTGCTTCAGTCTTTGACAATAGGGCACCAGCAACACATTGCCCTGCATATGTGATGACAAGTCTCCCCCACTAAGGGTAACCTTAGGGGACAGCATAGCAAGTGGACTTTAAGACAAACCCAAACAAACAAAAATCGGATGGGGAAGGGTACTGAGCTTGGGCGTTTCCAATGTGCAGACCAAAATGAGCAGTGGTTCTTCTGTCAGACACCGCGTCCACGCACGGCTAACCTGAGGAGCTCCAATGGCCAGCTGTCGCCTACAAGGGAAGGTGACACCCATGGAGCTCAGCTTGTGTCCCAATTATTCACAATAATGGCAGGAGTAATAATTTGTCCCAAGAGCTACCGTATATTAAATACCTACTATTGCTAACAACCACTTTGCCTTCATTGTTTTAATTCTGGTGATCGCTTCTCAGAGTCATTATTATTTCTCTTACTGATATGGATACTGAAGCATCAAGCGGTTCAGTGACTTTTTTCTAGCTGCCACTGAGTGCTTATTACCTGACAGGTGCTACGCATACGCGGAGGATCTCACTGTATCACCACGCCTGTGAGGTAGAGAGTAGAGACTTTCATCAATATCCATGGTGAACTGGAAAAAGTTACATCACGCGTCCAAGGACAAGCTAATAATGGTAGAGCTGGGAGTCACATTTGGGTCACAGCCAGAGGCATCTCTGCCCTGCTGTGTCCCGTGTTCTCACCAGGTGAAAAGAGGTTCCCGTTGCCAGAAAATGAGGAAGAGCCAGAGAAGGAGCAGCTTGGGTATGCGGAAGTCACGCTGTTCTCTGGGACCCAAGGCTTCTCTCCTTTCTCTCCCTAACTTCCTCCCAGACACACATGCATGCACGCGCAGACACACACACGATTCCAGCTGACAGACTCGTAAACTCTCTGAGGCAGACACTATTATTACTCTCGTTTTATAGCTATGGAGACTGAGCTTGGAGAAGTTACGCCAACTAATCAAATTCAGCAAAATACAAAGTAGGAGGCTCGAGGCATGCACCATGGATGTCTGATTCCAGGCCCCATACTCTTAGCCAGGAGGCCATACGATAGTTCATTTAATAATGAGAGACAGAGTATTGATGGTCCAAGAGCTGGTTCTAATTAAGATGCTGTCTCATGATGAGAAACACACACTGAAAATTATGACCCTTTAGTCGATTTTATATGAGACGTAAGTCAAGTGAGTACAGATGGCTTCAAGATTTAGTTGTATCATTATGAACAACAGGATACTTCTAACACTCAAAAAGACAGCACCAAACAAACAAACAAACAAACCAACCCAAAACAAACCTGGAGGCCAATGTCCAATCACAGGGATTAAATTATGGGTCACAAATAGGTTAGAAAGCGGAGAGGCCATTACAAAGTATGACAAAGAAGGATAGGACACACACACTGCTTGTCATTTATTGGATGGAAAGAGCAGAATACAAAAGTATCTGTGGTTTGATCTCACTTTGGTAACATGAGATGGGGAGTGCGGATGGGTGGAGAGAGAAAGAGAGAGACGAGGCAGAGAGAAGCTATACAATGAAAGGTAACCAGTGGGTCTAGTACGTGTGGCGTGATCTTTGTTACTGCTTTCCTTTTACCTGTGGCTGTTTTCTAATGGTCTATGATAAGCAAACACCCATTATTTTATGATTTTTAACATGTTGTTTTTTTAAGCCTAAGGATGTGTATGTAAGTGAGAGTATGACAAAAAAGAAAGTCCAACGAGGCTCAGAAAAGGTTGCTGGAGACCAGACCAGCATTTCCCAGAGTCTAGAGTGCGTGGATATTTCCAGAAAAGAGTTACATTTGGCAAACGAAATTCATTTGGCAAATATTCTCTTTCTCTTTGGTGACGTGAACTGCAGAATCTCATATTAACGAGAGTTCCTTCACATTTGCTTAAGTGGGAAGATCCTCAATTTATAGGACCACAGAACACTTTTGTGTGTGTGTAGGACATGATATCTTGCAGCTCCAAAGAGCCCACCTTGGGAAGTGTTTGCTTACAGCTCATTATTTATTCATCTCTACAATCTGTGCCTAGTCCCAATGCCAACCTCTCCCTCCCAGGAAGTCCCTTCTCTAACACCTGTGACACTAATGACGTTTTTCCTCTCAGCATCTCCTATAAATATTTCCAGAACTGAAGTAAAAGCAGAATAAGTATTCTTCCTCCCTGTAGGCAGGGGACACCCTGGATCTGTGGATATCATCTCAAGTCAGAATTTTTGGTGTTGCACGTAACATCACGCACACTTCTTCGGTGCCGTTACCACGAACACAAGCGTGGCCCTGAGTGGTATACTTTATATGAGAACTTGTTTGGCGCCCTACCGGCCAGCCTGGATACTGCTCAGAGGAGGTCAGCAGGTGACCGAGGTAGTGGTGGCAGATATGCTGGAACAGCAGGCAGTGGGGCAGTACTGATGGCTCTGATTATGTGGGTTCCTTGGTGAGCCCACTTTCACTTGGCCATATGGTCCCTAGTGGTGCTGGGGCCTAAAGACATTCAGGTTTACACCTATGGCCTTGCTAGTCCAAGGATGGTGGCCTCAGGGCGTCAAGATGTGGGATGTTTCTAGAAATGTGGCCTCAGACATAATTTACCATTTCACCAGGTAAGCCTGCTGCGTCCAGATTATAAATGTCCAAGACAGAAAGTGAGGAGAGAAACCCTCTTAGTTCCCTGAGCTCTGTTTGGAAAAGGGACTTTCTGTGTCAATATAAGTGAGCTTATCACCCATAATGGAATATGTACATAGCTAAAACTCATTAATCCAATGTTCTACATCAAAGGATATAAAAATCCTCACAGGAACAAATTCCCAAGAGGGTCACAACACAGCCTCATGTATTTCATTTTTAAATCCTGTGTAACGATGTGAAAAGCCCCACTGACTGCAACAGAAACCACCCATTTCTCTGACGAGCATTATTATTATTATTATTATTATTTTATTATTATTTTGTATGTAGTGAGAGTCTTGCCAGGAAAGCCTGCCAGGGAGAACAGACAAAGGCCAAATTCGTGTGGAGGTGACTGCTCTAGGATGCATGATTCTGATCCTATGAACTTAGGCTGGGATTGATGCAAACAGTCTCTGTGGGCAACAGTGAATTCTGAAAGACTCGTTTTTCCACTTTTACCAAGAGGGGGCTTAAGTAGCTGTGGAGAAGCGTTTGTACAGTGGTTATCACATTAGTCTTAGGGAAGAGAAATCGGTCCGCCTTTTCAAGAGCAGAGCAAGGATCCAGACACTACTACTGTCGGCAACACTCACATTCTCATCCAGGGTACGTTCACCTCGAGAGTCTCTTCTCCCAAACAGAAGGCTGAAGGAGCCAGAAGCTCTGCTGGGAGGCACAGTCAGGGCTCTAACAGATCCTGCTTCTGACACTGTGGCCCCCTTGTTGGGTCTCCATGGGGAAGGTCAGTAGGCCTGTCTAGCTGTGTGCACACACGCAGAGGGCCAGGGTCTCCTGCTGCCCCCTCCCCTCACACGCCACAGGGGAAAGCTGTCTTCTGGGCTGTGTCTGTGGTCTTCACCTCTGGAGGCAGGAGTGAAATGGGAGGCACATCAAAGGACTGGGTTTTCAAACGGCCCTGGCCCTGGAGGACATGACAGTGAGCCTGACAACACATGGCTTTGAAAGCAATCTGGTCAGATCTGAGGGGTATGTAGGGAAGGAGAAGACAAAGCATCCATGTCCTAGACCCAACACTTGGAATCTGAAGGACATTCTTATTGAAATGGCTCAAGTGAGGCAGGCCAACGTTGCTGCTGTTTAAGAGAGAAAAGCTAAGGCAGATAGAGTTGGAATCATGATGGAGATGCCCCTATGGAACAAGGCCACTTTGTGTTGCAAAACCAGACCACTGACCAATGCTTGTGGCTTCATCTTGGAACCTTTCGAGACAGGAGTATCCCTGACAATCTGTTGGGCTCATGGGAGCTCTGAGAGGGTCCTCATGTGACACAACGGTATTCCCACCTCACACTCTGCCATGAATATTAAATGATGGTCATGCAATGCCTCTAGAAGATTCAGTCTCTGGCTTGCTTACTTAGGATGCTTCACAAGTAAGGAGCTGAATCATCAATGCATGTGTACGTTCGAATTCAAATGGTATTTCCAAAATAAGTAGACTTTAAAAATCTGTGGAAAATAGATTCACATCAAAAAACAGAACCCAGATTATAAGGACGTGGAGATATCAGACACGTCAGCTTGCCACCAACCAGCATCTAGCAGTGTAACAGAATGCAGTTTCTTTAAGCGATTTCCTGGCTCTCCCATGGTTTTGACCACAGTGGTCTGGTATGCTTTTTCTACGCTTCTGGAAGGAAGCCAACTAATGAATCTTCGGGCTAAAAGTTAGACAGAGAAAAGACTGCTCAGGCACCAAACGAGGCTGTCCAGGACTCAAGTCAGAAGAGAACCAAATAATCAGAACTACCAGCCCAATATGGCCCCATGTAGATAGCAATGTGACAGTGTCCTGAGGGAGGCCCAAGAAGGGAAGTGGGAATGATGAGAGCTTAGTGTGGGGTACAGGTGTTAAATCAAGTCTCATGAACTCAAGCACATCTGGGATTCTGGAGAGCTTTTCCTGCCAACTCCGGCAAGTCCACAGGCCCCAGATCAGGAGGCACAGTTTTCCTCTCCTGCTCTTGTGCTTGGCACCACTGAATTCAAAAACCGAGAGCTGAGGACAGGAAAAGTCCCCCATCCCAGTGCTTTACAGGAGTTGGCCTGTGACGGGCACTCTTAGAGTTGTCTGGGACTTATGTGAATGAAGGTAGGGCGCTCAGCTTCCCCGGAATGGGGAGTGAAACAGAGTCATCATGGACTATAGGGAGCAGCACATAGGATTTTCGGTTTTCATTCCATCTCGCTATCAGATTACATGACCTTAGTGCCAGTATGCACCATTATATTTCTGTTGCTCTGATGGCGGTATTTTAGAATGTTAGGAGCTTAATATACAGTTGCTACTGGTGACCAATGAAGAGAGACTGAGACTGCCATCCTTGCTACTTTTCTGAGTCAGATTCCAAGGGAAATGTTTAAGTGACTGAAAAAGTCACAAAAGAAAACTAGGGTCAAGATTCGATTATTCCCCAAACCAAGCTATGCGGGTGTGTATAAACAAATAATAAAGAGCTTCTTCACTCTAATAATTTTTTTAAATACATGATAAAATTGCAACCAAAAATGTTGGTTTAAATGGAACCAACCAACGATATAAAACCTTGTAAAATAACCTAATGAATGTCTTAAGGAACATTACAATGCAAGTATTCAACCAATGGCATCATTGCATTCATCATTTTCAAAGAAAAGAGAGCAAAAAGTTTAAGCGTCACCTGACAATACACATCGATGGAAGCCTCACATGGATTAAAGGCTTAAGGTAAAAACCATTAACAGTACCAACTATTAGAAGATGAATCAAGGAGTGTGCACATATCAAAGCAACAAAACAAAGTATTAATAAAACAGAACAAAAATGAAAGGTGTGTGTTCATTAAAACACTTGCCAAATCCCACACTGTGGAAGAGATACCTGTGGACAGCCAGCCACAATCCCATCCAAACTAGTGGAGCCTGGAAGCCATACAAATTGCAACTCAACTGCAAGGCGCCCAAAGCCCAGAGGCGAACACCCAGCCTTCCCTGCCCAGTGTCAGCTTTTGCCTGGAACACGGCATCACCAGTGGTCCCCCCCGCCCCCCGCCCCAGACGACATGTGGCACAGTCTGGAGACACTGAGGCTGTCACAGCTGCAATGGTACTCCTGGCAGGAATGCCGCAAACATCCTACAGCGACCAGGAGAGCCCCCTGTCTCAAAGAAAAGAGAGCAAAAAGTTTGCTCTGACCCAAAGAATGACCTGACCCAAAACGTTAGTAGTGCCAAGGTGATGAGTGCTAGCCTGGAAGAGAAAGGGCAGTTACCCTGTGGTGACTCATGCCTGACAGTGACGACTGCCCAGGTGAAGACAGGAAGAAATGGACACAGGTTCAAACCTTGGGACTACCAGCGGAAGGTGGAAAAATCAGTGGGTTAATTCCTGCCATAAGCTGCATAAAGCTTTATCTTGAATATGGTTGGAGCTTGCTGCTGCCTTCACTTTGTCCACTCCCTCCAGCACACCTTACAGTGCTCAAGAGTAACCACATTCTTGGAAAGGTATGAGAATAGTCTATTAAATACACAGATAGGGGGCGCCTGGGTGGCTCAGTCGGTTAAGTGTCTGACTTTGACTCAGGTCATGATCTCATGGTTTGTGAGTTCGAGTCCCACGTTGGGTTCTGTGCTGACAGCTCAGAACCTGGAGCCTGCTCAGATACTGTGTCTCCTTCTCTCTCTACCCCTCCCCATCCCCCTCTCTCAAAAAATAAATAAACATTAAATTTTAAAAAAATATACAGACAGACTGTATGGATCTGTACATCCAGAGAGGGGCGATAGAGGAGACAGGTCACCCCCACATGCCCACCAGTTACAAACTCTATAGGAATACTCTACCTCCTCTCCTTCTGTTTTCCTGCAACTTCATTAAGGGGTATATTTTATTTGCTTTTTCTTGCCTTATTATCCAAACGTTCATTAGTATTTTTTGAATGTATGTTTTACCTTCATCTGCATTTATTCCTCTCCCTTTTTTCCCAAAATGTATCCCTGAATTATTTTTAAAATGATATATTATAAACAACCTAAGTTACTATAAATGATACTTAAAACACAAGTTGGAAAACACTTTGAAAAAAGGCAGGCTCAATTTTCTTAATATATAAAGAGTTCTTTCAAATCAATAGGGAAACCATTAGGAATGTAATTGAAAAATTGACAAAGGGTAAGAACAAATGCTTTGGTCAAAGAAGAAATACAAATGGCCAATAAACACACACACACACACACACACACACACACACACACACACACACACACAGCATTGGACTTCAATACTAATAAAAAAATGGAAATGCAAGTTACAAATACTAGGGTATACTTATAAAATTGGCAAACATTACAAATGTAATTGCTGTTCATACACTGCTGGGGTGGCAAGTGAGTGTAAATTATCCAATCTTCTTGAAAATCATTTTGATTATGAGTAATTTTAAAAATAAATAACTGGCTTCTAATTATAAATGCTACACTTGCTTTTGCACAAAGTTTATAAAATACTGAAAAGCATAAAAATAAAAATCAGAATAGGCCAGCTCTTCAGCAACTGAGAAACAATTTTAACATTCTTCTATATTTTCCTCAGTCTTTTTAAGGGTATCTTTGTGTGTGTACTGTCTTGTACGTACAGTTTGCTATGGTGCTTTTTCCATTTAATACTGTGTATGAGCATCAGTACCTGATGTACTGATTTAAAAATGTAACTTATGATTGCATAGGGGTGCCTGGGTGCCTTAGTTGGTTGAGCGTCTGATTTCGGCTCAGGTCATGATCTTGTGGTTCATGAGTTCGAGCCCCGGGTCGGGCTCTGTGCTGACAGCTCAAAGTCTGGAGCCTGCTTCAGATTCTGTGTCTCCCTCCCTCTCTCTCTGCCCCTCCCCTGCTCATGCTTTGTCTCTGTCTCTCAAAATAGACATTAAAAAATAAAAACATAATTTATGATTGTATAATAAGTCATTTGGATATATCTACATAACAAGCCACTTGCCTTCTATGGGACATGTAGGTTTTTTACTCTTTTGTTTTTGTATGTCATCAACAAGGCTGTGAAAAGATCTTTGTGACTCAGTATTTTCTGTGTCTTCAATAGTTGCTATTTGCAGAGGTTATTCTTAGAGTAACAGGAAAACACATCTATTGTGAGACAGACAAAACCTGAGAAGCTTTGCCACCCACAGACTCTCATTACAGCTATTTCCCAAGGATATACTTTAGACAAAGTGGCCCTAAACAGAACGCATGAAATGCAAAAGGGATGGTGGGTAGAGATGAAGGCAAATGTGTGGGTAAAAGTAAACATTAATGGTATAAAACAAGGGTAACAGCTTGGAAGTTACAAGAATGTAGAACCCAAACACGTACCAATAATAGCAGGTGAGTTAGAGCAAAAGTGTTCTGAGTTGTGTCCCTGTGTTGTTTGGGATAGAGACAAAGGTACTGGGCGAGGTGACACGCTGATAAGCAAAAGGCACATGTGAAAATTTCTGGATTCACTGCTCATAAAACAGATATAGAGTTAACTAGTTTCAAAACTGATGGACAAAAAAAAAAAAAAAGAGTTAGGAAAAATAATCCAAAGAATAAAAAAAGGGAGAGAAGAAACATGGAGAGGCAAGACAAATAAAAAGTAGAAACTATTTGTAAGAGGATGGAATTAACACAAATACGTAGACTGAATGCTTCAGTTTAAGATTATAACATAGAATGAAAAACCAAACCATGCTATTTGCTGTTAACAGACAAAGGAACCAAAACATTTAAAAAAGGTTGAAAGCAAAAGGATAGCAAAAGGCATACTAGGCTCATATCAACTCCGAGAGCGGAGGTGGCTGTTTTATCAGAAATGTGGCAATTTTAACATCAGGATTCTCAGTTATCATAATTTAAAGCATAATGACTACCGAAAACAAAGAATCAAAACACAATGACAAGAGGTTCACATCACTAGTAGAGCAATCTTAATCTTAATCTAAACATGTGTGCACTTAAGACAAAAGTCAATCCAGGTATAATGGACACTAAAATATCAAAGAGGACAGCAGAAAGCATTCAGAAGCAACTGTAACAGAAGATACTTATGACCTCAAGGTAGGGAAGGATTCTTTAAGTAAGACCTGAAAGTCCAGATAATACACAAAGTTTGAAAAACTGAACAGCACTGAATGAACAATTTCTATGTATTAAGAGATACCACAAAGAGAGCAAGAAGCATCAGCCCACAAACTGGAAAGAATATTTGGAGCACATAACTGAAAAAAAGTGAGTACCCAGAACAGAAGAATAATATTCCTATAAATAAGTAAGAAAAAGACACCTCAATACAAAAACTGACAAAAGATTTGAACAGGAACTTAACAAATCAGAAAGTCAGAATGACCAATAAATATAAGAAAAGGTGTTCATAAACGCCAAAGAAACCACAATAAGACACCACTTCATAGGCACTGAGTTGGCAAAAGTTTTTTCTGGTTTTTGTTAAGCGCAGAAGTGTTTTTTTAAGCACAGAAAAGAAGTGCAGGCAGGGATGTGAAATAACCAGAATGTCTGTATAGTGATGGTTACAAAGAGAGTAGAACAATCACTGTGAAACACGACGGGGCATTTCTAATACAGTTGAAAGCAAGCATTTGTTATATGTCAGCAATTTCATTCCTAGGTCTATGCCCTGGGGAAATGTTTGCACACATACTCATGGAGACATATAGAAGAATGTTAATATCGGCATTGTTTATGATGGAACCAATTGAAAAAATAAATGTGCAAACAGGAGAATATGTTGTTGTTTACAATGCTGAATACAATCTAATAGAGAATGTGATTGAAAGCCAGCTACATGCAGCAGCATAGATAAATCTCAAGAATATAGCATTGAATGAGCAAATGTAGTATGGTGCCAGCGACAAAGACATTCTAAAGCAAGCAAAACTACACAAAATATCATCAAGGGATACAAATTTATGCCAAGCTATAAAGAAAATTAATGTAGCAGTAAACACAGAAGTCGGGATAATGGTTACCTCAAAGTGAGGAGGAAAGGGGAAGACACAAGGGAGGCTTCAAAGTTAAGGCAATGATCTATATCCTACTGTTGCTGATAGATACACTAGTGCTCTTTGTACTGTTACAATCCTTGCTACTATATTTGTATTGCTGATCCCCTTCATGTGCTTCATAAAGATGATCATCCATTTTGTATTTAGTAAAAATAATTCTAAAAATTAAAAGCAGGAAGTAGGCTGGTTAAAAATGTGTATTATTAATGTAGGTCAGGCCCTAACCCGATACACAATAATCAGTATGGTTAATCATGAGGGAACATCCCTCTGTGAACTACAAAATACCAAAATGGAATGTGATTATGCCACAAATTATTCTGGTTGTATTTATCATTCCTGGAATTAATCTAAATTATTTATGCTTTGCGTGGCTGAAGAAGAAAATATTTTCGGTTGATTCATACTGCTTGAGATGTATACTGATTTTCTTGGATACCCAAGATGTTTCATTGAGTCAAGCGCTGATACTAATGACCAGTTTAAAGAGATGTATCTATGCTGATAGAAATCTTTGCCTGATGAAAGAGTTTTAGCTTTAAAATAAGAAAAGAATATTAGAAAAGGCTATGTGGCAGACTATCTTTTCCAAACATGACTGCAACGTCTTCTTCAATATGTGACCTGGACACGACTCATTTAGGGAGGTGGAGTCTCTCTTCCCTCTTCTTGAACTTAGAGCTTCGTGTCAACCAAGAGAGTATGGAAGGAGCAATGCTTTGTGACTTCTCTCAGTGTAGCTCCTAAAATGTGATTGAGTTTCTCTCTTTCTGGACACTTGCTCTTGCAATCCAGCTGCTAAGCTCCGAGGATGGCCAAGAGAGACCTCACGGGTACTCCAAGCCAGCAGTCCCAGCTGACGTACGAGCTGATATCCAGCATCAACTGCCAAAAGAGAAGAATGTGTTGAACATGACTCCAGCCCCGGTTACCATCTGACTACAACCATAGGAAAGACTCCAAGTGCAAACTCGCCAGCTGAGCCCCATCACCCCCGGGAACCATAATAACAATAAGCGATGGTTGTTATTTTGTCACCAAAATTGGGGTGGTTTGTCACTCAGCAATAGGTAATTGGAACAAACTATGGTGTTAAGCTCCCCTAAAGTGAAGGAAAGACGATCTAAAATATTAAATGGATGCCAGAAACCCAGAGTATGAAATGTCGCTTTGCCACTAACTAGCTGTGTGCCTGATTAACTTCTGTGAGCCTCAAGTGTCCTAGTGAAAAACTAGGGACTCCTATCAATGTATACTTTTCAAAGGTTTTCAAACAAGGATTCTGATATCAGCATACTATACATTGTGCACAGGAAGCAGTAAAGGGCAGATAATGGCATTATTGTGGTTAGAGCTGGCATTTATCTGGCTCTCATTCTCTCCCAGACCTCCTCCATCCGTAGGAGCCATGGAGAGAATTCTCCACTGCCTACTGGCTGGGAACACAGCAACTGTGTCTGCAACTTTCACAGGAGGAACCATTTGGTCCAAATTTCATCTCAGAGTTCTCTCTTTTCTCCCACTCCTGAAAAGGGATCATGCTTCCTGAACAGCTAAACCTAGCAAGTAAGAGAGGAAGCACAGTCTAGTGCTAAGGGCACAGACTCAGGAGGCTGGCTGCCTGAGTTCAAATCCTAGCTCTGCCTCTTACTAGATTTGTGCTCTTGTGTATTCTCTGTGCCTCATGTTCTTCACCTGAAGAATGGAAATGATAATATGAACAAGTAAGTGCATTGGGGAATTACAAGGATTAAAGTAAATGAGGTAACATATATAGTGCTTAGAACCTTGACTGGCATCTAGCAAGGTCTTCTTAAGCATCAGCAGCCCTTGGTCACTAACTTGGAGGGACTTTGGTAAGGTGAAGAGTAGAACTCAATAAAAAAAAAGGCTGGCTGGCTTCCTTCCCAACCAGCCGCCACCAGAGAGCAGGAATGGGGCTCTGGCCAGGGGACTGGGTGCTCTGCGGTGCCATCTTGAAGAGAAACCCTCAGGAGCCATTGCTCAACAGCCACTAGGGACAAAGCTGAGGGCAAGATGTGATTCACTAGCAGTCAGCTGTAGTTTCGAGGTCTGCAACAGAAAACTCGTGCCCTGAAATAAATGACACAAAAAGTGTGACTCACGTACCAGACAGTGTCTAGAAGAACGGTTTAGAAAATGAGAATCAAATTGTTCCACCGATGGTGGAAAGGCACAATGAGGAAGGGCTCCTTCATCTGCAGTGCAGTGCCCAGACATGTTCAATACCCTAATTATAACGCACACGGAAAAATGCCGATCCTTTTCATCCTGAGTGACGTTCACACCCTGTCCCTTCCCCCTTTCTGCTCTCAAGGAAACAAAGGAGAGCGGGGCTGATTTGGCTCCTCTAAAGGATTGTTCCCCCCAAAGACACCGAGCATCGTTAGCAGGAAATGCTTCTGTAGCACAATGCAAATAAAGGTAGTAAAACTCACATAAGCATAGCAGGCTACATGGTGAAATTGGATCTAATTAGCAAGTGTCAATATAGTATTCCTTGCTAACTTTAACACTTGCATCCTTTGCTATTTCAAGGAGTCTGCAGAAGACTTCGTTAGACACGCAACCTAACAGCTTGTACGTCCTATTAAGTCACTTCATATTAATAAAGTAGCTTCTCTCTGAAATTCAAGTGTCACGTAGAAAGCAAACTTTGGCTTTTGAGCAAGAGAATCCAGGAGCATAGGTACCACCATCCTGATAAGGTTAGCACAGAATGAGGAAGTGAGGCTGAGGGTGACAGGGTAATTAAAATGATGTTCAGATGCTGATCTGTCAGACAGATAAATTCCATAAGCACTAAACTGCATCAGTTTACTGAAAAAGAAAAAGGTACAATTGACTGCTCATTTCTTGTTCAATACAACACTGATTTAAAGCTGGGATCCTGGAACTTCACTGTGATTAATGAAATCTCACCAGGTCTTTGGAATAAAAGGTGCATCAATCTTTGACCCAGAGGAATGTTTAAGGTATTAATGCAGATCATGGAAGAAAATGTGTTGCTTACTGCTATCTATCCCACTGGTGCTCTACAATTTGGACACAGTCATCATGAACACTCATTTCCTGAGAAAGCACTGAGCAATTCCCAGGAAGGGGGCCACCTGCATGTAAGAAAAGTAGGAGAAGGCGAGGCAGAAAAAGAAAATGAATAGCCACTGATGCCATGATGTATTTTTTTAAGTTTATTCACTTTAGAAAGACAGACTATGAGCGGGGGAGGGGCAGAGAGAGAGGGAGACACAGAGTCTGAAGCAGGCTCCAGGCTCTGAGCTGTCAGCACAGAACCCAATGTGGGGCTCGAATTCACGAACTGTGAGATCATGACCTGAGCTGAAGCCCAATGCTTAACCGACAGAGCCACCCAGGCATCCCTAATGCCATGATGTATGAATCACCTCTACTATGTAGGTGTAGTAAGACTGGAGGCAGCACAGGTGAGATATGGCCTGAAAAGAAGACCTTACTAGCAAGACAGACAGTAGTGGGAAACAAATCTACACTTAAGAGTATTTGCTACATACCAATGCTCCTGCCTCTATCACCCCCTTTTGATTCATTCATTCAACATTTACTCCACAGATGTTTCATGAGCATATATTATATTCTAAGGACTTTGTTCTATTTATAGGATGGTAAATAAAATATAGTGCCTGTCTTCAAAGACAACAGGGACAAAGAGATCAAAAGGAAATCCAAAACTGAATAAAAAGTGAAACTATTAATCCATTTTACACATGATGAAACTCTGGTTCAGAGGTTAGAGCTGACCAATGGTGGAACCAATGCTGTAATCCAAATCTGTTTGACTTCAAACCTGTAATGTTTCCACTCTGCATTTCCTTCTCTCCACAGGAAGAACACACTACTGAAGGCAGATGGGGAGATGACCTCCCTACCCAGGATGCAGTGGCCAAGGAAAAGTGGGCTCAAGGCATAACCTATAAAAAGTAGGTGAGGAAGGTGGCTCGATGAATGTTTAAACTAACTACTGCTAAGCAGAAGGAAGAAATGGAGAGAAACACATCTGCAGGAGGTGCGTTTCTATATGCCTGAGTTGTGCCACCTCCTTATGGGATACAAGAGGGAGCAGGACTGGCTAGGAAAACACCCCCATAGGCGAGAACATCCATGCTCAGGGTGGTGGGGACCCGGACAGGAACAGCCTCCCAGTTTTACCACATGGAGGTAAGACAAGACTATTGTAATGGATAATTTTATGTGTCAACGTGACTCGGCCATGGCTCCTAGATATTTGGTCAAACATTATTCTAGACATTTCTGTGAAGGGTTTTTTTTTTTTTAAGATAAATTAACATTTAAATCAGTAGACTCTTAGTAAAGCAGATTATGCTCCATAATGTGAATGGGCCTCATTCTACTAGTTGAAGACCTGACAAAAAAAGACTGACCTCCCCCCAAAAAGAGAAGGAAATCTGCCAGTAAGCTGTCACTGGATTCAAAATGCAGCATCAACTTTCCTTGCTTTTCAGCCTGCTGGCCTGCCCTGCACATTTTGAACTTGTCAGCTCTTACAACTGCATGAGCTGATCCCTTAAAAATCAATCACTCTCTATATACAGTGTATACAAGTGCATATACACATATGCATACATATTACACACATACACCCTGTTGGTTCTGTTTATGTGGAGACTTAACTAATATAATTACATTAAGACATGGAACTAGGAAACCAGCTTCCATGGCCTTGAGGATCCGACCACACCTACAATGGGATGAATCCAAAGCTGGCTCCCTGGTGGTCATATGAGTCAAGATTCAGATGGGGAGCAAAGACAAACAACAAACTGAATGGTGCGGTCAACTTTTTTTTTAGATTGAGCAATTTATTCATTCATCTGATAGATATTTATCGAATGCCTACTATGTGCCATGTCTTGTGTTAAGTGCTAGAGAATCTGGCTGAGCTCTGGCTGGTACCTATTAAATGCATAAAATCTTCAACCTAACAAAATTAAACTCACCTATTTTTTTGAGCATTACATTTTCTGAAGAATTCCAATGCAGGTGACTAAATCTGTAACTCATTACCTGGAGGGCAAGGATCACATGCAGGCTAGTGTACCGGCGGCAAGAATTCCTAATGACAGATGTAGGGTTCTGGGACTCTGCTTTGCAAGCTGGAGATTTTCTCCTTAAGCTCTATCTTTTGAACCCGATTCTTTTATTAGTTGGGAATGTGTGTGTGCAACAGAGATAGTGCCTTCAGAGACACATAGGGCCCAATTTACCTAAATAATGTAGTCATCAAAAGCTCTAAGGCCAGTCTTATATAAAATCAATGCTTATAAAAATGTTCTAGTGTTAAAGGAACCCTAAGGTGGATTATTTTGTAGAGCCAATGGTAACTCCCTAGAAGAGTACTAAAAGAACTTTCTGCAGCAATAAAAATGTCCTGTATCATACCTAAGATGGTAGACACTAGCCAAGTATGGCTCTTTGTCACTTGAAATGTGACTAGTGTGATCAAGGAATTGAATTTTCAGTTTTATTTAATTTTAATTCATTTTAATAGCCACATGTGGCTAGTAGCTATCATACTGGAGACCCCAGCTCCAGACTAACTGAAAGGTGTGGTAAAAGGGTATTTTAACAGACTAGGTCTGCCCAGACCTGGGGACACTTCTTCCATCAACCTTATTACTGACAGATTGGCCCACTAGCAGTCTGGCTGGCTGTGGTCTCCCCTTCTGGCCCAGCACCCACTGCCCCTCTGTGTCCCTCATTCTCCTGTGCACACAAACAGGCAGGGAGCTAAACATCAAGGAGACTTGTGACCACCCTGAAAAGCCCACTGGCCAAGGAACAGATGATGGGATGGACCATGGGGTGGACAACAAGGAGAGGAAGTGTCTATGAAGCTCTATGGCCAGAAGAAACTTACCATCCTACAACTCCTGTCTCCTTCAGATTACAGGAAGCCAACTTTCCCATTTCCCCCCAAAATGCTAGGACTTAGGGGGTGGGGATTTTCTTCTTTGGGGTACCCACACCTCTTCTGCTCTGCTCTTTAAGTCAGGGTGCCTTTGACGCATTAGAACGTCCAGTCATCACAGCAGACCTGTGCCCATGTCAGAGTTGCGAACCTCTATAGGAGGCAAGTTACATTCCTAAGAACAGAGGTGAGGGGCTGCACAAATAACCACACAGCAGAGGATGCATGTTCTCCAGCCGTGTGAAAGAGACTAGAAAATAATTAGCCAGACTCTCACTGGGCAACATGCTAGGTCCCAGAGGAAACACGATGCATGCCACCATCCCTTGCTGACTCTACATGACAGAATACAGGAGCTAGCAGATAATGTTCGCAAATCCAGCATGGCGGCGTGGTGCTGGTGGCTTTTAGTATGTTCACAAGTATGGCCAGTGGCACCTTTGAGCAGCAGAAGGCCCTGGAGGTTTCCTTCTGCTCCCTGGGGACACTAAGAGATAATGTATGTTGGTGGAAATGTCATCCCTGGGGGCATGTTTCATATCCCATACCACTGTTTAAGGTAAGAAGCTTGCAGATGTTCATGGGGGAGAGACGGCAGGGTAGTATGTACCTCTCACCTACCCACCCACTCAAGGGCTCTCTGGAAATAAAATTGACCTCAGAGAGGTGAATGACAGAATTAATCCACAGGTGAACGTATGGAAAGTCTCCTACAGAGACCCATCTCTAGAACAAAAGGCCTACTGGTAATTATTAACTGGTTTAAGGACAATGACACAGCCAGACACACAATGTAACATTCAGAAAAGGAAGTGGTTAGTGTGGAACCCAGAAGAAAATGAGAGTTTGGGAGGCAAGTATTGACAGTGTCCATTGAACCTCTCCCTGAGGGATATGGTCATCTAAGACAAAGAAGAACAGGTCACCTAGCTATCTTAGCTAGGGTGTAGGAAGAATAGCTCATTTCTTACCATCAATTAAGTGCCCTTGTTCCAATTTCCTGCTCACCTAACAAGCACCAATTCTGATGTAGCTTTCCCAAAGCTCTCCCAGAGAGAGGGAAGAACTGACCTGGATGTGACTATTCCAGTCCCCATATCTGACAACTGTCCAGACTTGGTAAACTATCCTTATCTTGGTTTATATAGCGGGCTCTTAAGAAACTGGTTAAGGTGACCTTTTAACTGAGAGAGTGAGCCACTCTCCATGAGAAAATAAAATCAAAGTTCAGATCTGTAAAACTGAGATTGAAATGTGTTAAAGTAAGAGTTGCTTTCATGATATTTATCATAACCAACCAAATTCCCTAATGGGAAAACTATGTGACTTTACTACTAATCATGATAATAGCTATTATTAGTGTCTACTCTGCACCAGATACTTTAAGTTATCATGTTGACTGATGTTTACAACAATGCTGGTGACATAAGGTTTATCTCCCAATTTTCAATACCAGGGAACTGAGACCAGAGAAGATGAGTAACGAGCCCAAGAACGAGGATCAGCCCCAGGTCTACCTGGTCCAAAATCCTTGCATATCTGACTCCAGCAATGATTTTTAAGCTTAGTTTGGCAGAGAGCTCAGAGATCACGCTAAGGGGCAAGCTGGAGGCCAAGAAGAAACCAAATTTATTAGTTCTATAAAGAAAGTACTTGAAGAGGTTTTGTTTAGTTTTCTACCAACTGAATTTGATCTGTTTGGTGCTGAAATTAGCCTCATAGAGGAAGCATGTATTTAAAAAAAAAAAAAGGTGCATACGCCCATCAAAATAATGTGAGCTAAGAAGCTTCTGCTAGTTCATGAAATCATGTGTACTTTCTAGGAGTCAAAATCCATCCTCTTAAAAATGGACTTGTGTTCCTCTAATGAATTACTGAATTCATTCAGAGTGAATAAACCATACTGTATTGGAAATTCTCCTTTAGACTAAAGTTCTTGAGAATGGGAACTAAAGCCTAATACACAGCCTGGCACACTTAAAAACTATATTGGGCAGAGTGATGAATGAATGGATGAACAGAGGAAGTAATGTCCTGCCACTCTTGGGGACAATGACTATTACCTCTGGACCCACGACTATTAGCTCTTGACCCAAAGCCATCTGACTACTGCATCATGATTCATTTAGCATTTATTCAGCAAACATTTATTGCTGGACAAGTGACCAGTTTAAAGTCCTGATCCAAAAGGACTCAGTGAAGCTTCATGCAAAATTAATGAATATGCCTCAGCAATTCAATCCAAGAAGGAAGATGTTAAACGTGGCCTCGAAATACAAAGGACACAAACAATTCACCAAAGAAGAACTGTATATGGCCAAAAAAAACCCCAAACAGGTGTTCTGCCTCACTAGTAATCAAAATAATACAAACAAAAATAAAAACTGACGGGATGGGGGGAGAGGCCTAGCAACTAGGCAACATTAAAATAAAATGTTTTGGTGTCTTTTTAAAACAATACTACTGGAAAGGCTTTTGGCAAATGGCTGGTATGACACAGTGGGAGTTGGGACAGCCTATTTCGGCAGGTAAGTTGGTGGTATGGGTAAAAGACTTTAAATTATCTATGTTTTGACTGATTAATTTCATTCTAACCATTTATCCGACTAAAGATGTGTCTTAAAACATAATTATAAAGTTGTCCTTGAAGGACATATTCATAATAGCCAAAACACAAAACCAAAACCAAAGTAACAACAGAAACCAAGGAACTAGTTAAATTTATCATGTAGCCCAGTGCTACCCAGCTGTCCAAAGTCAATTTCTCAAAAAAATTATTTGGGGAAAGTTTGCAATATATTGCAAAGTAAAACAAACAAAAAAGTTTCAAAGCACTACCCAGAAAAGCAAACTTGTTCACCTGAGTTCACATATTCTGTATTTTTATGTGCATTTTCTTTTCTCTGTGTTCAATAATTAACACATATTATTCTATCATTCTGTTTTGAAATAGCATAAATCTCACAAACAACCGACAATAACCCCTGACACTCACATGGGATCACCTACCATAGCCTTGCTCTCTTTTCATTCTTCGAAGCAGCCCCGACTGAGGAAGAGGTAAACTAATGAGTTTACAGCAGCTTCCTCCTCATTCAACATGAGAGTCAGGCCTCAGGCTCACCTCCCTCATTTCATGAGAACTCTTTCCATTACACTAAGGCTGGGTTTGCCCATTGGATTAACCAGTGCCAGTTTCCAAAATTCGTCAGATCTCCTCGTGAACTTCTCAGAGTTCATATAGCCCAACCGCCTTGGAAGGTAGCAAATACAATTATGCCATTTGTGTCGCTGTAAATATTCTCTAGGGGGAGAACCTAGCAGCTACCACATTTTCAATTCTAATTCTTCCACAACAATTTTTTTAAAAAATTATAATATGTGTAGTAATGAAGAGTTTTGTTTTGTAAGCATTTTCCCCCAGAATCATAAAAAGCACTTTCTTCCTGGTAAATTATACATGGCATAATTACAACAAGACAGGCTGTGCTTTGGGTCTCATTTCATGGTGATTCCATTTTAAAGCATTCTCTTTAATAAACTCAGAAAACAGCCTCCACTGTGGAGCTAAGAGGAAGTTTTGTTAACAAAATCCACATCCACATTAGAGGATTCTAATTTTAAAGGGTAGGTACTATCTGGGGGATTAGTATCAAGTTTTCAAGGCCTCACTTCATTCCAGAAAAACTCCTGATCATCTTAGGATCAGGAATTAATGGGGCTGTGGAAATGACAATGGTAAGAATGATGAACAACTATACCAAGTAGGGGCGTCACCTGTGGGTGGAAACCGTCAAAGAGGAGCTCAGAATGTATTGATATGAATCATCATTTCCCCAGGAACAAAATCATTTCTCTAGCTTTCTCTATGTTGGTCCATCTCCTCAAACACTACAAACTTCTGGATGGCCTGGTATGTGGTAAGAGCTTGATAAATGTTTGTTGGGTAGCTGTGAACACCAATGAGAAAGACCCCTCCTCCAAAAATTTTATCTTGAAGGAAAAATCCCTGGAGACCAGGAGGCTTTATGTGTTGACACAGCGAAGACAGTATTTTAAGGCTTGGGACCAACATCAGCCAGAGTCAAACCACATCAGAGTGAGTTGAGGGGAAAGTGAATTTATGAGGCTGAGGATACCAAAAGAGACACTGCTGTTCCCCAAATAGTAGTTTTGAAAGATTAATCTGGAAGGGGGTTTTAGGGGGTGAAAAGGAGAAAAGAAGCAGCAGGAGACCCTAGCAGCGGGTGCTATATTACAGGACGTGGAGGTGACAAGAACTAGGATGATGTCAGTGGAAGAAGGGCGTAGAGAGATCATAAATGAATAAGCAGTGGACTGGTCCCATAGGGAAAGTGATGGTGTAGGTGGGAAATCCAAGGAAGGGGAAGTCAGCGCAGTCAGGCGGTAAAGCCTAGCATTTCCCCAAGGGAAGGCAAGAAGCATTTTCAAAAGCAAGGAAGTAGCTGGTCAACAGTCCCAAGTTTCACAGAGAAGTCATGAAGGAAGAATATCAGAACTACCCCAGGACTAGGGGCTCAGGTGTGCTGCAGTGAGTCTGAAGACCAAAGGTGAAGGTTTATGAGGATGAGGTGAGAGAAAGAAATGCAGTTAGTGTAGTCCACACAATGAATCAAGAATCTGCAAGGTTATGAGGCATCGAGACAGGGGCGACCTCCTGGGTACAAATGATAGAGGAACAAGCAGAGAGGGAAGGGCAACAGGAAAGAGGAAGAGGGAGGGTCATCAGGAGGAAGGAATTCGTCTCCTTGTTCCTGAGAAGGAGGGATGGATGGGCACTCAAGGGCAGTGAGTCCCAGAGCGCAGTCCCATGACCTCAGTGCCGTCACAGCAAGAAGAAGGGCAGGTGCCAAAGAAAGGGGGGGCAGGCAGTGGGACAGGACTAGGGCACTACCCTTCCCTCACTGCTCTTTCTATCCTACACACTGAATCCATTCTTCCCTCTCTCTGGGGGACTCACCTTGCAAGCTTAGAGCCCCCCGAACGCATTAAGGTGGCTTCCCAGGGGACAGTTTCCCGCTGGCCTCATTAACACCTACTAATCCTTCCAATGTCAGATCAGAGGTCACTTCCTAATGCATGTCGTCCTTCCCTGGCCACACCCAACAAGGCCAAGTGCTACCACCTTTCTCGGTCATGGCACCTTGTTCTTGTTTCTCACTGCTTCTCCTACATGCTCATCTCACTCCTGACTATGTGATGCGCTTTAAAGCTGGGCCATGACTGTCCTCTCTCACAGTCTGTAAGCTCCATGAGACAGAGACCTTTTCTTGTTTACTATTATGCCCTGGCTCCCAGTACAGTGCCTGGCTGCCCATGGCAACATGGCAGTCTCTGTTGGACAAGACTGTCTTCTCAGGCATCTGTGGTCCCTCAGGTCCTCCAGCACACAGTAGATCCTGCCTGAGTGCCTGATTGCTGATGGGCTGCCTGTCTGCATGGACATGGCAGTTACCCCTCCCTCGGGCCTCAATTTCCAGTGTGCTAACAGGACGGCTAGAGATCTTGAGCTCAGAGACTCTTGTGGCTAGAAGGACCTGTGAGAATAGAGCTCTTGGCAGGCTTAGTGCCCATTCCTGAGTGCCGGGTCTCATAATGAGGGACAGGAAGACAGTGGAGGATGAGACAGCTCCTGCCTCAAGGGGCTCTCAGCCTAGCAAGGAAGACAGAAAGAAACAAGCCTTTCCATACGGCGTGAACAATATGGTGAGAGTCTGTCCAGCACCGAAGGGAACCTCCCCCACTTACAGAGTACTTACAGGTGCCAAACTCAATGTCAGCACTTCACCAGGATGGCCTCACATTATTCCTTGCAATACCCCTAAGTGAGCCAAGAGGTTGAATTCTCCAGGGGTTTGTAAATCCCTACAGGCAGCTGTTGGTAACAGTGACAACGGCAGACGGCATGCTGTGAGCATTTACTAGGTTCTAGGCCCTACACGAACTATTTTACAAACATCATCTCATGATTCTGTCGCACTCCCATGGACTATGTATTATTACATCCCAGCTGAGCGACCCGAGGCTGGCTCAGGGAGGTGAAAAGGATTTGCCCAGGCACAATGCTTGGATGCAACAGAATGAGGAAGGAAACCCAGGTTGGAAAGGCTCCAGAGCTGATTCTGAGGCTGTAGCCAACATGCAGTCTCTACAGGAACACATGGTGATGAGGGATTGATGATGGAGAAAGGGCGCAGCAGATGTGGCACCCAGGGCAGGCCTGGCACGGACAATGGGCATGCATTGTGGGCAACTGTCTTCTCCAGCTGACAAGGCTTGAGGAAAATCAGACAGCACAGAAGGGTATGCACAGGTGGTCGAGAGGGTCCAGGTGCAGGCCAGCAGAGGCTTGGTGGGGGGTGGGAAAGGGCAAACTCAGCTACTGGGACTTGCTACTGCCGGAGTCCTTCCCTAGACAGGCATCCTTCCCTAGGAGTGAGACCCTGGGTCTGGCAGGTAGAGGACTGCACAAGTTACTGCCTACATTTAAATCAGGCCAGATTAGCACTGCTTCTGCAGGTGTCTGTGCTGTGACTCCTTTTTCCTCTCCCCCTGTCCTGAGCTGAAGAGGATGAAAGGGAGCATCCTGGCAGCACTGGCTGCATCAGGACCAGGGTCGGCTGCCTGCCAGGCTGCCTGCCTGAGCCCACCTGCCAGTGTGGTCAGTGTGAATGAGAGAGGCCCTGGGGAAGACTCAGGATCTTCTCATCACCCAGCAAAGTGCTTCTAAGCAGACTCCCATTTACAAGGCACCAGTGCAGACCCCTCCTTCTCCAGAAAGGATGGGCGGATGGGGAGAAGGATGGCAAACCTGGAATAGGGTGAATGTAAGTGGGTGGTGCGCCCCGACCAGGGAGAAGGCTCACCTGGGCCTTTGCTCCCGCCCCGCAGCTGGCCTGACTTGTGGACCAGGCACTTGGGGTAGGGCATCCAGCTCCTGTCACTGGATGGCAGGAAAGCACGGTCCTGAGGTCACCATTGCCCAAGCCCTCCCTTGTCACAAGAAGGAATCTTAACCAGGCCTTGTGGGGACCATGACTAACCCAAGTTGGCACTGGAAGGAGGGCGGGCATGAGTCTGATGGCAACTTTTTAGCCATGGTGCCCGGGTGGCCACTCAGCTCCCCTTCTCTCCTGGCTAAGCTACACAGGGGTGGTGAGGAACACCGGGGGTGGAAAGACGAATCACCAGCATGGGAGCAGGGTTGCATCTTCTGTTTGGATGCCCTCTGTGTGTTGCACGAGTGCTCCAAGCTGAGTTTAGCCAGTGATGTGGCTTCGTTCATGAAGTTCCTGGTAAGGATGAAGGGTGTGCAGCAGGGCAAAAAGGGGGCTAATGTGAGGTTGCATGGGTGGCAGTGGGGGGGGGGAAGAGCTGAGCTACTGTAAGTAATCATGTGTCCCTGGCAAGAGAAAGGGGCTGAGCAATGCTGAGGAGCAGAGTCTGAGGAATTGCGGACCTGTTTTCTGGAAGGGAAGGGACCTAATACCCCCCTGGGCACTAGCAATGGCCTATGTCATATTTCATTTTGCAGCAACTCTTATTCACTAAGTAACCCTGAGTAGGGGCTGATCAGATAGTCCCAGGCTTTTCTTCCCTGCTGTGCCCTGACTGAGGGGTTTTGCCACAAGCAATAGTTCTGGAAAAACAGAATAAGGAGGAGTCAAAGGCAAGAAATCCAGACTCTCTTCCCTCCCATTCAGGAAGCCCTTTGTGACTCCCCCACCTGCTGGCTCCCCTGCCCGCAGCCTCCTTCTCTGTGTTCCCTCAGCACTGTCTGTCGCCCACCATCCTGTGGCATGTCACACACTGTCATGGCCTCTTCATCCATCTCCTGCCCAATAGGGAATTCTCTGAGGACAGGGCTGGTGCCCAGCCCTCAGCACAGTACCCAGGAAACTATTCTGTAATGACCACCGCCCTTCATCGTTGCCCTCCAAGCATGCCAATTCATGTCTCTCGCTCAAAGAGCCCAGGCCCTTCCTGAGGAGGAGCAAGAATGGGGTGGGAGCGAGGCCCGTCAGTCTCAGCCAGGCTTCTCCGGATCCAGGCAGTTCGCCTGCCCTGAGTGCTGCCCGGGGCTAAGCCCTGGGGAATCTGCTTCATAAACACTTACTTAGCAAGACATTTAAACTACTATTGATTTCTCTCCTCAAAAGTAGAGGTGAGACAGTGATAGACACTGTGAGCAGTTAGCAACAATGAGCCCCCTCCATTCCCAACCAGAAGTCATTTCCCTTTCAGATTACCAGCCCGGCAGTCCTGGGAGAGATGCAACATGCTAATGGAGGCAGAACCAGCAGGTGCTCTGGCTCCAAGAACAGCAATTAGAGGCTTAAGCTCCTTTTTCTATGAGATGATGAAAAATAAAGCTGATTTCAGACAGTACACTTGCTTGCAAGGCATCTTTCTCGCCTATTTAAGAAGAAAGACAGGAGACCACACCTCTCCAAGAGCCAGGAACCTCTGGTCAATGTCAAGCCATCACGGACAACATTTTCAAACAGGTGCTAGATGCTGGATGCGGGACTACATGCAGATAGGTAGCAGGGACATGAAGATGCAGAAAAATATAGCCCTTGTCCTCTTGCTGTCAACCTGTGTATGGGGAGAGCCCCTGTGTACTGGACACTGGCTAGCTAAGTGCTGCCGTGGAGTGTCAGCTCCAGGGGAGAAATCCCCTCCAGCTTATTCTTTGTTGGTGGGGTCTGTTGTGGACTGAATGTGTGTGCCCACCCAACCCCATCCATATGCGAAGTCCTAACCACCGCCCCCCCCCACCCCAGTGTGATGTATAAAGAAAAGGGCCTTCTGGAATGTCATTAGGTTGAGATGAGGTCCTGAGGGTGGACCTTCCATAATGAGATTAGTCCCTGCTAAGAAGAGGAAGAGACCAGAGCCCAATCTTTCTGCACCGTGATGTGAAGATGCAGTAAGATAGCGTGGTCTGCCACTAGCAAGAAGGCCCCCAGCCAAGAACAGAGCCTTCTGGCACCTGGATCTGGGGCTTCCCAGCCTCCAGAACTGTGAGAAGTAAATGTCTGTTGCTTAAGCACCCCACTTTGCGGTATTTTGTTACAGTCGCCCGAGCTAAAACAGGGTCCCAGCACTTAGCACAATGCCTGTCTGGTAACAGGTGCTCAATCAACATTCTTTGAATTAATTTCTGTACTTGTTAGAGAAATCATGTTTCCTGTAACAAATAATCCCAGCATCTAAGTGGTTTAGTATAAAAAGTATATAACCATTCACTGTCCTCTCCAGCTAGGACAAAGAGCTTGCAAAATCATCATGCATGTATCTCAGCCTAATTTATAGATTTCTTTGAGGTGTGGTTTGCTCCTTACACTCAGAGTTCCCAACCTAGAAAAATAAGTCTCCTGATATATAAATATGCATTGGAAAAAATAAACATACAAATGAAGTTTCAGAAACTCCAGTCCCCTATACCCGATATTTGAGGGCCAAGGCACAGTCGATCAGGCAGAGGTCACCCAGAGGTGCTAGCCTTCCTCACTCTAGGGGGTTGGGGTGCTGTCAGTGGCTCCATTTACATATTTTAATGATCACATGAATGGGGTTTGTGGCAGAGGCCAATTCACGTTTGTCACAGAACAGAAAAATGCCTTTGGGAAACAAGGCATCAGGAACGAGCAGATATTTCTGCCTACCTGCAAGTCGGCTGAAAAGTGTACTCTTGCCTGGGGGCAGAGCCATCTCTCCTGTGGGTATTTTTCTTATAGCAAACACTGAGCAGAAGCCCTCAGGACTGGGCTGAAGAAAGAAAACCCACTGAATTAATTCTTTCTTTCCCTTTCCAAATAAGAAGATGAGACACGAGACCGCGATTCTCGATCCACACTTCTGGTCACCAAACTCCAGGACTCATGGAAGATCGCACTGGATGTCCAACTACTCCATCTCAGGGGAAATCTGCACCTCTGAGACCCTATGGAAAGTTACTGGACACGGAATGCGAGCATCCAGCAGAGAAGAATCAGGCGGGGACGTGCAGAAGCAAGACCAGGAAGAAGAAGATTAAATGGACATAATCCACCCCTTTCCTTCTTCCCCTGCAGAAATCTGCTGAGGGTCAAGGTTTCAACTGACCGGATGGTTTAAGAGTGAAAGAAGAAGGGATAGAAAAGGGGAGATTCAAGAGGCAGAGAAGGAAGAAGGCAGGAGAGGGGCAAGGGAGTATCTACTTCATGCCAAAACAAAGTAATGGTGAGGAGTTTTGCTGAGGCTCTCATTTGCTTCTCTCTCCTCTCAGGCTCTCCCACACTTTTCATGGAAACTGTATCTTTGTGACACAGATAGACAGTGATGTGAACCAAGAAAAGACCTGGTGGGTCAGGGCTGTTTGTAAACAGATAAATACAATCATTTTGGCTTTCCCAGCAATCAACAGCCACAAAAGGCATGGCTTATTTTTATCATTATTATTGAGATTTAATAAATTTATGAATTTGACCCCTAGAAGGTATGAGTTTTATGAGAGCAGAAACTGTATGTGTACTAGTCTATGTTCCTGCAGAAGGAGGAATCAAGAAGGGTTTTAGGATTTTGATTTAATGCCAAGCTCTTATGACAGAGAATTGGAAGGACGGTGTTCAATACATTTTCCTATTGCCAATAATACTGAAGATGACGATCATATGACAACAACAATAGTGGTAACAATGGCATTTATTCTGAGGTTACTGCGGGGCACCTAGACAGCTCAGTCGGTGAAGGAGGTGACTCACCATCTTGGGGTCAGTCATGAGTTCAAGTCCTACATTGGGGGTGGAATTTACTTAATTTTTTTTTATTATGAGGTTAGTATTATACTCCAGGCCCCATTCCAAGTGCTTTACAGTGATGATTACATTTTTAAAAAAAAACTTTAATTTTTTTTTAATCTTTGAGAGACAGAGAGAGACAGCGCGAGTAGGGGAGGGTCAGAGAGTGAGGGAGACACAGAATCTGAAGCAGGCTCTAGGCTCTGAGCTAGCTGTCAGCACAGAGGCGGACGCGGGGCTCGAACCCACGAACCACGAGATCATGACCTGAGCCGAAGCCGGACACTTAACCAACTGAGCCACCCAGGCGCCCCAGTGATGATTACATTTAAACCCCACAACAATTCCATGAGGAGGGGGTCATTACTGGCATCCCATTGCTCCAATGAAGACATGAATTCAAAGCAGTCCGAGTGTTCGTTAAAAGTCAACTACCAAGGAGCAGATTTCTGAACTGAACACAGGTCTGTCTGAACAGAGAAGCAGGACATTCCACCAGTCTGCTTTTCTAGATGCCATTCTGTGCTTTCTGCAACAGGGACACTGTGCTCACACTGGAAGCCATGGGAGGACAGAGGTAAGCCTGAGGCATGCACAGTTAAACAAATTATTAATCATGATCCTTGAGGACCTCAGTGCCTGTCCATGCCAACGACCAGCGGGGTGCTTGAACATCGGTTACCATGTCTCCTTGGAGTCATTCCACTTTGCACACTGCCTCTGTAGAAGCCTCGGGATGGAGGATGCAAATTCAGATCACAAACCCTCATCCACCATCCTTCTGGCTCCCCTACAAAACCAGAGCATCCTTCCTCCAGGTGCCCTCAGCCCCCTGAACGGGGCTCACACCTTCAGAAGATAGGGCTTGTTAGCCATGGCCCAGAGGGAGGCACAGTCCTGGCATCAGGGCCCTGTGGATGATTTAGGATGTATACCCTAAACTGCTGGTAGCTCCTGCTCAGCTACCACACCGGGCAGGCCCTGCAGGAGAAAAGCCTACAGGCCCACTCAAAGGGAATACTGGCTCCCGCCTCCCAGGCCCCCAGGACAAGGTTGCACATTCATAAGTGTATAGGTGTAGTTTCATCACCTAAGCAACAGCTTTCCTCCCACGCCAGCCTTCCTCAGGTTAGGGCAAGGCCAAATGCCCCCCCCTCCCCCCACATAACTCACACAATGCTTAGATGCCTTGAAAAGTAATAGACCCAGCTGCTAGCTTGGGTCTGCCAGGGCTGGCTTTTCCAGAGCTTCCTTGGAGGTTGATTTGAAGCTGTCATGCACAGCTAGATTTTTACCTGAGTTTCTATCATTCCTCCTGCATTTGTCTCCCTGCTCAGTCCCTGTCAGGCAGTGGCCCAGGGCCTGCCGGGCAGTGGTGCCAGCAGAGACTGGGCTCTGAGCCTGGAGCAAAAGGGCCGTCAGTACTGACTGGCTTCCAGCTGAAGTAGGCCCACCCAGCCATCCAAAAAGGCGGGAAGGACAGTGTTAACAGCAGGCTAGCACTTCATGAGGGCTTGGACAACTGTTCTAATGTATCCTGATGAGCTCCATCTGCTGTCAATCCACACTGGGCATATGTCTCCTCACCCCAGCACTGCATTTTGGCTAGAAAATTCATCGCTAAGCATGTATATGCCTTGCAGAAAGGAGACAAATACTGGAAAGAACCTACACATATATCTGGGACCAACAGAAGACAGGTGGGAAAGACCATTCTGCAAATGGAGACCCACAAAATGCCTAACGGATGGATACTTCTTGGCCAAGACAGTCACCAACTCCTAAATTACCAAACAATACCAGAGCATAAAAGTGACCCATGAAAGTCTTCACACTGGCTGGAGCCTTAGCCGAAACTATGTCATGACCTGGTTTTCTTGTTTCTCTGTGGTGTGGTGAGGGCTCTCATTCTCACTCATTTCGGAGCTAGTTTATCTCCAATCTCGACTTTTATTTTATTTTTTTTAACCAGCAGTTTAGGGTATACATCCTAAATCATCCATGAAGCCCTGATGCCAGGACTGTGCCTCCCTCTGGGCCATGGCTAACAAAGTCCTATCTTCTGAAGGTGTGGGCCCCGTGCAGGGGGCTGAGGGCACCTGGTGCAAGGATGCTCTGGTTTTGTAGGGGAGCCAGAAGGATGGTGGATGAGGGTTTGTGATCTGAATTTGCATCCTCCAACTTGAGGCTTCTGCAAAGGCAGCGTGCAAGGTAGAATGACCCCAAGGAGAAGTAGTAACTGAAATTGGTTAAGAACCATCAATTTTGCAAACCACTTCCCATCTCTTCACATTCATGATCTTCACTAAGAATGAGTTTTCTTCTGGCAACTGCAAGTAAGAAATGCTGAGACCCAAGAGCCCTCTGAGGTGGCCACGCCTGACCATCTGCTGGCCTCCATCTCTGGCCCAGGGAGTTTCCCCCTCACTGGCCTTCTGGGAAATCAGCAAGTGAAAAATGAGGGCCCACCATGTGCTTGGCCAGCACTCCATGACCCAGACGAAGCACATGTTCCAGGCATAAAGGCTGGGGACCAAACATATTCCCTTTTTAAAAAATATTTTACATCATAAAAATTTCAGAGAGTATTAGAATACTGAAGAAGAAAAACAAAGGAGGAGTGCTCAAAGCATACTTCAAGACTGACTCTAAGGCAGCAATCATTAAGACAGTGTGGTAGTGGTGAGAAAGCCAACGATCGATGGAAGAGAACAGGGGACTGAGATGTAGACCCACACAAATGTAGTCAGCTGAATTTGCAAAGGAGCAAAGGTAGTGGCTTCAATTCGATGGAGAAAAGGATAGTCTTTTCAGTACAGGTGGTGGAACAATTAGATGCCCAAACGCAAAAACAATGAACCTAGTCGGGGACTTTATACCTTAACACATAATTAAAATGGATGATAAGCCAACAGGTAAACTGCAAAACTATAAAAATTCTAGAAGAGAGGAGACAATCTATGTCACCTTGGGTTTGGTAATAAATTTTTGGAAATAATGCCAAAAGCACGATCCATGAAAACATAGATGAGTGGGACTTTATTAAAATTAAAAACTCCGGCGCTATGAATGATGGTTATGAGAAGTGAAACATAAGCCACAGCCTGGGGGAAAATATTTGCAAACACATATCTGACAACATGTATCCAAAATGAAATACCCTTAAAACTCAACAAAAGGAAGACTAACAACCCAATTAAAAAACATACAAAAGATCTGGACAGATACCTCACTTATTAAGAGGTAAAATAACCACATGAAGAGATTCTCAACATCACTTGTCATTAGGAAAATGCAAATTAAAACAATGGCACACCACCACAGACCTATTAGAATGTCTAAAATTAAAACAAAACAAAAACAATCTGACAATACCAATTGCTGGCAAGGATGCAAAGCAACAGACACTCTCATTACTGGTAGTGGGAATACAAAATGGTATTGCCACTTAGGAAAACAGTTCGGCAAATTCTTTTAAATCTAAGTATCTTACCATGTGATCCAGCAATAGCACTCCTAGCTATTTGCCCAATTAAATTTGAAATATTATGTCAACAGTCAGAAAAGCTACACTCAAATGTTTGTATCAGCTTTACTTGTAATTGCACAAACAGGAAACCAGGATGTCCTTCAATAGGTGAATGGATACATTATGAAACACCTATACAATGGATATGCATCGATAAAAAGGAATGAATATCAAGCTACAAAAATATGTTTGAATCTTATATGAATATTGCTAAGGGAAAACTTGTCTTTAAAAAAGGCTACATAATGGATGGTTCCATTTATATGACACAAAACCACAAAACCACAGAGATCATGGATCACTGGTTCCCAGAGATTTGAGATGGGGAGGGGGGAGTGGTTAAAAAGTGAAGCACAAGGAGTTTTCTTGGAGCAGTGAACATATTCTTTATGATACTGTAAGGGTGGATACATGACAATATAAATGTGTCATGACCCACTGAACACTGCAGCATAAAGGGGACTTTAATGTATGTCAACACTCGAAAATCATTTACAAAGTCAGGAGACCCTAGCATGAAATGCAAAATGTGAAAAATCCACCTAACTAGATTACAGAGGTGCTGACCCGAGTAGCTTTGGAAATGAGTGGAGACTGTGAGACTAAAAATGACATAAGCACTATGCTCTGACTGATAAAGCCGTTTGCCATAGAAGTAGGGGTTAACAATTCCGATACCACTCTACAAGCATACTGGAACTGATGGGAGCCAAGTTTCTTACTGATGGAGTAGGAAACTAAAGACAAACAAGGGAAGGGGCTAGAATGATCCATTTGGTAATATGTATTTGAGTTGAAGACATCACTATGAACTCATGTTTAGCTTAATATAGGTAAGGATGGATTCCTGTAGAATTCATAGGTCTATGCATATGTTTATCAGTATACACACATATATTTCCTTGCCCTGTCACCTGAGAGGGCAGAGAAGCAACATTCTAGCAATTATGAGCACACCTAGTGCTGAGTGGCCCAAATCTTAGTTTTGAATATGATTCTCCAATTAAAGGAATAAGAGCTGCCTGGTGAAATGGTTGGGATAAGGAATAGACAAGATGAGCCTGAGGCAACTTGTAGCACCAGAAAGTAAACAAGTGTCCAAAAATAAGCAAACAAAATAAACAATGAGAGTATATCAAAGGGATACAGGACCCAAAAGAATGAACTCCCAATGTCCAAAGCTGCAATAATTTGCACAAAACATCTTAGGACTGGACTGATTCAACAGTTAGCATTGGATTATAACCTCAGGTACAAAATAAATGCTTATGAGTCCATATAAATTTGAGGGAATAAAGAAACAAGTCTCTGGTGTAGAAGAATTCCAAATAATTCATGTAGACACTTCATCCTCAAGGGGATGCAACATTAACTCCCCGCTCCTTAATGTGGGCTGTGCGCAGTGACTTCCACCAAAGTGGACAGTATGAAAAGGAAGGAAAAGAGTAACATTACAGTGGGGAAACCTGACAAATACCACCTCAGCCAGGTGATCAAGGTGCACATTAACAGTGTTATCATATGATAATATGTACCCTTGATATGATACAATGATATCCTTGTACCTCAATGGTTTTCCTCCCCAAAACCCGTAACTCCAGTCTAAGCATGAGAAAAACATCAAGCAAACCCCAACTGGTAGACATTCTGGGAAATAAAAAACTGACCAGTACAAAACTCAAAACATCAGTCAAGGTCATCAAAAGCAAGGAAAATCTGAGAACATGTCATAACCAGGAGAAGCCTCAGGAGACATAATGACTAAATGTACTCTAGTATCATGGGTGAAATTCTGGAAAAGAAAAAGGCAATTAGGTAAAAACTATGGAAACGTGAATATGGACTTTAACTGATTATAATGTATCAACATTGGTTCATTAAATGTGACAAAGTACCACACCAACGTAAGATGTTGGTTAGGAGAAAGTAGGTGCAAGAGTGTATGGGAACTCTACTACCTCCGCAACATTTCTGTAAATCTAAAACTCTTCTGAAATAGAAAAGTTTAAGTTAAAAAAAAAAAAGAACATTAGGGGCACCTAGGGGGCTCAACTGGTTAAACAGCCAACTCTTGATTTTAGCTCAGGTCATGATCTCACAGTTGTGAGATCAAGCTCTGTGTCAGGCTCCACAGTGAGCATGAAGCCTGCTTAAGATTCTCTCCCTCCCTCTTCCTCTGCCCCTCCCCTGCTCACTCATTCTCTCCCTCTCTCCCTCTTTCTCTCTCTCTCTCCCCACCCCATCTGTCTGTCTCTCTCTCTATATCAAAAAAAGGAACATTGCAGTAATGACTTCAGGAGATAGAATTTTATTGGCTACCAATTGCTGGAAGTCAAAGGGGCACAGCGATCTTCCCTATCTTGGCTTCCGTAAATAATGCTGCAATAAACATAAGGATGCACATCTTTTTGAATTGTGTCTTAATTTCTTTGGATAAATACCCAGTAGTGTAATTATTGCATCATATGGTATTTCTCTTTTTTATTTTTTGAGGAAACTCCATGTTGTTTTCCATAGCAGCTGCACCAAATTACATTCCCACCAACATATCCAAGGGTTCTGCAACCTAAGTGTCCACTGATAAATGAATAGGAAGATGTGGTAGATATAAATATATACACGAGCACGCATATCCACACACAAAATCAGACATACACACTGGAATACTATGCAGCCATAAAAAAGAGTGAAATCTTGCCATTTACAGCAGCATGGATGGACTTAGAGGTATTATGCTAAGAAAAATAAGTGAGAGAGAGAAAGACAAATACTATATGGTAATATGATTGCACTCATATGTGGAATCTAAAAAAATAAAATTAATACATAAACAAAAAGCAGAATGAGTCCTATAAATAAAAAGAACTGATGGTTGCCAGAGGTAGGGAGGTGGATGGGGGAGGGTGGGGAAGGTGTGCAGATGGGCAACATGGATAAAGGGGAGATGGAGATACAGGCTACCAGTTACAGGATGAGTAAGTCACGTGAGTAAAAGGCATGGCGTAAGGAATATGGGAAGCAATACTGAAATGGTATTGTATGGAGTTAGATAGTAGCTATGCTGGTGGTGACCAGAGCATAACATATAAACTTGTGGAATCACTATGTTGTATACCTGAAACTAATGTAACATTGCATGTCAATTTACTCAAAGTATTTGATTTATTATTTGTTTAAATGTTTATTTATTTATTTTTGAGAGAAAGAGAGAGCACAGGGAAGGGACAGAGAGAGAGGGAGACAGAGAATCCCAAGCAGACTCCACACTGTCAGCACTGAGCCTGACAGGGCTCAATTCCATGAACCGTGAGTCGCGACCTGAGCTGGAATCAGGAGTCAGACGGACGCTTAACCAATTGAGCTACCCGGGGAACCCCAAGTATTTTTTTAATAAAGGTCCATACTGATCAAAAGATGAAGAATGAGAAAAATTAACGAACCCAAGGAAGTGAGAGGCCCCTGTGCAAGGGATGCATGAGGCATTCCCCAAACCAATCACAGAGAAACAAACTGTGCAAAGGCCTTCACAAGCCCTGATTCACAATTTGTGTCCCAGGAAGATGTAAAGTCACTATCCTATGGGTTTCTTTGTAAAGCAATATCATTTACTTTTGGAAGTTTCAGCCAAAACAATAAGACAAAAAAGAGAAGTCTAGCATACATATAGTTAATGGAATGAAGTGCTTTATTAAAAGCCCAGGCTCTGAAGTCAGAGCGATCTGGGTTCAGATCCTGATTCTGCTATTTGCTAGATGTGTGACCCTGAGCAATTTCAATGAACCAAAGTCCATTTCTCACCTTTAAAATGCAGAGAACAGTACCACCCATCACTTTCAGAAAGGTTAAAAGGGAAACATACATATAATACACAGTGTCTAGCTATAGTGAGTAATCAATAAATGGCAGCTCTTTCTTAAAATCCACATGGGAAAGAAAATGGCCATTATCTCTGGAGGAGACTGCCTTCGACAGAAGATCCAAAATGATAAAATAAAAAACCATCACAATCGAGACTTCCTATTTGAAAGAAATAATAACTTCAACAAAAATAGAAAACAGATTTCATTCACAAAAAGCAGCCCCAAACATCCACTCTCCAGCTATAGATGTAATGAGAAATACAGGAGCCTCTATGAAAGGAAACTGCAGACATTTCCGTAGGAAATTTGGATCGAGAGACGAGCCGTGTTTCCAGATGGAACAACTTAACTGTAAAGTTATCAGTTTGTCTCAAATTACTTTGAAATTCAATCTAAATCTCATCTTCTGAAAGTTTTCAAAATGATTTCTAATATTATCTGGGAGAACAGGCAAGAAGAGCCATAAAAATGTGCAAAGAGAGTAACTTGTTACATGGAAAGATGAATTACAGAGTAAAAACCATTATGAAAACTAGCTATTTAGAAAAGAAAAAAAAAGAACATGTCTCTCTCTCTCTCTCTCTCTCTCTCTCTCTCTCTCCCCCATAGTATACCCCAGAATCAGCTTTAGATTGATTAAAACAGTATTTTTTCAACTCGTGGTGACAATCCATGAGTGGGTTATAAACACAGCTTTCTAAAATATGAAGGATAATGACAGAGAGTAGGAAAAAGCGCATATTATGTAGAGTAAGAGTGCGTACTGCTTGGAGGAAGCTTCAGCTATACTGGATCACGGTATCAACTGTTTCTTCCCGTTCAAATGCCACTGGCCTAATGCATCAACCGAAAAATGCAAGCCATGAAAGAACAAAATGAAAACATAGGTGAACTTTTTATCCGGCCTCAGAGTCGGGGAGAGATTTCTAAACATACATCAAAGCCAGAAACTCCAAAAGAAAAGAATGATAGACCTGACTGGGTGAGAACATCAAAACCTGAGTCCATCTGAAAACACCATTAAAGGCAAATGACGAATCGGGGGGGGGGGGAAGTGGAATATATGGATTCATGTCCTTAATATGTAAATTGATCCCCTTATAAATTACTGAGAAAAAGACTCAGACCCTAAAAGGGAAGGCAGAGGGTATATGAGGCAGTTCATAAAGAAGAATTATAAATAGCCTGTATTTTTTTTCATACAGATGAAAAAATAAAGTTAAATCTGCACCAGAGTCAAAGAAGTAAAAGTGAATAATTAAATAAACCTCTGACAGAATCAGGTAATTGTCTCCCCAGATCCATTCTTCTGCTTTTCTTTAATAGCAACAACTTTGATTTTTAGAGGGCTGTTGCTTTCTAGTTTAAAAGTCTATATTCCTCAGCATCTAGGTAGGGACATGTATCTAGACTCAGACAAAATGCAGACTGGG
Organism: Cryptoprocta ferox; assembly: GCA_028646485.1. Taxonomy (NCBI): domain Eukaryota; kingdom Metazoa; phylum Chordata; class Mammalia; order Carnivora; family Eupleridae; genus Cryptoprocta; species Cryptoprocta ferox. The sequence continues at coordinate 26,222,062 of CM053572.1, forward strand.
TCGGCCAGTGAGAGGGAAGGAGGGTTACATTCAGATTCACAGAGGTCTGCTAGATGAAAAGTAGTGTGCCCTTATTTGCTCTTCCCTTTCCCCTGTTGAATGGATTGCAGATAGAATGGCTGGAGCTCTAGTAGGCATGCTGGCCCATGAGGATGCACGCTCAGGTTGCCACAGCAACAAGCTAAAAGGGTCCTTGATGACTCAGATGTTCCCATACCACTTGACTTATTTTGTAGGACAAGGAAGTAAACCCTCTTTTGCTGAAACCACTGCAACTTGAGCGCTGGAGTGTGGGTTATGCACAGCTCAGTCAAATCTTAACTAAAGAAAGTACAAAAATTCTTTTAAAAATTATAGTCTTAGGGCGCCTAAATGGCTCAGGTGGTTAAGCGTCCAACTCTTGATTTCTGCTCAGAAACTGTGAACTTACAGTTTCACAGGTTGGAGCCCCTTATCGGGCTCTGTGCTGACAGCACGAAGCCTGCTTGGGATTCTCCCTCTCTCTCTGCCCCTCCCTTGCTCACCCTATAAAATAAAGAAATAAACTTAAAAAAATTATAGTAAGTGTCTTTTGAATTGGCATTCTCATACATTGCTTATGGCATATGTTTTCTGTGAGAAATTTTCCTAGTCTGTAACAAAAGAGTTTTTAAGCTGCATGTCCTTGTACCCAGAAATTCTACTGCTCAGAATATAGCTTATGAAAATAATTAAGATACGTGCAAAATTAATACACAGTGACGTTCACAAAAGCAGTGTTTGTAATAATGAAAAATTAGAGAGAAGCTAAATGCTTAATAATAGAGGACTAGTTATAAAAATTATAGTACATTTATAGAATCAGACACCATAGACCCATTAAAAATCAAGTTTTAAAAGAATAATTGATGACATGGGAATATTATTAAGTATTAAGCTAATAATAAATATTTTAAAGTAGTACATGATTATACTCAGTTTGGGAGAGCACAGGCAATTTTAAGCCTTTATTTTTTGTATTTTTCAGAATTTCTCAAATGCTAAGAAAAATGTTTCTTTTTTTTTTAATGTTACTAAAAAATCTACAGGTGTCTTCTGTCTTTGGCCACAGGGCTGCCTGCTCCAGCTGGGGTGGGGGGGCTCCTTCCCCTCACCTTCAGGGACAGTGTGTTCCCCTTCAACATGCCTGGCTAGTTTGCACCTTGGAATATGCTTTCTACTTGCTTATGAGTGGTCTTTGCAAGGGATGCGGAACAGCTGACACAGGACCATACTTCCCTTAAAGTCAGATGTTCCACTCCAAACCAGCCTAAGCCTCTGCACCTAGTTCTGGGACCTACATGCTTTTGAGACACTCAGAGCATCTCCTTACACTCTGAGTGATGCTCCTGAGGCTGTCTCGGGTCTTCCCTTCCCTAGGTACCAAGATGACATTGTCCTTGACTCCTTGGGAGCTCCTGGCCTCAGACCAATATTGAAGCAAATGGTCTTTAAAGGGTCCTATGTTGATTAGAAAATGTGTTTAGGGGCTCCTGGGTGGCTCAGTCAGTTAAGTGTCTGACTTTGACTCAGGTCATGATCTCGCAGTTCATGGGTTCAAGCCCTGCATCAGGCTCTGTGCTGACAGCTTGGAGCCTGGAGCCTGCTTTGGATTCTTTGTCTCCCTCTCTTTCTGTCCCTCTCCTGTTTGTGCTCTGTCTCTCTCTCTCTCTCTGTCTCTCTCAAAAATAAACATTAAAAAAAAAAGAAAATGTGTTTAGCTGCAAGTAACAGAAAGCTTGCTTAATAGTGGCATATGTTCATGGAACTTAACTCTGTGACATAAGAAGTTAGGAGATAGGAAGCAAGGATGTTAGTTCAGCCGCACCCTCAGCTGAGGAGAGACTGGGAAATTAGGAACATTACTGGACACATTCACCCTCAAAGAAAACCAGAACCGAGTATGGGAAAAACAGCTGACAGTGATTGCTACATGTTGGCAAGACTGATTCTAGAACCCCACAGTCTTTGGAAGAGGCAGTGTGTTACCAAACTGCACAAAGAGGAGATCAAGTTATTCATGTGCACAGGGTGGTACGCATGTATATGAATTACCTAATGAAAGGATGAAAACTGATATTCATTGAGCACCTATGACAACCAGCTGCTTTCATACTTATCTCCTTGAATGGACTTTGCTCTCATAATGACCTCTGCAAATAGCCCTTATTCACTTTGCTTTTGCAGATGAGGAAAGGGGGACTCAGAAAAAATATGCAGCCTTCCCAAAGCCACATAGCTAGTAAGTCCTGGGGCTGGACTTCATCTCACAATTGCCTGAGTCCACACCCCATGCTCTCTCTAGCACACAACAAGTATACAACTTGCCTTTCAGCGAGTTTCATCATTTGTAACGGACAGGCAAATAGTGGGGCACAGTAAGTATGAGTAAATTTGCATCAGAACTTGTAGATACATAGTTCAAGACTCAAGGAAGGTCTGATGGAGACCAACCTTCTACAAGAAAGGGAAGGCAGTAGGTATGCTAGTGACCGTGACCGTGACCGTGACTTCTCCCTTACCTGCTGCTCATGGGCAAAGAGGCAACATGCCAGGACTCCTGAGGGCAAAGTATTCAGCTGTGGTTATCACAGAAAGAGACTGGGGAAAATGACCCAGAGATTTTAGATGCCAACCTGAATCAGAAGCCTCAGACCAAGAAGTGGGTCTGTCTCTGTCTTATGTAGGATAAGCAGTAACTCATAACATACACCAGGTAGAAACGCACCCAATTTAACCTGGGTATTTATTTATTTAAATACTGCTCTAATTAATTGTTTAACAGATGTCTTACAAACTTATATTTATACTTAGTTGTGTACATTCATTCAACAGACCCTAGGCTAGGGATATAATGACAAATAAATTAGACAAAGTCCCACCTTTCAAGGTCATAATCTAGTGCTTATACAATACCAGTATATCAATGGTTCCAAAATGTAACACTATGCCCGTATTTTTTAAGTTAGTTTCCGTGTCTCAGAAACTAAGATGAAGTCTAGCCCTTCTGACCACTGTGACTATAATAGCAGTAGGTCAGTATGACAAAGTACTCAGAAAGCAATAAAAGCCTTTGGAGTAGCAGACTTATAAACCCAAACCCATAAAAAGATAGAAAACAACCCAGCTCTAGACAATTGTCACCTTGGGACATAAGTGAGTTCCACATGAAGATACATGAACAACGTATTATTAATGTATTTGATATTAAGAGTTGTTATTCCACTTAGGGGAGAGACAGCATGGGACCTGGGCACAGAACAGGCATTTAATAAATGGTGGATGGGTGACTGATGGATGGATGGACAGATGAAGGGATAGACAGATGGACAGATAGATGAACACATGGATGGATGGATGAAGACACATTATCACTACCTCCAAACTCAATCAATGTCCTCAATTTTAGAAAACAAAACAAAAACAGATTAGCTGTCAGAGTAGCACCTTAAGCTTTAAATTTTAATTTTAAATAGGGCTTAGAGGACTCCGGGAGCAAAGTACGTGAAGTCACACATCAGTGTTATTTAAAATTTTTTTTAATGTTTATTTATTTTTGAGAGACAGAGACAGAGCATGAGAGGGGGAGGGGCAGAGAGAGAGAGAGAGGGAGACACAGAATCCGAAGCAGGCTCCAGGCTCTGAGCTATCGGCATGGAGCCCGATGAGGAGCTCGAACCCAAGAACAGTGAGATCATGACCTGAGCCAAAGTCGGACGCTTAACTGACTGAGCCACTCAGGCGCCCCAACATCAGTGTTATTTTAGTTCACTACGTTTTCCTGAATGGAGCTTCCTACTAGATACACAGGTAATCAGTATTTAGCCCAGCTATTTCACAATGTAGAAATATGTATGATTCTTGTACCAGAAGCTCTCAATCCAAATGAGAACTTTTGCTAGCTCCAGACACTCCCTCCTTTGCCTAGAAATGCCCTCTGTGTTCTCATGAGAGCCTGAGGAAAGTATGAACAGAATGTTCTCTTCCAAAAGATACTACACTTCTGTCATCAAGGCCCAGAGACACCTTGAGCCCTTTTCCTGAGCCAGGGAGGCAGGACACAGGGAGAGAGGAGACTTGCCTGAGGCCGGTTTGGCTAATGCCATCTGTTTCCAATCCAGAGGAGCCAGCAACACACACAAGTTCAGTTCCAGCCTGAGGCCAAGCCCCAGAATGACTGACTCAAGGAAGGCCACAGACAGGCAGGTTGGAATCACTGAGCCTGCCTCTTTGGCCGAGGGACATAATTCACTTATGATGCCCAATTTTTTCAAGTACATTCAAGTGCTTTGAAAATTCTAAGAGTCTACACATTCCGTCAATTCATTCATTCCTCAGTGATGGAAGATGGCCTAATCTATGCCGTGCACTGGCCTATGTACTGCGTCCAGCATAGTGAACAGTCTGTAGAGGAGGCTAGGGCCTAAGTCCCAAGTAGAGAGGAAAGACTGACAGATGCAGAATCACAGACGGGAGCCTGCCAGGCGAAGGCAGCCCACAGCAACTACCTTTAATACCTGGGGAGGTCCGGTAGGGGAGGGAGGCTCAAGAGAAGGGCAGATGCCATGTCTTGGCGCTTGGGGACAGCCAGCTGTACCTCCCACTGTGAAGGAACTTAGCCACAGACTGGGATCAGGCCAATGGAGCAGGGGGACCCTGGGTGCTGTTCCCCCAAAACTGTAGTCCTGGAGCTCTGAACAATCCCTATGGATTAGCCTGGTTTAGGACAGTGTCTCCTAAATCCTAAAATCTGGAGAGATGTATGGACAGGGATCCAGACCTCTTCAGCCTCAGTAATGCCTCTCAGGGGAATCGTTCCATAGGATTAATAGCCTCATAAAATGACAGGCTTTTTTTTTTTTTTTTAACTTGGCTTAAAGTAATTTCTTGTAAGTCATTTTTTTGGAGTATTTCTTATACCTGTGCATGGGTACATGATCAGAATTCCAACCAAATCTCCTGTCTGCACTAATTCTCTGGTCTTGACATCTAACTTCCAAATCTGTTTTCCTAGCATCACTATCCCTTGCCCTGTGATTTGAGAAGGTGGGGCTATGCTCACATCCCTTGCTGGGTGGGGGGGACCCAGAAGACTCACTCACTTGTTAGCCTTGCCCCCACCTGCACATGTGACCTGCTGCTAAGAGCCTTTTAAGAGACTCGAGCACAGACACTGCATAGCCAGACCACGGAGGCCTATATAGACTGATGGTCTCTGGGCTGGCATGGGAAGAAAGAGACCCTTGGAACTACCTTCAGGAGAGGCCCAGGCACGTAAGTAACAGGAAAACTGCATTGGTTCCTTACACTGACCCTTCTACAACACAAAAGTTAGTCAGTATGAGGGACTTGCCCCCAACACAACCTGCTACTGCATCACTGGGACCTCCAAAAGCAAGAATCCTCACGTCCAAGGACCCCTGGTCATCCTCATCACCTTCGATCCACTCCAGTCCTGCACTTCCCAGAAGTTCACCTAAATGGCTCTGAAGTTCTCTCTCCCTAGAGCACCTTGAAATCATGAGAATCGCCCCAGAGGCTGTGCCGTGAAAGCTCTTCTCTTGCTGCAAAGCTCCTTCCTGTCCAGTAGGAGAGTCCCTCGGGGCTACTGCTATGGGGTTAGGAGAGGAACATACGCTTTCACCCTCACGTCACCACCAGCATTTCTATCTCTCGCCTCCCCCTGGCTCCTCAGACTGAGGAGATCAGGCCAGTTGTTTTATTTTCCTGCTCTCCCAACCGATGTGAGTATCTGGTACTGCACATGCAAGCAACTGATTATTCTGCGCTTTATCCAGCATCGTTCAATATTATGCAGGTTAAATCATCAAAGTGACACTCCCGCTTCCTCCTAATTGTGCCTAATTGCCACTTTTGGTTTTGCAACAGAGCATCACCATCATCATAAGATAATAATGAGGAGGAGGACAAAGCTGTAGCTTTTGAACTTTACTTCTATAGTTGAAACTGAGCTCATGCCCTTCTCTCCACACCTGTTAGGGTGGTGGCACACCTTCCCTTGCTGCCCACTCGGCCAAGGCTCCGGTCATGCATCCAGGAAGGAAAGGGCCCACCCACATTTTCCTAGGCAGCTGGCTTTGTGGGGTGGCAGCCACTTGCTTTCTTCTGATTATAATTCCAATTTATTTTTTTATTGTAATGCTGTCTTTTCTTTTCGATAGATAGCAGGGCGATGGGAACAGTCGACTTCAGGACAGATTACAAATGAATTTTTATCTTTAAGGAGCTGGGTCGGAAACTCGCAGCTATCAGAAGAGCACAGTACGGTGGTGAGCGATGAGCCCGAGCCAGTGTTTTGATAAACTTCAGAGCACGAAGCGTGCTCGCAGAAAGGAAGAGGAGGAAGCGAGCAAGGATGTTAATTCTCTCACCTTGGAAAAAGCCCGTCAGACAGCGCTGGGCTCTCGGGGAAGGAGGGCACGCTCTGAGCGCAGAAAGCAAGGCGAGGGATAGTTTGAAAGGTGTGGCTGTACGTGTGCATGCTCATTTTTCTTTTTCAAAGGAAGCCTGCCCTTTCAGTGCACCTTCAGTTGAGGTTAAGAACACAGTCTGATGTGAGTATAAGAGAACAACGTTCTAAAAAAGCCTTCAAATCCCTGCTCTGTCATTTATTAGCCATGTGGCCTTGGGCAAGGTACTCAATGTCCCAGATCTCAAACGTTCTCACCAGCAACAGAGATGACATTATTTGGCTGGAAGAATTAAACGTATAAGCCCAGGACACACATTAAGCACCCTGTACAGATTATCTCTCGTCCTCATAAATCATTTTGTTGCTATTTTAAACACTGTAAACTATGGTACATCTATATATAGGGCAACTCCTAAAAAGAATGAGGTAGAGACATTCAACCTTGGACAAATGGCTATGGAGAATCCAGACAAAACACCCTCATGGAACTTCCATTCTAGTTGAGCAACATAAGACAATACATGACAGAGGCCAATCTAATATGGCAGACGGTGTAAATGGTACAGAGGGAAACAAAGGACGAAAGTGGGATAAGAACTTCCAGGGGATTCTTGAAAAGGTGACATCTTTGTAGAGACTTGAGGAGGTGACCAATGGAGCCAGCTGTGGAGGTGTCTGGGAAGATGGGCCAGGCAGTGCAAAGCCCTGCGGCAGGAGCACCAGGGGCTCACCTGAGGGCCCCCCGGAGGCCTGCGTACCTGGAGCCCAGCAAGCAGAGGGCACAACGGCAGAAGATGCGCACAGAGACATAGCAGGGGATGCGATCATACTGGGCCTTGCAGGTCACTGAAAGGATGTTAGTTCTTACTCTGAAGAAAGATGGCAAGTCACTGGAGTGTCTTGAACAGGGGATTACACAATTTGACTTACACTGTACAGAACTGGTTTAACTCGAACATTCAAAAGAGAATGCAGGGGCCCGGAGATCAATTAGGGAGCTATTAAAATAAAAGATGAGGATGTCTTAGACCACTGGGGTAGTGGCAGTGGAGGTAATAAGCAGCCGATATATTTGGAAATGTTAGAACACAGAATCAACAGGATTATAGTATGTGAGACAAAGAGGATTTTCTTTATCAGCAAATCAAAATACGGAGGCACCATTTATTACGATGATAAATACTGCAGGAGGAAGGAGCAGACTTGGGGCAAAGATCAGGGATTTGATTATGGACATTAAGCTTGATATGCCTACGGGCATCAAATGGAAATGCTGAGCAATCATTATATATTTGAATCTGGGGTTCAACGATATCAAGGAAGTTAAAGGATGAAGGGGGGCAAACAGACCCCCTCACATACACATCTGTGTGTACTTAGATGAAGACATATCTATGATACAAAAAAATAGTGGCATACAAAATACTACATAGCATATAATCCTGATTTGGGATGAGTAAAGTTTAAAAAGTATTTTAGCATATGTGTATTGAAACTAATTAGAAGCACAGGCAACAAAAATCTAACTGGAGGGAAGTCTGAGACACTTTTGCTGTATCATTTAGATCTTAAAGAAGAATATGCATTAATTTATAAACTAAACAAATAAGGGCAAGACAAGAGTACTGTCTGTGTGAACTTTCAAAGCTGTTAATTTCTAGCATAGACCCTTCTCGGGACTCCAGTTAGGACCCTGGCCACCCTCTGCCTCAGTTTACCCTTCTCTTTTTATCTTTGGCTCTCTCCAATCAGGTGCTGCCTAGTAGGCTTATAAACGACCAGGAGAACCTCTATTTTTTGCAGAGCTGGACTCACAGAAAAGGAAGAACCTCACTTTAGAGCCAAAGTCAGCAGTTACTCAATACTCCAAGAGCCCCGACTAGAAAGTTCTTCTTCTTTGCCGTTGCCAATTTAATTCTGAAGCTTTTTTTTTTCTTTTAAGGTCATGGCATTTAGAATAACAAGCCCTAAAAATGAAATGTTGCTTTACATGTTTAATTTCTGGCTATGGTGTCGCACTGGGTAAGAAGTGAATGAAGCTGAATGGGGATGGAAAGGTTAATACAAACTGCTTTTAAATTGCAAGTTTGCAAGCCCGGGGCCTTCACCCTGTTACACAATAAGCATTAAAGAAAAATGTTCTTTCCTGGATACAAAGATAAACCTCCATTTTGCTGGGAGCCTCTGCAGCAGGAGGATTCTTTTAGGATTTTTCCATTGAGACATTACAGCCAGGAAGAACTCTTTATCCTGCCTCTTTGGCACCGCCTCCTGTTCACGTTTAAATACTTTTCCCCAGCTCCACTTGTGCTAAGTAATGGAATTAGACAACCGTCTGTCAACCCAGGACTTTTTTCCCCAGAATCTAGCCCTCAGGTTGAAATCACCATTTGAGGAAAGAACATCACCGTGGACTATTTTTCTACTGTTTCAAATAGCTCAGCTGCAGGGAAGTTGTTATTTCCTCTTTAGCACGCACGCCCTGCTAGAAAGACCTGTGGTACCCTTTCCTTCCCGGCCTGAAACACTCCACGCACCTGCCCCCGCCCCGCCCAGCCCCTACCTCCCAGCACCTGTCAGGCCAGGAAGGGATGAGTGTCCTAACCTTCTCCAAAATTTCCTGTTGCCTGCTGACCCATATATCCCTTCTCTGAACGCTAACATGTGCCAACAGAAGCAAAGGAGGAGCTGTGCTCAGAGAGAGGGATGTTCTCTCTACTTCCTCCTCCGGGGACAGAGGAGGAGAGAAGTGGGAGAGATTCTGTAAAATGCCTTCAAACATTACTGCTTGTGGAGAGCACAGTGACATTCTCTGCTTGATGGCTGACACTTGGAGATGTGGGCCAGTGAGGTCAGACCCTAGAGAAATTAATTCGAATTCCCACCAAACTCAGCTACAGAGCCTCCATGCTCTTCTGAGTGAAGAGTCCTGTGACAGTGACCTAAGGGTGTGCACGTGGTGGGACAAAGGCACTAGCCTGGGTGTCAAGAGGTTCAGGCTCTGAGACAGCCCCATCCCTACCCACTGTCTGACTTCAGGCAACTTTCTTTCTCTCATTAGGCCTCCAGCCTCCTCTTCGGGGGAAACGGGACCAGCCCAAGAATCACTCACTATTGGTCAAAGTCTTTCCCTATGGATGCAATGCAATGTGGTAAAGCATAAAAACAGAGTCACTCTGGGAGAGGTCTGAGGCCCCATTCCTTAGGCCTTCCCCTGGTCTTCATGGGAAAACTGAGGCACCACCAAGAACTCAAGGGTTCCCTCAACAGAGTATGGAAGAAGATAAGCGTGATCTTTTCCTGATGTTGTATCTTACAACTGCAAATTTTTCACCTCAGCAAGGAAAGAGCCTCAAATCCCTCCTTCAGATGGACCAACGCTGCCAAGCCCAGGTCAGGGCAGTGTGTTTTGGTTTTGTGAAAACGGGAGCAGAGGCAGGGTGGGGACAGGCTCAGGCTGGGAAGAGGAGCAATGTTGGCTTACAAACGTATCTCAAAGACTTAATGGTAAGAGACCTCTACTCTCCACTTAGATTTTCAACCACTGTGAAGAAATCAAGAAACAAGTACCTCACATTCCTTATACTCTTCACTGAGAGTTGAAGAAAAAGCAGCAGAAATAACCCTAGAACTAGAGTTAACACCAGATATAAGAACTGACTTCCTAACTGGGTTGGGTGTTGGGTACTAGAAAATACCAAGAGAAATTCAAATCTTTCCTGGAAGACTCTTAGAAAAAGCACAGAAATCCAGGCTTAACACAATATTTCAGTTTAATCTCCCTCTCTGTAATTTTTTGTTCTTTTTTTTTTTTTTTTTTGGACAATCATTTCTCTATAATCTAGGGGCCGGACTGGCATCACAGAGAGGACAGATTTTAAAAAGCTATTTATTAAGTAACTTGTCCAAGGTCACAAGGTCATTGAGAGGTGTGAGAGGCAATATTCAGAGATATTCAAGGATGACTCCACCCTCTACAATGTCTCCAGGTACCACATCAAGGAGAGATGCCAGGAAAAAAAAATCAAGAGAACAAATAAACACTTGGCTTTGCCTTCCTTGAAAGGCTCTTAAAATTTAAAGCTGAGACAATAGAGTTCTGATTTGCAAGAAGGGGGTATGTTGTGATTCAAAAGACGAAAGGCTAGAAGAAACAGAGTGCTGTGAGATTTGCAAGAGAAGGTGTTAGATTCTGTCCTCACATACCTTCAACACTCACACCTGGTAGTGATTCAAGTTGGGGCTACAAGAAGCAACATTTCAGGAAGGAGAAGAACAGGTGGAGACAGGTGACCCCCTCCCTCCAGAAAAGTTCTGCTCACCAATGGTCTCCCCGTCTCCAACCCAACTCTGGGTCCCAGGCAGGGAAGAGGCACTTGTGAAACCACAGACAGGTGAACGGCTCCCAGCAACAAAGAGGATCTGGGCTCTCCTACCACCTGGAAATCCGACCTGGGGCAAGCCTCATGAGAAGATCCTCCACATAAAACAGACATGGCTGCCAAGCAGATGCAAGGACCGAGGGCTTGAGAGAGCAACCTCATCCATCTCTCCTGACACTGAAAGGTTATGGAAGTATATCCTCAAGTGTTCTATGGCCCTGAAGGGGGCCAGAGAGGGGGTCTGTGAGGACTGGTAAACCCAGAAGAGCAGGACAGAGAGGAAAGAGCACTCCGTATGACCCAACGGTCATGGTAAGCACAGGTCCTATCGGGATCGCAAACGTCTTTCTTTGGATGTCAGGAACATGCACACAGCTGGCCAGCTAACTGAAGATGGTAACAACTCTCTGCAGGTGGATGCCAGAGAAAGACAGACAACACCAGGAGCCACACCCCGGCAACCGAGCAGCACTTAGGCCCTCGCCCAACCCCTACTTCTTGCAATTTAGATACAACTCAGAATTAACAGAATTGATCTACAAGTGACCACATTACTGTTTTTAGTACCACACAGAAGCAAAGTTCAAAAGAGAGAAAAGATTGAAAATAAAATGTTATCAACAACAACCCTAATTGCCACACTTCTGACACACCAGCATTCGTGGGTCTACGAAATGTCATTTCCGCGATAGGTCCAGAAACAAGACTGCTTCTGACACGGTGCAGAGCCCCAATGTGTCTCGGGAAGGCAGAGGCTGCCACTCTCATTGCCTGCAGCTTCTGCAGGGTCAGTGCCCTTCATTTCACCTCTGATCTCCTCTTTGTGTCCTCTCCCTCCCCTTCATCCCACCTGCTACAACCTTAGCTTCTGAGAGCCTCATGGAAAGAAATGTCAAATCAAAGGGAAAGGTCGGTCTTCCCTTGGCTTTGTCCAGGTAAAATGTTATTAATTTAAATGTCTCATTACATATAATGACCCTGGAGCTTATCAATGCCTTCCCTGCCCATAACATGTCCTTACCCTCCAGTGAACACTGATCACATCTGTGTTAAATAGTTAAGCTTTACACCCTGATAGGGGATTATACTCTCCTCCATGAGGATGTTACTGGATATGTAATAAGTTAACTCCAGCCATTCAGTCTTATCAGCAGGTAGTTTCTGCTTCCCCTTCATGCTGATATAAAAACTCCGCCCTCAGTCACAGCCCAGAAAGGGGATCTTAAACCAAAGAGGAGAGTCTCAAAGCCTCACAGAAAGAAGTGGACCAAGTTGATCGATTCTTCAAGTAACAGACTCATCGTTGCAAGCTTCCAAGGTGATATTTCTTGGACAATTGCGAGATGATAGGAGAGACAGTGTAGAGTTTCAGGGCTCTTTCCAGCGCAGAGGCAGATGACTTCATAAAAGCAAACTGCTGACCCAAAAGCCAGTGGAACAAAGCATAATTATAGAGGACTAAAAGAACTGATGAAGGAAATATAATTTTGATTATTTGTTTTGGCATAGTGTTGGTATCACTTCTTACTGTTGTCATTTCTGATAGGTATAGGAGGCCCCTTCTCATCCTTCCTGATTTATCTTTTACTATTAACCTAGTAGTTCACGCTTTTTCAAACATTTTTAATGGAAACACTTTTAAATGACTTTCTTGTTCTCAGTGACCTTTCGGGATTCATGAACAATACTCTTTCAGAGTCTCTTACCTATTAATGGCAGTGCAGTTACTTGCAAAGGTGCAGTAAGAATTTGTTCTAATTTTTACCAGTACATAATCAAACAAATGCCATGGTACAAGCACGGCTGTACCTCGAGTGTCATATCTGAGAATGAATCTCATTTAATCAGGTGTGACAAAGCCCATCATTAAGAAATAAGCATTGGGGCGCCTGCCTGGGTCAATGAGTGGAGCATACAATTCTTGATCTCAGGGTCAGGGGGGTCGAGCCCCATGCTGGGCATAGAGCTTACTTTAAAAAATGGGAAAGAAAAGAACAAGATGTTGTACTTCATTTAGAGAACCACAAAGCCTCCCCAGAAAACCAGTCTGTTACCTCATCATGGCAAATGAGGAAGCCTGAGGGGATTTGGAGGCCCCAGAGGAGAGATGAAATTCCCCCCCTTGTATATAGATACCACAGGCAAAATGGTGGAGGTGACTCGCAGGGTTTGGTTTCCTCGCCTCAGAATAGAAGAGTAAATAAAAGCAGTAAACAACATAACTGAAATAAAAGAGGCTATCGTTAACTTTTTAAGATTGTTAAAACATCCGCAGACAGAAGTGAATTTTCTGGATTTTGCAGTTGCTTCACACCGAAGGGTTTTAGGTTCTCTGGCAGCACTCCAAGGGGGAGCATGTATATAAATGAACATTTCTTACTGCAGTTACATAAAGGAATCACACCCAAACACAGTGAAATCAGCTTTTTGGTAATCAAGAGGCATTTGTGGAAATTAGTAGTGACCACAGGGCTGGTTTACAAACTCCCTCCACATCCCGAGCCAAACCTTCCAAAGAGGCTCTTCTTGTTTTAAGTTTAGTTACTTATTTTGAGAGAGAGAGAGAGAGAGGAGGGGAGGGGCAAGGAGACAGAGAATCTCAAGCAGGCTCTGCACTGTCAGTGTGGAGCCCAATGTGGGGCTTGAACTCACAAACCATGAGATCATGACCTGAGCTAAAATCAAGAGTCTGAGGTTTAACCAACTGAGGCACCCTGGCACCCCCGAAGAGCCTCTTAACACAATATTCCTGTGGTTGCCACCGTGAACAAATGCATATCGAAGATCATCACCTATGTGCCCTGGAAAAGGCAGTATGACCCACAAAGAGGGGAATGCATAAACACGCACACCCTGATCATTCTCTCCCATTACCAACAGAGGATGCTTTAGAAGGGGCATGTGTGCATGCGCGTGCACGTGCACACACACACACACACACACACACACACCCCTAACAACAGCTACAATGGAGAAAGCCCAGTTCCACAGAAGGCAAATACAAACCTCCATCTTGGGTCTCATTAAGGAAGGCTCAAAAATGGGCCACGGCCATTGGGACGGCCTTACTTTCTCCATCACTGAAACACCCAAATAAGTCCAACTTCTCCTCCCCCTCTCAGCCATGGAAGAGAATCAGCTGCCCCCTCCCCCAGAGGTATTCTCCCTTCATGTGCCCCCCGGCCCCGTCCTGCATTCCAAGCAGAACATATTAATAAAGAAATGACTTTCGCAGGGAAAAGACTCTCCACTGCTGTGATGTCTCTACAGTCTCTGTTTTGAAATTTGGCCTTGAGAAGTTCAAAGGACTTAGAGATAAAGTTCAAGGAAGACCAAGATGCACCCCAGGGCAGATCCTGGTCTTAGAGGCTAAAAAGCCTGCTCTTCCCACGCCATAGCCAATTTGACCTCTAAAAGAACCTAGTGCATATCCTGATCTAATAGAATTATTTTCAAAGACTCTCAAGCTCTTCTTTTTCTTTTTAATGGTAGCTGAAGGCAGTTCAGTTCCAAGTCCCTACACAAGCTGTAGTACTTGCCAAGTCTGTCCATTGCGCCCTGCATGGGCTCAAAGAGCTGTATTAAATGCCAGGTTCCTGGCATAAGGGCAGAGCTGGGCCATGTCAACTTCCCTCCAGGGAAGCTCCTGCAATTCCCACTTACCATTCTTTTCTGTCTTGTGTCTTGGCGGCTCAGGCTCCGGGAGACATGGACAGGGCCCATCACAGAGGATGGTGAGGCTCTTCGCAGTAGAACAAGCATGGAACTCCAACTTGCACTGCAAAAGAGAGACAAAACAGGCTTTAAGAATGCAGCCAGGGGCACCCGGGGGGCTCAGTCAGTTAAGCTTCTGAGTCTTGAGTTCAGCTCACATCATGATCTCACGGTTTGTGGGATCGAGCCCTGAGTCAGGCTCTGTGGTGACAACACAGAGTCTGCTTGGGGTTCTCTCTTTCCCCCCCTCTCTCTCTGTCCACCCCCTACTCACTCTCTCTCTCTCTCTCTCTCTCTCTCTCTCTCTCTCAAAATAAATAAATAAACATTAAAAAAAAAAAAGAATGCAGCCAAGCAACTACTTGGCTTCCCTAGGAAACCACCAGTGCCTCTCCAACTACTTAGGCTTACAGGGAACAAAGACAAAGAACGATGGTGTCCATCTCACTTAAAGGTTGGAACTGCAGAGTGCTAAGTAAGAAATGGCCTTTGTTGTCTTTCCAAATGCAAGGATAATACCCAAAATCACTATAGAGCACTGTGGGGCTTACTTGAGTCAATGGCAAATGCATATGTAACTGTTAACATAATAAAAATATTCATCTGAAATGACATCTTGGAGTCCCAGGGGTCCAGAGAGACTCACCCCCTCCCCCAGCAGAAGGCTACCCCCCCACGCTTCCTGACTCCTACCTACGGGTGTCTCTGCCCCAGGGCAGCACTCCTAGGCCCTCTCAGCTGCTCACACACTCTTCCTGGGCCGGGAGGCAGAGTAACTCTCTAGTTAGCACATCTGCATGGTGTAAGTGAGGCCCAGCCTCTTCCTGTCTGGACCAAGCCAGGAGTGAACGCTTTTGCTTCAACCATCCCAAACCTGAGTTAGTCTTTCCCCCAGAGGATGCCTGTGGTTGCCTCTAGCCTGGGACTGGGTGGAGGCACCCACTTAATTCTCAGGTTCAGTGTTGAAGCCCAAAGGCCCAATCTCCTCTTGTCAACCCTTGATCACCAACAGTGGGAGTATTTTGGCCACTTTCTGCCGGTTTCACTCTTTCTGCCACTCTTACTCTCCAGTCTCAACTGACCCAGAACACAAGCCAGAAAGGATGTTCTTTATAGGTGCAAGAGAACACAACAATTAACAGCATTTTTAGTATCCTGACATTAAGGAAAAAGCAAGAGACCCAGAGATGTTAAGTAACATGTGCAAGTTCATGACACTCATAAAGGGTGGACTTGAAGCTGTGTCTGACTACAGGGCTAGACATTTGCTGGTCCTGCATCACTGTTTCTGCCATGGGAATGGGCTTCAGAGAGCAGACATGCTGTACTGTTACCCCATGTTCTACCAGCCTGGATCTCAGTTGTCTGACAGTTCATTGCTTTTCCACCCGTAAAATTCTCCGGATCAACACCTCTGTGTAATCACCCTTCTGCAGAGGCCCAAGGGCCTACAACCATGTTTCCTTCTGGTGCAGGCTCAAAGGAAGAGGAGATGGGCAAAATGTACTGAGCACCCATTTTGTGTATAGTACTTATTCGGGACCATGGGGAATCTTTTAAAAGAATGAAAAGAACAGGGCGCCTGGGTGGCTCAGTTGGTTAAGCATCCGACTTTGGCTCAAGTCATGATCTCACGGTTTGTGGGTTTGAGCCCCGCATCGGGTTCTGTGCTGACAGCTCAGAGCCTGGAGCCTGTTTCAGATTCCATGTCTCCTAATCTCTCTGCCCCTCCCCTACTTGAGTTCTGTCTCTCTCTGTCTCAAAAATAAATAAATGATTAAAAAAATTAAAAAAAAAATAAATAAAAGCATGAAAAGAGGGAAAACACAAATGCACACTTCTGACAAGGCCACTGGCCTTTGCAAAGCAGCGCACCTGAGTTCAGACGAACACTGGCCCATGGTGAGGGCCGAGCTATTCAGTTGCCATATGGATTACAGATCTCAGGCAAGAGTGCTTCAGACCTAGTCCTAAATGCACTGGAGTCACTTGGTGTAACTCCAACCGTCACCCACACAGTGGTTACCCGTGTGGAGAGAGAGAAATAGACAAGTTGACAGGGTGATGACTTCCTCTCACGCACCTGCCTTTTGTACGTATTTGTTAGGTGTCCAGTACATGCCCAGTGTGGTAGCAGCAGTATGAAAGGGAGCCATGGCCCAGGCCTCCAACCTCAATGGACTTAATGAGGAGGCAAAAAAGAGCACGTCCTTCTAAAGCCATGTGGCCAGGACTGTGAAGGGAGGCAGGAGTCGTGTGTACATAGGGATACAGCACAAAAAAGACCCACAGGAGTAGGATGTGCCTGCGGACCGCCAGATGGACAGAAGATAAGCCAAGAGGAAGGCAGGAGGGGGGCAAGTGGGTCGCCCGTGTCAGAAGCTTCTTCTCAAAAAGTGTAGCCTGTGTGCATGTGCCCAGGGCTAGAGAGAAGACCACTGTGGCCAGTCCGGCCTCCTTCTGCCTCCCCAGTGCTCTGGAATAATCCTGTTTAAGACGAGCAGTTGTCCAACTATTCATTTGTGCATGAGAATGTATTTTATAAAGGCAAAACTTAACACATTTACTATAAAGCCTTATCCTACTGTTACTGTGATCACATGTTTGTATCTGTGATACACTGACATACTCTTCCCAAACATTCTCCGGTCACCGTGAAAGAGGAATCTATGCTTCACTCATCGCCCCATGGGAAAATAGGCTTCCCATCCCCTGGCCCTGGTGACATCTGTCCTGGCCATGTGACTTGTTCTGCCAGTGAATTGTGAGTAGGCATGACAGGCCAGGTTTGAGCAGAGGTTTCCAGAACCACTTCCTGGTTTTATCACCCCTCTGACTCTTCCCTCTACCATGAAAAGGACTTGGGACAGATCACGGCTGCTCTTCCCTCTGGCCTGGGGTACAGGGGCATGGACCAGAGCTGCAGCTAACCCATAGCTAGCACGCAACATGAACAAGAAATTAATGTTTGCTCTTGTAAACCACTGATATTTAGGGATCCTTTGTTACTACAGCATAATTTAGCAAAAGGTAACAGCACTGACTTCCTACTAGACCATGAGGTACTTACCAGCTGGAAAAGGTCTAAGTCACTCTCTTAGCCCTGGCACGTCGTAGGTGTCCAGTAAAGAGCTGCTAAGCAACAAAGGCAGAAGGTGGTGGTGGTGGCCACTGTGCTGCTCTAAACCTGTTGTGGGGCCACCAGGAGTGACCAATGTGCCTGCACAAGGAGTGCAGGGGCTGGGGCTTGGTATACAGGCTCTTCACGGTGAGGCATCCTTGACCAGCACTTGCTGCCTGAGTCCTCTCTGTGAGCTCCACACCCAGCACCCGATTGCAGCCTCCCCACTCATCCCCATCTATCGCTTGAGTCGGAACCTTGTCCATATGCTTCCCAGCTGCCCAGAACACTCGTTCCCCTGGGTGGTCTGGCCTCACCTGAGAGCCCCTGTGGACTGTAATTCTAGTAACTCAGCTTCCTTGGCTGGCCCCAGGAACCCCTCTCGTGAACAGCCGCTGTCACAATCTGTGGAGGCAGCCTGGCTTCGTCCCTGACCCCAGGGAGGTGCCACCAGAGAAAACAAGATTTATCTACACCAGGAAAATCCATGTTTCAAGGGCACAGATCTGGTTTTTTTTTTTTTTTTTTTTTTTTTTTTTTTTTTTTTTATCTTCCAGGACAGCATGTGGCATTTAAATGAAGCTCAAAGGACTAGAACTCCATTTTTTGTAAAGCTCAAAACATGCTACTTAGAGATACCTATAAATGTGTAACTACGTACGGGGGTGAGGGGAGCGTAGGGTGGCAAATACCAAGATAGGGGTTACCTCTGGAGCAGAGGCAGGAGAATGGCATCAGACGGGAGCCCACAGAAACACTGGGGAAACAGAGAATGGTTTATTTCACAAGCTTAGAGGTGGATTCTGGGGCTTTTCTTTTGTTTCCGGGCTTGGCAACTTAGATAAATAACTCACACAGGTTCATGTATCAAATATCTCAGGGTAAAATATAAAACAAAGTTTCCGTCCTTCTATCAAAGTGTCTAAGCTCTACCCACGCCTCCTGCCTCCTGGGGGAAATCGCTAAGCGGAGTCAGCCAGAGCATATGTGAGTACCTGCCGGTGAGGGGACAGGGCACCCAGCTCTGAACATGAGTCCTGGACTATCGCTGGGCAGAGCATCCTCAAGGTACCTCACACATGTCCCCTTCCCAGAGTGCTTCACTACATCTAACCCAGGAGGTGACTCACCCAGTCTCTCAGCCACCCACCACCTCCCCCAGGTTCTTGTTGGCGAAAAGCAGTTACAGAAGTCAAAAGGGGGTCACTGCACCAGTTTTACTCACAGGGGCCAGAAAACGCCCCAAGTATAGAGCTTCCTGCTAGACTGGGCTGCACAACCTGACTGAGACCTTCACCCCAAGCAAAGGCTTCCAATTCCTCCCAAGCCATAGGAAACACATGTCCGGAAAAGCCCTAGCCATTCACCTGGATACACAAGCGGAGAGCATGCACAGACCTGGCTGGGCTTTGCACAAGGGTGCCCTGGACTGTGCACACACAGATCCCAGAAACCCAAGGCAGGTGTGCTAGTCCTTGAGGACAGGGCTGCCAAGAGAGTAAGAGTCAGCCCGTGTTACTTTTCCAATGCAGTGGTCCTGTGAATATGCTCCTGACCCAAAAGACATTGGGCTCCCACCCATCGGGACAGAAGCAGCCTTCCTTGGGCAAGAGGAAGCAGGCGCAGAGCGTGAGAGTGAAAGTCTGCCCAGAGAGACGTGAGGAGGGAGAAATAAATGTCTCCTAATACCACAGAGACTGGCTCCTTTCCCAAATTACAAGCTTTCCGGATCGCCACACCTCCTTCTCTTACGGCGTGTTCAAAGCTGGAGTTACAAACTGGCTAAATCATGGATGGTGACTTTTTTGCACTAAGGACTTGCTCAAGGTAGCATTTATCCACTCCCTCCACATCCGCCCTGCAGGTGCCGGGGCTGCAGGCACTCAGCCGGGCTTTGCTACCTGAGCTTCAGTGTCCCTGTCCAGGGCTTCAGTGTCCCTGTGGTCATCTGTGTTCTGTGTCAGAACAGTGTCTGCAGAGCTCCAAGTTAAAGAGGGAGCCTACCTCTTAGAATGTGTGGCTTGGAGGTAGATAAGCAAAAAAAAAAAAAAAAAAAAAAAAAAAAAAAAAAATATATATATATATATATATATATATATATATATAAAATAAATAAAATTTAAAAACACATAAAGCAACAATAAAAAACTACCAACTGACATTCTTAGGAACTGATAAAGGGGCAGCCATAAAAAAATAGTTTTTAAGAAAATATTGTGGGGAGAGAAGAGGGGGATGAAGGTATAAATGAATATTTTGCATTTAGAGTGGGGAGCCCGTCAGTTACTCAAAGCTCCCAAAGAGCCAAGGCTGATGGCGTATCCTGGAGCTCCTCCACCACAGCAGAAGAAAGACACACTGAATAAATGGAAAGACTCCTCAGATGGTCACTGCTGCCGGTGGGGGAGAGCCCTTCCAGCCCTGGGTCTAAGTGGGTCTAAGCAGAGAGCAATCACCACTGCTCTGGCCCCCACCTGCCCTCTCGAAGAGAGAAGTTTGCACCTTGTGTTGTATAGTATATCCCTCATGAAAGATATCTGGGAGTCTTAACCCCCAGAACCTTACAGGGTCTTTACGGAGATAATCAACTTAAAATGAGCTCCATAGTGTGGGTCCTAATCCGACATGATTGGCATGCTTCTAAGAAGGGGAAATCTGGACACAGAGACAGACACAAACCGAGGGCAGACAGAGTTGCACCAAGACAGCCATCTACAAGGAATGCCTGAGGCTACCAGAAGCTAAGAAAAGGCAGGAGACAGATTATCGCTCACAGCCTCAGAAGCAATGAAACTTGCCCATGCTTTGGCTTCCAATTTCTACCTCCAGGGCTGTGAGAAATTTCTATTGTTTGAGCCACCCAGTTTGTGGCACTTTTGGTTAGTACAGCCCTAGCAAATTTTTAAAAAGAGAGAGCCTCTAAGGAATGGGAATGCCTTGTCTTAGGTTTATAAAGCACAGATCTTTGTGCCAAGATGACTCAGTTCTCCTGGAAAGAAAGAAAGAAAAAAAAAAAAGAAAGAAAGAAAGAAAGAAAGAAAGAAAGAAAGAAAGAAAGAAAGAAAGAAAGAAAGAAAGAAAAAGAAAAAAAAAACATGGAAAAGCAGCCTCATGATGTTGGGCAAGTGGACAAATAGAACTTGACCTAATGGTATCACCTGTGACTCATGCGCAGAAAAGAGCAAGTGTGCAAAATTCAAGACTTTATATTGATTTTATGATAAGTAGTTAAATAAATAATTAGCTGTAACTCTCAAGGAGAGCCTAGAAAATGGGAAATTAACAACTTTTCAACATTATACAGGAACTCATATTCATACAAACACAAAATATAATTATAACTTCCTGAAGCTTCTGTACCCCTTGACCTGCTGGAAGAAAAATGCCTTCCCCAGTCATCACAGAAACAGAGAAGATGGAGGGAGCCAAAGATTTCACAAATGGGCAGAAATATTCAAAATGTTGACCTACTTAAAAATAAATGTGCTAGCAGATTTTCCAACCAATCTTTCCTTCCGTTTTGCATAACACACCAACACGTCGGAATGAGTGAACGTTACTGCAAGTGGCCAGTAAATCTCTCTCTGCTATGATTTGTAAAGCAAAACTAATAACCTCTCTCTGGTTCACTGCTCACACAGGTCTCCACTGAGCACATTTCTGCACCACACCACACTGTTTGCTTTGCCTTGCATGCTTTGGGTATTATTTTTAACATTTTATTTAAATTGCTTTCTCCACTCTATTTCATCAACCAATCATCTATTTTTAAACCAGACTGTTGACAGTTCACAGTTGACAATTTTGTTCACAGTTGATAAATTCTGATTTGTTTTTATTCCCCAAAAATCATGTCAAAGGAGGAGGAGGGAGATAATCTCATGGCTCTGTTGGCTTTAATAACGGGGCAGGAATTGAGTGCCTGCTGACTACACGTTATCCCTTGGCAGACGGAAGAACAGCTGTCCGTCTCTGTCCAGGGCTTCAGTGTCCCTGTGGTCATCTGTAAGAAGAGGTGGAGAGAAACAAAACAGGGGTCTTTGGTCTCATTCAGAGCTTTACCAAACATATATTCATGTATGTGTTCCTTCTTGCATCCAACACATATTTAATGAGCACCTACTATAGTCCAGTCCCTGTACTAACAAGACAAAAACTGTTTCCATCAGCATGGCAGGTGCTGATAAGGACTGCAAAGAAACAAAGGGGAGTATGAGAGAATAATGGAGAGGGAATGGTCTATTATATGGGGCCATCAGGAAATTGGCAAGATGGCATCTGGACAGAGAAAAGAATAAAGGGACCCATGTAGCCCTTCAGAGGAAGGGAGGGGGACTCTAGGCAAAGGCCCTGAGATAGAAGATGCTGAGTGCACCTGAGAGTCATCCGGGAAGCCAGTGCGGCTATAGAGGATAAGCAGGGAGGAGGATGGATGGAGGCCTGTGTGTGACTCAGGGCTCATTCTTGGGCTCTCTCCCTCCCTGGCCCCCACACAGACACACACAGTTCTCTGAGTGAAGAGTTTCAAAGAAGGCAGAACCCTATACCTCAAAACCAAGTTGCTAAAAGTGTGGAAAAGGAAAAGCTCATCTTTACGGAGGAATGCCAGCTAAAAAAATTGAGAAGGAATGCTAGAATTAGAAAATCATTTGCCACCTCCCTGTGTAATAACTAAGTCAGGAAAGGATCATTTGATATTTATTACAAATAGTGGGTAAAAGTAATTGGAGAATAGGACAGTCACACAGTCTCAAAGTGCCAGCCACGGAGCAAACACCTCACTTGGTTAATAAACCAAGGAAAATGTACACTTTTGATAAAAAGACATGGCAGGCACCCCAATGCAGGGACTGAGGGGACAATTCAGCACCACCAGCAGAGGGACTGGCTGGCATGCAGCTCCTTACGTACCTTCTACAAAAGGAAGGACTATACAATAGTGCCTGTGAGGCATTGGTGCCCAAATTGCTTAACTTCAATCTATTCATTAGAAAATAAGTCCAAAATTGAAGATGTTTTAGGGGCACCTGGCTGGCCCAGTCAGGTAAGCATCTGACTTCAGCTCAGGGTATGATCTCACAGTTTGAGGGTTGGAGCCCCGCATTGGGCTCTGTGCTGACAGCTCAGAGCCTGGAGCCTGCTTCGGATTCTGGGTCTCCCTCTCTGTCTGCCCCTCCCCCACTCATGTGCTCTTTCTATCTCCCAAAAATAAACAAACATTTAAAAAAATTTTTTTAAAGAAACCATAAACAACAACAAAAAACCCTGAGGCAAGTGGGTCGCTCTTCCAGATTAGAGGAAATTAAATAGATGGAACAAATGCAATGGGTGAGGCTTGACTGGATCTTGAAAAATCAGAGTTATACAAAGCTATAAAAGACATTGTGGGAAAAACTTCTGTGGCTTTAACGAGGACTGAATATTACATGATATTACTGGATTATTGTCCTCGTAGGTGTAGTAATACCTACTAACGTGGTCATATAGAGGAATGTCTGTTTCCTTAGAGGTGAGGCATCTTAGCATCCTTAATTTGTTTGTAAATGGTTCAGGGGAAACGCGTGTATGTTACAGAGAGAGCACAATTTTGTCGAATGTTAGCAACTGCGCAATCTCACTGATGGGTATACAGGTATTCGTTGCATTGTTTTTTTAAATTCTTCCGTACATTTCATAATCACTAAACCAGTATCTCCACATCCTCGCCAACATTTGTTATTTCTTGTCTTTTTGAGTCTACCTATCCTAACCGGTGTGAGGTGATAGCTCGTGGTGGTTTTGATTTGCATTTCCCTGATGATGAGTGATGTTGAGCACTTTTTGTGTGTCTGTTGGCCATAAGGACATCTTCTTTGGAAAAATGTCTATTCCAGTCCTCTGCCCATTTTGTAATTGGATTGTTTTTTGGTGTTGTGTTGGACTAGTTCTTTATATATTTTGGATACTGACCCCTAATCGGATATATCATTTGCAAATATCTTCTCCCAACAGTGGACTGCCATGTTGTTTTGCTAATGGTTTCCCTTGTTGTGCGAAGGCTTTGTATTTTAGTGTAGTCCCAAAAGTTTCATTTTGCCTTCATTTTCCTTGCCTAAGGAGACATATCTAGATGTTGGTGGGGGGTGAAAAGTTGGTACAGCCACTGTGGAAAACAATGTGGAGTTTCCTCAAAAAATTATAGAATTATCATGTGATTCAGTAAATCTACTATTGGGTATTTATGCAAGGGGAAACACTAATTTGAAAAGATACATGCATTCCTATGTTTATTGTAGTATTATTTATACCAGCTAAGATATGGAACCAATCCAAGCAACCATCAACAGACGAATGGATAAAGAAGATGTTACATACATATATATATATATACATGTGTGTATAAGTATTCGTGTATATATACATATATATATATATGAATACTTATACACACATGCACACAAACACAATGGAATAGTACTCAGCCATAAAAAAGAAGGAGATCTTGCCATCTGCAACAATGTGGATGGACCTAGAGGGTCTAATACTCAGTTAAACAAGTCAGGCAGAGAAAGAAAAATACCACGTAATTTCACTCATACATGGAATTTAAGAAACAAAATGAACAAACAATGAAAACAAGAGAAAAAAAAAAGATTCCTAAAGACAGAGGACTGGTGGTTACCAGGTGGAAGTCATGGGGGATGGGTAAAGTGGGTGAAAGGGATTAAGGGTATACTTGTCATGGGGAGCCTGGGTACCTAGTCTGTTAAGCATCTGACTCTTGATTTCGGCTCAGGTCATGATCTCACCGTTCATGAGATCGAGCCCCATGTCAGGCTCTGTGCTGACAGTGCAGGGCCTGCTTGGGATTCTCTCTCTCCCTCTCTCTGTCCCTCCCCTGGTCGTGCTCTGTTTCTCTCAAAATAAATAAACAAACTAAAACAGAAGAGCACACTTGTCATGATGAGCACTGAGTAAAAGAGAGTTACTGAATCATACTGGACACCTGAAATTAATATAACACTGTAGGCTAATTATACTTCAATTAAAAAAAACAAAAAATTATCAAACCAAGAGCTAGAGAAGAATGAATGTAGCTTGCTTTGCCTGGTGGCGCTAGGAAAATTCTTGCGGAAACCAGTCCTATTTGCTTCCCTGAACTGTCCCCCATACAGCACAGGGCAGTTCTACCGCAATGACTTGTCCTCCTGCGCGTCCCCACCAGGGGGCAAGCTCTTTGAAGGCCATGAGGATCCTGTTGACCACTGTTTGCAGGACCTGGCCTGCAACTGGAAAGAGCAGGCCTTCACCAAGGATCGGTTAGACCAATGATGAAGGTATTTCTGGAGCACAAATTCTCTTCAGTGACATAAGCCAGCAAAACTGCAACATGAAGGCTGCACAGGGGTGCAATCATATGTGGCATTTTAGATCCAGCAAAGGCTCTCTTGCATGTTGGACACGGGAAACGGAGGCTGGGGGAAGACACACATCTTGTCTTGTGGCCGTTGTCTTGAGTAACTTCCTTACTTGCTCTCGATCTTTTTTGCCTTGTCACCAATTTAGCAAACCCTTTTTCAGCAAAAGAGGAGGCAAATTTCAGTCTAGTTCAAGTCCAGATTATCCCAGGTTTGTGTTAAGAGGCAGAGCTGAATAAACTTCCTCAAACTTGTCAAACAAGACTGGTGGAACGTCCTGCATGTGAAATGCCAAAGGAAAGGGCAAGGCTCCATGGGAGGAAGCCTAAGGAAAAGATGCCAGGCCCCCAGAGGCAGGGGTGCAAGGGGGGAGAGACACCCCACAGGCTATCTATCCTGCCCTGCACAGTCACCAGGCTCATCACTGGGGCCTGCTACTGTCCCTGGTCCACGCTTTATGCACGCCACCATCACACACACCGGGGACTTCCATGCCTCACCTCTGCTGCTTTTCACTTCTGGGACTCTGCCCTGCTGTCTGCTCTGCCTGAAATCCTCTTAAGGCTAGATAATGTTTTCAAATTTCGTATTTCTGTGGGATTTCCCCCTCTATCTAGGATGTGGGGGAAACAGGACAGATATGGAGGGACTTGAAGTTCCCAGGCCCTGCTTCTTAGCAGCCTGGTGGGGAGACCACAGACCCCACGGAGAAAGAACTGCCAGGCATGCCCCAGGAGACGGGGGTCCATGTGCAGCCTGGCCAAGCGTGGTCTGGAAGCAGCAGAGAGCCTCATATCCAAAGGAGCCCTGGAGACAGGGGCAGTTCAGGGTCCCTCCCAGTGGCCTCCCATCTTCTTCAGGCATTTGCTTAGAGTGCACCTTCTCATGGAAGGCTTCCTTCTCTTAGCAGCCTTGCACAATCGTAACCCAGCATGCCTGACGTTCTCCTGCTGTTTCCCTTTTTCTTATATGTATATAAACACGTCATCTTCTAACACACTGTATGGATTTCTTGTTTGTTCTAGGTGCTGCTTTGTGTCTATTCCTTGCTAGCATTTAAGTTACATGAGAACAGGGATCTGTGCTCTGTTCACTCCTATATCTGAAGTACCAAGCACAGTACTGGCATGTGGTAGGTGGTAGGTGCTCAATAAAACTATGTGGGATAAAGGAATAAGCGAACAAGAGCAACGGCCTGTGTGACGGGCATACAGCACCTTCATCCCACCCCCAGTCTTTGAGAATGAGTAAGAGTTGAGATGAGGGACAGGATCCTAGGAAGGAGGCAAAACTCACAAAGTGACTGAGGGCAAGCTTCCTTCCAGCCCTGTAGGAAAGGGGGCTCCAAGTAGAAACGAAACTAGTTTCCTCTACACTCAAGAGGCACACAGACACCTGAGTATGAGAGCGGAGACTGAGACCTTCTCCTCTTCCTTTCCTGGCTCCTGTCTCCCCTCCAGAGAGGCCTCAAGGGGCACCTCTGTGCCCCAGGGCTGTTCTCACTCACTGCGCTCACCACACTGCACATATTTCTCTGTCAACGTTTAGCTGCCTGTGGAGAAAATATGCCTCTGTCTAGATGCTAGCACACAGCAAGTACTTCCTATGTATTTGCTTATTCTTGGGATATACTTTATTTGTTAATATTTTATTTATTTTTGAGACAGAGAGACAGAGAGAACACGAGTGTGGGAGAGGCAGAAAGAGACAGGTAAGGGGGGTACAGAGGATCCAAAGCTGGCTCTGTGCCGAGTGCAGAGAACCCAACGCAGGGCTTGAACTCACAGACCATGAGATCATGACCTGAGCCGAAGTCAAACGCTCAACCAACTGAGCCACCCAGGCGCCCCCATGGGATATACTTTACAGAATACTGTATGTGAGAGCAGGTGTTGGTGGGTTCATTCTGTAGATGAAGAAAGGGAAACCTCACGAAAACAAATAGCTGCCTCAAGGTCACAAGTCCAGTAAATGGCAGACTTGATTTTTAATCCAGATCATTCAAGTTCTCCCTGGCCCATGGGGTGTGTGTGTGTGTGTGTGTGTGTGTGTGTGTGTGTGTGTGGTGACTCACACACTTCTCCACATGGAGGGGACTGCCAAAGCCTTTCCAGGCATCCGACGAAGGCTGAATGAAGGGGCAGAGGATACGGAGGGGAAGGAATGACCCCAGGGCTGGAGAAGCAGAGAGAGGAAAGGAAGGGGTCCCCTACCAGAAGCTGCCATGATGCTGAGCTATAGTCAGGAAACGAAGGCAGCCGGCCGCTACCCCTAAGTTACGTCAAATGAAGCCCTTGCTCGTCAACTGCAGCAGTGTTCGCAATGTTATTCAAAGTCACTGTTACAATCAGCTAACGTAACTTAGAGCACTCATGCAGATAAGCCAACAGAATGGAATAAGATGATGCGGCCACCATCCCTTTGTGTCTGCGAAGGGGATGGTACCGAGGCTCACCTGCCCTGGAGGCACGAGGGCCTGCAGCTCTTCCAGGCTAACCCAGTAACTGTCAAGTACAGTACCGCAGCTCTCCTGAGCAATGTGCTTTCACGCGCTGGGAAGTCCAGGGTGGCCCAGCCAGGGAGGGCTCCCAGATCAGACCTCTGAACCTGACTCCCACCAAGGGGTAAAGCTGCGTGAGAGCGTTCTCAAGAGCAAGAACTGGACAACAGGACGCTGTTCCTGGAACCAGACCTAAGCCCCACACCTCACAGTGGGTGGGGCGGGCTGGCTGAAATTCATCAATCCCCTTGTCAGCAACTGGAGGGGATTAGGGAGTACCACCCTGTTTAAGAGATGAGGAGAGAAAAGGTAAGGAAGGAAGGAACACAAAGAATGAAAGGAGGAGAGAGGAAGAAGGGAAGGCAGGGGAGGAAGCAAGGCAGAAGGAGACAAGGGAGGGGATCCTGCAAGCGTAGGAAAAAGCAGCAAGCCTCCAGAAGAGACTCCAGGCGGTGCGAGAGGCAGGGTGGAGGCAGGGGGCTCGTTCACAGTCTCTCGCCCAGCCTGGCTGTGTGGGCTCAGGCAGCTCTAGGAGAAAGGAAGAGAATGTTCCTAGCTGGCTCCTGCTTAAAATAAAAATGTCTCTGCTGCTATAAACGCCCTTGGGATGCCTGTCTCTCTGGCGGTCCTGGCTTCCTGGGTGGTCCCCTGCCCACGCGAAGCCACCTCTCCGCGCCGCCTGTCCCCCCACCACACACCACCGAGGGAGACAGGATTCACAGGAGGTGGCATACAAGTGAAGGTGGCACCTAATTTCCATCAAGACTCTCACCTCTCCAGCTGTGCTGATGGAAGGCGTGAAGCTTTCTGCCCCAGGTTCTGTCTCCATCTGTCAGCGCAGGTCTGAAAGGGAGTCTGACACGGGGGCTCCACTGCCTTTCTAGAGGGGAGAGTCTAAGTGATTCGCATCACCCACCCAAGCCTCCCTTTTCTCACCACTAGATAAAGCCACTCTCCTCCTGCAGCTGTCGGGATAGAAAGGAAACGTGGGGGGTCCCTAGGGCTTGGCAGCAGCCCTGGCACACAGCAGACAACAGATCTCAGTCCGTGCCCTCCTTCCTCCCTTTCCCCCAAAGTTGTTCCACACCTGAAAGATCTCTGCAAAACGCAGATTTGTATGATTCTCTGTCCCAGTTCATGCCCATTCCTTGTCCCCTGGTGTCCTCAGAGAAATGTGAAGACGTGACCCGACAAGAGGCCCCTGGTGATCTACAGCCCACACACCCCTCTAACTTTGTCCCTGTGCTTCTCTTCCCAACCCACGTCCACTCTGTTCCAGCACATGGCCCCCAAAGTGGAGCCCCCACCCTCTCCCATGACATCCTCCACCTCCACGCCTGCTTTGCCTGGAGCCCCCAAGGACCCCGTGGCAGGTATCCCTGCGGGCACCTACCACCTGCAGGCTGCCCTGCAGGCAATGACTGCTTTCTTGCCTGTCTCCCTTATGAATTCCACAATGTTGTAATTCACTTGTTTAGCCCAAGTGCCCAGAAAAAGACTGAAAATGAACGGGTAGTAAATAAACCCTGACGGACAAACAGATGCGCGGGCAGATGAACAGACATCCTACTGCCTGCCAAGCAATCCTACACGGCGTGGGGTCCATGAGCTGCAGTCAAGTTGCCCCAATGAAGTCAGTCTTCTCTCACCAAGATCTCAAGGCCTTGACGTTTCTTGGCCCTGTGGATGGGCACCTAGGTTTGCACAGTCCACGAGACTCAACACCTGCACGGTCCCTCCTAGCCAGTCCGATTCTCCCTGCTTACTGGGAAGTCAGGCCAAAGATTGCTAAGGGCTGACGTTTTCCTCACATGCCCAGATGAAGTTCAAGTTCTTGTTTCTGAGGCCCGTCCCTTCTGGTCCTGATCTTACTTCTTCATCAGTACTGCTCCAGTCCCTCCACAGCTGGTCCCAGCTCCCCTGCCCAGGCCTTGCTCCACTCATGCTCCTCTCACGTGGCAGCCTTTCTCTCCCCCTACCCTAAGCCTCCCCACTTGGGCAGTGCTCCCCCAGGACACCCCTGGCCCAGGCTTGTTTCCAACCTATGCCACTGCCCTTCCACGGGCCACGTCTGCTCCTCTTGACCTCTAGTATTTCCTTCCCAGTTTTGACTGAACCTTCTAGACTTAAGGGCTTCTGCGTAATGTATCCGCGCATCACTCAGAGCCAAGCTATGGACACAAAGTATATCTATATCCTCCATGGTGCTGGTAGAAACAGCTTCAAAGTCTTCATGATATACATAATATCCACTACAATTAGTCATGGAACTAGGGATTGTGCTAAAAGCTTTTCCTACACTCTCCCCCTTAATTTTCACCCCAATTTCCACCCTAAGTTTCACCACAAGAACTCTGCTGCCAGCCAATTTACATACGAAGAAACTCAGGCTCAGAAATGTTGTTTGCTCAGAGAAACACAACTCTAAGCTGCACAGTCTGAATTCAACCCCAGGCCATCTGACACTAAGGTCTGTGTTCTTAAGGGGTTATATGGTCCCATGTCAAGATGCTGAGCCTCACATGCTGTAGGGAATTCTCTGTGGACTGCACTGAGGAAGCACACACAGTTACATCATTCTGCATGTAGAAAGGCGGAAAGATGGTGTCTTTCCCAAATGTCTCTACGGGCCTCTTATCGTGGTCCCACTGGAATGTGGGCTCCACATGAATAGGGATCTTGGTCTTTCCATTTACTGTTGCATCTCAGGCACGTGAAACAGTGCCCAGAACACAGTAGGTGCCCATATTTGTGCAATGAAAGAAAAACATGAATGAGGTAAGAAATAAGTCCCCAAAGCCCTAACAGACCAAAAATGAGTTCTTGGGAGAAATGAAAGGACACAACCAGAGACCTTCTAAGTGGCTATATAGGACTGAGCACTTCAAAGGTGTGGGTGGGATGACCATGTCACTAATGAAAACGAATCTGTGTCAGAGACATAACCTCTCCACAGCAGCCAACCACGGCCTTTTCTGTGGCTTCAAACTAATTTTCTCCTGGTTCCAAACTCCTCAGAATGTGGGCTGGTAAGTACGTAATCTCTGGAGTTGTGACAACGGTGAAGCATCTCTCTATACTGATTCTCCTTTGGAGAGTGTCCCAAAGCACCTCTGTGGATCTGTCTTCTGAAGGATGATTCTGGGCCACCTTCCTTATGCTATCTGCTGTCTCTGTCATCTCTACCACAGAGTAGAGACAGGGACTCAGGATTCTTGGATTCTCAAGTGATGACCTCTCTGCATAAAAACTCTCTCTCCTCACCCATAAGGGACAAGAAATGCAGATGGAGAAAGAGTAGCAGATTTCTAGGGTGGTAAAGAGTCCATGGTGCACCCCAGGAGCCCCTGACATTCTGCAGAATGAGAAAACAGACGCTAGCTAAGCTATCCACCAATTCTTTCCAAAGCTAACACTCCCCAAGGTCAAAAAAGCCATTAACATCTCACCATGGCCTGACATGAGATAAACATCACCAGCCAGGCAGCCTCACTTTCTGTCTGCTCTAGATAATTTCCTCTTTTCTCTACCTGCACTCACTCTAGAAATATAAACCCCCAATGCCTTTCTGAATAAAGGGTACATATGCTCATAAGAGCCAACAAAAATGAAGCAGTGGGTAAAGGTGACCAAAAATGCCAAATCAGACTTTTGACCAAATGCAACAAGATGAAGATGATTTTTTTTTTTTTTTGCAAAACAGTAACTTAAACTTTGAATACTGCCTGATTTTACTGCTTAGAGACGAAAGAGCCAGTAGTGCTGAACGAAAAAGTCATATAACTCAAAGAGGATTTTCTTTGCTTGGCATCACCTCTGTGAAAAATACATTTAAGTAATAAAATGCCCTTGCAAGAGTTCATTCTCTGATGATGGGGCTGAGTTGTGGAAATGGTGTGGACTGCATCGTCTGTCTTTTGCCTTCTTTGATTACACAGTTTTCCCCCCAGACAGATCTTATCTCATTTCTCCTAGAACCTGATGAGAGGTCCACGGGGTAGACCAGCTGTCCCATGAGGTGGACTCTTGTGGCCACTCTGCCTCATGAGTCAAGTGTGAGCTGATGGTTCCCAGTGATCATTCCCTGTCCAGAAATGTCTAAGCCCCGTCATTCACGGGGAACACCTTCTCCTTTCATACTTTCT
Source organism: Cryptoprocta ferox (assembly GCA_028646485.1). Lineage (NCBI taxonomy): Eukaryota > Metazoa > Chordata > Mammalia > Carnivora > Eupleridae > Cryptoprocta > Cryptoprocta ferox. Next base: position 26,253,772 of record CM053572.1, read on the forward strand.
ACTGAGGCCAAAACTATAGACCCAGTGATTCTGAGATTGGCACACCTTGATAATGAGATCACAAGGCTGGGTGACATAGAGACACCTGAGACTGGAATGCAGGTACCTAACTTCTGGGGATGTACAAAAAGATCCAGATCTCAATCCAGGAAGTCAGCTCTGAGGACAAAAGGGGCATGAGATATGCCCAGCACTTGCAAAAAGCTGAATCTTGTGACAAGATGCCAAGACCCCAACCAGGGGAGTGGGGAATAGTTATATAAGTGATTGTCAAGAATTCAAAAAGGAGGGGCAGGAATAGAGACCCAGTTATGAAGAGACAGGGCGTGGGGGAAGAGACAGGCATTGGAAGTCCCTGTGGGGATTGCAAGGGTGAGTGTATTTTCAAAAAAATTTTTTAATTTTTTATTTTGAGAGAGAGAGGACAAGCAGGCGGGGAGGGGGCAGAGAAACAGGAAAGGAGAAAGACTCCCAAGCAGGCTCTGCATTGTCAGCACAGAGCCCGATGCAGGGCTTGAACCCACGAATGGTAAGATCAAATCCTGAGCCGAAAATAAGAGTCAGACCCTCAACCAACTGAGCCACCCAGGCGCCCCACAAGGGCGCATCTTAAATGAAGATGCATGACAGACATCCAGGTACCGAGGAAACAAGACACAAGACAAGAAGCTGGTGCAGCCTCTGAGGGTCAGTCAGCTTTAGATTTGCACCCCAGCCATGTGTCCTTGGGCATGGAATGGGGCCAGGAAGGCTGCAGAGTCTGGGAGTTCCCTCAGTCTACAAAGGCGACAAGGCGACACCACTTCAAAGATCCAGGAGCTCATTCCACATGCAGTCCTCGGCTCCAAGCTTCACACACAAGCCTTTCCTTCCTGTGATTTCAAAGTTAGAAGGTTCAAACTAGTCTCCTCCCACTCGTACCTAGTTTCTACTTGTATATTTTGATATCAGTCCAGAACCTGTGTTAATCAGGCCAAAATTCATTAAGGAAGGCCAACTGTGATCTCCAGGAAGCTAGAGGCTCTCCATCTAACATAATTTGTGTTTCCTACAGCTGAGTGATTTTTCAAACACTCTAACAACAAGCTCTGGATGGCGGGGGGGGGGTACCCCCATAAAAGAAATGGAACAGATACTGCCTCACAGAGCCTGTTGGAATGTGTGTGCTCCCTCCCATTTGGGGGAAGCCTGCACAACAAAGTAATAACGAGCACTCACATTGTGGTACCCTCATCATGTCCCTGCCACAGATAATTAAGATCATCAATTATCTCCTTCCCTATGCTGCCTTGGGAGGATGCCACTTGTGAAGTTCACTGGAAAGCCAGTTTATCAGTCACCTAAACCCTAGGCAACTATACTGCTGACCTCACAGGATCAGAGAGGGGTTAGATCAGAGGCTCTAGAATGAGTCACCCTGGAGTTCAAATCCTCCCTGGCTCTAGACTTCCCAGCTATGGGAAAGGGAGTTAACCCTCCTGTTCCTGACTTTCCTACCTTATAAAATGGAGGAAATAAGATGCCCTGTCTCAGTGGGATGATATAATCCAATTATTCAACTAATATTTTTGTGGAACACCTACTAACCCACTATGTGCCAGGCCATGTTCGAGTTGTTAGGGATATAGCAGAGAGTAAAAGAGGAAACTGTGTTATCCTCTAGGGACTTACATTCTAGAAAAGGAAGCCAGATACTGGGAAAAAATCAACATAAAATGAAATGATGTGTATCAAGTGCTTGGCACAAGGCCAAACACAGATCATGCGCTCTGGGAGAGATGAAAAGCACATGAGACACTAAGGATACCTGTTGCCCCTACCAGGCCTGTCCACGGAAGGAATGGACCTTTTTTCAGCCTTCGTCCTGGGGAGGCTTGCCAAGCTTCTCTCCCTCCAGTGTGAAAGAAGTAAACAAGGATATAAAAAGAATCCTACAGGAGTCAGGAGTTTGGAGACAGAAAAACCCAGACTCGACTATCAACTCTTGCTTGCTCACTCACTGACCTAGACCAAGTCACCTAACTTTCTTTTTTAAATTTTTTTAGTTTATTTATTTATTTTTTGAGAGAAAGAGCATGAGCGCGAGCACGAGAGCACGCATGCACAAGTGAGCAGTGGAGAGGCAGAGAGAGAAGGAGAGAGAAAATCCCAAGCAGGTTCCGCACCATCAGTGCAGAGCCTGATGTGGGTCTCGAACCACATCATGTGAGATCATGACCTCTTGAAATCAAGAGTCAGATGCTTAACAGACTGAGCCATCCGGGTGCTCCAAGACACTTAATTTTCTGATGTTCAGTTTCCACATACATCAAATGGGGATGGTAATGGAACCTGCTGCCCTGAGCTGTGCGGATTACTTAGGATTACGGTTGGGACTCAGCTGGGTGCCTGGCCCAGCACGGTGCTCATTCCCCTCTGTCCAACCCACCCTCACCCCCATGCAGACTCAGGCAGTCACAGCTGCTGTGTTGCCTCCATTCTACTTTGGAGACTGTGCCCAGGGTGACTGAGTCACTTCCATAAAGAGGCCATAAATTCCATCCCCATGAGGTGGGTTCACCCCTTCTGCTTGATAATGGCACTGCTGTGCAGCAGGACATGCCCCGGAAGCTGGAGCCATGGTGGGGTGACTATTCTCTCCTCCCTTCCAGACCGTACAGTCCTGGTGGGCAAAGCTCACCTTCCCACACTGAGTATTCCTCTTGGGGCATGGGCTGTCACTGGGACACAAGAAAACACTTGAGGGATGAAAATGAACTAAAGTAGAATCAGTCCAGGGGGCCACCGAGAAGCCACTATGAGAGAGGAACTCATCACTTTGACCGCCTCCAAAAAAAGCTCCCTGTAAGAAATATTAGTGGAAAGTGAATGTCCTACTAAAGACATTATAGAACCAGAGGAGGTTATATCAAAAAGAAAATCTCAGTTAGATATTTCAGTCTCCAGAATTTATCTTCAGCTGCCCACTGACCCGGTCCTTCCTTCAGGGACAGCCCCCACTTCACGGGCTCTGGGTGTCTCCCCTGCTGTCCACAAGCTCATCTTTCCAGGGAAGTAAAGGGCTCTTTTAGGGATCCACCATCTTTAGGAGGCAGGGATTTAGACAGAGCCCACAATTTTCCACAAACAAATATACTGTATTTATTGCAGTTATAATCAGAACAAAACTATAAAATTTCCCTGGTTCCAGAAGACAACCAAATAAGCAATTCTAACAGAAGGGACTCTCAGCAGTCAGAGTAACAAACCACAAAAGCAGGTCACAAGTCTGAAGGTTCCTTAAGTAGCCCCATTGAGATCATCCAGAACTGCTCCCACCTGATGCCACGACACACACGCACAGGGCAGGTGACCGAGGGTAACCACATGTGACACAGACCTAATGGGAGCTGTCAGAAAGGATCCGTAAGTTACTAGAAAGGAAAAACCAAGGTTTAAATTTAGGGCCATGACAGCTCTGAGGCATTTGAGAGGCAAGAGCAGGAAAGTGACATTTCCCCAAACAGAAGCTCAGCTCCAGTGCAATGATCCCACTCACCATCTGTACCGGGTGTAAAGCTCCTGGCCGGCCTCCCCACCGGCTTTGTGACACCAGAAGGAGGGAGCAGGCAGGCTACTGACAGAGAGGGCTCGGAGAAGATGCTTCAGGGAAAGAGACCTGGGTCCTGGCTGCCACTAAAAACACGTTCACTCTATGCACTGGGGAAGAAGAACCTTACCCTTCCAAAGGGAGTGACCAACAGGAAAGCCAAGTATGTGCCCATGTGAAAGAAAATGGCCAAGTCCACTCTGGCTCCACCATTACTCAAGTGGATGACGGTGACAGAAATGATGAGGCCAACAACTACTTAGAGTTTTGCACTGATTCACTTTGATCCTCACTTGGTAAGCCTGCTTGGTTCTTCAGGTATTTGCCAATCAGATGGGTGGGAAATGGCATCAGACCACTGTTTCACAGGCACAAAATCCCTCCCCGCTTCCTGCTCCCAAAAAGCAGTGCCACTTAGGGCTGGGGCCGTGGGCTCTGCAGTCTGAAGGACCTCCGCTTGATCCCAGGGTTGCCACATGCTAATTGAGTCTGGTTCGCCCATCTGTAGACTGAAAATAACAACAACACTTACTTCAAGCACTGTTTTATTTAAAGCAAATGAAATGAAAAATGCTCTGGGAGTGTTTAGCACCGGGACTCCCCATCTGGTCCTCCTTCCTTTTTCCTGAGAAGGGCCCTGCATCTTCACATCCCATTCCCTAGGTTAACCTGGTGCCTCACAGCTGAGGACACCTCAGCTCCTCGAAGGACGCGAAGAACTGCTTCCTGAACTCTGGCTCTTTCCTTATGCTCCTCTCCCGTCATCTCTCCCCGTGACTCACATTCTGCCCAACCACATGCTTTCTTGGTCAGGGGCAACATAAGCCACCCCAAAGATTACAATATGTCAAGGGCTCATCATCCCCCAACCAGCTGCCACCACAGTGCAGAAACTGGGCAAGGACAGCCATGCTGGCTCCGTCATCATTAGTTTCGTTTGATGGATGAAGAAGTGGAGACGCTGAGAAATCACGTGATTTGTCCAAGGTTACCAGGATAATACAAAGGAAAGCTGAAACTTAACTAATGTCTTCTGAGTCCTGATCAAATGCTTCTGTTATGTAACAAGCGGTCATTTCCCCAGCGGCTGGGGAAGTCCTTGTAGGTATTTGTGGACATGAATTAAATCAATAAAAGAAGGATACATGAGGCAGAGCCTCCTAAAGAGAAAGATGGTGAGGATAGCTCACAGCCTGGTTTTCTTTCCCTCCCAACTAAGTGCAGCAGGACCAGAGGATAAAAGAGTCACAGAGTGACCTCCCTTCTTCCCTAGAGGCGACGGCCACATTCATAAGCTGCATCTGAAGGAGCTGCGGGCTGGAGGTCTCTACCCCTCAGACCTCTGCTCTTCCCAAGAGGCCCTGATTCGGTCTGAGTCCTGAAAGGTATGAACTGAGACAAGTCACCTCACCTCTCTGAGCTTCAGTGTCTTCCTCTGGAAAACAGGGATAGTACCCCTCACATTTTGGGACTATGTACTAAGTAAGAGAAGAGAGATAAGTAAAGCTTTTGGCATGGCGCAGCATCAGTAAACAGTAGCTACTTTATCTTTATTGTTATGTTACTATTATCATTATCAACACTGTTGTTCATGTCATGAAGTTCATCTAAATGAGCTATCTCCTCAAGATCTCTCACCCTCCAAACTCCCACAGCCTCTGGTGTCTGCTCTGCAGGGAGGGATTGAGAATTTGCTTCTCTGGGAAGCAGGAGCCAGCAGCATCTCCCCCAGTGAATGGCATGGCATGGCTGCCAGGGCGGGGGACCCAGGGAGCACTGTGACATGGTATTCAGGTAAGGTCAGAGCCAGAAGCACAGCATCAGCCGATCTTTCAGGGCCCAAGAGATGGCCTCCAAAGCCTCTTGGGAGAGAGGACAGTGAGGACCTCAGAAAAGAGGTCAGGAAGCAGGCAGAAAAAAAGGGGGAAAGAAGAACCAAAAGAAGCACGTGAACCAGAGAAAGCAGAGGGGTAGCTCTATTTAACTGGAAACTTCCACCCAGGATTTCCACACATGGAGCTGCTGACACTACGTTTTCTCTCAGCTTCCTGGAGCCTATAAGCATCTGTCACCCTCCCATGAAAAGCTCTTGAGGGTAAGTCAGGAGACTCAGGGTCTAGTCTCTGCTTAGACAATAAGCTGACTTCTCTGGTCTCAGTCTTCATGTCCTTAAACACTGTTGGGGGTCAGGAAGTGGGGACCAGGAGAGGCTGGACTTGTTAGGTTCTAGGCCTCCCCTCAACTCAAATACACTGTGCCTTCATTAGCCAAAAGAATATTCTACCTCAAAATGGATGTGGTCTCCTCCCTGGGGAGGGCTTACATCTTCTCTTCCCACAAAGCCACCTACAGATGTGACTGCAGTCAAGGAACATCATGGAAGTGAAGTCACATGCTCACCTCCTACAAACCCATTAGGTAAATGTAACTTCCTACCGCCACTGGTTTTAATCCCTGTCAGGTGACTGCCCCTTTCTCATTTGCTCAACAATCTCTCACAGATTTGAAAGGTGAGCAGTGTCTGTCTCCCAATTGGGAGTGTTTCTACTTGGAGATACAAATCACCTGATTGGCTTGCTCCAAGGCATTTATAAAGAAAGATAAAAAGAGTGATATCAGGATGTCTAATCTATCAACCTTGTAGAGCAAGTCTGCTAATCCTGCTGCCACTCATCTTACCTACCATCACCCCCGCCCCTCAGATGTCCTTAGCTTTTCATGCCAATCACCTCTGTTCTGGCAGAAACTGTATGTTGAAAGATTCACAAAGTAGTGGCAAGGTCATGGTTCTCGACTTCAAAGAGTTTTCAAGTAGATTAACAAGTGGATCAGCTAACATATTACACCACATTGGCCACAATGACATGGTGGACCATGATAAGTGACCCTCAGCACTATGGGAACTGGAAGACAGCAAACCCAAGTGGGGAGAACTCTTCCCCCGGGCCTTGCAACTTGGTGCAAGATTCTGAAGACAAAGAAAGAATAAGGCATGAGGGAGACCAAGAGCAAAGACAGAGATTAGGAAAGAGGCTTCAAATTCTACCTAGAGCCCATTTTTGTCATGAGGAACAAGAAGAAGTTACTGCATTTGCTCCTGCAGAGGAGAAGCACAGGCTACGTGCCCGGAGAGGAAGCCAGGAAGAACACTATGACCCCAGCCAGGAGGATGCATCAGAGAACTATGTGAGAAAAGATGCGGAGCTAGTACAGAAATGCAGGAAAAGAGAGACGAAGAGAGGGTCTACTCCTGACAGAGTCTGCCTATCGCCAGGCCTGTAGGCTTCCCATCTCCCTCTCCATCCCTGCTCATGAGCATCAAATTCTTTGACACCTCCTCTGAATCAAAATGGAAGAACACAAAACCAAAAATCTTTACAGTCACTCTCCCTTAATAGCTTCTAATTTCCCATTAGCCCTGCTGGAGAAGGCAAGTAGAAATGCCTTTAGGCTCTCAGAGACAAAACTGTAGCGACAGCCTATATCTCATATTGAACGCATCAACCCTAGTGGTCAACATGTTAATTCCCAGGATGTGGCCACCTTCCTCCTTCTCCCACATCTTCTACAATGTGAGGGCTTTGGTGCCAGTGACCTGAGGGCAGTGGGATACCAACAACGTCTCCTTAACACTCAGGACCTGGAGAGCTATGCTACTGTCTCCCCGTGTCTCCTGAGTGACCTCACCAGCACACGTGCTTGTGATTTCAGATGACAGGAAACCCAGGAACTAACTTCTGGAAGCTATGCAAAGCAGATGAGCCTTTCATAAAGCGATACTCTCCACTGAACTTGGAGGTCCACTCAACTCTAAAGTCCCATCAGATGCATCATCTCACACTGAGACAAAAATATCCAAATCTACACGAATTTTTAGGGAAGAACTAAGTACAGATATTGAGAGTAAGCTTTTAAAAACTCATTTTTTAAGATACTTTGGAAGTCCTGGGCTAGACAGCTTTGTAACCACAAAAGATAGTTTTATGGTTTGAGCTTAAACAAGGAAAAGAAGGGCACCTTCTGAAATACGTAGGTATGTGACCAAGGCCACCAGCAGGCTGGACATTCTACTCCCCAAATAATCGGCCCGGATATAACCACTGACTCTAACACTTGGTGCTATATATTTTTTGCTCGTTTGGTTGGTTGGGAGTCCATAGAGAAATGAAATCAACTTGGAAATGGTCCATCATTTAGAACAACAGAAATGGAAGCAATATTTCCTCTAACAAAATGTGCAAATCCCACGTGAGGCAAGCTGCTAGTTTTAAGATTCTATTTCCATGAACAAGGGTTGAGCTTGCCTCAAGAACAAAACAATTTTTTGCAAAACAGCAATTTGAAGTTCATCCTTTTGTCAACAAAATTGCTGTGTAATTTCCAAACTTCTCACAGAGAAGCAATTAGCCAACAAACACATCCATGAATCATAACACACTGGGAGAAGAAGCAGAATCCGAGCTCTGTTCTCCACCCCAGAGTGCCTCTGTTGTCCTGGTCTGCAAGAGAGAACCTGAACCCCTGGCCTCTGCCTCTGCTCGTATCCAGGCCTTCCTCCCTGTGTGCATGGCAGGCATGTGACAGGTAGATACAGACTGCTAGGAGACATCTGAACTTCCACTTCAGTGGCAGCTGCAAGTGCCCACTCCTAGAGGGCAGGCACCATGCCCATTTGTATTTCTACACCCCCCAAGGCACAGTCAAGTATGGGGACCAGAACACAGCAAGCATTTTTGCTGCCTAAAGCTAATGAAAGACAGAATCAGTCAAGTTCAGATGCTCTGCAGAGTTTCATCTTGAAAGCATGAAGCACCTCTCAAAAGCTCCAGAGTCCCCAAGTTGGAAGAGAAAAGGGGTCATGGCGCAAATAGAATAGGCAGATTTTGTAAAAGGAAAATCCCTTTGTTCCCCTGGGCTTTCAAGCAAGGGGCTTTGACAAGAAGCGACTTGATTCTCCTGAGACTCTCAGGCACCTGTCACCATGAAACAGTTTCTCTTACAGGGCTCTCTGGCTCAGTTTCAGATTCCAGTCTACCTCCTCCCTCATCTCCTTACATGCTTATACAGCCATGGAACTGAGCCATGCCAAAGGGAAATAATGAAAATTGGGCCACAGTTTCCCTTCCCACACCTTTGTGTTCAATGGGCAAGAGGGAAAGAGTAGCAGAGGCACAAAGAAAGGCATGGTGAAGTTGGCCAGATGAGGTGCAAAGGTGTATCTAACAAACCCAACAGCTTCTTTATAAGTTTGAGGGCTCTGTCTTCAAACGTGGTAGCCTGTAAGTCACTTCCATTACCTTTCCAAGGACTCGCTCTTCTCTACTCCATTCTTTCCTTCCACCAACATTTATTGAGTGCTTACTAGCTGCAGGCACTATAGCAGGTGCTAGGGATATAAATTAATGAGGTCTAGCAAAACAGCACCAAACCAGCACAAGACAACACTCCCAAGGGTGATGCTAAAATGAAATAATAAAACCCTCACTGTAGGTGAAGCTGAGACACAATTCCTTCATAAAAAAAGCATCAATACCAAGCACCTAAATGCCCTGGGCTCTACTTGGAAAGGGCCTGTGCACATCTCCATTGAAAGATGTGCCCATCAGCAGCCTCTATATTTAAGGCTTGGTTTATAAGCAAGAGCAAATAAAAATAACAGCTCTTTGGACAGCAACATTTACATTAATTTCTGGGTCCCTTTGGCTCCTAGGATCTCTAAGCCTTCCTCTGTATCAACAGTCCAAGTGTGCTCAATGTTGGGAGAATCACAGACCAAACCCCACCTCCAAATGCAGAGCACCCTAAGGCAAGAGCTTTGAATGGTTCGTCTCTGTCATTCCTGGGGCTGGACACGAAACCTGGCATGAACATGTATAGTAAATGGTGAATTGAGGTCTTTTCTCTAGGACTGAGAGTTCCAGAAAAGGGAGTTCATTTGTTTGTAGAGATTTTTACATTAGATTACATTTGCTCACAAAGCTACTCCCTCCAGAAAGACAAAAAAGAGTTCCCCAAAGTACTCCATCATGTCAGTCCTTCTGGACACAATGAACTCTCATTTCCATTATTTTCCTGTCAAGTCCATCGGGAGGCCACATAGAGATCTCCATGGTGCACTCCTGCTCACCTCTCTGGGCTCATCTCTCTCCCTTCCCCATCCACCGATGTTCGATACACAAGTGTCTACTGACTGAGTCATTTCTCTGTACGTGAGGGTGGGTAAGCTTCAAGGGATGAAGCGGTGAGCCAGAGATAAATGTGGTTCCTATTCTAAGTTACTCATAGTTTACTGGGGGAAAGAGATACTAATTTAGTAACCTTACAAATACAAAATTAGACTTTAACTATGGTGAATCCCAAGAATAAGAGGTATGTGGCACGGGTGAGATATGTAACAAGGCGCATGACCAGCCTGAGGGCATGAGGGAAGGCACTCACGATCTGGAGGATGAGTAGGAGTTCCTAGGCTTGTGTGAAGCGAGGGGGAGCACCAGGGCTCACTCCAACCTCTGCCAGCATCCTTCACACTTCTCGTATACAGATCAGCCATCACCTCCTCAGGAGGCTCTCCCTAACTTCCCAGGAGAGGTAGGAGGCCCTCCTGTGGCCCATGTGGTGCTCTGCACATGCCCACCTTTATTAGGAAGCCTCTTACCAACACAGGACTTTCCATTTTCCCTTCTGAAATAGAAAATCTAGGAGGGCAGGAACTCTACCTAATATATTTTTACATCTGCAATGCCCAGATAGGAACAAACACCCCGTTCATCCCTGGTGAGTGGAAGGAGAGACAGATGAACAGATAGACAGATGGACGTATTGTTTGTCACTTCCACCCAGCTTTCCTGCTTCTTTCAGACATGCGTATAGGCACACATCAGTGTCTGGGCAGTCAGTGGCATCTTTGTATTTAGAATCAACATTCTGTACTTCTCTGTCTCCCTGGGGTTCCCAGAAGGCAATCAGAACAAACTGCATCCTCATCAGTGGGAAGAAGGGCAGAATCATCTCCCAGCCCCAAGAGACTGTGGACTGGAAGAAGCCCAGGGCTACACTCCAAAGCTACTCTGGCACATTTTGAGAACTCTATACATCATTCAATCATCAAATCTTACATTCACAAATATTTACTGAGCATCTCCTTCACACAGACACTATTCTAAAAACAGAGCAGGAAACAAGATAGACTTTGTCCCTGCCTTCATGGTATACAGTCTGGAGTAACAAGTGGAATAAGATCATTGCAGACACAGGTAATCAGTATGAAGAAAGCAGAAAAAATGGGACTAGCAAGGAAGTGGTGGTGAAGCTGGCTCTGTTTTGTGGTGGGTGGTCAAGGAGGGCCTCTCAGAGGAGGGGACCTTTCGGCTAAGACCTAAATGATGAGAAGGAGGCAGTCATATATAGTTCTGGTGGAAGAGCATTCAGGAAGAGGGAATGGCATGTGTAAAATCCCTGATTCAGGACCAGTAGGGCATGCTACAGGGAGATATGCAAACCAAGGTGATCAGACAGAGCAATGGACAGAGAGACATGGTAAAATATGGTTAGAGTGAGGCCAGGTCACGGTGGACCTGGGGAGCACGATAAGGATTTGCGACATCATTGTACAGGTGATGGCAAAGTGCACAGGTGTTTGGACTACTTGCTCTGGGAGGAACCAATCTCAGGGAACACTGGTGGAAACCGAGAGACCAGTGAGGACAACAAGCAGTGGCCTGGGACCAAGAAGACGGTAGCACCAGGGTCATGGGATAGCAATGATGACCTGTAGTCAAATCATGCTACAGTGTGGAGATAACAGAGGACAAGGCTTGCTAATGGTTCAAATGAAGAGGAGGAGAGCAAATGAGGAATCCAAGAGGACTGTTAGGGTTTGGGCCTGAGTCACTGGGTTGAGAGCGGCGTCACAGCAGCTCCGAGAGAGACCGTCGGCAATGAGGAGAATCCTCTGTTTGGGCCACACTGAATGGGAGATGCCAATCACGCATCTGAGTGCACAAATCTTGCAGGCCATTCAAACACCATTTTGTCAATGCACCATGCTGCCATTAAACCAGCCAAAATGAATAGTTCCCGTACCTCAAGTATCGAAAAAGACCAGAACTGTTTGGGTTCTGCTATATCTAGTTTCAGATCCACCTCTGTCACTTATAACTGCAGGATCTTGGGCAAGGAACAACTCTTTTTCTGATGGCCTGTTCTTCCTGTGAAACTGAGAACAAAACCAATTTACCCCACGGTCATGAGGACCAAACTGGATTTGGAGCGGCAAACACCCAGGGCAGCAGTGGGTGCAGGGCCAGCACCGCACCCCAGCTGCTTGGCCCCGTTCCTGACAGCCCAGCCCACCCACCAGCGGGAAGCCGGGTCAAGTCAGCTGCTGCTCTCCATTCTTGTCATTAGCTATTATTCTCCCTAGGTTGATGAAAACTTCATGAAGAGAAAAAGGTCTGAGAAATTCCAACGCAATATAGTAATACTGTTGTGAGTGACTAAAATAGCAGGTCAAGAAAAATGACAGCTACAGGGATAAAAATGTGGATCGACAAAACATGCAATCAAGAAAACCTGTGAGCTGTGAAAACCAAGTAACCTCCAGAACCTTACTCTCTCCGCACAGCTCCAGCTCCAGGCAGTACCAAAGAACATGGTAAGGTTAGGGGTGGGCAGGAGTGAGAAGCCACACCCTCACTGAGAAGGCGGGGTCACCCAGGAGACTAGATGGGGGAGGGTCACCCAGGAGACTAGATGACAACCTCCCCCTCTCGGTTGTCAGCACCGAGAGCCTGTGACAGAAGCACTTAGTTGATGTTATACAATAATGGGGTGGTGTGGACAGGGCTGCCCCAAGGGGGCCCCCGCAGCCCGCCCCGGCATCAGCCTCCAAATGTCTATAGCAGCCCCTGAAATTGATCAGTCACAAGCTATGCTTCTGAGGGGAGGCACTCCATTCTTTCCCCGTGTCTGTAATCAAACAACAGTCACTAACCAAGACAAAATAAAAACATGTTTCCATGAGGACCTCTTCTGAGCAGAGGGTGGGGTATTACCCGGGAGACAGCACCACATTAATGGGCCAATGGGGTCAGCTGTCATCTATGGAGACCAAGCTCTCCACTACAAGCCACCAACACCTAGACAGCCCAATCAGGGCTCTGAGCTGGGCCCGGGGCATCGAGTCACAGGTTAGGGAAGAGAGGGTCTGCTGAAGGGGAGGAATTAATGCAGATGCCACTGTTAGGAAACATTTCAACTACTCAGGCAAAGAGGCTGCTGGTGACACTTGAAAACAAATCATCAATGCAGCACAGTTCTGTTTAAGAAATCCATGAACTGGCCGAGGTCATTATTTATACTTTTATTTACCAATACAAGATTAATAGATCCTTAGACTACAACCACAGTATTTCTTCAACGTTAAGAAAAAGAAACATCTTCAAAAATATTTAGAATTGAGATCCAATTTTCTGGCCATCTCTAACTGAATTCCACCCCTCCCAGATTAGTCTGAATAAGTCAGTTCTACTTGATTGATTGACTTTACTAGTGTTGGGATTAGGACTTTCTAGACTTTGAAAGTCATCATGGTGACATTTTGGTGAAGCCTAGCTTCTCCTCTTAGGAGCTGAGGGACCACAGCAATGTTAATAGCTTAGAGTCTCTTTCTTCATTATCTCAGGAAGGGAAGTGTTCACCTGAGAATATTGGTCTGAGGATTACGCATGATCTTGTCATGTCACGTGTGGAGCATGGCGAGTGGCACAGGGTACTATGGGCACTGGTATTGGTGTGGATCGACAGTGCAAATGGCGGGCCTGGACTACAAGCCCAGGTCAGGGGACATAAAGATGGCCCCTGGAGAGGGGTTCTAGAATGAACTCTTGTCTCTGGATGTGTGATCAGAGGGGCTGCTTTTGCTTAATTCCTTACAGTGGTGGGGGCTTTCCAGGAATGAGCAGACCTAGGCCCAGTTCACCACTCCCCTTGCATATCTAGCAGACTTGCCTAGGGTCCTATTTCTGTGCACTCCCTCCAGCCCAGGAATGGTCAGGCCACGGCCAAAGTTGCTATCACTCAGTCCTCCAATAGGACCCTGTCTGAGAAATACATAAGCCTTGGAAGGTACCTGGGTGACTCAGTTGGCTGAGCGACCAACTCTTGATTTAGTCTCAGGTCATGATCTCAAGGTTCATGAGACTGAACTCTGTGTCAGGCTCAGTGCTGACAGCATAGACCCTGCTTGGGATTCTCTCTCCCTCTCTCAAAGATAAATAAATAAACTTAAAAAAAAAAAAAAACACATGACTCTTGGATTATTAATCCCAGAAAAGCTACTCCCAAACTCTAGAAAGTGTAGCCAGCTCTGGCCACCTGCATGAGCCATGTGCTCAGCAAGCATCTGACAAATGAATGAACAGGGGACAGAGGATAAGGTGATATCAGGGTGAATCAAGCGGAGGAGCGAGTGTGTAGAAAACACTCCCACCTGCAGAGCTATGTGGGTCTTTGCCCACTTGCTACCACCTCCACACCATCCCAGTAAGTTGTTCTCACCTCAGGCCCAGGCTGTTATCACCTACAGAACTCAGCAACACCTGAACCCGCTGTGGCTTAGCGTTCACTACACATCGGGAGAATGAGTGAAAATGGACCTGAGTGCCATTTCATGCCAATGGGCTGAGCATCTTCCATGAGATCTCATGGGTGCTGCCCTGAGATCAATAGT
>CM053572.1:26272130-26322555 GCA_028646485.1 Cryptoprocta ferox
ACCATGGGGAGGGGAAGGAGGAAAAAGAGTTAGGGAGAGGGAGGGAGACAAAACACGAGAGACTCTTGAATACTGAAAACAAACTGAGGGCGGAAGGGGGAGGGGGAAAGGGGAAGGGGGGTGATGGTCATGGTGGAGGACACTTGTGGGGAAGAGCACTGGGTGTTATATGGAAACCAACTTGACAATAAACTATAAATAAAAAATAAATAAATAAATTATACATGTATACCAAAAAAATTAAAAAAAAAAGTGGGTTCTCCTTACTCAACTACAGTGCTACTATTCTATCTAATTCCCACTTCGTTATCAATTTTCCTGCGAGTCCCCAAAGCATCTTTCTCTTTTACATTTCTCCTGGCTTGTTTCCCTTTGGGTGCAACCAGTATTCCCAAAACATTTGGCAGCTATGTGTCCCACTCTGCCTTTTTCCATGGGGAAACTGGGTCCCTGAAAACCTCACATTCCCAACTTGTATGTTTGCATCTGTGGGGCCTCCTTTCCCTCCTGCACATTCTGTAAATGGAACGTAGCATCGGAAGCTTGACTAGAATTAAGTTCAACTTCTTTTGGCAAAAATACTTCACGCACCTGTGAGGCACACATATAGCTGTGTGTCCCCTACCACAGGACACCAAAAGACAAACAATGCCAGTTGCCCATTTCAGTGATTCAGTGATTCATCTGATGCCTCAGGAGTTATTAGCCGAAGGTTCAAGGGCACCTGGGTGGCTCAGTCAGTTAAGTGTCCGATTCTTGATTTCGGATCAGGTCATGTGTCAGGGTTCATGACAGCACAGAGCCTGCTTGGGATTCGCTCTCTCCTCTCTGTCTCTCCCACCCTCTCCCTCTTTCAATTAATAAATTTTCTTTAAAAAGAGCCTCAAGTTCATTATCAAACTTTCTTCTAAGGATTTCATCCGTGCTGATCATTGCCCACATCAGCTGTATCATTAGGGGCTGAAAAATGGTGATTTCCTCGTTCTGTTAGTGCTTCTGCATTTATTAGCTAAACTTCCTCTGCAAAGAATTTCCCCCCCTATTGAACAGAAATTTAGGGGTACCCTGAAATATGATTTGTACAGAAATAATATGTGTTTAATTACTTGTTTTTAATTGCAAAATTTAGCATAAGGAGCTGGAGCCGTGGTTTCTTTCCCATGGTAATGGAGTTTTCATATGTTCTCGTCATGAAAATGTAGTTTTAATGAGTATCTTTCTCCCTTTCAGAGCCAGTATTTTCGGATTGCATGTAACTCATTGCTTACATTTTAAATTGTCATTTTTTAAAATTTAAACATTTTGAACATTTGTACTTAGTTTACATGAAAATCCAACTTTCAAGTTCTCAGGGGTTGAATTCTACTATTTATTGTCTGAGCTCCCTCTTGCTCATAGTGGCTTGCTTCTCTCTACGTTTTAAAGAATTATGAGTCATGTCTGGCAGGGTTTTGAGGGAATCCTGTGAAGCCTGAGCTGATGGCTCAGCCCTCCAGAGAGGATTTACGTCTGTAGGAATGCCGGCGCATTCCCACACAGGACTACCTGAAGTCAAGTAATTAGCTTCAAATTTTCCATACCATACCAAGAGTATCAACTGGAATCACATACTCAGGTTGCCATTCACACAATCTGCCACAGGACAACTCAACAACCGCTCTCAGTTCTGACTGATTTGTGCCTGTGTCTTATACTAGTCATTACATGTTTGCTGCACCACCCATGCTCTGTAGGAATGAATACAGGTTCTTTCTTAAAAAGTTTTACGGGTGATCTTTTCTTTCCCAAACCAGAATCCAGGCTGAAATTGACAAGTGTTCCCTTAGAAGAATAATCTTACCAACAGGCAGATTTTTTTTTTTTTAGTCCCAGATGAACTCACTGAAGGTTTTGGATTTATGTGTGGGGTGTCACCTCGACATAAAGGCATAAAGCATTGTGTCTAGTCTTCACGTAAGCTGTTACCCCTAAAACCTCTTGGTCAGATGTGCTACCTTCCACCTCCCCGGCCCCAGGGCACCCAAGGCACTGGTTTTCCTTCTCCCCACCTCCCAACCAGGGATTTCCCTTACATCCTGCAAACTTAGCCGTTCAAAAGGGTATTATATTGAGGGGTTCTGTGTCACAGTTCTCAGACTCTCTAGCTCATCGTGTGGCGAGACATACACTCAACTATGAACAGTTCCAAGGTGGTGCAATAAATGTGCCAGCGGAAGTATTTGACCTGGTGCTGTGGGAGCTCAGAGGAAAGACACGACATAGCTCAGCAGGAAGGACTCACAGACACTTCACTGAGAGGCTTAGGTGAAGCCTCACAGTTGAAATGTCAGGAGTATGGTTATTCTTTTTTGGCAGAGGTGGATGTGGATAAGAGAGACCCAATCCATTCTACCCTGTCATGTACATTAAAAGGCCAAAACAAACAAACAAACAAACAAACAAACAAACAAACGGATGCTTCCTCTCTTCTCCACCTCTATCTTGCTTTTGTTTGATATCAGGGAATTGTGTTATATGTGGATGTGCTCTCAAGAGGGGCCAGGTTGCTGGTCTAGAGATCTTCTAGGAGGAAATAGGAAGCATGAGAGATGTAGCACACCTTGCTCAGTACCACCTTAGGAGCATCCCATCCATGCTGATACATGGAAACATCCTTTGATCTCTCCCCTAGGAGAGGAGAAAACAAAGAAAACCTTATATTGTGCTCCATCTGATCACGCTGGTCAGGGTCCCCATGTTCCTGTGTACCTGGTCTCTTGTCTGGACAGCACGGCACAGGTAGCCTTTGGGGAGGTGCGGATTTCAAAGCGGGCCTCAGTATCCTTAGATAAGAACTTGGGAAACTCGCTCTTTTGGACACAGGGTCTTGCCTGATGCTGAGGTCTGCTGTTCTGAGCACGGTACTGGACAGAATCCAGGATCTCAGGAAAACCACCCTTGATGAGAGGATGAGGGATTTCTGTTCCATGCAATCATGTGTAAACATGCAAAACTGTTCCACTGGTTTCAGAAAGGGTAAAGCCCCAACAACTTGCTTTGGTAAAAGCGAGAGCAGCGTTAAAGCCACTTCTCTTGGCATGCAGTTATGGCCAAGCCATGGTAAACTCTAACCCCCCTCATTCCCTCATGACGTACAGGGTACAGCCCCAGGCTTAGATAACAAGGTTCTACGAGCACTTCCCAAATCTGGGGCTCAAATGTTCTCTTGGAAAAGGTTGTGAAGAAGTCTGACTGTCCTCCCTGGGGCAGCGTCCCAATAAGGAATAGTTTGTTCGTTTCTTTTAAAGAAAAAGAAAAGCCATATGATCATGAACTGAATTAAAGTCGTTCCATAATGATTTAATTAGATTTATAGAACTGTGCAAGTTCATCCTGGCCAGGGACCTTTCTGTCTTGCAAAGGAAGGGTTGGCAGAGATCTCATATGCTTTCCAATTTTACCTAATCCTTAATTTCATCTCCTGATGGGGTGAGGATGAACATAATTGTGTTCAGGTAATTGCTTTATCAAATGGTTTAATTGTGCATTCAGCAGAACTGACAACAAGAAGGTTATTCTTCCTAATGTGTTTTTAACAAAAGCGCTAACTAATTACATGGTATCCTATTCAGGGTATTTGAGAAGAAGAAATGAATACCTATTCTTCCAATCTTGGTTAAATGCATGTTTGCATATAGAACATAGAAATAAGTAGTGAAATAATTAGCTGAATTGCTTCCTTCTGCTGTAACTTCATAACTAATCTGCATGTTGAAGTAGTCTGTGCAAATTCTGTGGATGCATTTTCACCATGGACGCTGTTTGAACATCTGTGCTTCCTGAAAATGTCACAATAACCATTTTGCCTGAAAGTTTATCCTCAGGAGCCAAAAAGCCAGTGTTATTTTGGCATGTTCCAAGAAGAAATAAATGCTTAATATAAATGAGGACAGATGCGCCACATGATCAGAAGCAAGTATTAAAACATTAGGCCACACGGTTGAAAAGAATTCTGAATTAAAATAATGCTGAATCAACTCAATTTTCGATGAACTCTCTGTTTAACCAGATAACTAACATTCTGGTATAGACTTGGCTTCTGTGCCTGTCTATGCCTGTCATTCATGCAAACACAGAATGCTTTAGTATATACTTACAGGCTCAAGCTAGTGTCATTTAGCTGAAGCCTTTAATGAGATGACTATATATTTGACATTTTAAGAGGTGATTATGTAGTACACTGCTTTTAAAATTTTACTCCATCCAGTAAATACTCTTGCCCTCCCTCTCCTCTGGTAAAAAATACTACCCTTGATTATAGTAAATTGGAGGGAGGAAGAGGATCATGTGGCATGGTATTTGATTAAGGGACAGACATAGGATTCAGAAAGAGCCAGGTGGGATTCTTCCCTGGGTCTGAAGCATAGACAGTGGTAAATTTCTCTTGAGCTTCTAGGCTGGGAGGAAATGGATCTGGGGCTATGAAATTCCCTATTTTCTGCCAAGGGGAGAAAGCCTCTTTGCAGAAGGAAGCCAAGCAGAGATAGACAAAGAGAGACAGAAGGAAATGTAGTGTTGACAGCACAGCATTTCCTCTTCTTTCTCTGAGCTCTGCCTACCCCAGTGTACTTTCTCGCCTTATATGGCAGTAAATCCTCATTTTGGGAGTAAGCAAAGTTTGAGTTATGTTTCTGTCACTCGAAATCAAAAGCATCCTGATGATACAGCTGGTATTTTACATTACTTTTCAGACGGCTCTGCACTTATGGAAGTAAAGACAGACTTGAGAAGTAGACCCATGTTCTAGTATCTGCCCTCCTGCTTATGAGCTGTGTTGCCCTTGGAAAAGTTGCAGTGCTTCAATGTACTTATCTTTAATTTAGGACTAACACAAGTACTACCTCATAGGTTTCTGGTAGGAATTAGATGGAATGCTAAAGGAAATAAAATACGATGGCACTTAGTACAAGGTCATAGTACCTCTTACTATGTATTAATTACTAAATAAGTAATTAACTGCTATTGTTTCGATGTTGTTCTTGTCATGACCATGATTTAAAATATTACTACAATAGACATTGACAGGTAACCCAATATCCACTCTAACCTTCCTTTAAGCATCTAACTCTCAAATTTTAGCTAGGCACATAGCTGTCCACAATAAAAACTACATTTCCCAAACTCCTTTGCGGTCTCATGGAGCCTTGTGATGAAGCTGTGTTGAATAGGATGTTAACAGAAGTGACACTGGTGACTTCTGGATTGTGCGTCCTTCCATTTCTCATTCCTTCTGGCTGGGCACAGCAGCCACCTTGAACCCAGATACCAAAGCTCAACAATTCCATTGGCTGAAAAAGACAGAACAACGAGCTGAAAGGATCCTGGTCAGTGACCAGCCCTGGGCTTCTTACCTTTGGAATGTGTGCGTGAGAAATAAAACTTCATCTTATTTAAGCCTCTGTTTCATTTGGGTTTCTGTTAGAGCAGCCCGAACCTATATCCTAAACTAACACACAATCAATACTGTACATATTATTTGTACTTCCTCCTTCCAAAACCCTATGAAGGAAAAAAGGGGAGGATAACAAACCTAGGGCAAGAATTCGATTTAACCCAAGAATCAAGGGTTTCTGCACCCTGAATTCCAGCTCTCAGTCTAAATGGTATTTGGCTACTCCTGACTGAGGAATGGAGGCTGAAAATGAACAAGACCTGAGTAAAAAAGGCAAAGTTGGGGCATACGCTATGGGATATGAATTCCGAAATCTCAAAAGGTTTAACATATAAAACAAAACTGCTTAATGTTCGGTTAGATCCACTGAGTCTATCTCCAAAGTCATAAACCCCCTTTGCTGGCTTTTTGTGAGCAATGGAAAATCACAATAATGAACCTACCACGTGACTCCCTCACCAGACCACTGGTGTTCACGTGGTCCATGGGTGCACCGCTGCTTTCTCTCCCTGCTACCTAGAGCACAAGGGGATGGTGTTGGGATTTTTACGGTTTCTTGACCCTCCACAGGGCTGCCAGATGGGCGCATCTAATAGCTCTGCTAATTGCTGCTAGTTGTCTTATCCTTGGGCCATTACCACTGCCACTGTGCTCTAGTCCCCTGACCCACAAAACCTGCAAACGCAAGCCCTCCACCTTTTGTCTCCATCCTGTGATGCTCTGCTTAGCCAGAAGCAACGCCCTCACCAAGGAGCCACTTCCAAGTGAAGACAGCTCCCACGTAGTAGGTTCTATGGCCACAGGGCTGTCTAAAAATATCCCAGAAAATACGGACACTCTCTACTCTGTTGAAAAGGAAAGAAGAGGAGCGATACATAAAAATGTCCCATGCCGGTCACGGGCACAGGGCCACAAAAGCCTGGGGGAGATTGGGAAGAGACACTAAGTTTAATGCTATCTTGATAAGTCTTACAACCTACACCCTGGATTGCTCTCACCCTCAGAACAGTCTGTGCATGGGAAATGCCGGCCAACTGAGACTCTATTTGCCAAAAACGAAACATGAACTTTACTTGGTAGCAATTGTTGGAAACTATTAAGATGACTCTGAAAATAATATAATCTGCAGCGACAATATGTTGAAAGAAATGCCAACCCTGTAAAGCAAGCTCTCTCTCACCCTCCCTCGCGTGCGCACACTCAGAACAGAAGAGAAACGTTTTCCTCCACAGCAGCTCTTAACTCTGCATCTCTCTTCTGCGTCTAGACATAAATGAGCCATTTGCTAATTGTTTAACAGTGATTAAGGAAGTAAACGTTCTGGAGAGGGGGGTGGGAGCAGAAGGGTGTCTGACTGCTTGTTTTCTAATTACCAACAACCAAGCTCACGTGGAGGCTCTCAGGGCCTCACAGTTTCATTTGGGGAGACGTGTCCTCAAGGTCAGGCCAAGCACCAGTGGCTTCTGGCTGGAAAATAAGCAGTCCTAGAACTGACATCTGAGCTTTGGTCAGATGGGTCCAGACCAAGGAGAGTCAATGAAGTCTTGTTGAAAGAGGCCTGTGTACCAGAAACAGGACATGGGGCAGTGGAGCCCTCCTCCCTTCTGAGCTGCCAGGGACCTCAGAACCACTATATTTTCCAAAACAGCTCTCCCATCCAGAGGGAGGAAAGCTGAGCTTGCCTACCTACTTGAATCCCAGGCTGCCAGATTGTGGTCAGCAGTGGCTATCCTCCTCTACCCATGGGCAAAATTAAAAGTTGGCATCCAGGACCTCAATAAGCTCTCATCCTTCCACACGGATGACAGGAGAAGACACAAAGGGGTTCACAGATGAGGGGTTCCCAGCTGGCCCAGGCTGAGTCCACAAAGCAGTTGGCAGGAGGATTTCTAAGTCTCATCAGGAGTAGGATGGTGAAGAAGGCCTTTTGCTGAGCTCAGAGCTGAAATGACTTTCCTGTGTCTGAAATTCACATGGTCACCAAGACCAGCTCTGACTCCCTAAACGCCTCTGTCGACTGTTTTCTGCCCATCTTTGCAAGCAGTACACACATCGAGGCCTCACTCGAACCAGTAGACTCCTCATAGCTACCCCGCCTCCAGTCCTGCCCCTAACCATCCCTACTTAGTAGCCAGTGCAAGTGAATTCAAAACCAGAAACCCTTAATAAGATCCCCAGTGCTGTTTGGGCAAAGTCCAGCCCCCTCACATGGCCTTCAAAGCCCCTGCAGAAATGGCCCAATTACTTTGCTAGCCTCATTTCTGTAGCTAGTTAGCGCCCTGTCCCCAGATCACATGTGACCAGCCATACCAACTGTCACCAGCTCCTTGAAGAGTACATGCTGTCCTTCATCTATCTCTTCAACCCCATCTCCGCTCTGATGGATGAGGCGTGCTCCATGCCACTTTTGCTCTGGTTCATTCCTTTCAGCCTTAAGATCCCCACGGAGCCATCACTTCCTCTACGAGGACCATTCACACCTCGCAACTGGTGGAGGTGGCCCTGCTTTGTGTCCTCCAGCACCCAGAATGCCCCTTACCTGAACATCTATTCTGATAAAAGGAGATTACTTTTCAATGGCCTACCTTTCAGTTCCATGAAAAGTGAGGCTTTGTCTCTTGTGTCCTTTGTCACAGCCACGGCAAGTAGGACAATGCATGATATACAGTAAGAAAGAAAGTAAATGTTTATGGAGTTTCTGGACTGGTTCAGTTTTCCTGGCCAGGATAAGAGGACATCAAGGTTAGCAAAACGACTAGGGCGATCCTCACTGCCTCGAACCCAAGTCAAGGGGCAGGGTCTACATCATACTTTCAAACCAGCTACAATGTTGGCTTTCAACTGGTCTATCCTCACCAGTGGTGTTCAATGCCTTCTCTTGTATGGATACAGAGTCTAAATAAACAGTTATTGCCATGCAACACCTTATATCCTTTCAGCTCAAGACTTGATGCATTTGTGTCCACTTGATCTTTGGTCACAAAACTTTGAGCAGGTTGCTGATGCCGGGTCACTGGGAGCTCTGGGACAGACAGGGGCTCCTAAGCACATCCTTCCAGTTCCAGGATCCTCAGACTGTTCTGAGTGTAGAAGCAGAAGGAGAGTTTGTGTGACGTCACCTAAAGACAAATACTCAGCATCCAGAACAGAGCTGATGTACAGGCTCCTTCTGCCTCCTGCTCCTGACAGTGTGCCCCAGAGCCCTCAGATCCATCCAGAAAAGAGCAAACACCTCCCCCTGGAGGACTGTGATCATTTCTTATGGGGTGTGGGTTTCCCTGATGATGATGGGGCAAAGGGCTACAAGATGTTTTGCCAACACTCACTTTTATGAATTTGACTTAGGATATCAAATCCCTCCTATGAATCATGCTTCATGGTCTCATCAATCCTTGTTTCCTGAACCCAATGACCCCCCCCCCCACAAAAAAGGTGGTAACTCCAGAGGATGGAGTTCATTAATAGTTAACTCATTCACTCTTATTAACTGGCCATCTACTCGTGGTCTCCCAACAGCTTTGTCTGTAAGACTAAAATGTCCTCTTAAACCTCCGTGAAAAGGTGGCCATTATTTGGGGGCAATAATTAAAACACTTCTAGTAGAAATCACCAGAATGAAATATCCCCCTTGGAAGGACGCCTTATTGAGTGGGTTTTAAAAGCATCCTTGGGTTCAGAGATCCTAGACTAGTCAACACAAAGCTACTGACTGATGACTATGTGATTCGTTTCTTTAGGGAAAAGAAGATGCCACCTCTTTAGAAGTTCATATAAGGTAGAAAAGTAGGAGACTAATGTCAAAGACCAATACCCACACCATTTTCTACTCCAATGTTACCCCTCCCTGACTCTCTCCCTTTTTTAACTTCAAATAGAAGTGGGTGATTATAGGGGCACCCGGGTGGCTCAGTTAATTAAGCATCCAACTCTTGGTTTTGGCTCAGGTCATGATCTCACGGGTCGTGGTTTCAAACACCACATTAGGCTCCCCGCTAACAGTGTGAATCCTGCTTGGGACTCTCCCTGTCTCCCTCTCTCTCTGCCTCTCTCCCACTCATACCCTCTCTTGCTCTCAAAATAAAGAAATAAACTTAAATTAAAAAAAAAACAGAAGTGGGTGGTTATAGGTATCAAAGGCAGGAAACCTTGGGTGTCAAACTCCACCACTGTCCTTGGCTCTATGGGTCTCAGTGTACTGCATATGGAGAATGGGGAGAAGGATACTATAGTTCCTAATAAGGATGGTTTAGGTCTCTGTTTGCTTCAGGAAAAAGATAACTGAGCAGGTCTGGGAAACGGAGGACTGTGTTTCAGCTGGTGCTGGAATTCCAGGACAAAGGAACAAGAGCAGACTGAGACCAGTGGAAGCTTTGAGGGCCCAGCAGTATCTGGAAGTCACTCTTTTTTTTTTGAAGAATCAGGAGTCATTGCAAAGGACTCATCCAAATCCTGTCCTGCTTCTTATACAAGCTATTTATCAGTATCGGTGGGCAGGCAACCTTCTCCAACAAAAAGCCAACTTTTCTGCCCAGACTGCAGGGGGACTGAGACGAGGAAGCATTTCCAGAGACATTCCCTGGGCAAATGACAGCATTTCAAGCCACGGCTGACAGGTTACCACTGCTCCTTGTAGCTCGGGGGTCATGCGAGCTGGCATTTGAAGACAGAGGTGAGTGGGCAGGTTTTTGCTGGAGTTTGATGTGCAACATGCCACTTGCCCCAACAGCCCTGATCTTCCACTGACATCTCCCGGCCTGTCTCCAATCTCAGGCTTGAGGATCAGAGAGTTTACTTCAGAGCTGGAGGGAATCATTTGAACGACACAAACTAGATCTTCACAAAGACAGAATCATTGCAAGGAGCCTCTGACTCTCTGCCAGAGCCCTGGGCTGGGTGTTTAGCTAAGCAACTTGGCCCAGCATGGGGACAGCTTATTTTTCTGAGTCACTAAGCTCTCTGAAATCCATTCACTCAAATCCCAGATGGGTTACAAGATCAGGTTCTTGCTATTCCTTCTCAGCCAGAGTCCTTGGAGGCTCCCATCTTGTCCATGACACTCACTGAGTACCCAGGATACACTGCGTTCTGTGCCTGGTGAAGGTGCTGACAGGCCGTATTTCTATGTCTAGGGCTTGACATTCTTAAGGCAGACACAGAGAAGAAGGTGGTTATGGTAACCAGTGTCCCCTAAGCGAGGCATTGCCCGACCATCTGCTCACCTTCCAGCTTTGGCTACAGGTCTCCTCTTAGACTGTTTTCCCACCCTCCCGCCCCCTCTCCCCTCACTGTGGTAGCCACACGGGCATCTTTTTCTTCTTTAAACATACCAGCCTGCCTTGGAGCCTTGGCCCAGGCTATTTTCTCCATTTAGAACATTCTACGCTCCACTCTCCATTTAAAGGACACCTCCTCAGAAAGGACTTCCCTCCCCATCCCTTATAAAGCAAGTTTCCCTCTCCATTTCAGTCCTTTCTCTCTCTCTCTCTCTCAGCACCACTGTAACACTTACCAAAATGTGAAATTACATATTTATTTGTTTGGTTATTTATTTCTGTCTCCCCTACCAGACTGTAAGCTCCAAGTGAGCTGGAACTGTGACAGTCCTGTTCCCCACCTCCATGTCCTGCACGGGGCCTAGAGCAAGTGTTCAAAACACAGGTGGTGAACAACTATATGAATGAGCTTTTCTTTAAGAAGGGACTACGGAGGAGGAAGGCAGCAAACTCTGAAAGGCTTTGTTAGTAACGAGAACGGGTCCGGGTTTAGTTTGAATGGCAAGAGGAAAGCCATCCAAGCATTTTAAGAGGGCAAGACATACAAACAGACCTTTATTACAGAATCATCCCCACCTCTTCGGTCATGCAGAAATGGACTCTGGAGCAGGGGAAGAGCAGACAGGAGGTACAAAGATGTATCAGGAGATGCCTATACAAACCAAAGACCTCACTACCTAGTGTGTCGCCTGTTGACCAGCAGCATGGACACCTCTTGGGAACTTGTTAGAAATGCAGCTCTCCGGCCCCACACACGACTGTTGTATCACTGCTATCTCACAACCAGCTCCAGACAAATGCTCATATACCTAGAGGCTGGACTCTGGGTGGATGGCAGGGCTGGCCTGATCTGCCTTTGGGGACTGATCTGATTCATCAGTGCCCCTCCCCCCCAATCCGCAATTCCAGACATGTGCAGGGCACCAGAAGCAAGCCCTGTGACTACAAACTATCTCAAATTGATTCCATCAGAGGTCACGGACGGTAGGGGAAAGGGAAAGGATGGGTATGCTGAGCCAAGTGGGCTCTTTAACCAGGATATATTGACTGTGACTCTGGGCAGAAAAGCTGCAATTCCCAGGGCGGGTCTGAGGTTGGGGAACCTAAGGATTCTTGACTCCGGTTATGAAGATGTATGAACTATTGTTATTTCCACTGTAAGTTTCCCAAGCACCTGGCACAGCATTTGGCACGTAAAAAGGGCTCAAATGACACTTGTTGAAAGAAGAAACAAATTGTCAAATAATAATGATGATATCAAGGCCCTAAAGCAGATTACATGGATGTGCATATAAGCTAGACTTACCTTCAGGCTTCCTGTTTTGTTACACATATCTGCTTTAGTTAGGAAAATGTGAAAACCTAAAAGAATAAAACTCTGCTTTCAGGGAGCAAAAAATAAATGATCTGTGCAACAGAGAATAGGTGGGAATGCATGGCATGGGCTCGCAATAACCCAAATATGTCTCTGGGGACAGGAGGCAGTGAGGGCCCTCCCAGGCCTGTGGGATCTCCAGGGGGTAGACGTTAGGATGGTGAGGGGATCACAGGAACAGAAGCTGTCAGCTGTGTATGCAGAGGGGGAGGGACCGAGAGGGTATCCAGCAGAAAGGCCCAAGCTCAAGAACCTTACGCTGCTGTGGCCACAGGTGCCCAGGATGTTGCTGACAGCCACTCTCTTTAGCCCCAGAATCCATCCGCAAGCGAGCCTCACACAGACAACAGGAGGAGAGAGGAAAGGGCTGCAGCTCCAGCTGGAGGAGATGGGCAGACAAGAGTTTTCTAGCAAACTCCAGAGACACCCATCGGCTGAGCTCTATGACTCACACCTGTGGAACAGCTTCCTACCTCACCTTCTCCAGGAACCTGCCTAGATTGCCTTCAGGATCACATGCCATTCTTACAACAATCCTTCCCCCACAGCTCTTGATCACTCCTGTTACATGGGAGGTGGGTAACATTTTTATCTGGTCTCTTTGGCTCGAGAGCCTATTCATAAGGCGGCTTCTTGAGGGCAAGGCCCAAAGGCCACCAAAAGTAGGGATGCACAGGCCCTAGTTTTGGCACAGAGACTTGCAGGACAGGCAGCTGTGGGATATTCTTGATGACAGAAAAGAAACAGAGATGACTGACCTTGGAAGTGTAGGTGTGGCCATCGGAGCCGCAGACCATGCCTGACTGTGCCACGGGGCAGGGCTTGCACTTCACCAGATTCGAGGGTCCAACCCAGTGTTTGTGGGCCACATTTCCCTTCTTTTGCCTAAAGATGGAAAAAGAGGGGATAAGTTCGCATCCCACCTGCAAGGTACCTGGACAAAGGCCGAATAAATAAACAAAAGCGCTGGTTAAACAGCCCGGCGCATCCTGGAAGCCTGTGCTGGTGTTCCCGTTTGAACCAATGGCCTGGCGGGAGCAAGAGGTTCTGTTCCGAAAGCCCAGGTTCAACCCACCAGACAGACCAAGGACAGCAATGTGGCCAGTAAAAATAATGGAAAACATGATGTGGTGACATGAAAAGACACTCACAATACAATGAAAGAAACAATGAGGGAGAGGCCCCATCAGCTCAACTGAGACACCAGTACAGGGTGTGGCACATCGTGGGCACCCCAGAAAGAGGCCCCCAGGGCTCACACTCCTCCAGGGCTGACAGACAGCCTTCTCAGTGGGCTGACACGCAGACAAGTCAGAGAGCAGTGTAGATAGAAACGCATCTCCAAACACAACCAAATGACTTTATCACAGCTGTGGAAAACGATCTCTGGATACATTTTAAAGCAATTCTGGTCCAGTTTCCAATTTGCTATTCTATAGAGGCTCTGATGTGATGTCACTTTCAACTGCTAAAATAATCAGAATTCTACTCTTCCATTCTGGCTCCAGTTTCCCCCATCCTAACCTGTGTCATAATGATAAATGGCACTATTAGGAAGGCTTATGTCCACGGAAGGAACCCCACCCCCGAATCATAAACCACTGAAAGAAAGGCCTGCAGTGATTGCCTTCCTTTCCCTTGTGGTCCCTGCTGTCCGAGCAAACAAGTGGGAGTGGCTCTTGCACCTATGTGGCAAGTTCTAGGGGGAGGATCAGTGACTATGGATGGACCACCCCTCAGGTGATTATGGTGTCCTCCAAGTGCTTTGCCCTTCCAAGTCTTGACTGGCGGCTAACATCTGGGCCCTGGAGTCAGAAAACCTAAATGCAAATCTCAGCTCTGTCACTTACTCACTGTGTGATCTTGGCAGGACATTTACTCCTGGAACTGTAAGTAACTCTCAGTTTCCTCATCTGTACAATGGGGGAAAATAGAATCTACTTCAAACCGATGCTACGAAGATTAAGTGAGTTGATGTATATACTTGGCATAATGCCTAAAAACCACAAAGCAAGAAAAATGGCAGCTGTCGCTTATTTGCCCCAATAACAGATGGGTGTATAGAGGAAGAAATTACCATTGCCATAGAAATGTGACTTCGTTCTAAGGCCCTAGGGTTGGAATGTCATTTAATTCCCTGGAAGAACTCATGGGGCCACAGAAGAAAATCTTTTCGACCAGGTATGGAGTAAATATGCAGCTCGTTACGGATGTGGGTTTGAGGTATGAGGTAATCCACCCTCTTCCAAATGAAGGAAAGTGACCTAGGAAGAGCACCCACCAAATTGGTTCTTATTCTACCTCAAACCTTCCCTAGCAGTTTGGGGGAGACTGTAAAAGGAGGAAGGTCTGTTTGAGAAACTACCTTTGAGGTTGACCATGTACCCTTGGGGCCGTGATGGATCCCAGGCTGGATGGGCCACAGGGCTGGGGTCTGTTTGAGAAACTACCTTTGAGGTTGACCATGTACCCACAGTACAACCCTTGGGGCCGTGATGGATCCCAGGCTGGATGGGCCACAGGGCTGGGCCCGTCTGACCGTTAAACTGAAAAAGGAGTTCCTATAGGGATGCTATAAAATCACCTAGTCCAGCTTGTTCATGTTACTAATGGTGGGAAGTGAAGCCAAGTTGGGTAATAGCCTTGCCCAAAGTCAAGAAGCTAACTGATGGCGTTCATATCATGACGTTCATACAGATGCACAGCAACCAGGGATGAATCTCTCTTCTTCAGCCCATGCCCATCATGCCTAGATTATGAACTTCAAATTTCTTTGGGGACACCTATTTGTCACTAGTGGTCCTCTCTTCAATGCCGCCCTGCTTCCGTAGCAGCTAACCACCTTGTCCCTGCCTCTCTGTCTGGAATAAAAACATTTGCATTTCTAATTCACATGGACATGATTACCTATTACCCTTTGCCAAACACAGTTTACTCATTCAAGGTTTGTTCTGGACTTGGGAGAAAGGGATGATGGCTGGGACTCCATGAGGCAGACAAGCAGGCTGTCAGCACGGGGTTAACGTGAGAGTCCATGCGTTCTTCAGCAGAACACCACACATTTATCATCATTCACACAGCAGACTGTCTGAGACTGATGATGAATCAACAAATACACGCAGCAGTTCTGGAATCTGGCAGCCCCTCTCCTGCGCCAGTCTCCAGCGTGCATGCCCTCCGCCGAAGCAATTCTTGTGATGAGTTCCCAGAAAGGGGCCATGAAGTCCAAAGAGTGGGCAGCTTTGCTGGAGCAGACATCGCCACGTGCCATGATGCCATGGAGGAAAGAAGGAGCTGAGCCAAAGGGAGAGGAGGGAGAAGGGAACGCTGAGCTGAGCCAATGGCTTTGAGGAAAAGATGGAATCGTGGAGTAACTATCAGTTAATGACAGATCATCCCTGCTGGTGGACCTGAACTTCACCACTAAACCAAGTTCACGATGGGGACACGGAGAGATGGGGCTGGCTGGTGCAGCGTGGGTGTTCCCTTATACCCCTGTGGGGTGAGTGGGTGGGTCTCTGTGTGCTGACCAATGCAGTGGTTTCTCACAAGTTAATCACAAAATCAGACTGTCAGAACCAGAATATACTTTAACTAACCTCGTCTAAGAATTCTATTTTACAAATGAGGAATTAGACACAGACGGGAAGTGACGTGGCCGGTGTCACACAGAAATACAGCAAAGCTACCTCACACATGCTTGCTGGAATAAGGTTATCCTGGAAATGACTACATACTGTTCTGGGACCATTTAAATTCCTATTTTGGCATGTGCGGTTTCATCATCAGGTTCAGTTTTATAAATAAATCTTCTCTGAAACATTGTCCCTGGCTCTCTACCTGCAAAGGAGCAAGATGAGCACACCCAACATCTGGGGGTCATCAAGCTACCGTGTTTGACCTCTGCTGGGATGACTCGGGGACTAGTGCCCAACCCAATCTAAATTTTCACATTTCCAGTGAAACAAGCATTGTTACATCAGAGCAAACTCAGATGTTCTTTACCGCATTGGGACTCCAGTGGACAGGGCACCCAAACCTACGGTCTGCATCCGGAGACGTAATTATATGAAGTTATGTGCAAGAGTATGTGAACCCATGGAGGCAGAACTTCCCTGGCTAACATGTGTATGTATCAATCCCCACAATTCAGTCAATTAACCAACCCCACTGAGGCACGGGACCAAGTTTTCTGACTTGAACATAGTTTATTTCTCAAGTCACAGAATGAAATCCTATGAAGTGTCTTGATGGAATTGCTATACCCAGTGTCATAGACATTTATCACCTGGGGTGACACAAGCAATCTAATCTGGGAAGCAGGTCTTCCCAGCCTTTCAAATGGCCATGAAGCCCTAACTCCATCCTGGCCTGGCTGGTGCTACGGGCAGCCCCATCTCCTACCCTACCGAGAGCATCACAAAGAAAATCCCAACCTACAGGCACCCTATGAAGGAGACAAGACAGACAACTGGCAGATCACAGGCATTTCTTATTTTCTTGGGCTTAACTGTTGTTCATTCTCAATCCTTTTTTAAGATTATCAATATTCCCAGCATTATGTTTCTGAAGGAGAATGATTCTTTAGCACAAATCTGATGATGTGACTCCCATAATACTTAGAACCTCCATCTTTGCCCCACATCCTAGAGCACAGTCTGAATTCCTAATTTGGGTATTAAACTGACTGACCCTACCTTTACAGGGTCAATATTTGCTTTGCGTCACTCTCCAATACGTACTCACCCCCCTACACACACACACACACACACACACACACACACACACACACACACACACACACTGACCACCACCACCAAGTATTTTTGCTCCAGCCATCCTCTGCTGTTTCCCGGAGCCCACCAAGGATCTTTGTGCCCCTGGACCATCATATGGGATTTTTACCAGTCTGACACATCTTTCCAAACCCACACTTCTCTCCTTCATCCTCTCTGCCTCATAAGGCTTTCTTCAAGGCCCCACTCAATATTCCTCTCCCCCAGGAAGTCTTGTAGGCCCCCTCCACAGGCAGTCAGGGGGCATGCCCATGACACCATGGTCCTGTGATCACTTCTGCTCAAGCTCCTGACTAGTCTCTAAGGGAGAACCTTGTTTCAATCTTACCAAATTATTACAACGATCTGACAGGATATGGGGGATGCTCAGGCTAAACGCCTGGGAGCCCATCCTGAACATTTCCCTTTCTTGCCCTCATCACTTTATCCCATCATTCAGTCCTACTGATCCAACACCAACTAGCCATATGAGCCTCTTACAGGTTTCTTACATGCGCCAGGCAAAGTCGAGTCTATATGACTAGGCAAACACTTTCCGCCTTCATGGCAAATGTCCACCCCTTGTTCAAGGTTCAAATAGACTGCCTTTCATCAAGTCTCTCCTGATTCTGTGAGCCTTAACTCAA
This sequence comes from Cryptoprocta ferox, assembly GCA_028646485.1. NCBI lineage: Eukaryota > Metazoa > Chordata > Mammalia > Carnivora > Eupleridae > Cryptoprocta > Cryptoprocta ferox. Next base: position 26,289,632 of record CM053572.1, read on the forward strand.
GTAGAATCGACCATGACATCATTTGTTCCAACATTATACTTTTTCAGACCCAGTGGTAACATTCACTATAGCATAAAGCAGTTCTTTTTGAGTCTATCTTCCTCAATATACTATGCACTCCTCAAGGGTAGTGACTGGGTCTCATCATTTTTGTGCTCCTGTGGTTGGAAACATGGTCAACTTCCAACACATGAGTTTTTTCAGTGAAGTAAGTGAATTTATTAATCTGGACCTTTAGAACTTTCTCCTTTTATTTCTAGACATTATTAGCACTAACGACAAGAAAAACATATCATGTGGTTTGAAGCAACAAGAAACAGACTTAGAAATCCTAAGTCAGGGGTGTCTGGGTGGCTCAGATGGCTAAGCATCCAATTCTTGATTTCAGCTCGGGTCATGATCTCAAAGTTCATGAGTTCAAGCCCCACGTTGGGTGCTGTGCTATCAGTCCAGAGCCTGCTTGGGACTCTCCGTTTCCCTCTCTTTGGCTCTCCCCTGCTCGCTCTCTCTCTCTCTCTCTCTCTCTCTCTCACTCTCTCTCTCTCTCTGTGTGTGTGTGTATGTGTCAAAATAAATAAATAAACTTTAAAAAAAGAAATCCTAAGTCCAACTTGAAAAACAACAATTAGGAAAAATTTCTCAAGACAACTAAGAAGTGGGTGGAGGGAACTCTCCTATCCATCTCAGGGCTGAAAGATCCTCCTATTCCAGGGATCAAACTGCTTCTCAAGCTCGGTAAGGACCCCTGATGTAGTGGTTCCAAATTCCCAAGAGATATTAATTTTTAGAACTTAGGAATGAATGAGACATCCGAATTTTCAGGAATCCTCAACAAATGCTGAAAGAAAAAGTTTTTCTACATTCTTCACAATATTTTATCTACATATTTTTAAACAAATAGGAAATATTCAGCTTAGTATTATTTATCAAGAAATGTAGCCTGAAATGAACACTTGAACAATGAAAATTATCAGCAAACATTATCAGGCAGTACTCAAATGATGGGACCTTTGGATCTTCTAGCACAGCACACAATCACGTGTCGACAGTCTCAATTTCAAGACCTAACTATGTTCCAAAACCATTCCGTGGAATACTGCTCAGAGGACTTCTCTCAAGTATAGTATGCAAATAAGTTTATTAGTATTCCTATTATTTACAAGAGCAACTCACACTCTTTCAAGAGGCCAGCAGCTACAAGCAAGGCTGACCAGATTGTCAGTGCTCTTGCCAACGTGTCCCTGTTCCAGTTCTTGAAAATGTCAACCACAACCTTCAAGTCCATACACCAAGGATTTCCTGCTCTTACTTCCCATTGGACCCTGCTGCTCCTCACGCAGCTGGCCCTACCCTCAGCAGTCAAGGGAAGTCCCACCTCCTGCCACTTCCCCACAGACGACACCAAGGAGGGCAGTGATGACATCAGTTGTGGTCCAATTTCACTTGGCTATGGCCAGAGCAGAGCCACAGGCACTACCTACAGCAAAAGAGTGGCTGGAAAGACTCTTCTGGAATAATTTTTTCAACAATAAGTAGATGTACAGGTATATATTTCCTGACATCGACCCCACATGATGAAATTCAACAATCTATGTCAAAAAATTTTAATGATATCCTGGGGGGTGCCAAAAGTATAGTAGTATTGTTGACTTTTTTCCTTTTGGTTAGAGAAGAAATCCCCTTCACTGTATCAATACCTTGATATTCCAACAGGTTTGCCTAACTTCAGATAGAATTGTTTTACTCTATATGAACAGCTGGTCAAAGAGTAAAGCAAAGCTCGATGGTAAGGAACAGGAGCAGGACTCCAGGAGTTTTGTGCGACTACCTCCTGCCCGTCTAAGTACCCTGAACACACACCCCGACTCCTCACACACCATGACCCTCTGACAGTAGAGTCTGTACAATGCCACTTGACAAAAGGGAGAAGCTGAGGCTTATGTAGTCAGTCACAGTCCCAAGACCTTTTCCTCTGTCCTGTCTGTGCTCTCTCATCAGCTCAAAGGCAGACCTGTCAGCCCAGAGGCCTGAGAACCCACCCAAGGAGGGTCTCTTCCCAGCAAGCGTTGTGTTTGTTTGCTGGCAGCCAGCATCACGTGCCTTTTATTCTCTTGTTGATATCAAACTGCCCATTCAAAAACAAGATTGAATTTGTTTGCAAAATCAGAACTAATTGCTTCCCAAACAAGGATGGAAGATACTCAGATAGCTGACGTGGTGGCTACTTTGAACCAGAGACAAAATAATGAACGTTAATTGAAATGAAAACATGTTAACCATTGAAATAATCTGTCATGTAAAATGATGCTATAATTCCTCCGTTGTTAGGGTTATTTGAGTCATTATACAAAGTCATAAAATCACACAGGAAGAGCATAATGGCCTGTGTCATTTACAAAAGCTGCTTTGATGACAGAGACAGGCTCTCATGTGAGACACTCTCCATCCTGGTATCCATGGGCTCTTGAGTCTTCACTGTCTTCCAAAGGAAGAATATTACAGATGCAAGATCCTGTTCAAAGGGAGACTAATTTTTCTAATACACTGATGGCCATTAGAGAACAAAAGGAAGAGCTGTCAGGATGCAGGGTGTAACTATGTGTCCATAAGTGCTCCTGGGCACCCACATGGTATAAAGATGTGCTGTTTACAGACGCTTGAGATTTCAAGGGCAAATACATAATAAGAACAGCTATGCATTTATAAGGACTTACTATTCTGCTGATACTACCACCCATGATAACTAGCATGTTTTGAGCCCTCACAACGTTCCACGTACTGTTTTAAGCCCTTCACACAATATGCCTCGTGTACTCCTCCCAACACCCCCAAGAGGAAGAAAAGATGCGGTGGAACATGGGGAGCTGTGTTGTGGGGGTGTGAGTCAGGGAGACCACAGCAGACCTGAGGGGATGGGAAGGACCACGCACGGTGGGTCCCAGTCATCAGGGGTGGACATCCCAACAGATCCACCGATTCAAGCTGACACATCAACCACCAGAAGGCCAGCACTTCTGTGTGGCTTCTCCCCACCTGACTTGGCCCAGATAAGGAGGGTGAGACCCATGACCTATTCCAAGTCACAAGAGACAAGTGCCTCAGAGCAAGGAGATAGCTATCCGTTCACAGGCATGCTTCCCAACCATCATCAAAAAAGGTTTCCAAAGCACCTTCAAACTCATAGGATAGCTGCATATTTTTAAAGTCTGAGAGCAGAATCAGGGCCACCAAAAATTCTGTGCCTGGTATGCAAGGAAACCGAAAAGCAGGAACATCTTTCCAGGTGTATCTGAATGTCAACTCAAGTCTCCATGACCTGTCTGCCACCTGAGCTGTGTGATGACCAAGGCAGCTGGGGATGAATCTACTCCTCAAAGATGAGAAGATTAAACAGCCAGATGAGAGTTTCCAACAACATTGTGTGTGCAGGTGTAAACCAACTCAGATAGATGAAGAAAGCACATACCAGAGGGAACACACCATCAGTCAGGGAGGCCTGAGGGCATGAGAAAGGGAACTTCCGCTTTATTATTCTATATGTCTATTATTTGACCCTCTTACAATCATGTGCTGCTCATCTAATTTGTTCCAAATCTAAAAAAGGAATGTATTTTCAGGGGTGCCTGGGTGGCTCAGTTGGTTAAGTGTCTGACTCTTGACTTCAGCTCAGGGAATGATCTCACGGTTCATGGGTTTGAACCCTACGTTGTCGGCAAAGAGCCTGCTTGAGATTCTCTCTCTCCCTCCCTATCTCTGTTTCTTTCTCTCTCTTTTTTTTTTCTCTCTCTCTCAAAATAAATAAACTTAAAAAAAATTTTTTAAAGAAATGCATTTTCAGAATTTTTAAATAAATGCCTGTTGCCAAACCCACATCTGCCTGCCAGTTCCCCATATCTCCAGTTTTGTTTAACGAAGCCAGGGTGGTTGGAAAGGAAGAAAGATCTCCTAGGTGGGGGAAGGAAGGCTGAAAGAAAGGGAGTTAGTTCACCTGGATGAAGGTAACCAGGCCTCAAAGGTTCAGTGAAGACTCAGTGGTCCGATCACTGTATCTGAACTAAATTTCCAAATTACTTTGACGGTTTGTTTGAGGAAAGCTATCAAAACGTAAGGTATAAACATTCTAAATGGAGCTAGGATTCTAGACATAGTCTTTACTTTTTCAGTAAACACGTATTAAATACCTACTATGTGCCAGGAATTGGGCAAAAAATTCAAAGACAATGCTAGCACTGTAATCGATAGACTTCTAATAAACACATATCAATGTAACCATTACTACTAAAGCGTAAAGATCATAATTGCTGTCCATGTCTGCAGTGACCTGAGGTAGGTGTTACCTTAAATTAATGTTTTTATTCTTATCCACATCTTGAGACACTACAGATTCTCACAGACTGCTAACTTCTCCAAGAAAATCTCTATGCAGCAAGAAATTTGCTGTCCATTTCAAGAACCCACCTCCACGATGCCATCCTATCTTTACGAGGGCCAGAGCCACATGTGTGGCCAAAAGGGCAAGAAGAAAAGGAACTTGCAAGACAACAAAGACAGATGTCATCTTTCTCCCATTTTTTTTTTTCAACATTACTTGAAATCAACGTTTCCTTACGCTTGAAACCAAATATGTATGTCCAGGGATCCTACTTCTGGCCTAGACTGTGCTCTCTGTGTTTCCTGACCAGGTCAGGAAGATTAGCAGGCTGATGGGATTATGTAAATTCCACTAACAGGTTGGAGTCATCTCCCATTAAGAGAGTGACAGAGCATGGCCAGTGGACCCAAGGGGCTCTGGAAGGCCGAGACAGTGGGGGTTTAATTCAGAATTCAGCCTGGTAAATGAATGTGGCCACAGGGGCCTACAAGTAATAAAAATCCATGCATGTGAGCACACACACACACACACACACACACACAGAGACACACATAGGACCCAAGTAAGACTGCTTTGTAAAGGAAAATGCCAACCCAGCAGTGTAACAGCAAGCAATTAGGGACATGTAAGTGAATGCTTGAGCTTTCTTTATTCCCATAGGATAATGGATGGTGGCGTACTCAGTTTTAAAAATCTCTCTCTTCCTAAAAGGGGGCAGAAAGAAACTGTGACTATTACCCACTGACCTTCAGCAGCCCTGTTTGATTTCTTGTTTTACAGCTCTCCTTTGCTTGCTGGCCCAATAAAGAGAGGTCCCTTTCCAGCCCTGAGATCTTAGTGGAAATCTTTAGCAATGGACATGCTAATTGGAAAAAATCAAATGATAATCAAGCAAGCCCATGGCTGAGAATTTCATTTGGCCTCCCTGCTTGAGCATTCGTAATCCTGACCCTTTGCAGGAGGGGCCGGAACAACAGAGGGTTGTGCTAACAAGGCTTCCAGCTAATTGTTTGTGAGCGCTCAGGTGTGCACATAAGGGTACAGGCAAGCCTGTGCACTTCCTCCATCGGCTCTGCTGTTAGGTGCTGTGAAAACATATGCTTACATTCCCGGGAGACAATTAATTATTATGGGCGTGTGCATGAGAGAGAGAACCCACATCTGTTTTAGAGTCACCAGCAGCAAAGCACTCCATTCTGGAAGGGCTGTGTATGACCAACCTTAAGAAGAACAAGCTAGCAAAATGAAGCCAGTGTGGGGAGACCTCACTGCATCAGGGACACTGCTCTTTGCAAGACAGACAGGAAGCTGAGAGGCTCATGGCATTCGAGGAGCTGGCCACCATCAGCCTGACACCATCAACAGCGGGCCATTCCCCAAAAGCACTGCAGGAGGCACAAACAGCCACCAGCATCATGACTTTCCCCCAACCGGAAGGCTCTCTTCACAGTGTCATAGGACAGAAGCTGGAGCCTTGACAAGCCTCTGTGGCCTTCACTGGTGGGGGACTTTCTGGCTACGTGGCCGGGAACTAAGGCTAACTCCAGGGGCTTGGGTCTTCTCTAACACTGATCTTGTCCTGTCACTATTCTCTCGCCCTTCCGCAAGCACCCGCTCAAAGGCCACCACCCTCTGAGGGTATTTCAGACATCCTACCCCTTCTTCCCAGCTTCTTCCAAATCCCTTGGATGTGTCCTGCAGCTCTTTATCACGTCACTGAGCTATCCTCAGTCAGGTTCCCAGCCGTCCCCATGTACAGACACAATGCTCCAATATGTGTTGGCACAGGGAAGAGCAAATCAGCACGTCCCAATGCTGTTCCATAGCAGAACCTGGACCAACATGCAGAAGTTACCAACAGAAAAAACTTTCAACTCAGTGTAAGGAAGACACCTCATACAGTGAGTGAGAGCAGTACAGAGACAGACCGTCTGAGAAGGCCGGGGAAGGAGGCTCTTAATAGTCAGAGGTCACCTAGAGGAAGGAGTATCTATAAAAGGCACATGATGATTCGTGTAAGCATTCCTCTATGGCTGGACAGTGAGGAGGTTGTTTCCATTTCTGCAAAATTGTCATCGAGTGCACTGAATGCTCTCAGATATAAATCTTACTGTGCATCTCTCTCTCTCTATTTCCACGAGAAAGATTTTCCGAAATGGAATCATGGGGTCAATGAGGCCAAAATGCCCATGAGAAATGTTGCACCAATTTACACTGCCATCAACAGCACCCTGCCGGGACCATTATCCCCTTTACCCCAACCTTCCACTCTGCACGTTTCCACCAGGTATTGCTCTGAAGCCACGTGTTCAGACCACCACCAAAGGTCCATGGGTAATCAACCGAGTCATGAAGAGCAACAAACCAATGCTTCCCCATAATACCAGGTGAAAACATGGCACATGGAGAAAGTGGTAAAGTTGGAGAGTGGGTAGATTAGCAGGAAATCAAACGTCACTCTGATGTGTTCCTGTTGGTGGGGAGGTACACTGTGGGCTCACACTGGAGAGCAGCAGCTGCAGGCCCAGGCTCCCCCCAGTGGGTGGGGAGCTCACTGCCCAGCCCCTCTGCTTCTCCCCATATCAGAGAAGCACCCCAAAGAACACTGCCTGCTGCCTTCCCGGACTTCCTCCTGGGTGAGCAGGCAACATGGGCCACACCCAGCCCTGCTCAGTCTTGTTCTGAAGGCTGGAAGGACCAGTCCCATGACCTGAAATCCTGGAGCCTGCAAGCTTCCTGGATGAAGCAGAATGATAAATTTAGGCAAGTCTCAGGGGAGCTGTGGGGGAGGAGTGCCACCCTAGGCAGGTCCTACTCATGACAGCTGCCAGAGTGGATGTCCAGTGTGTGTCCCTTCCTGAAGGCAGACTCAAAAGTCACTCTGAAGCACTGTGAAGAACAAACCTCCACCTCTGAGAAACTCAAGAGGCCGATGAGACACATGACATCTTAATACCTCCAAGGCCAAGCAATTGACCTTTAGCTGGGCCCAGTCTCTTAGCACAGAGACAGGGTGGGCAAAGAGACAGGGCACCACAGAAGCAGGCCACCAGGTCAGGAGAGAGTGCAGAGTCTGTGGACTACACTGCTCCTTCCCAAGAATAGGGCCACTTTCACACCAGACTGACACAATACCTCCTGTTTCCCTGTGTGGGTTTCACAGGGACCTTCTGAGCATGTCCCTGGTGTTCAAGAATGTGGTAGGAAAATGGGATAAAATATGGACAACCCTGGCCTGACTTGGAGCATTGATTGCTCTGTGGCTCACCGACCGATCCGAGCTCCTCATTAAAGACACGAGCCCGGCCCTGCATCCTTCTTCTTGCCTTAAATGACTCATTTATCCCTTCAATATGTCATGAACATGTGCCAAGACCTGAGCTCATGCTCCAGATGGAGTGTGGGCAGTGCAAGTAAGGGAGGTGAGCATCACAAGGAGTAAGTGTGCACCCTACCAGTAGGGAACCACCAATCATGACAACTGACACCATCCAGAACATTAAAAATAGCAGGGCCTTTGCATGTGTGAGCTCATGTAGGCCTGAGCAACTCTGGGAGGCTTGTGGGGATCACTCCTCTATCTAGATTCACTGAGGTACTGGAGACTCAGAAAGGAGATAGGCTTTTATTGAGCACCTACTATGTGCTAGCACTATGTCTACTGCTTTCCTTATCACAGCACCATGGGCTAGTTTGAAAGTCACCATTTGCTAAGGAAATGGAGATTTAGTTCAGACAAGGGTCTCAAGGGCAGAGTGGCTCTCACACAGAAAGATGGGCTTCGGAGCAGCCCTGCTGTGCCCCCCCCACCTCTGCCACACAACGGCTGTGTGACACTGAGAAAGTCACAGTGTGCCTGAGCCACAGTGACCTCACATACTCTTAAACCACTAGGAATACTAGTAAATACCACCCATGTTCCAACCCCACTGTAGCCGGAAATGGTCACCCCCGCTTCTTGGAACTTTAACTTTAGACTCCATGGCATTTTTTAATTTTCTGGCTTAGGTTATATACGTCTTTGCCCCTAATGTCCTCTCATAGGTCACACACTTCAATGAGATCTTCATGTGGACACACGTAGACAATCAGGTCCTCCAGCTATTCTCACACAGTATACAATGTGGCTTTAAAAAATGAGGATTCAGGAAAACTCAGCCCATCCTAACGCACACAGTTCTGTCACTCTCCCACTTAAAGCCACACAAAATGTCCCTTGTCACCTGGCCTGAAAGCCAAATCTGTCCCTTGGCTTTCAAGGCTCTTCAGGCTCTGGCCCCACTGCCCCTTCCAGTCTCAGGCAGCCATGCACCCCTCAGCCACTGCCTTCCTGCAGCATAGGTCTCTGTCCTCTTCCTTCCTTTAAGACACCAAGTCCCATCCCCTTCCCTGACTCAGGGCCTTTGCAAAGGCTGTTCCCTTCTCTGTGAACACTTCTCCCTACTCTTTGCCCACCTGGCACCTATCACCTTTCGCCCACCCAAGGTGCCTCCCTTGTTCGACCAACTAAAGGGATTCTGTTATGACACTCTGCTCTTATCCCACTTGGCGCTTAACGCCAATTTATCAGAGACTTAATTTCTTTTCAGCTATCTTTTCCTATAGACCTTCCTCTCCACAAGGCCAAATTATGTCCCTTCATCACATTAGTCCAAACACATAGCAGGGTCTGGCATATGGAAGGCACCTTAAATATGTGTTGAATCCAGAAATTATCACAGGCACCAACTTAGTGGATTCTGAGTTAATGACCTTTAACCCACCATCACTGGTTTATGTGAGCTGCTTTCTGAGGGCTAATCCTGCCAAAATTATGACAAGTCCTAAAGCCCTTTATCACCATTGCTATATTCACAGATGGCCTCCCCTGGCATCTGCTGAGAGGAAGACTCTAATTCCAGGCTGGACTAGAGCCCTGCCAGCTTGCCTTCCACTTGGGAATTACTCATAGCCATGAAGGTTTAAGCCAGGGCCTCCTCCCACCCATCAGGTAATGAAAAGGTGGGACTTGAGGGTTCAGTGGAAAGCAGGACACAGCAGCACTTCCAGCTGTGGCAAGATCACGGGCAAGGCAGGCCAGAGGAAGGCCCCTTCCCAACTCACTAACACAGCCGCATCCGTTTCAGTGTACTGAAAGTTTAAATTGCAGAAAAAAATACATACTCCCACCACCAACACCAAAAAAAAAAAAAATCATTTAAGAGAATACCTTGGAAAGGTAACCAAGGTCCCCAAACTAATTAACTTTCATCTTTCCTGTCCCTCTGTGCTTGGAGGGCCCTGCCCTCTGCCCACCCCCTCCATGAAGAACATTAAAGACAGGACATTAGCCTGAGAACATTCTATTTAAAACAAAAGTACTTCTAAAGATAGCCTTGGATGCCCATCTAAATCATCATGAGTCCATTTTCTGGCCCCAGAACCTGCATGGTCGGTGCCCCTGATGGGCCCTACCGTGGTGCCTGATATCCATAAAGAATGTCTTTCATGGTTCGTTGGTTGAATTAATCTGATATAAAATGTCTAAACTGGAAAACCTACGAATGGGGATCTTGATGAGTTTGGACAGAACAGCAAGCAGGGCCACAGCAGATTTATTAATAACAAAGGCAACGGAAAGATATTTCAGAAAATTAAAGCAGAAGTTTGTGAAGGTGGGAAATTCAATCTGACCCCTTTTGTAAAAGGTGATGTGCTTTGTGAAAGGCCACAGAGGCCTCGCTCCCCCTGCCCCAGATAACTGGATACCACTCTCTCTGGATACTGTAAAGTGCCACCAGGACATGTGGGTAACGGAACACCTTCAGCAAGTTGCAGGGGGGACTTGAGCTGGTCTGTTCCCTGGTGTTTAGGGATGGACGTGCTAATGTAATGCTTCACACCTGCGCACTTCCCAGCATGCCCTGAGCCCTGGTGGAAATCACACCTAGTGATTACCTCTTCAAAACGAGCACACCCACCTCAATCTCCTCTTTCTAATCCACTTAAATCTGAGGCATGAAATACGCCTCTCTGTACATTTCTTAATAGACAGAGACACCATAAACAGAGCAACTGGAGCCCTTCATGCGGAGGAGAACCACACAGCAGGGTAATGCACTTAGGCTTTCTAACAAGAGACAGAGGGAGGAACTGAGAGGGAGGTTTTAACATTAGATCCTGACCCTGTGAACAGACATTCCCAGCACCACAGACTCTTGGCTTTCTAGCTTTCCAGCAACTTTGTACATGATGCACATTCTGGGAATTTAACCATGAAACGTTTCCAATCTCCCACAGATAGAACATGGCAAAAAAAAAAAAAAAAAAAAAAAAAAAAAAAGACAGTGATTCAGCGCATTGGGGATTCCAGAAAATACCTAGAAATACAAACTACCCTCTCTGGAAAGGGGGCTTCTCGAGCAGCACAACCTGGGAGGGAGAGATGATAACCCGGTGGCAGGTGCCAGAGAGGCCTTGGAGGGCAGAGGCTCTGGTCCTTAAGAGTCACACCTAGAAACAAGTGTCCAGTCAGCCAGGATGCCATCAGATTCGCTGGGAGAGCTCCCCAGTCACTGCCCTTACCTGCCCTCCATCTTTAGTTACAACCTTGTTGGCAGTGGCAGGATTGGATCTGGTAAATTTTACTGACAATCATGATTTTAATGTGTTTATAAAACTCGCCTAGTGAATCTGCCTTCCAAAGTAAGATCTGCCTCTTTCTGAGTCCTCTCTGTTCCAAGGACTAAACATTCTACACAATTACTCCCATCTCCATTATGAATTGCTTTTTACTCTCTGCTGCTCTTGTCCTCAAGCTCGTGCAATCAATACTCTCAATTTCAGAGAGGAAAACAAAGGAACGGAGAAGATAACCATGAGAAGTCAACAAGACTCCTCCTGCCAAGTGTGTCTAATACGGTGGGTGGTCAAGAAGTGGCATCTCTGGAACCAACCTCTCTCCCCCTTTGTTTTCCTCAGGTGACCAGGGGTAAAGAGATCACAGTGTTGGTTCCTGTTTATTGCAGGTGGCTGATTCAGAAGTGGGCTCAAACCCAAAACTCAACTGCATAAATTCCAACAAGTGCCTAGAAACAGCACCAAGCCCTCATCAGGACTTTACTCAGGCCCGGAGCAGGGGAAATGAAGATCCCTCAAGGTTAAAAGAGAACACAAGGCCCCCTGGAGGCTATATAGTGTGAGCTATATAAAGACAAAACCATAATAAGGAATACAAACATGATCACACTCTGGTAACTGGCCATGCCTTGAGTTGTAAAAGTGCTGGAAAGCTACTCAGACACCGAGGAAGTACCCGCTTTCTACGTGGCCATGTGTCTTCCAAACCAAGAGAGATATGTGTATGTATAATCAACCCGTTCAAAGCCCCTGAAGCAGGAGGCAGTGCTTTGTTGTAAAACAAAACTGAGATGAAATAACCATCATCCTTTCAAATGTCCTCTGGGAGTTTGGTATTTGAGGCACATTCTGTCATGTACTTCTCTCTGACCTCAAACACTTTGATTCTCTTTTTCCAAGTTCACATAAAAGACAGAAAGCTCTCAGATTGGTCTACGGCACCATGAGCCTCAACTCAATCTGAATTCTTCCCTGGTGCAAAGAATTCGTTGTTATGCCAGATAATTAGGAAGCAGAGATAAAGGGCCATTACGTTGGAGAGGCCTAGCCCACTGGGAAGACTGGCCGTCGGCTCCTTGTTTAAAAACAGATTAGTTCCCACTGCTCCCAGAAGGCTTCCAAGGGTATGCTCAGATATTCTAAGTCCCATCCTGACACCCTTTCCTCCTGCTCACAATACACTTGCAGGATTCGAGAATGTGGGATGTCTGCAAGGCTTAAAACAAATGCTTCAATTTTACATTCTCGAAATGAAAATCAATGGCAACAGAGAGGTAAAATCAATGTTCATCGCTCTGTAGGGAGAATCCCACCCCCAGCTCCCGCCCACCCAGAGCAATAAATCAGAACTAGCCATCTTGACTGGCAGTGAATCCCCGAGAGCAGAGCCCTCTGTGGCTTGTATGACTTTCTGTCCATCCCCGTTTCCCAAGAGGGTGTTGTCTTTAAGAAAGCCTAAGACAATATTTCTAAAACCTGAGCCAGGAAGAAAAACATAGCTGCATTAAAAACTCTTTTTCCCCTAATGAGTCTTTTTGCCGGTGGGATCTTTGGCATCTCAGAACAGAGTGTGACTATTTCCCTAAGGATCCATTCTGCATTATCTAGTCTTAATGACTGCTCAGACACCCCCTGACCTGCTCCCCCAGACAACCAATGACCTGCTTTCTGTCACTAGAGATTAGCTTGCATACTCAAGAAGTGTAGATAAATAGAAATCATCCAGGGTATACTCTTTTTTTTTTTTTGTCTGTATTCTTTCATTTAGCATAGTTATTATGAAATTTATCCATGCTGATGGATTCACCAATAGACTATTTCTTTTTCTTTCTTTTTTTTTATACTTTTTTTTAATGTTTATTTATTTTTGAGAGAGAGAGAGAGAGACAGAGAGACAGAGTACGAGGGGGGTAGGGGCAGAGAGAGAGAGAGAGAGAGGGAGACACAGAATCCAAAGCAGGCTCCAGGCTCTGAGCTGTCAGCACAGAGCCCAGTGCAGGGCTAGAACTCACAAACTGTGAGATCATGACCTGAGCTGACACTTAACTGACTGAGCCACCCAGGCATCCGGTCTTTTTATTGCTGAGTAGGAGTCCATTGTATGGATGTACCACAATTTGTTTATCCATTCACCTGTTGATGGACATTTGGGTTGCTTCCAGCTTTTGGCTCTAACAAGTAAAGCTGCTATGAATTTTCATGAGTGAGTCTTTGAATGAACATGCGCTTTCATTGTATAATCCAGATATAAACCATTTGTTGAACCTATGTTTTACAAATATTTTCTCTTGATGTGGCTTGTCCTTTTATTCCTTTTATTACTGTAAAAGTGTCTTTTGAAGATCACGTTTTTAATTTTGATGAAATCCCATTTATTTTACTATTATTGTTATTTTTTCGCTTTTATAGTTTATAGTTTTTTGTGTCCCAAGAAATCTTTGTCAAACTCAAGGTTACTACTCCTGCTATTCCTGTTTTCTTCTAAAAGTTTTATATTCTTAGCTCTTACATTTAGGTCTATGATCCTTTTCTAATTTGTTTGCTTGTTTAAGAGAGAGAGAGAACTGGAGCAGGGGAGAGGGGCAGAGAGAGACAGAGAATCCAGAGTAGGCTCCAAACTCAGTGCAGAGCCTGATGTAGGGCTTGATCCCACGACCCAGGGATAGCGATCTGAAACGAAACCAAGAGTCAGATGCTCAACCAATGGAGCCACCAAGGCATGCCCCAAGTTCATATTTTATATGCTATGTTATACAGTCTTTAAAATTTGTATCTACAGGGGCACCTGGATGGCTCATTTAGTTGAGCATCCAATTTCAGCTCAGGTCACAATCTCACAATTCGTGGGTTTGAGCCCTTCATTGGGCTCTGTGCTGATGGCTCAGAGCCTGGAGCCTATTTTGGATTGTGTGTGTGTGTGTGTGTGTGTGTGTGTGTGTGTGTGTGTCTGCCCCTCCCCTGCTCATGCTCTCTCAAAAATAAATGAATGTTAAAAAAATTTTTTAATTGTATCTACAAAGAATTGTTGTATCATAAGAATACTCATTTATAAAAATTAACTGAAGAAATCCCAATATAAATTTTTATATATAGGATAAGCACAACTTGATGACCAAACTTTAACAAAAATGAACCAATGGATAAAACCTATGACTAGAAAAAAAGAATGAAAATATGCTGGGATGTTTAATTACTGTTTTTAGCTTATGCAAACATTGCCTATTTCTTGTTTCTTTTTACTTTTCTGTATTTTTAGTGTCTCTTGTAATAAGCATCGAAGATCATTATATTAAAAATTAATTAGGATATATTTAAAAAAATCATTTAAGACAAGGCTTCTGACTCCAGGCAGCCTTCACAGTGCTCCTTAGTGCTTAAATGGCCCCTTTAGAGAGCCCAAAAGGTGAACACACTTCCAAGAATTCACCCTCTCCCGAGCCCACTCACTGTGGCTTGACAGCAAGAAAAGATGAAGCAAAGAATTTCCAAAGAGAATTCTCCAAAGAGAATGTGAGATTACCTGAAGCCTCTAGATGAAACCAGACACAAACTCACATCTAAATACCACCCTAATAAAGGAGAATTCCAGCAAAGGGAGACCCCACGTGGCACCCCACCAAAATGCTTGCCCGTCTGCCCAGAGGTTCTGTGGTCACAGATGTGTACGTCAAACAGCTTCTCCACTCACTCAGTCTCAATGGGCAAGGAGAGCTAATGAAATTCTCTCGCTGATGTGCTCACTGTCCTCTGTCTCAATTCATTTGACAAGACAGCCTAAGTTGGCAGCCTCATAATCAGCCTAAGGCTGGCCCAGCCGCCTCTCCAAGTGTGTGCAGCGCTGATGATCGGGCAGGCGGGATTTGCCTCCTGAGCTGCTGCAGAGGCCAGATTGGCTGATGGGATTGTCTACAGATGTTTCACAGAGAAAAAGATTACTTCCCTGATGGATGAATGAATAGAGTTGTCAACACTGTCTCCTTGGTCAGAGGGGACCCCTGAAGTATCATGTGGCAGGACAGATGTTTCATCTGGGAAGGTGTCCAAGACCCTAAGAAGAGGTAATGTGCTTGACGGATATGGCGGGCCGAGCTATTCAGTCTCTGGGAGGGAGGGGGGGAGGTTGGACCCACAACTGCTGCAAACACTACTGCAGAGCCTCCCTGGCTCAGACTAACTCCCAAATCCGGATAAGGGAATGCACATGCTGCGTCAGTCACTGCCTCCTCTGTGGGCTGTTTTTCCAATGAACAAAAGGTCCCTATCATCAGGAATGCAGCCATCTTCTTAGTCCTTACCTGCTGTGAATCACAAAAAGGGCAGCAGAAATGACGCTGTAATCCTCATGCTAAACCTCACAGCTTCCCGGAGAAGGAAGGACAAGCAGGCACAGTCAACACTAGGAAGGAGGCCAGGCACCTGGAGGGGGCTACCTTCTTCTTAGAAACATGCACTTGTGGGGTTTCTGGCTGACCTTCCAAAATGAAAGACACAGTAACTATCATCATAATTGTTATAGCAAGTGGAAGACCAGCCATCATCGCGTGACGCTAGACTATCTACCTTACACAACTGCAGGTCACTGAACTCTCACACAAGGACATGCACAAAAGAGCCCCTGTAAGGATTAGCTACAATTACTATTTGTAAGCTCTCTTTAAGAATCACTAGTGGGTGGCACCTGGGTGGCTCAGTCTGTCAAACTGTCAAGCATCTGACTCTTGATTTCTGCTCAGGTCATGATATTATGGTTTGGTTTGTGAGTTCGAGCCCCGCATTGGGCTCCACACTGACAGTGCAGGGCCTGCTTGGAATTCTCTCTCTCTCGCTTTCTCTGCCCCTCCTAGATTCACGCATTCTCTCTCTCTCTCTCTCTCTCTCTCTCTCTCTCTCTCTCTCTCTCTCTCTCCCTCCCTCCCTCCCTCCCTCCCTCTCAAAATAAATAAATAAACATTAAAAAAAACTCATGAAAGGATGTATCCCAATAAAGAGGAAAGAGGAATGGGTAAGTATTTTCATTAAATCCATTTTACAGATGATGAAGCACAAATACTGAAAGGTAAAGTAAATGCCAAGGTCACAGAGCAAGGAAGTAGCCAGCCTGGGGACGGAGCCCAGGTTGGTCTCATTCCCAAATCCATGCTCTTAGTCCCTGTAACCTTGTGGCCACCAGAAGATGTGGGAGATGAGGATTATGCTTTCCACACAAGCAAACAAGTGGTGGTGCCCCAAACAAAGAAACAAGGCATGCCCAGACAGACACAACTGACACCTGGATATGCCTGAATACCAATATGGCTACAGCTTCCATCTTGCACAGAGTTGAGCTTAATGCTGAAAATCTCTTGTCTTTCCTATTCTAAAAGGAAATAGGCAATGGTCTATCCATGTTGCGCACCCATACACACAAATATACAACCAGATGGCTAAAATCTAGAACCCCCAGAGGGTATTTGGGCATTTGCAGCAAAAAAGGCCCCATCTTACCACCTTCAGAGAAGGAAGAAATCATGTGCAGCAGGAGACTCTAGGACACTTTTCTCAGAGTATGTTTGCCTGGAAAACAATTTCGAGTGACAAAAACAACCAACTTTTTTTTATATCCCACTCCACCTTGAACTTGATTTTCCTTGAGGGGAGGCAAGTATGTAGCTTCAGTGTGTAACGCGAGCCTGGCACATGGTAGGTACTTGATATTTTTTTGTTAAATGACAGTGAATGAACGGAGAGACAAGAACAGGATGGAGGGAGGGGCCAATCCATGGTAGTAATAGAAAACATGAGTTCTAGAGCTGGACAGTCCTGGGTTTGAATCATGGCTGCCACTTCCGAGATGTATAAGCCAATTACTAATGCTTCTCTCTGTCTCACTTCCCTCATTTTTAGAGTGGAGACAAAAATAAATCCCATCTTGGCAAAAAAAGAATTCAAGGACGTAGTGCTGAGCACAATGCCTGGCATGTGCTAGGGTTTGGGAGTGAGATCTATCTTTACTTCCAGGGAGAACACTCCAGTCTGGGGGAAAGAGTAAAGCACATTATACCTTGCACCTCAGTCTTACGGAGACAAAGGGTTACTGTCTTTAGGTGACCATGAGGCTGGATCTGTAGCTGTAGGGACCAGGTTTGCAGAGGCAGAGAGGGTGAGGGCTCTGGTCCAAGGAGTTTCTCTGCTGGACCACGATGGAGCTTCCCAGACAGGTCAGGAGGATACCACTTAGGGGAGGGAGGGAAATTAAAACACTTCCCAAAAGGAGCAGCCACTGGGACCAGCATTGCTTAGACTTCAAGAACTGCAGGAAGGGACAAGACCTATCCTGCATGGTCCCCTGGTCGAAATGGAGCTAATGAGCAGAAGCCATAGGAAATGCACTTCAGTGGGAATCAAATCCCAGAAAGCCTGCATCCTTTGCTTCAGGTCATGGCCCAGTGCAGGTGGATGGCAGAGCACACTGCCAAATCCAAAACAGGTGTGGTGATTCCAGTGCCCATGGCTACACCTCTCCAGTGCACAGCAGTACAGACAGAAGGAAGAACAGGTACTGCAAATCCCTTTCCTCCACCCCCACCAGCCAACCCCCTCTTAAAGAAAGCCTTGTGTGTGTGTGTTTGCGCACATGTACATTCATGCATGGGCACGTGCTGGTTCTTGCTTCCAGTATTTTTGTAGGACTGAAGGCCCAAGGAGACTGAATTCAAAGGCTCTTTCTGTCATCTATAAAAGCCTAATGCCACTGGATGGATAAAGCTGGGAGAGGTTGAGGGTAAAAAGGCAAAGGCTTTTAAGGATCCTGAAGAAGAGTGGGGAGACCTCCCTCTGAGCTGGGGAAGAAGGTGATCAAGTACCGCACCCTGGGAAAATAGCAAGGCATGTTCTCAGGAGAAATGGTGGTGTGGTGGTGCTGAGGAGGAAGAACCCCAAATCAGGGCGCCCAGGCTGGCAAAGATGCCCATGGCACATATATAAGCATGAAAGCAGATAACCCTCAGACCCTGGGAAACCTCAAAGGATTATCACACTGACGATGTCAATGACAACCAAGAGAGTAAAGGCTCAGAACCTCTTTTCTTAGCTCTAAGCTTCCTGGATCTCTCGGGTCATTCTTGAAGGAGGAAAGGCCCCCACAATGACAAAGAAGTGATTTTCTGTGCATCTGCTCAGATGAGGGTTCGGAGTCATATAAAGTTGATTTAAAGCAAACGCAGGTATCAAACTTGTTTGCAGATCTGTGTTTGAGAATGGAGATTCATACCACAGGATGACTGCAGGTGCCAAATACCACATAAAATGGCGACAGACACACCTGTTCTCTTTCCCTTACCCCACGGTCCCCCACACAGAGATTGGATACCCCCAGATCTGTCAGATGGAGCGCGTTTCCCGACCCCCTGCCTTACCTGGGGAGCAGGTGCTTGCGGCTGACGCACAGGGCAGTCTGGTAATCCTGCGTCACACACACTTTGTGAGGGCTGCACTTCACCTTCAGGCAGGGGTCTTTCGATGGGTCCAGGGCTGAGGCAAGAAGAGCAAGAAGAGGGGGGTTATGGCCTCCAGGGAAATTTAATTTCTCCTTCTACTCAAATACACAAATGGGAAATAAACAGACCATGTGTTTGCACTCTGCCCAGTTTTCTTAGGCTGAAGGGGATTGGAATGAATACCCAAACAGAGGGGAATTCTGTGTCTACCACACATGTTCTGCTTCAGCATCAGGATAGTGATTCCTTTGTGCTTTGGGGAGTTTTACCATCTCCATCTCGGGCAGGAATTACTTTTAAAATCCTTTAAAATCTTACATGCTCCAAGGACCAAGAGCTCCTTTTCCCTCTTTGGTTATTTGTCTGCAATTGCATTTTATGACTTCATCCATGCCTACCTTTACTTATTTTCTACCACGTAAAAAGTCCTTGAGGACAGAGGTTTTTTTTTTTTTTTTTTTTGGCTCTAGTGTAATCAACACAGACTGTGTGCATCAGTAAGCCCGTGTTAAATTTTGGGAAGAGCTTCAGGAGTCGCAAGACCATTTTACACCATGCAAAGTTGAAAAGTTCCAACATAACAAGGAAGGGAAAAAGCTTACGCATAAATATGTATTGTGTGAGGCAGAATGAGATAAGGGCCCTGACGGGCATATAAAATGATAACAGAGCTCCAGAGAAAAACAAAGATCAATTTCTGGGGCAAGGATTAATGAAGCATTAATATGTGAACTGGATCCAGAAGGATGGGCAGAGTTTGGGAAAGCGAAGTTACACAAGGCAATCTAGCCATGATGACCAGCACACGCCATGTCTGGGCAATCACAAGACACTCGATCTGATCAGTAAGTGTGGCTTGTGGGTGGGAATGATGGTGGATGTGGGAGGGGGCAGGGAGGGGATGTGGATTCAATGAAGCCACTCCAGAAAGGGTCTCCCAAAACAGCAGTTCAAAAACCGCAACATTTTCCAGAATAGGCCGAGCAGTGGGCCCTGGGCTAATCAGCACTCCGCACGCTGAGGTGCACACGCTCATCACGGCACAGAAGAGGCCGCAGGGAATTCTCCGCAGAACAAAAGCAATTGTGCCATCTCCCAGCTCCAGGTCTATAGCCTATTAGGCGGTAAGTCTTTCATAACTTTCTCCACAGCCAGAGGAGGCGATGCCTCCCCGTGTCCTCCCCACAACAAACATTTGGTTAAACGAATTGGCATCCTGAGCATGGACAGCAAAACTTCCATGAAAAATACCATCGTCCCCTCAGCTGCCGGGTCCCTCGGCAGCCATGATACCCCTGCACTTAGAGAAGTCGTGATTCTTCTCAGCCCACCCAGTCCCAGAATCTTCACACCATTCTCCTCATACGGCTGCTGAGAGTTTCTCAGGGGCCCTGAACATACAACGTCCAGAGGCATTTCTGCTGCTTGAACAGCTCAAGGCGGCTCAGTCAGCTGCCGCAGCTTCAGCTGCTATAAACACAAGGCAGGGTGCATTTTTAGGCCAGTCAGGTCAGCAACAAGACCTAGGTCCCGGTCCTAGGGGAGCCATCTGGCAGAGCCTAGGCCCCAAGGGATTGTCTGGCTGCCTGAAGCTTAGCAGAGGGAAATGGGGTGCAGGAGGAATAAAAGAGGCTGATTCAAGCCCCAGGAACAGGGCATTCCCTTTGAACTCTTCAGGGGAGGGCTGCATCTGGGAGGCAAATGGCAGGAAGGACTGTGCCTGCTTCCAGAGTCCTCCAAGCCTGGGCCTTCCAGAAACTCACAACAGGAGCTTTCTAGTCCTAGGTGCAAGGCTCCTGGTCCTGGGGATGTCCACATGAGAAGCCAGGGGGCTGGTATGGTCTCAGGCCACTGGCCCTTTCCTTGTGCAGTGTCTCCCACCCCCAATCTCAGAGTAGCTATCCAGCTAACTGTGATTTGCTTTCTGAGGCTCATGCAAAATTAAGCCAACCTCAAGCATGATTACCAGAGGACCGCTAATGATGACCATGGCAATCCTCCACTGCTCCTTCTCACACGCCCAGCCACCACAGGATGAGGGAAGACATCATGGATCCCAAGAAACTTGCAGACCAGAGCAAAGGCAGCCCCGGCCAAGGTACCAGCCTAGGCGCTTCCCTGATAGGTGCTAAGTGCTACAGAGCCCTTAGGATTTTCATGGGAGTGTGCTGCAGAGATGGAAACTAATAGGCTGCCCTAGGGGGGTGGGCATCAAAATCTGAAGTACTCCATGACCAGCTTCGCGGCCAAACTTGAGGTTCTTTTTGTTTTTGCAGCCAACTGCACAAACACCAATGTCCACACTGTGGCTCAGATGATGTTAAAAGACAGTGCAATCTCGAAGGAAGGAAGTCAGCCAAGCATAGCTTGCAAGAGGAGATTCCAGACCCAGTGTTTTGGAGTGTGAATCTGGCTTACTCATACCTTAGCTGTCTCTCCTGTATGGGGAGGGCTATCTACCTGCTATTGCTTTGGTTGTCTTGAGGGTTAAATGAGCTAGTATTTGTGAGTCCTTAAAGCCAACCTAGTGTATGTTAAGTACCTCATAGGGGTTTGCTAGTTTTTTGTGCATTTGGTCCCCAGAATGAATAATAAGTCTTCATAATAATATGAATAGCTAACACCCACTGTTTCAGACATGCAATGAACTAAGCCCTATAACTGGATCATCATATTTAATTCTACAAAACCACCCAAGGAGGTGGCTGCTGTTAAGGTGCCCATTTTACAAATGAAGGTCTTAAAGAGGACTGATGAGAGGTGCAGAGGGTATCTGATGCTTGCCCCCTTGGCTCCAGAATGCAAACTCTCCACTTTCATAGGCCAGCAGCATAACGATCAGCTGGGATCTCCTCTGAGCAGTTTTGACTGTGGGTCCACCTCACACCAAGGACAGGGCCCACAGGGCAGAAAGAAACTCAAGGGGTAAAAGGAAGGAGGCAGTGAGAGAATCTGGTGCTGCCCAGGTCGGGCCATGCAGGACTGTCCCCATGGACCCCACACAGCCCAGGGCTTCTAGAGAAAGTGGGGTGCCCGGCTCTGGGCAACCATGCTTTCTGCCCTCTCTCTCCGAATGCAGCAACTCTCCAGCTAACTCAACAGACCAGTGTTCTGGTCAATCCCCTTTCTGTAGCCTTTCCATGTGTGACGCTACCATTAGGCTAACTACTGTGGATCATCCCTCCTCCAATTCTTGAAGCCAGCATTTCTTTACAAAGAAATCCAATGAGAAAATACTAATAAATGGAAAATCAGTCACTTAACTCCATATACATACATAACAATTTGCGTATAGAAATCAAGTCTACTAAAAATTAATTACCAGGGTCTGAATACTTCAAACATGGATGCGGATTATTTTGAGTAAAAGAACTTCACAGAACAACAAAACAGTAATAAATCAAGCTGCCAGCATTCATTTCATCACCGGGGTACATTTTGTTTCTGAAAAACAGCACCACTGAGACGGAAAAGGGATGAGGATAGTAAAAGGAGTGTGTCATTTCCCTTTAAAGGCAGTCTCCCAAGTGAGCTTTTCCAAGCAGCCCCAAGGCTCACGGCGGTTCTCTGGAAAGAAGCCGACACCCGTATTGGACAAGGCTGTGTGGCTCCACTTTCTAAAGGGAATGATAACAGATCAGAATAATAAGTGGCATTTGAGAGGCCCTTAATAAGGTGCAGAGAAAGCGTGCAGGTGAGGAGGTAGGGAGAGAGAGCTGACTGTTCGTGATAACCGGGAGCAGGCCTAGAAGCTTCCTTGTCAAGGGCTAATGATTTCTGGAGCCTGTGCTCTGAGTCTCTCTCTCCCCGAGCAGAGGCTGAGTGACAGGACGCAACAATCCTCACAGGACAGCAGAGCCCTGGGTGCCCTTGACCGCTTCTCTCAGGGCGCCCGCAGGACTTCTGGGGGAGAGCATACCTGGCAGAGAGCAGGTGCCCGTGGGAGGTTAATTCCATCTCTCTGCCCTTTCCCCAAGACCAATAAAGTGCCAAGTGGCACAGGACACATGTCCAAGTAATTTGTTTAATAATTTTTACAAAAATTATTTTCAAAGAAAAAAAACAGGAACAAATTAATTTAAAGAGAGATTTGTTAAGCTGAAAAACACTGATTTCCAAAGCAAGTTAATTATAGGCTTCCTGTAATTTTTTAAAATTAATTTTATTTTTTAAGCTCACTGCTTGGTCTCAATTAAGGTAGTGATATTTTAATTATCTTAATTGTTTCTAAACTTGTTTTCCGGTTTGAGTTACTTTTTAATTAGCTACATTGATTTCAAAATCAAGAGTCAAGCCTTTATGCTGTCCGTGGACACATCCCATAAGCTCACTGGCAAAGGATCATAATACCTGTGAGAGCAGAGCAGGCTACCGCCTCAGAGATGCTGCGATGAGGCAATGTTCCATTTTGTGGGTTGGCCACAGAGTCCCTGAAAGTCACCTGGAGGACTGACACACAGTTGGGTTTATTCCCTTAATTAATACCCATAGAGCTTCTGTTCTGTGCATCCCGGAGGCCAGTACCTCCAGAGTGAACACAGCTCAAGAGGGAAGACAGATAACAGAAGGCTAAGTTCAGTGTGTTATGGAAGATGTGGATACCTCACCCAGCCTTTTAGAGGGTAAGGAAGAGCTCCTTGACAGACAGACATCTATGGAAAATGGGTTTAAGCCAGGTAATAGGATGAAGAAAACATTCCACTAGGAAACAGCTCTCTTCCCAGAGAAACCAAGGCAAGTTTGGGGAACTAAAGTGTTTTGTTGAGACCACAGCAGGTTACAGCAGGGGTGATAGGCGGGGAAACTGGACAGAGTGGCAGCATCACCATAAAGGGCCTTTAGGGGACCA
Source organism: Cryptoprocta ferox (assembly GCA_028646485.1). Lineage (NCBI taxonomy): Eukaryota > Metazoa > Chordata > Mammalia > Carnivora > Eupleridae > Cryptoprocta > Cryptoprocta ferox. Next base: position 26,312,946 of record CM053572.1, read on the forward strand.
TGGCCTCCAAGTGCCACAGTGATAACAAACATGGCAGAACCAGGTGACCTTTGGCAAATCCTGCCATGCTGAAGTTAGTGGAGAGGCAATAGAGAGACAGAACCCTTTATACACTTTTTTAGGAGAAAGTGGCTCTTTGATAAGAATAGACAAGCTGCACATTCTCACCCTCCAAATAAGAGGGGTGTGGTTGGCCCTTAGAGCTCCCCTTCCCCCTCTGCAGAACCTCTGGAGACACTAAGCCATGCAGGATTCTGGAAGGCAAGAAGCCTACCCAGTGAGTCTGACAAGCAAAGACATCGTCTGCAATAGTCATGTGAACTTGTGGTCCACTCTGGTGACTCCAGGAAACGTCCAGAGACAAGAGGCCACTCAATCTACAAAAAGTTGACAAATTAATGAATGTTTTTTGTCTTCTTGCTGTTTTTAAGACTGCTCTCTGCCTAAATCATGCTCAACTGAGGTTCATCTGAAGAGGAGACATTCCCAGTGATTCATTAGGAGTGACTTAATGGATGAATGACAAAGAAATTACTCCAAACTGCTAAAACCTCGTCAAGCTAGGATCCCAAACATCTATCACAGCTTGTCTGTCCCCATGGTAACCTGGGCATGCATCTTGCTCCCCTCCCCCAGCCTCCAGAGGGGCTTGTTTACTAGCTGACGACAGAGCCGCACAGAATACAAAATAGAAGATGCCGCCCACAGAATTCTGCTGGAACCAGAGACGAATGACAGTTTGGAACACCTCTGTCACCATTTTCAGCTTTCCAATGGAGGCACTGGCCGTGTTCATCTGAGGCTGAACAAAGGGGCCCAGTGGCCGTGTGTCTGTCTGAATCAGACAGGCAGTTGAGTGATACAGACAGCTGAAAATGTATGCCCTAGGAAGGGGTGATGGGAGTGGGTGGGGACACAGATAACGACAGAGGAACAGATGATAAAAAGATGCATCTTACCAAAGGAACCTGTCCTGAGAAGAGACATTTTCTTTTCCCTTCAAACTGAGGACCTAAAAACTCTTTTCTTTCTGTGTTATAACTAAAAGCATCCTCTCTCTTACACTGTGAGTGTGTGTGTGTGTGTGTGTGTGTGTGTGTGATGGAGGCTAGGTTGTATAAACTGGTAATGGCCTTTTTTGTAGGACAACTATTCAGCCGCATCCCTAAATGCTAACAATTTTTAAATAGAGGTAGATGGGTATATAGGAGTTTATTTTATCATTCCCTCAACTTTTGAGTATAAATGAAAACTTTAATATTAAAAGGAAATAAAAGAGAAAAGAAACATCCTACAAAGCCAGCAAGTAAACATATAAGAAAACAATGTACATCTTAATAGTCTATAGTAAGAGGAAATTATCAGCAAGTTGAACGTTCATCTACTTGACCCCGCTTGGGCTGCTAAACAAAATAGTACACACTGGGTGACTTGGACAACAGATTTTTATTTCTCACAGTTCTGGAGGATGGAAATCTGAGATCAAGTTCCCACCATGGCCAATTTCTTGTGAGAGCGCTCTTCCTGGCTTGTAGATGGCCACCTTCTCATGGCTTTTTCTCAGTGTACACAGAGAGCAAGCCAGTGACCTCTGTGATGTCTCTTCTTTTTTTTTCTGCGTAACTTTTTTTAAAAAGATTTTATTTATTTTTTTATTTAAATCCAAGTTAGTTAACATATAGTGTAATAATGATTTCAGGAAAAGAATTTAATGATTCATCACTTACATATAACACCCAGTGCTTATCCCCACAAGCGTCCTCCTGAATCTCCATCATCCAGTTAGCCCATCCCCTCACCCAACACCCCTCCAGGAGCCCTCAATTTGTTCTCTGTATTCAAGAGTCTCTTATGGTTTGTCTTCCTCTCTGTTTTTATCTTATTTTTGCTTCCCTTCCCCATGTTCATCTGTTTTGCTTCTTAAATTCCAAATATGAGTGAAATCATATGATATCTGTCTTTCTCTGACTGACTTAACATAATACACTCTAGTTCCATCCATGTTATTGCAAATGGCAAGATTTCATTCTTTTTGGTCACCGAATAATATCCCATTGTTTGTATATGTGTGTGTGTACACACAAATATATATACGAGATATATACATACATGACATATATACATGATATACACATATATGATATATATACATATTTTTATACACACACACACACACACACACACACACACCATGTGATGTCTCTTCTTATAAACTATCTTACAGGAATAGGGCCCTACCCTGAAGACCACATTTAACCTTGGTTACCTCTTTAGAGGCCCCATCTCAACTACAGGACACTGAGGGTTAAGGCTTCAACATACAAAACATTCAGTCTATAACACCATCTATAAGGGAACTGTTACCTTAACTACAAGACATCCATTCATGAAATCTTGTTAAACTCTTACAAAAGAGGAAGTAGATCAGTATGTATTAACACAGGTAGACACTTATAACAAATTAAGGAAGCAAGTTACAATATTTGAAAGGGAAAGTAACTTCCAAACACCACACAGCTAATAAATGGCAAAGCTAGTCCTCAAACGAGGTCTGCTTCTCAAGGAAGGACCTTTCCCTTTGCTATCCTGCTGACTTTGAGAAGTCCTTTTGCCCACAAAGTCCTAGCCTCCACCCACATATGCACCAGGACCCTCCATTTCTCTACTGTCCTCTCCCTCCTGGGGCCATCCCTGCAATGACCTGTGAATGAATTCAGACACCCTATGCCCCCGGGCCAACACCACAGCTGCTGCCTGTACAGACTCGTCTAGAAACCTCACCTGCAAAAAAAACAGCCTCCTTCTGCTTCTTGGAGAATCTTGCCTGCAGCAGGGGAAACAATGAAGTCATGACCATTGTCTGGAGCAAGAGCAAGTGTCCAGCCCTCAGAGAATTTGAAATTTGCTTCTGAGGTATAAGAGTTAGAATAGCCCACGCCTGGCTGGAACTATATAGGCAGTGACTGCAAAGAGCTTTGCCTTTCAGCTCATGTGCAAAACAAGACATTATGAGCAACCACTGCTAAGTACAGCATGGATAATTTACAAGTCTTGATAATTTACAAGAAAAGAATGTATTAAGGCAAGTCTAGAGCAGCAGTGGAAATATGCTCCAAAAAGTCACAAGTCACAAAAGTGTATTAGCCTGGCCAGCCAATCCCAGTTTCTCAAAGCTATCATCCCATACCTTCCTCAGTTTCCCAGTGCTCTGGGATGGTGAACACAGGGACCCTCACTCCATGTTTCTTCCAAGAAACTGATTTCCTTGTAAAAGTGGGATAGAGAGAGAGGAGGATAAGGGGGGGGGTGTAGAATTAACTAAGTGGAAAGAAAGGGAAAGAGGAAGCATTTTATTACATAATACATCCTCCAATTAAGGGGCTGACAGTGGCAACAAAGACATCTACCAACTATATACAGAATAATGTATTCTAATTAACCAATGAGGAAACTGATGTAGAGTTAAGTTCAGTATTAATTTACCAATGAGGAAATTGACACAGAGATGGCAAGTAACTAACGTGTCTGTGGTCACATCGTTGGTAAATCTGGAATTCAATCTAGAGTAGTCTCACACCAAAGCTGCTGCTCAGAGCCACTAGGCCACTCATGAAAACAGCTTATGATGAGGATAAAGATGACAACTATAGTGCCAAGCAACAGCATGTTGAACGTCTCTGTCCACCGCCTCCAAGAATCGTGTCACCCAAAGGATCCGCAAAAAGAATACTGTGAAGAAAATATTGTATTATCAGAGGTCAACAGATAGTTGGACATTTGTGTAAGCATATATTACTTTTATAGTGAATATGAAGGTCAAAGTTTCTTTACAAGGTGATGCTCATGCCCATTGAACTTAACTTTCTCTCTGACTTAAAAAGCAACACGGACCAAGTGAGGCTTGTGGTTCCTTCTTGGAAGCATTCTGTGAAGCCTGTCCATGGTTCACATCACTGAAAGGAGATGCATGATGTCTGGTGGCAAAATGGAATGGGATGGAGCAGCACAAACAGTAGGATTTGACAATGGCCTTGGTTCTCAATGGGGGAATAAGACACCATCCAAAGAGAAGCCTTAACCTTCCCATCCATCGAAATGGCCAGAATTCATTAAAATGTTATAATAGTAAAAGTACTTAAGTTCTACTTCATGGTAATTGGCAGAAATTACTCCTAAGACACTTATGAACAAAGGCAACAGAATTACTGAAAATACCTAAGACCAGTTCTATGATGTAGGAAAACAAGAGAACATAAAAAGCACAATAAAACTCAAACACCTCCATGAAAAGCGTAGAGTTAAAAGAATGTTGTATCTTATTAAGTCTATGTTTTATACCTGTACTTAGCTTTAACACAATAAAAATTCCTGTAAAACATGGAGCTTTCCATAAAGGATGAACTCCTTTGTGCTAATGACCATGACTCTGTCACTCTTCGGCAGTTCTAGTAGTTCACCATGTAAAAATGGGAAATACAGCAACTCCATGAATTTCCAATAAATAATTAAACCAGTGTGTCTAGAAGAAGAGAACCCACAGGTTTGGATCAAAGAGGTAAGAGTGTAAGAGAGGCACAATTGTGCCACTTCCTGTCTATGTGGTCCAGATGGGTTAGTCACTATTCAGGATACAAATGTAGACAAAGAGATCTACTTCACTTGGATAGTGTTAGGAACTGAAGGCATAATGTATGAAAGTTGCCCAGCACAGAGCCTGGCACAGAGAGGGTGTTCAGTTATCATCCTCACCACTCTTTTAGCTTGCTCGTCAAATAAAGAAAGTGGATATACGCAAAAGTCAAGGATACCAAGATACCACAATGGTTAAAAAATGGGCAGCAGACATGAACAGACATTTCTCCAAAGAAGATATCCAAATGGCCAACGGACACATGAAAAGATGCTCAACATAACTCATCATGAGGGAAATGCAAATCAAAACCACAATGAGATATCACCTCACAGCCATCAGAATGGATAAAATCAAAAACACAAGAAACAGTTAAGTGTTGGCGAGGTTGTGGAGAAAAAGGAACCCTCTTGCACTATTGCTGGGAAGGCAAACTGGTGCAGTCATTGTGGAAAACAGTATGAAGTTTCCTTAAAAAAAAAAACTAAAAGTAGAACTACTCTATGATCCAGTAAACACATTACTGGGTATTTACCCCCAAAATACAAAAACACTAATTCAAAGGAATACATACACCCCTAGTTTATAGTAGCATTATTTATAATAGCCAAACAATGGAAGCAGCCCAAGTGTCCATCAATAGATGAATGGATAAATATGTGCGCACACACACACACACACCACGGGTATTTTTCAGCCATTAAAAAAAGAATGAAATCTTGCCGTTTGCAACAACATGGTTAAAACTAGAGAGTATAATGCTAAGTGAAATAAGTCAATCAGAGAAAGACAAACACCATATAATCTCACGCATGTGGAATTGAAGAAACAAAACAAATGAGCAAAGTAAAAAAGAGAGAGAGGCAAACCAAGCAACATTCTCTTAGCTATAGAGAACAAACTGATGGTTACCAGAAGGGAGGAGGAAGGGGAATAGGTAAATGAGTGATGGGGATTAAAAAGTACACTTATCATGATGAAAAGTAAATCAAATCAAATCAAATCAAATTAAATGTAAAAAATATCTTGGAGCTACAGTGTTTTTCAGCCCTTTCAATTTCAAATGGTAGACTCATTTGCACAAGAAGTCACTTTAACATTTCTCTTTGAACATAAAGCTCAGGGTCTACTGTATCCAGAAAGCTTTCACCGATTAACCAGATCTACACCACTGCTGAAACCACCATAAGACCTCTAAAGAGTTCATGTATCTCTGGTAGAACTGTGTTGTGCCTTGTCTCATCTCAGAGATTATAAAGCCTGGGAATGAAGAATAAAAAACTTTTTTCCCCTCTAAATTATGTGCACTAAGAACAAACAAAGTCTTGTCAACAAACTTACACAGTCATAGTCTTTGTTTTATTTTGTTTTGTTTGTTTGTTTTGAGAGAAAGTACTGTGGGCTTTGAAAAGTCTCTATTGTAGAGTCATAGACTTTGAGTCTTAAAGTATCCTAAGGCCTACATTCAGGCACCAGTGATAAAATGCTGGAGGACAAAAAGATGGATTAAGGAGTATCTGGCAAACACTGTTGATCCAAATAGACAAGCGCTTGAGTCCAGGGAGGTTGTTAACACGAGGTGTGCTAGGTATAAATGGGCAGGCAGGGTTCAGCAAGGCAGGCTTCACAGACAGGTTAGTGCTTTCCTATATGTAGCCAGAGGCTGTCCATTTGACTGCTTCCACCCTGTCTTATAAAGCTTGGCAGGGAAAGATGTTAACTGAAAACAGAACAATAAAGTCTGCAGGGAAATCTTGCCCTAAACTGGAGACAATTTGTTCAAATGACCTCTAAGAACCTCAGACGAAGTGGTTACTTCTGTAATGTGGCATCCTCAGAAGCATAACCTCAGTCCACAGCTCTGGTGAGGTATCACGGTGCTCATTTATTGCCACCTCCCTAACAAGTCTAAAAATCAGTGCAAGAAGGCAAAATTGTCCCACACCACATGTATCTAACACAGCCAGGTCTCTTTTTCCTGTTTTCCAAAATCTAACATAGTTTTTCCTTCCCAGACTACAGTGGGCCAAGGAGAATGCAAATCTATAGTTAATCACTATAGTTATATTATATTATATATTATATATATTATATATACATTCTATAAAGACTTCATATACATTCCTATAAAGACTTCAAAGATGTATGTGCTGGCAGTAGGTTCTATCCCCTGAACCTCAAGATAGATGTATGTTGTAGCCTGCCCTTAGAGGCTCTTTGACAGAAAAGTTTCAGAAGTGTTCAAAGTGTTTACCAAGTTTAAAGGGTCTTAAGAATGAAGTGGAGAGCTCTCCAGGGTACTGATATCTAACATGGAAAATCAATAGCAGTAAAAGTACATATAAAGAACTTTCATAAGCAAATTGTTCATTCTTGCAGGACCAGTTGAAGCTAGTTATTCAGAACTACATCCCACGCCCCCTGGAAGAGACTTCCCATGCCATCTGTTCCCAGGGATCTCAGTCCCACTGGTGAGAGGCCCCAGGGCTTTTCAGATAATTGACCCTGCATAATCCAAAGCTCTTTTGAGACCTTCAATGTGCCAACCACTGGGTGAGGTTTACAAATGAGTTACAAAGTATTTGTGGCTCCCTAGGTATGAATATCAAAATTAAAGCTTTTATTACTTTCATCCCTCCCACTGTTAATTTTTTAGAAACACTTGGCTCCAGATTTATAAATGGGTAATTGGAGACTATGTATTTCCAAGTCCTTTCTTTCTCCAATTAGGGCAGATTCATTTCTGAGTCCTTGGGATGGTTCCCAAGGCTATTAAATTTTGTTCCTTAACTGATAACATTGAAGCACTCATGACAAAGGTAGTTCTGATTGGAGCAGGGATTTCTTTGGGCACCATCTAAGCTATTAGAAAGCACTTCAAACTGAGAGAAGAGTGGCTGCATCTCCCACTGAAGGATTCAGTAAATCTGTATCATTTCAGTCTTGTGTACTCTTGTTGCTTTGCTTTTTGTGTCCCACCTTATTCAGTCATTGCTAAGATACTTTGTCATGTGCATCCAAATCAGCTAACCAATTCACAGTTCCAACCTTGCCCACAACAGCTCTCTTTCCTGCCTGTCTCTTCACCAATGTGCCCCTCAATGGCTGATTACCTCCCTTACATTACTCTAAAATAAAGCCTATTGTGCTAATATAAAATATAAATCAGGTCTTAACTGCACATGGAAGACAGATGCAACAATAAATAATGAGAAAGCACCTAGGAGGTTTTCTAAGACAAGCATGGAATACACACAAGGAGTAAAATCTCTCATTTTCATTCTTTAGCAATAAATACAGAGTACCCAGCAGGTAAAACAGAGCAGGGAGATAATCATCTTTGGATACTGTAATGGCTGCAATGTTTCTTTCACTAAAGGAATGAGAATGATGTTGTTTTTGTTAAATTTATGGATTCTAAATTATGTATTTTTAAAAGGAATTTTATTTATTTTTAATGTTTATTTATATTGAAAGAAGGAGAGCATGGGGAGGGTAGAGGCAGAGAGGGAGAGAGAGAATCCCAAGCCATGGAGGTCGATCTCATGAACCATGAGATCATGACCTGAGCCGAAACCAAGAGTCAAATGCTTAACTGACTGAGCCACCCAGGCATCCCTAAAAAAGATTTTAACCCCCAGTCAATTCAATTAAAAAATAGGCATTAAAAAATGCATAGACATTTTTCTGAAGACAACATACAGATGGCCAAGAGGCACATAAAAAGAGGCTCAGGAAAATGCAAATCAAAACCACAATGAGTTATGACCTTACACCTGTCATAATGGCTAGTATCAAAACAAACAAAAACAAGAGAAAAGAAAACCCTCATGTACTGTCAGTGGGAATGTAAACTGGTGCAGCCACTATGAAAAACAGTATGGAGGTTCCTCAAAAAATTAAAAATGGAACTACTACGTGATCCAGCATTTCTACTTCTGGGTAATTATCCAAAGAAAATAAAAACAATAATTTTAAAAGATATATGTAATCGTATGTTCACTGCAGTATTTCTAGTAGCCAAAATGTGGAAACAACTTAAGTGGTTGTCTATGGATGAAGGGATAAAGAAGAGATGGTGTACACACACACACACACACACACACACACACACACAGTGTAATATTACTCAGCCATAAAAAGGAATTAAATCTTGTCATTTGCATCAAGATGGATGAACCCAGACAGTATTATACTATGTGATATAAGTCAGAGAAAAGACAAATACTGTACATGATTCTACTTATAGGTGAAATGTGGCCTCAAAGTTCCCTTCTAGAATTTCCCTCACATTCTCAGACTGTATTCTCCTTATCCTCTAAGATTTACCATGCCTTCAGTTACACTGGACAATTCACAAAGTTTCCAACTCTTCATTTGCTTTCGAGCCTTTGGAGTCTAGACTGCAGTGTCCAAAACAGATAACATTCAATTCTTAGAGTTGCCTTATGAGACTAATATTATCTCCACTTGACAGAGAAGGAAAAAAAAATTAAACTAGCCAAAGATCATGCAACTAGTACATGACAAAGACGAGTTGTGACTCTAAGTCTGTCATCATCCAGAAGCTTCAGGAGATCACAGACAGTGTCTATCCTCCCTCCTGTATGCCCCCTCACCTAAGCAGCATCTGGAATATCATAGGGCTGAGTAACAGTTGAACACATGTGTGAATGGCTTTCAGTCCATGGACTTACTCACTATTCTATCTTGCTCTATGAGGCTAGGAACTAAGTCCAGCTCACCATTTATTTTATTTTATTTTATTTTATTTTATTTTTTTTACAAGAGAACAAATCTACACCTTTATTTATTTTCAGTTAGTTTAAATCCTTGAAGGGTACAGCATCACACGGATTCTGTGGCCAATGGCTTTAGCAGGAAGGTTGCTTCGGAATTTGGCACGAACCATGCCACTGTTTCCATGAGCACGAGTTACTTTTCCCCAGATTACTCTGGTTTTATTCGGTTTGCCACCAG
>CM053572.1:26323055-26406996 GCA_028646485.1 Cryptoprocta ferox
GGTACAGCATCACACGGATTCTGTGGCCAATGGCTTTAGCAGGAAGGTTGCTTCGGAATTTGGCACGAACCATGCCACTGTTTCCATGAGCACGAGTTACTTTTCCCCAGATTACTCTGGTTTTATTCGGTTTGCCACCAGGAGTCACTGTGTTGTTTTTTGCTTTGTACACATAAGCACATCTCTTGCCTAGATAGAATTCCGTTTCATCTCGGGCATAAACACCTTCAATTTTAAGAAGAGCTGTGTGCTCCCTCTGGTTCCGGAGACCCCGCTTATAGCCAGCAAAAATGGCTTTGGACCACAGCCTTCCAGACATATTTGTCGGTTCAGGAGTCCTGTTCCCAGCAGGCCTCCAGAGGTTCCAAGATGGCGGAAAGAGCTCACCATTTATTTTAAAGTTTGTTTAAGAGAGAGAAAGAGAGAGAGAGAGAAATGGATGGAGAGAGAATGGAGGACGGGAAGAGAGAGAGAAAGAGAGAGAATCCCAAGCGCACAAAGCCCTATGCAGGGCTCGATCCTTCGAACTGTGAGATCATGACCTCAGCTGAAATCAAAAGTTGGACATTTAACCGAGTCACCCAGGCACCCCAGGCTCATCATTTCTGAACCCCAAGTTCCCTGGCATGTGTCTGCTATAAGGGACATGCTCAGTTAATGTTGAATAAACTGTCTTTGAAAAGAGTATCTTTGGATGAATCTTGTAAGCTGGAATTTCTATGTCACAAAGATTCAGAGCTAGAAGAGTCCCTGGAGCATACGCCGCAGACCACCTGTTCATATTTAACAGAGGGAAGACTTCAACCCATCAATTCAGCAAAAATTTATAAAACTACTTTTATATGCCAAGTACCATTTAAGTGCTGGGCATTCAGAGATGGGTAAGACCCAAGTCCTTGCTCTTAAGGAACTAACATTATAGTAGAAGGATAACAAGGGAAGGGAAGGGAAGGGAAGGGAAGGGAAGGGAAGGGAAGGGAAGGGATAGGGGTAGGGATAGGGATAGGGGAAGATGAAGGGAAGGAAGGGGAAGAGGAAATGAAGAAGGGAGGGACATGAGGAGGAAACAATAGATAGTAATAAGAGCTAAGCAGATATTTTAAAAGAGTGAGCACTAGCAAGCTCCTGAATGCCACACTAGATTAAATAGTCATGTAAGACCTCTCAGAGGAGGTGACATTAAGCCATGGTCTGACAAGGAGGAGCCAGACTTTAGAAGATCAGTGACTGCAAAGCCCCCAGGGTAGGAGGAGATCCTGGAATGTTAGATAAAGACATAGGTCCTGAGAGGTCACATGACTTTTCTAAGACTATACCACTGGGACAGGACCAGGACTTAACTTTAGAAAGTCAAGTCTCAGCTGTGAATCCTTAGAGCAGTGAGCAACAATATGTCTGAGACATGTTAAGGTTTAAATGAGTTCCACTGGCAACCACCTGTTGGCCTCACTCTGGACCTGGACTCACCTTTGTGACCATGGCCTTGCCACAACAGGCCCAGCACTCTGTTTCAACACAGCGGTCTCGACAAGTCATTGCTCAAGTTGCCAAAGCTAAAGATGAATAGGTCAGAGAGAATGGACATCTCAGACTTACTGGACGCCATCTTTTGCTCACATAAGCAAATCACCAGTAGGCGTATATGAATTATACGGTAAGGTTAAATGAACATGAACTTCGCGCTGCAGACAGATCCAGTTTCACATCCGAGTTCAGCTCCCTGGGTGCTGTATGACCTCGGGCAAGTTATGCAGCCTCTCTGAGCCATAAAGGAGAGTAGTGGCATCTCTCTTACATGATGGTTGGGAAGTTTGGATGAGGCAGTATGTCAAATGCTGAACACTGACACTGGCAAGCCCTCAATCAATGTTAGTCTCAACTCTTTCCCACATGATTCTCCTTAAACGTTTCTTTCAGATCCACCCGTCCAAAGTGAATCTCTTCTCTTCTCCAGATTTCTGTACCAGGTCATCTTTATACCAAAATACAGCCTTGAAACCATCTTGCTTCTAATATTTACTTCCAGGCTCCAGGGAGCCCCCTCTATTTCCAGCTTGGCCCCACCCTCCACTGTAACCCCAGCAGGAAGTCTGCTTGCACGTGGCCTCTGTGGCCACCCCCCAGTGTGCTCCACTCCACCCCCACCCCAGTCAGGGAGGTTGAGCTGAAAACTGATACCTGGTGTCCTATAAATGTACACAACAGGGCGTAAGGAGAGGGAAAAAAATGAAATACAGGAGGTTCTTTTTTCTGCCAATACTCCATGCCTATGCAAATGTGTAACAGAGATTGGTGACCCCACATCACCCCACTGGCGGGGACTAGAGCAGCCATCAGGCCTTTTGTGATCCTGAAACAGCTAATGAGGGGATGTGTGTCTGTGTAATCCAAACAGTATCCATTTCATGCCCGATCGTTTTTTAAACGGGCAACCAATCTCCCTGATGTGTTTCTTTCTCTGGCCAACAGAAACCCTGTCTGGTCTCTTTGTTGGCCTGTCCAATCAACAAGGGCAAGTAGCCCTTGATGCCGTTTCAAAGCCGCAGGCACAAAGCCAGACCCGTGGGGAGTCTCCCTCCCTCCTGAAAACTTCACCTCGCTGGAAACCACGACCAGAGTCAGGATGGTGAATGCAGACTGATGAAGCAGCCGATTTTTGACTCATTTCTAAATTGCCAAGTGACAACATTTCTGACCAAGTTCACTACTGTTTCAAGCAATGGCCTGAATGGATAGACTATGACAAGGCTTCAGAGGCAGGGTAGAAATCTAGATAGGCAGAAAGGAGGGGACCTGAGGGGTATATTCACGGGGCAGGACAAGTGCCTCTCCATCCTGAGACGTGGGGAGGGGCCGTAGTAAAACTGCTCGCAGGTGTCGCTACAAAACTGAAGTGACGAGCTGGCCGTGGTCTGCCTTGCTCAGAGGGTGTCTGTTATTGTGCACTTCTAGGGTCATAAATACCCTCTCGGCCCATCCCTTCCTCACCAAGAGCTGGCATAGGTATCTCCTAGGGGACAATTCCTTATGGGAACACTTCTCCTTAGCAACCAACCTCCTCCCCTTTGGATTTCAAAATAGAAATCAATAGGTCATGGAGATGAAAATAAGTAAGTCGCAAAGATGAAAGTACAGCATAGGGAATATAGTCAATAATATTGCAATGACACTGTATGGTGACAGATGGTGACCACACTTGTCATGGTGAGTGGTGAGTAATATAAAGAATTGTCAAATCACTGTATTGTACACCTGAAACTAATATAACACTGCATGTCAATTATACTTCAATAATAACAGTAATAAATCAATAGGAGGGGCGCCTGGGTGGCTCAGCCAATCGAGTGTCCAACTCTTGATTTCAGCTCAGGTCTTGATCTCAGGGTCATGTGTTCAAATCCTGCCTTGGGCTCCAGGGTGGGTGTGGAACCTACGTTTAAAAAAACAAATTAACTCTTTTTCCTCCTTCCCCTCGCCATGGTCCTCTGTTAGGTTTCTCCTGTTAGACCTATGAGAGTAAACAGGGAGACAAAGCACGAGAGACTCTTGAATACTGAAAACAAACTGAGGGTGGAAGGGGGAGGGGGAAAGGAGAAGGGGGGTGATGGTCAGGGTGGAAGACACTTGTGAGGAAGAGCACTGGGTGTTATATGGAAACCAACCTGACAATAAACTATAAAGTTAAATTTTAAAAAATCTAAAAAAAAATAAATGAAATAAAATAAAAAAACAATAGGCGAAAAGTTTACTGTATGGTAGTTTAACATCCAGTAATTCCTCTATTTATTAAGCAAAGACCCTCACTGGGTCCTACTCTGTGGCAGGCATCATTTTGGGGTGCTACAGAAGATAGGCCAGTCTCTCTGCTTGTGTCAGTGACAGGCCTATGAAAGCCACCAGGTACGTGCCACTCTGATCTCATGGAATCCATCAGCAACCCCGAAGCAGGGGCTTTATTATGCTCATTTGACAGTCAAGGTAGCCTGATCACCCCGCAAGTGTGCTTTCACCAGCCCATAAAGGGCTGTTAGAGTTTTGAGTAAGGGGCTAGCAGTAACAAGTTAGAGGATATCATATAAAAATCCAGTATGTATTTCTGGATTATTTTTAATTGGAAGATGTAGCCACACTTGGGCCTGCATTCCCGCATGGCTGCCTCCTTTATTTACCCCAGCATCTCCTGTGTCCCCTTTACACTCTAATTTGCTTTCCTTCTTTCTCTTTTTCCTTCTCTCCTACATTCATTGACTGCCCGGCCCTGAAGGCAATGGTGTTTGTACCACCCACGGTTCCTAAGAATTTATCTTTCCTTCACAAAATAAAGAGCTGCACTGTTCACATTCTATATTTCCTTCACTTAGCCAAGACTCCTCAAACAAGTGGCAGAGAATGTTCCAGAAGGGTTCATTTTCTTTAGTATAAAAGCCGTTACCAGTCCACAGTATTTCAGTGTTTGGCAAACAACATGATAACTTTTTTTTTTTTTTAGCTTTAACAGGCTGTCTAATTATTCTCTCTTTGAATTTTCACATCTGCATAATTAATTTAGTAATTCTCTGCCCTGGAGAATTTCCCCCTCTTAACAGGCTTTACTCTGCTTTGTTTCTTAAGAGTCTTGACTGTGCTGAACATCAGTCTTAGTATGGCCAGAGCCCATATATGACTGTGGGATAGGGGCAGGTAGAATGGCAACGGGGGGGGGGGGACCTCCTCCCCACTTGTGTTTTCACCAGGCTGGGCTTTCAACCTCATGAGTCATGCCCAAGTGGCAGGAGGACGCCTCCTACATGGCATCCTGATCTATACAGGTTCCCGCTAATCACTTGGTCTGCAACTAACATCCTTTCAACATCCCAGCCCACAGAAATCCCATTCCCTGGGCACTAACATTGGAAATGATGTGAGTGAACAAATTTCTTTGGATGAAAAGTTGCTATCCAGGAGCCAGTGGACAACCTTCAGAGGGACTAAAATGTGAATCCAAATTTTTATGCACATTTTTGTGATTCGAAGCACCCAGAGTGTATGTTTGCCTTGAATCCTTCAGTCCCCTTGTAGCAGCACCCCATTTCCCTACGCTCAATCTCTCTCCCTATGGTGTACAGGCTAGGTGGGACAGTGGTGCAGATTGCCCACTTCCCACTAAAAAGACACGGGTGATGGGTGCCAGGTGATCCTTCTCCTTCCTGCCCTTGTGTATTCAATCCCACTGCCCTTCCTGCAACTGCATCGTGAAGGAGAGGCCCCCGGGCAGAGAGGACAGGGGGCATTACTACCCTGTGTCTGCTGCCTAGCTCCCCGTTGCTCCCTTAGCCCCAGTTCCAAGCCAAGGTTTACACTCCAGCTCTCAAAGCCTCTGCAAGCCGTGGATATCCTTCCCATGATACTTGAGTCAGGCTCTGCTGCCAGAGAACTCTTAAGCAAATTCATGGCATCTAGAGAACGTCACAGGGGTCTGAGGTTGGAAACCACACTTTGAAGGCAGTGCACAGTCCTTGTTAGTTGAAATGCAGCCATACCTCTATTAAGCCAGTTAACACTCTGAGCCATCACTACTATAGGGCTCAGAGTGGAGTCAACAGACCCTCCTCAACATCACAGCCCAGAGAAAGCCACTCCTTGGGACATGAATAATATTGCGCATACCCCTAGAGAGTGGGTAAGTGAGATTTACACAGAACACTCCTATGAAGGTCAGTGGGCAGGGGACGTTGGCTATTCCACAAAAGGGCAGGAGTCCTGGGGACACTGGGACAAGGGAGGGCAAATGGATAGAGGACAGGCTGGGCTGTGAGAAGACCCACAGGGGTCTCATGGATAGACTCTCTTCTCATGTGAGAATATCCACAGGGGGACCATGGGATAACCTGGTCCAGAAGGTATCATTGACCAGCATACCTAGGGTCTCATTCAGAGGAGCAAACCACCACCTTCTGAGGGCATCTCCAGGCTTCCCAGGGGGAAAGATGGTGGCACCATCTCTCAGATTAACAGGCACAGTTCCAGGCACATGACAACAGTGGTGTGCCTCTGAGTCCCAAAACCAAATCCTCATCCCAGAATCTGATCTGGCCGGAATCACGTGTCCACCTGGACCCAATGATCTAGGGCCTGAGGTAAGGGTACTGGTCTGAGAAAGCAAGCCACCAGGCCACCTGGAAGCCTACCCATGGGACCTTCTTCTTATTATTATTTTTTTTTTAATGGAGATAAATATTCCTAAAGAATGGGTAGTTTTGAGTTGGGAAGATACCTCTAAGGATATCAACCTCAGGAATCACATGAGGCATGTATGCATAAATGAATGAATGAATTAACGAATGAATAAGAGCTTTGAAAATAAGATCACCTCTGTTTTGAACGGCCTAAGCCACTGGGGCAAATACCTTAGAGTTGACTGTCGATGTCAACTGCATGTTGCCTCACCAGTTTCCAAATGCAGCTAATTAGGATAAGAAATCTCCAGATGCTTTAGACAGAGTACATCATGGTATCCCATGTTCCTCTGGAACCCCAAAACTCTCTCCCAAATAAGGCTGACCTCCTTTCCTGTCTACCCGAGCTCATCCTCCCCCTCCTTTGGGCTCCAATGGCAATTACTGCTTATGCTGTAAATGCATCACTACTTCCATCTACAAATTTAGTTATGATTTACATTTCTACCCATTTTTTGTGTCACTTACCAAACAGCAAGCTATGTCTTATGTTTTCATTTCTCTCAACACATTCAATATCATACTTCTCTTGACAAAATGTTACCAACAAGTTTATAATAAACACGTTGCTTATAATCTCCGGACACCGCTGCAAATGTTTTTTCCCCCCTCCAAACTGCTTTTGTATTCCACCATCTCTAGGATGTGCCTACATCTAAAATGTGAGCAACGTGGAAGATTTTTAAAACCTATCTTTTTTCATCAAGTATTCAGAGCCAACACTACCCAATTTCCATGATGTAAGAATGAGATCCAATAGCTGTCACAATCTGGGTAAGATATAAGAGTTGTCGGTCCATATTTCCATCTTTGGTGGTATATTCTATGTGGAATTAACTCAGTATGAATCCAGGGCCCCAGCACAGTATTTGGGCTAGCTTTGTATTTTCACTTTCAAGCTGGTAAGGTAGTTGTTTTTTGTTTCTATTCCCCATCCCTAGGGAAAACGAAGTCACTGATCAATAGACTATTCCCATTTGCTTCAGTCTCCTGAGAAAACCTTCTGTCTCCTTGCAATGTCATCTGAAGTAACACTAAGGAACAATTTGTGTTTCCATCACAGATTATTTGCACACACACACATCCCCCTCTTCAGGAGACATGTGGCAATGTCTGGAGAAAATGTGCTTGTTACAACTGGCATCAGCAGGAGTGAGGGGCAGGAGTACTGCTGGCATTTAGTAGGTAGAGGTCAGAGATGGGGCTAAACATTTTACAAACCACAGGACTGCCCCTCACAACCAAGAATTATCTGGCCCAAAATGTCAACAGTTCCAAGGTACAGATACCCTAGTTATATATAACAAGGTGCAGTGGCAAGAACGACTGTTTAAAACACTCTTTGGGGCTGGGTTCATTTCTCCATGAGGGATGAGAAGTGAGCCTAGCTGGAACTGGAGGCCTAAGAAAGAGGGAGCAGGAACGTGAGGTTTGTCCCCAGAGAACCTGTCTCTCCCACGTCAGCATCGGAAAGTCCTCCAGAAATTATGTAAGCCAATTTCCTCAAGATACTGTGAAGGAACTGAAGTCCAGAGGGGAGAAGACTGACTTGCCCAAGGCTTCTGGGCAAGCTAGCTGCAGAGCTGAAATGAGAAGCCCAGTCTCATGCCCCCAGCCCAGAGTTCCATCTGCTCCATCACACTGATCCCCAGGAAAGGAGAAAAGGAGACACAGCTCCAAAACCACCACTGGCCTTCAAATTCATGGGATGGGAAGTAAGATGGGAACTAAGAAGAGACCTTTCTGACCCAAGAGGAACAAAAGGCACATTCTGTAGACGAGAAGGCAACAGATATGCATTCAGGGTCTACTATATGCCAGGCACTGGTTTAGGTGCTGGAAATACAACAATGAATGGGAGACACAAAGTGCCTGTCGCCACGTGACTTCGCCTCGGGTAATACACGCCAGCGTGGCAGGCATGGCCACGAGGGAAAGGGAGAAAAGCTAAGGCCAAAGCTAAGCCCAAGCAAAAGCCTAGTACCCTAATAGCCCCTCCACGTCTCCAAGAGCTATAAAAAGGCAAACTAAGTACCTTTAAGAAGGATGATGCAACATTTTCCTTCAGGCTCTAAAACTTTCATAGGTCACTAGGTATTACATTACCTAGTAATTACCTAGTAATGCATTCCTAGGTACTGCAGTAGTAGTGATGATAATAATAACGGCCACCATTTCCTGGATACAGATTTGTGTGCAGAATTCGGTGTCACACACTTACATATACCATCTCATTAAATCCTCATAACAGCCCTGTGATGTAGGTATCATTGCGCAGATTTACAGGTGCAGAAACTCAGGTTCAATGAGGCGAAATAACTAGTTCAAGGTCACATAGCTAGAGGAACTCACACAAAGGTTTGTCTGCACCAAGGCCTAAACTCTCTATGACTAGGCTTGAGGGTATCAACATTTCCTAAGCTTTCAGAGCTAAGATGTACCAGTCAACATGGCCACCGAGTGATTCTCAATTTCTTCTTCCTCTGTTATGACCCAAATGGCATGCCTGCCATTTATCCATAAGGTCTTACAGCAAACAAACAACTATCCTCATTAATATATATGGTATTTCTTTCTGTTCAATGTGACTTCTCAGAAAATTTAAACTGTGAGCAGACCATCTATTTCAAACTCATGTATTTCACACAGACCATAAAAAGCCACCCAGCATGAGGACCACCTTGTTTGAAATGTAAATGTTCGTACGCTGTTAAACTCTGAAAAGCAGGGAGGGTATATAAAGTATTCATGTGCACTTTTGAACGCCATCAGGCAAAACAGATTGCTCACTGCCCCATAAATTTTCAGTACTAGATTAAATTTTGTTAATGGGACTAAGAACATCCAAAATAACCCATTTTTCTATGTGAATACTGGATCTAAGTCATTAGTTCTCCACCAGATTAAGTTTGGTGTTCTTTTAATCCTGTCAAGAATCTCATCAAACGGCTCTGCCCAGGCGCATAATGACTGGGGCTGGAAGGCCCATATACAGAGCGGTAGAGGCAAAGACATCATGGGATTTGGGACCACAAGCTGACCAAGGCAGCCGGGCCTATGAACGCTTCATGGATAAATGCATGAGAATGTCATTCAGCCAACACTGAGAGAACACCTGCTATATATCTGAAAATCCAGGTGCTTTCACATGGGTTGACTTATTTAAACCCTACCAGAAATCTGGGAAGTAAGAGTTACCCCTCCCACCTCAGTAATCACATAAACGGGAGGCTGAGATGGGATGCCTGGGTGACTCAGTCAGTTATGCGTCTAACTCTTGATTTCGGCTCAGGTCAGGATCTCACAGTTTATGGGATTGAGCCCCGGGGTCGGGCTCTACACTGACAGTGCAGAGCCTCTTGGGATTCTCTCTCTCTCTCTGTCTCTCTCTGCCCCTCCCCAACACATGTGCGCACGCGCGCGCGCGCACACACACACTCTTTCTCTCTCTAAAAACAAATAAATAAACTTTTTTTTTTTTTTTAAGGGAGGCTCAGAGAGGTTTAGTCACTGCCATGGAGCATACAGCAAGGGCATAACCAGGCCCAGATTCAAGTCTACTGTTCTAAGTCCAAGTTCTTGTCTTTTCTCCCTTTTCGCTGGTGTCCCTCGTATGCCAGTCCTCTAAGAGAGGCAGCCATAAATACAATACAGCCTGGGCCTTGAGGACCTTCCATTTTTAGAGAGAAAGAGATGCACCTATACAACTCCCGAAGTTCACATTTACAGAATACTTACCATGTGCAAGGCACTGGACTAGACTCTCTGCAAACATTAGCTAACAGCAACCAAATAAGGGAGGTGCTGCTATGGACTGAATTGTGTTCCCCTCCAAATACATATGCTGAAGCCCTAATGCACAATATCATAGCGTTTGGGGATGAGGCCTTTGAGAGGTAGAATTAGATGACCTATGAGGCGGATGCCTCACAATGCGATTAGTCCCCTTATAAGAAGAGAACCAAGGGCACCTGGATGGCTCAGTCAGTTAAGCATTCAACTTCAGCTCAGGTCATGATCTCATGGCTCCTGAGTTCAATCCCTGCATCGGGCTCTGCACTGACAGCTCGGAGTCCGGAGCCTACTTTGGATTCTGTATCCCTCCCACCCCCCGCTCTCTCTCTCTCTCTCTCTCTCTCTCTCAAAAATAAATAAACATTAAACATTTTTAATATAGTTTACTGTCAAGTTGGTTTCCATATAACACCCAGTGCTCATCCCAACAAGTGCCCTCCTCCAAGCCCATCACCCATTTTCCCCTCTCCCTCACACCCCACCAACCCTCAGTTTGTTCTCAGTATTTAAGAGTCTCTTGTGGTTTGCCTCCCTCCCTCTCCTTAATTGAAAAAAAAGAGAAAGAGAGAAGCAGGGAAGGTGCTCGCTCGCTTGCTTGCTGTGTGTGTGCAAGGAGGTAAGACCATGTGAGGAGAGGGTGAGAAGGTGGCATCTGCAAAGTGTGCAGATAACCAACCGTGCCGCCCCCCTGGTCTCTGACTTCCGTCCTCCCGAACTGTGGTGTTCAAGCCCCCCAGGCCATGGCAGTGTAACAGGGGAGCCCAAGCTGACTACTACCGGCACTATTACCATTACCATGTTAAAGCTAAGAAAATGGAGGTTCAGAGAGACTATGAAAGTCCTCTCAGTGTACGGAGTAAGAAGCTCTGATTCAGAGTCTACTGCGATCGGCTACAAAGCCCTTCCCATTCATCACGTGCTCTACCACCACCATGTGTACAGTGACAGGCGCGAGACTATCAGCACAGCACAGGTACGCAAATGCCTGTATTCGAGGGACCCAGGGATGATGTGTCCTATGGGGTGAGCAGGGAGAACCCACAATGGAATGCAGACAGGACCAACACTCTTTTTCCCCAGACTGGCCCACCTCTGAATGCATTCGTATCTCTGGACATCCTCCTCTTCTGGCTCACGTTCAATCCCACAAGCCTGGGAAGCCACGTGCTCATTTATTTACCAATGAACCTTACCTGTTTCTGGGCTCCCCCTGACTTCCCCTGCACCTGCTACAGATCACGTACTCCACAACTGGGTGCTGAGCCGGAATGGCAAGAAGCGTTCTTGCAACCACCACACGAAACGGTGCAACCATCCCAGCACAGTGCACTGTGAGGTGAAGGGTCAGAATCTAGCTCATAACCGGGGCTCTGTGAACGTGTGCTGAATAAAGGAGACTCTACGCATCGTTTTAAGCAACCGACAGAGATCTGTGTTAACATTAAGACAGCTTTAACTTAGCCTTGGATCAAAGCAGCCGCCATAAAAAATTACAAACGACAAAAAGGAAGGAACTGAGGACAAGAGAGGAAAATCCCACGCTGGCACACAGTAGGCACTCAACAGCGTTCCCTGACCTGAGGCACTTATCGGCTAACAATTCCCATAAAGAGAAACTCATGCTAGAGTTTGAACTGCCATTCCTATGTGAGGGGGTGACGTGACAACCGTCATACCTTTCGAGTAAACATATGTTATCTGTGTGCCTCCAATTATAAAGGTGACTGCGACTTAAAATTCCATTTGAAGTACCCAAGCAGCTGCGCCGGTGCCCCGTGCATGTCTCACATATTACATCACTGTGGACAATCTGCCTCCCTGGCCGGCAAATGGCCTGAGCATCTGGCCTTTGAATTGCAGGTTTTTATACTTCACTTCTCTTTAAAAAAAAAAACCTTTCACAAGAAATGCAACAGTGATTGCACTTAAATCCTTACCACCCCAGAATGCAGCCCCGGCCTTCAACACCAGCCCACAATATTTCTAAAATTTTCCAGATGGATAAGAAAAACACAACGATGCTCCACCAATCTCCAAAAAGATGGTCAGGCTGGCCCTCTCACGTAACCCATAGGAAGTGCCTAATCCTGCAAGCTGATTTATGTGAAAACACCGAGACTCGGCTGTGTCCTTCCATTCATTTTGATGCCTCGTGATGGCAGGATAATGAGGATTTGGAAAACAAGCGTCCATGAATAGCTAGGGCGTGATACGGTGAGGGAATGGTAACAGTCCTGCCAAGCAACCTTAGTTGCCATGTAGAAAAACCAATTATCCCGAGGCCCCTCTCCCCTGCGGGAGGATGAGCCTCTGTGCATCAATATTTCACGCACTGTCATCTGTGCATTATTTAATAAAGCAATCGAGGGATGAGTTTATTTTATTTTTCAACCTTTCCACCAGAGACCCAGGCCTCCAGTACACAAGGCTGGAACTCGGCTGGCAATCAGAGAGATGTATTTGCCGATTTTTTGAGGCCACGGGGCTGTTTCTGGTCTTAACTACACACCCCTTACCCCAGGGACATGCAGTCACCGTCTGTTCCTGCTGACAGAGCTGAACTCACTTCACAATTCAATAAACAGTGAGGCAATCAATCACCAGATCACCAGACACTTAGTGAGTGCCACGTTGGGGGACCCAACGCTTGTAAACTGGGATCCCTGCCCCAATGGAACCTTAAGCGTTTCCTTAGAGACAATATGAAAACACACAGACAGGTAAACAGTGGGGACTGCCAACCAGCTAAGCTCAGAACCATCACAATGGTCATGCACAGGAACCAGCATGTGAGAGGCAAGGTGCACGCCTGTAGCCTTCTCTCCACACCAAGTTTAACTCCCTTCCTTCTGGCACCAGCCTCCCATTTGTGTGTTGTGTTGGTGGGAATGCAGTTGCCACTCATTCCTGCCTGTTACCCTGTGGTGAAAGGGACCAGATACTTATTATTCCTGAGTCTTGGCATAGCTGTGGGCCAGGCATGTGTTGCGAGCCCAGCCCCAGACCGCCTTCGGAGTCTTTGAGGAGTGACTCAGAAAATCCAAAGATCCGGCTCACCAAAGCCCAGGTGCTAGCACTTGGACTTGACCATTTCCAACACGTGGCCTTCAGCAGAACCCTCAGCGGCTACCCACACTCCAAGTCCCCACTCCCAGGAGTTCTTTGAACTCCTGCCATCCTTCTAATAAAACACCTGTTTCTTAAGCTTTCTTAAGCCAAGAGTTGGCTTCTGCTGTTTGCAACCGAAATGCTGCCTGTTCAAGAACTGGTTATTGAGAGAGAGGGAAAGAGAGGGAGAGAGAGGGGGAGACAAAGAGGCAAGGAGAAGGAAGGAGAGGGAGGGAGAGAGGGGTAGAGAGAGAATGAGAGAGGAAGGGAGAGGCAAAGTGAGAGGGAGAGGGAGAGGGAGGAGCTGTGACCCAATTGCTAGTCGGTCTCATCAGGGATGGATTAGCCAACCAGCAGACTGAGACTGCGCTGAGGGTCTGACACATATTTGTATAAGGCTGTGGTATTTCACAAACAAAAACTAAACATCACCAAGCTGTGGACTATTATCACAGGACACAGAATTATACTGCTGGCATGTATTTTGTAGTTGAGCACTGTTTTTTATTTTGAATTGCCTATGAAGGTCAGAACTTAGGAATGCATTTTGTAGTTGAGCACTGTTTTTATTTTGAATTGCCTATGAAGGTCAGAACTTAGGAAGCTGAAAAATTCTAGCCTGGCTCTGCTCAGTGAATACTTCTCTCAGCATTTATCCCATCTCCTTAACCAGGATACTGACTCCTGTGGGGTAAAGCCTGGGCATTTCTGGTCCTAAGGGTCTAGCTAACATCTATCTAGCCCCATGAATGTGTTAGATAGTTACTAAATTCTGTGTATACCTGTTAGCATTTAATCCTCCCAACAATACCACAAAGTGCACATAATTATTAGCATTTTATAGTAAAAGACACAGAGGTCAGAGAAGGTAAGTACCTGGTCCTAATTTACCTGTCTTGGTCAAAGGTGGAGTTAAAGTCAAAACCTACTCTAAGGGATTCAAGACCTTCTAGATCTAACCTGGCCAGCGAGTTATGCCACTTCACGCTAACTCTCAGGAACATATTAGGTATATTTCACAGTCAAATCCAACAACCAAGTCCTAGGGGTAAGAGAAACTTGAGCTGTACCTAAGCCAGCCATCAGTTTCTGCCTAAGCCCTCCCTTTGGAAAGGAGGCCACATCCTCCAACCTGCATGTGAGCACTCTGTGGCAGCCCGTGCCGGAAGGTGACAATCCCACATTGATCGGAAACCCTTCCTCTTTGAGTTTAAACATACTTCTCTCCTCTCCACAGGGAAGAGACAACCTGACCTAACGCAGTGGCATAATTGGCTTTCATATGCTTCAAGACAATTACTAGGTCTCCCTGCAGGCTTCTTTTCCTGAGGCTACAATTCCTAATTATTTTTCATACATGCCCTAATTTCCAACTCCACAATCAAATCTGCTGCTCTCCTTTGAACCGTGTCCTCGCTGTCCTTTGCAGTTAGTGGTCCTGACACACGGGCATCATGCCCCGGTGCCTGGTCTTGTCCATCCTCTGAGGTCTGACTCAGGTGCCTGGATCACAGGTGCAGAGGTGAAAAGGTCCATCCGAGAAGGTGACTGACAGCCCCCATCTAAAAGAGCACTGGCTTGACCAGAGATTCCACTGCAAAGCTGGTTCACTGGCAGGTCCGAGCACCCAAAAGTTGGTAACAGAAAGGGAAGAAATACCATCCTGACTTGGCATCAGGGAAGTCCTGGCCCTTCACCAGCCCCGGATGTCCTCTAAGGAATGACAGAGACAGAAAAGAGGGGTCTAGCACACGTCCAGAGAATGAAGTGAAGGAAAAAGGGGTACGGTGCACCCCGTGGAGAAGGCATCACCTAAGGAATAGTGCACTGCCAGAGGCGAAGTGGCCACCACTGTCTTACCATACTGTACGTGTACACACACATACACACACACACACACACACACACACACACACACACTTGTGCAGATCTAAGTCCTACTCCTTCCCCAGATGTCTACGACTCATTTTGTCCCTCCCCTCCAAAAGCTTGCAAGATTACAAAAACAAAGGCACCAAGTGTCACGAGGGAAAAATGACAAGTTACTATGGCAATGAGCATTATGAAGAGAGAGAAATCACTACCTGTACCAGGCATGAAGGGGGCTAACAGAAATGGGGGCAAGGGATGTGGGAACAGTGGCAGTGGGTGCTAGTACAAGACACGTGGAAATTGTGGGGAGGGAGGGAAAC
The DNA here is from genome assembly GCA_028646485.1 of Cryptoprocta ferox. Taxonomy (NCBI): domain Eukaryota; kingdom Metazoa; phylum Chordata; class Mammalia; order Carnivora; family Eupleridae; genus Cryptoprocta; species Cryptoprocta ferox. The sequence goes on from CM053572.1 coordinate 26,338,366, forward strand.
CATGTGACCAGCGGTTACAACAGAAGCCCCAGTGGTTTGGCCAGGTAGGGGGAAACTGAGGCCTTTGAGTAAAATTGTGATATAACTGGAATTATACATGATTTACAAATAATACTGAAAATAACATCTTTACAAGTGCAAATGTTCAACCTCTCTAATTCCCATGGAAGCTGCTCGGGGGCAGAGTGCAGTTGTGCCACGGAAAATATCGTAAAAGGGTCGCCTGGGTAGTTCAGTCCATTAAGCATCTGACTTCAGCTCAGGTCATGATCTTATAGTTCATAAGTTCGAACCCCACATTGGGCTCTGTGCTGACAGCTCAGAGCCTGGAGCCTGCTTCGGATTCTATGTCTCCCTCTCTCTCTCTGCCCCTCCACTGCTCACACCCTGTCTGTCTCTCTCTCTCTCAAAATTGAATAAACATTAACAAATTAAAAAAAAAGAAAAATATCGTAAAAGATTGCTAAGTGTTATGGCTTGGTCTATCCACTCCTGAGAATTGCTGGATTGTTCCATCAAGTGTAACTGTCAGTTAGTATAGCACAGTGGGGGTGGGGGCGCATGGGTGGCTCAGTTGGTTAAACTTCCGACTCTTGATTTCAGCTCAGGTCATGATCTCACAGTTTGTGGGTTCCAGCCGTACAGTGGGCTCTGAGTGGACAATGTAGAGCCTACTTGGGACTCTCTCACTCTCCTCTCTCTCCCTCTCTGCCCCTCCAACGTGCATGTGCTCTCCCTCCTTTCCTTTCTAAATAATTAAACTATATACGTGTGTGTGTGTGTGTGTGTGTGTGTGTGTGTGTGTGTGTGTATAGTGCAGTGATTAAAAGCTAAGGCTCTAGGGTTCTAATCTTAGCTTGCCATTTACTAGCTGTGTGATCTTGGACAAGTTACTTAACTTTTCTTTGGCACGATTTCTTTGTTTTTGCAAAGGGAAAAACACTTACAGCTACGTCACAGAGTTGCCAAGTAATAAAGCAGGCAATCCACATGAAATACTTTGCAGAGTACCTTGCATATAGGATGTGTTCTCCAAAGCTCCCAAACCGTCCCCTCCAGCCATATCAGTACCCTCCCCCATGACCATCCACTGAGATGAGCATGATTTAGATCTGCATATGTGGACATACCTCAAAACACACATGTATGCACACACACACACATTGTTCGTAACAAATACTAAGCAGTGACTCCTTTGGGGAAAATGCAGGATTTGTTCAAAGCTCACAATTTAAAAAATGCATCTACAATAAAAGTGAAGGTAGGAGGCTGGCACTGCCCAGGTCTATTTTTTTTGTCTCCCCTGATGCTAACTTTTAATTTTTTTTTAAACATTTATTTATTTTTGAGAGACAGAGAGAGACAGATCATGAGCAGGGGAGGGGCAGAGAGAGAGGGACACACAGAATCGGAAACAGGCTCCAGGCTCTGAGCTGTCAGCACAGAGCCTGACGCGGGGCTCAAACCCACGAAATGTGAGATCATGACCTGAGCCAAAGTCAGAAGCTCAACTGACTGAGCCACCCAGGCACCCCTGATGCTAACTTTTAGAAAGAGGTTTCTGGACCAGGCTATCAACCCCAGGAGAATGCCAACAGCACTAAATTTTTACCCAATCTTCCTAATGACTGAATTAATCTGAGGCAACAACCATTAAAATCACCAGCCCATCTTGCTTTATAAGCTCCTAAAATGAGAACTACCCAGCAAATCCCAAAACAATGTTTTACTTGTCTTCAACGGAGGAAGATCCTGTCCCTTAATCACATAAATGGCCAACACGCCTTCCATTCTCTCCTGCATTTGCCATCAAGGTCATCCTAAACAGGCTCAGCGGGAGGGCTCTCCTGAGGCCCTAAACTACTAGAGGAAAGAAACGGCTCCGTCCTTGGCAGGGGGTACAGCCACAAGCACGGTGGTGACCTGACTTAGCACCTTCCCTAGACGCTGAGAAGATCCTTGCATGTCACCACGGACATTCACACTTTGGTAATAATCAAATGTTGTCATTGAAAAGCTCAGAATCCCGCAGTTCTCTGAGGCCATTCATTCATCTCCGTTCTCTGAGCACGCTAGATCCAGCCTTATGTTACTGTTAATTAATCAATTCCTCTCGTCTCTGGGGTTTTACTCCTTTCTGTAAGTTGCACTTCCTGGTTTTGGGTGCTACTCATTAAGATTACAAAAATCTCCCTCACCACAGTCCACTGTGTGTGTGTGTGTGTGTATGCACATGCATGTACACATATACGCACGTGCACATATCAACATTTTTCTAACCAGTAATTAAACTTGACTATAAGAACCCATCACCTGTTAAGTCCTCAGAATGACCATTACTCCATCAGAAAAGGCAATAAACAAAAGGATGTCCTCACCAATACGCATCAGCCACAGAAGCAGGACAGGCTAATGGCTGGTGTGGGCAGTTCCTACATGTGGAACTAACAGTGTATGCTTTGCCAAATACAACGACAGGCGATGCAATGCCAACAAAATCCTAAGGACCACGCGTCTCTGTCTCATGACAATCTCCTCATGGGCATTCCTGATAGCGGGCAGGGGTGGCCAGAGGCATGGTGATCAGGTCTACCGACCTAGTGGCTTAACTACAATTCCCTGTGCTTTCGTCTTCTGCAATTTCAGATCATGCTCTCTGTCAGAACTTATTTGGTGGCACCCAAAACCCGGAAGTGCAACTTACAGAAAGGAGGAAAACCCCAGAGACAAGAGGAATTAATTAGTTAACATTAACATAAGGCTGGATATGGGAGATGGAAGATGGGAGATGCTCAGAGATGGGAGATAAATGAATGGCCTCGGAGAGCAGCACATGTACCCTGATCATTGAATGTTGGGTGTGCATTCTCCTTGGTATCTGAAGAAATTCCTCCCAGAGAAAATCCACCCTGCGGAGTTAAAGACAACATTTGTTTTCTTTGAAAGCAGGGCAGCTTCAGCCAGTGGGCAAAGCAGGTGTTCTGTGGCACAGGTGTGCCAAGGGCCATCCACATTATCAAAGGCATCTTCAAAGGAGTCCCAGGGTGGGATAAATAATGCACAGAAGGGAGTCCAGAGGCCGCTTCACCAGAAAACAGCCCCTGGCAGCAGCTGGGTTAAGGAGCTCAGGGCACCCAGCGTGGGGAGAACATAAGGCTAAGAGAGAACCTGAGAAAAGACACAAGGGGAAGAGGTAGGAGCCCAGAGGGAGTGACAAAGAAGAGGGGAGAAAAACAGATAAAGAAAAAGCAGACAAAGGCACTCTGGGAAAAGAGGCTTAAGGAGGTCAGGGAGGGGAGAAATGTAGGAGCTCAGGAAGGAGAAGGCAAATGGAGAGCCCGTAAGATAAAGTTTAAAACTCCCATTCACATTAAGGCACATTAAAAAAATATATCTTCCACGAAAATGCTGTCGGACTCAAAGATAAGCGGAAGGGGAGCCCCAAGCACTCACTTTGAAGCGTCTTTTTAAGAAATGTCTTTGGTGTCAGCCAGTAGAAATAAATGAGGAGGGGGAGGGAATGGAGATCTCTGAATTAGTGTGTGACGGAGGCCACGGGGGAAGAGAGTCAATCCAAAGCCTTCAAAATGGGGGTTAAAAGAAGAAAGCCCGGGGAGCTCCCTGGTTTTCTGGCCAAGTGGAACCAGGAGTGAAGGAACTTGTGGCCACCAGGCCAGGGAACTGCAAAGACCTCAAACACCACAGGGGGAGCGGGCAATGCACCTGCTCAGTGCCTCCCTCTGGAAATCACCTCCACATGCCGGGCAGGTGAGCAGAGAGAAGGCAGCAGCTTAGGGGAGGTGACTCTCTGAGGCCACCTGATCCCCAGCCCTCAAACAGCCCCCCTCACAGCCCAAGAGACCTCTGGACATCCAGCTACTTTGCACAAAACTGCCCACGAATTAGCTCATCTGTGTTTGATTATTTAACACTGACTGCCCTCACAGAACATGAGTTCCGTAGGCAAGGACCGTGGGTACTTACGTCTCAATCCCCTGTGCTTAGCACACTGGGAAACACCCACTTTGTGGAACAAGCCAAACACTCCAAGCCCTCTCTACACGACATCCTCAAGGAAGGCCTCACGGCACATGGCTCACATTCAAGGACACTGAGCCTCGGAGAGGTCAAGGGACTTGACTTCTGGCATGACAGAAGAGCAGAGCAGGCACCAAATTCAGAAGCCCAAGGTCCTTTCTCTAGAGAGAGTGGGGAATAACGGAGTGTGGTTATTAACAGCCCATGGGGCTCACTTCCCCTGGGGGAGCACAGCAGGAGCCACCAGGCCTCTGTCCTCGGGGACACAAGGGAGCAGAAATAAGCAGTGTGACGTGTTCAGACCCAGACCACCACTGACCCACTTCAGGGCTGGCCTAACGTTGACCAACATCTCAGACTCTGGATCCCCACCCCAGGGGGTGCAGGGATCAATTGTGGAACGGCAGCAAGTGTCACAGGAGAAGCTTGTGGGAGGGGTAGCATTGTAGCACTACCTTGATTAGAGAAGGGTAGGAAGGCACCCTGAGCTTCTGAGAGCAGCCCGGGCTCCCTGAGGGCAGGAGACGCCCCATCTCCACATGTGCAGGCCTCCCGCCTCCCGAGTGCCCCGCCGTGTGACTGCTCATCTGACATCACTTGTCCAGCAGGGAGCTCACACTTAATGTTCAAAAGCAACAATCTTCATTCTAGAAAACCTGCTGTTCCTCACATCTTTTCCATCCCAGTAAAGGACACACTAGCCCCTCGGCCCTGAAGCCAAGGCTTCATTGATCCCTCTCCCCCCTACCCAGCACCACCACCTACCACCAATCATTCTCGCTGGCCCTAAATATATCCTCCATATGGCCCCTTTTCTCCCTCCTCATCACCTCCCCGGACACCTGCAGCAGCCTCCTCCCTGGACATCCTCTTTCTCCTCCTGGGCCCTACGATCGCCCCACGGCAGACAGCCAGAGTCATGCATAAGAAATGTGAATCCCTCCTCTGCCCGGCCTTGCTTGAACTCTCTCCAGTGACATGGAAAGCCTCTCCCATGGCCTATAAAATCCTGCAGCACTTGGACGCTGCCCTCACCTCTGCACTCAGCTCTGGCTCCCTTTCCCCTCTGGTCCAGCCGCCACACCCTGCCTCCCTTCCGACCCTTCCAAGAAAGCTGCTTCTAGCTGCCGAGCCTTTGCTGGGTGCGGGATGCCCCTCCTCAGATCTCCGCATCCCTTCTTGTCACTCACATTCCGCCTGCCTCCAAAGGGACCTCCTAGGCCACCCTTCCTCAGAAGCTGCCTCTATAATGTCATCCTGACTTTTTTTTGGTAATATTTAGCACTATTTCATGTTTTCTTCTATATCTCTCCCAGGAGAACACAAGCCCACAAGAGCAGTGATCTTTTCTGGTGTTGTAAACCACTGTGTCCCCTGGGCCTAGGAAAGTGCCTGGATCATGGCAAGGGCTCAGTATAACCTTCACAAAGAGCTAACCGCCCCTCTGCATCCCCAGGGACTGGCATAGCGGCTAGCCCAGACGAGCAAGTGCACCGAAAACTGAGCACGTGGTGGGTAGTGAACAGTGATTCCATTCCAAGCTGGCCTATGGGGCATTCCTAAGGCCATTCAGGCTACTTAAACTCTGGTATTATTTTTTACTCCAATATTGAACATAGGTTTTGACTACAGAAACGGGATGGTGCAGAAAAGGCAGAATCCATCCCCACTCTGCTAAGAACCACATCCACATAGGTTAAAAAAAAGTTTTTACAGGGACCAGTTTTCTATCCATACCCAGTGAGGAAATAAGCTCTGTGTCCCCCTTTCCCCATTTGATCTAAAAATAAAGACCCGGTCTGAGTTCCTGTGAGAGCATCTGATCTAAGATCTGATTTCGTCTCAAAAAAGGCACAGACATTTGCTTCCCCTTAATAGGGCATAATGCCACCAATTAGTTAACTTAAACATTTAAGTTGTCCCACAGGGTAGATTACAGGCTCCCGGGGTTCGCAGGCCTATGGGGGTCATCCTGTTCCTTCTGTGCATTGTTGGGGTACCCTGGAGGCCTTGGAACCATTCCTGTCTTTAAGGGGAGGATACCTTCTAATGACACCTATTTTTCTTACCACTTCTACAGCCAGAAAGTCCTCCTATAGCAATCTAAGCCCTGCAGAGCACTAACGGATTATCTGTCCCACTCTGTTCTTTCCAAAGCAGAGACAGACCGAGGTTCTCTCCCCAGGCTGGGTAGCAACAGAGGGAGGGAAAAGACCTGCTCCAAGCCCTATCTGGGCCACCTGCCAGTTGTGAGATTTAGGGCAGGCTTCTGACTTTATCAAGAAGGAAGGACATATAGGACAGCTCTATCTACTTCACTGGACTTCTGTGAGGATAAAACGTAGATGAAGCCATCTCCTCCCTTGAGCCATGCACTTCCTGAGGCTTAAGGCCCTGCCTCCCTCCTATGAGGCCCCTCAGCAACACGGACTGTGCCTTCACTAGATGCCAGGCACCAGAGCTTGACAGGAGCTGATCCTGTTCATCCTCAGAATAATGCCACTAAGTGACTATCGGTGTCTTGATTTAAGTGAAGAAACCGAGCATCACAAAGGTTAAATCACTTCCCTATGATCACATGGCCACCGAGGGGCTGGAGCAGAGATCCTCCAGGATCTCACCTAGGGGAGAGCTCCAGCTTTACCCCGCACCACCCTTTACCACAGTGGGGCCCCGAACACCAGCCACGCAGCATATGTGAGCACTTACTGAGTAGAGTATAATGTACTTTGTAAAGCAAGCAAGTACCACTGGACTGTAAGCTATGACTGTTAATTTCTATTACCTTTTGTAATGGTAATGTTTGTCAGCCTGCCCTGAGCCAGTTTTAAATAAGAAGGTGGGGTGGGAAAGAACAAGAGAGATCTGACTCTCTGAAGCACCAGGCACCTTACCTAAATTATCACATCTTATTCCTCAAAGACTCTGGGCTAGACATTATCATCATTTTATAGGAGAGAACATCAAACTCAAAGAAACCTCTAGCTTCCTAAGCCTGAAGCCAGTGGGTTTTATTTCCCAAAAACCCTGCTGGAAGACTCTCAGGGATTAGTCACTGCTCTAAGGGGTGTTCTCATTCCTGGGCACCATTCCTTGGCCACTGCAGGGACGCCTCCAGCTCTGGCCAAGACACTCCCCACCCTGCTATTCTTTGGCTTAAAGAAAACCAAGAGAGCCAGGAACTCCAGAAAATTCAGGTCAGAACTGTGAGGCCTCCTTTCTCCTCCATCGCTCCCCTCCTTCCCACATGCTGATGAGCGCATACTCAAAACAGAAACCCCCAGAGTTCAGGCACTGGGAGAATGGAAAAACACAAAAAGGCCATGAATGAGCCCCTCATTATCCTGTTCCTCAAAACAAAAGCCTGAAATACTACGTGATCCAGTAGACGGCTTGGAATAGAATACAGAATCCAATCCTGTATACATGTGAGATCTTGGGCTCGGCACTGGAGGGAGTGATGGGGAATAAAGGTGATCTCCAGATCCTAAGCTCAAGGGTCTTCTACCTTAGAGTGCTAATGACTCAAACCAAGTCCAAAAGCACTGAGTGGGAAATACGGACAACACCCAGCAGACATGGAAAGGCTCCATGGAGCAAACAGTATTTTATGTTGGGCAATGAAGAACACATACAATCTCTAGCAGGTGGAAATGAGATATTCTGGGTAGAAGGAGCAGCAAGAGCAAACAAAGGAAGGAGAAGAAACTGAAGACATGGTACAGAATACTCCAGTCTGGATGTGTGTGAGAACAGGAGTTCTGGTTTAGACTTTATTCCATAGTCAGCGAGAGCCACTGTCAGTTTCTCAGGGTGGGGTGGGCAGTGACACACAGAGATCTCCTTTAGGATCCTTCACTCCATCAGCCACTGGGAGTGTGGTGGACTGGAAGTACCAGTCAATCGGGGACCATGGTTCTATTCACAGAATGGGGCTCTCTCAAATTCCAGCCTTAGAAATGAAAATTCCAGGCTGGATTCAGAGAACGAGAGACACAGTCAAAAGGCAAGACTGGGAGGGACCCTACTGCCGGCTTCCCAATCCTAGAAGCTTCTAGCTTTCCATCAGCTTTGTACCTCTCTTTTGCTGCATTTGAATACAACATTAAACAGAGCTGGAACTGTGGTCCCCATGGAGGCTGGGAACTTTGGAGCATTAGCTGACAAACAGGCTTGCTGCTGTGCAAACTCCCAGGGCAAATGCAAAGTGTGAGCTAATCTTGCCGCCATCACCAATTCTCTGAGCTGAGGATAAAGTATGATAATCTAAATCGGGCTGGGCAGATGTCTGCCTGGGAAATCTGATTAGGTTCTGCTTGATGATTACTTTTCATCCTCCAGGAGACCTCAGGACATGGTGGACCAGACCAGGTCATGAAGGTGACAAGCCCCCAGTGTTCCAGTCCCCAAGGCATGCATCTGCCAAACTTGCATTGCTGGCTGAAAAGGGACACAAAGACAATAGTCTGCAAATAATTTTGCAGTGGTGGGCTCATGGGAAGAGACCCACAGAGCTGAAGAGTTTAGAGCCTTTCTCTGTATAAAGACCGTATGTAAAGCATAGGCTCACATAGGCTCAGTTGTGCCATTTGCCTGCTTAACATCTTCTGATAGATACCATCAATTTGAAACAGGGTTTAAAACGCTCAGGAGGACACACCTCTCCAGCCCTCACCATCTGCGGCTCCCTACCGCCTAAAATTTCCGTGTCTGCAATGAATGAACTGCCTGCACCTTCCCTCCTATACTATACACACCTCCACGTCTCTGCTCTACAGTTTTCTCCACCTGAAGTGCCCCTCTTCTCCTGGCTAAATCTTAGTTGTTCTTCCAAACACAACTCAGACACCTCCATCTATGGGAAGCTTTTCCTGAACAGTGTTGCAGCTCTTAGTTATTCAACAAATATTTGTCTACCTTTACTGTATGCACAGGACAGTACTGTTATGATCCCCACTTTCCAACGAGGAACTCTGGAGAGGTTAATGCACTAGGGGTCACAGAGACACAGCCCAGATTCACCCCACACTCCAGTCTGGTTTTCAGAGCCCTTGTCCGAATGACTTCCCTATTCACACTTAACCTTTGCATTAACATTTCTCTGGATCTGTCTTTCCCACCAGACTGTGAAGTCCCTGAGGATGCAGAGATGGAGCAACACCTCCCTCGGGCCAGTGCCAGGATAGTGGCCTGCTGCAAGGACTGTCAGGAGTCCCAGAGACAAAGGTCTCTAGCTGAAGGCCAGTGCAGCTGGTCATGGCACTGACAGGATGAGCTTCTAAACTCGAGAGGCCCCCCTCTCTAGACCAACAGGCCCTAGACTCCTCCAGCCAACCACCTTCCAGACCCATGTCATCAATACTCATGGAGACTTGGTAAAGGAACGTTAACATTTCAGTAGGGAGGCACTCCCATAATTGAAGAAACAACTCATAGTGCGTTTGTTAGATACAAGGCACCAGCACTGGTGTTCTGGACAGGAATGACATGAAGACCCCAGGGAGCCTCCCCACAGTCTTGATCTGGAAAGAATAGGTAACTCTCTGTGTAAACACAGGACATTTCATTATGTATAAATACATCCTTTCACACATCCCTTAATCCCACGAATCTGTATGGAGCACTCACGGTGGGGCAGGGATCGTGGATAAATATGAAGCCCAGCACCTGCCCTGAGTGAGCATCTGGAAAGGGTGGAGAGCAGGTGTGGAAGTCTATACAAGGTGAGACGGTGACCTGCATGGGGTCGTGAAAGGAGGAACAGCCAATTCTACAAAGATACAAGTCAAGAAAAGGGCCCTGGAAGACCTCCTAGCCTGCAAACCATTACTCCCAGTGTAAGTATCTGGGTCCCAAAATATGGATTCTTAGGTCTAACTTCCTGAAACAAAAATCCAAGTGGCAGGGCCCAAGATGCTGCACTTTTAAGTTCTCCAGGTGACTCTTCTGCATTCTGTTTCGCACTGGTCCAGGGACAGGATCTGGGAGTTACTGCTCTAGGATCTCAGGGACTGGAGAACATCAAGGAGGGTGAGGGAAGCTCAGGGAAGCCTGGAAAAGGCCCAAATTAAGCCAAAGACTTTCACTTAAGTCCGGTCTCTACCTCTTGCTGGCTGTATAGACAGGAGCAAGTCACTGAGCTTCTCACACCCTGACCTCTCCAGCATGCCAGCAGGCACAAAGGTTGAGGTTCAGACTGTCCAGATAAAAATTTCAGCTCCACTATTAAGCTGGGTGAGTCTGAGCAAGTTACGCATGCCTTCTCTGTGCATTAGATACTTATCTACTATTAAGATCGACATTGTGGCTATGGGATGGCAGTGTGGCCTTAGGAATGAGTCCAGTGACCACCAACGTAAGGGTTCTCCAGGCCAGGAACCAACCTTCTCCAGTTTTTAAAACAGAGCTTTTCTTTCTTTAATTACTATGTAAAGAGCATATCCTCCATGAGCACGTGGGGTTTTGCTTTCTCCCAAGGGTATAGAGCTGTGTGTCGGAGACTAGAAAAATAAGCTCATGAGTAAATGTAATCCAGATATCCAGAGTGAAAGGAAGCCCCTGAGGCAGGCACAAGCCTGGCGCAGAAACAGTCAAGCCACTCACCTTGAATGACCCAAGAACCCAGCCATAGAAAGCCATTTTCTCTCCCAGCCCCTTTCCTTGCTCCAGGAGGTCTTCATCTCCTGGCACCTGCCACCCAACATGGCTCGGGCTCCTGTCAGTTTGGGAGAAGGTAAAGAACTCCCTCCCTAAGCTTCTGGCTGCAGCTCTAAAAGGTTTCTAATAAAATCAAAAAGCTGAAGAAATCCAATAAGAAGCCACAGCCCAGTATAGGGGATATTAGGACAGCCACATCAAAACCCAGCTCCCAGCTCAGGGGAGGAGTATGGAAGGCAAACAACATTGAGACAATGGGGTCCCTCGTGAGAATCCTGACTGTGTTGGTGTGGCCTTTCCCTCTAGCCTCCTCCACCGCCCCTTCTACCCGCTCCTCACCTTTACTTTCACTGCCTTTGAGTTCTGAGAGGATCCCCAAATCTGTCACGCTCAGAGGCCATGGGGCCTGCTGCGTCCTCTTCCAGCCTGGTCCCTCAAGAACATCCCATGCCTGGCTCTGGCTCACCCCCTAGGCCTCTTCTGAAATGTCTCCAGCTCAGAGAGGCCACGCAGACCATCCTTCCCTTCTATTCTATGTCATTGTCACCTGTTCATTCCCTTCACAGAAGTGAACCATGCAGTGATCACTCTGTCTGTTCTTTTGTCTGCCTTGCTGACCACTGTATCTCCAGCACCGGCAGAGCAGACGGCAGAGAGGGGGACTGAAAGGGCCACTAAAGGGAAGGGGCAGGGGTGAAATCAAGGCACAAAGAAGAGAAAACAGGAAGGTTCAGTTGGGAGCAGGGAGAAGAAAGAAAGAGGCTGGAACAGAACACAAGAGAGACTTGGTTGTGTCCTGGGCAGCCAGGGATATTTTTATTTCTCGTTCTCTGTGCCCTGGAGGCCAGGAAGGCATTACACAGGTTCCACTGCTTCCATTTCAAATGTACTTGCTCCAGGGCTCCGGTCACCTTCTCCCAAGCTCCTCCCACCAGACATCAGCTAACGGCCGGCCCTTGCGCCTGGCTGCCACGGGAAGAACCGCGAGGGGCCTGAGCGGAGGCAGGACCCTGGAAGTGCTCAAGCAGATGGCACCGGCTCCAGCACTGGAAGAGTCTTAGCAATTATTTTAATTTGTTGACTTTCTCTTTTTAAGTCAGGAAATAGAAGCAAATTACCTACACCTGTATGGCTTCCAACCTGACAGTTTGGTAGCAATCACGTTTCTGATCTAGGGTCCTCCAGGGCTCCTGAGCCTTAATAAAGTAAAGAAAGACATGAAATCTTCTGAGAGGAAAGTGGTGAACACAGTGGGGACTGGTGTGTAATGAGTGCTCAAGGGGAGACCCTGTCACCGAGGGGACGGCAAAAAGATGTGAGCTGGGCCCGCAGCTCAGGAGATCCCTGTAGGACCACACGAACAGAGCGGCCAGGGAAGATGCAAACTGGTCCTCTGCTAGCTAAGGCCCTTCAAGGCCCAGCCCACGATCAAACACGCCATGAATGTGGCATTGCTATGAGACAGGCTGTCACTAAGTGCTCCACCCTGACAAGTCATGAGAAAAAAGTTTTCCAAAGAGACACAAGTGGGGATGGCAGAGTGTGGAAGCAAATTCCCTGTGAGACCAAATTTTATCTGCACCCAGAACAAACGTGATGGCTGGGGGTCCAAGAGGCCCTGCCCTTGCAGCTCAAGGTGCCCCCTACTATCCCCACCAAGCGTAGCTCTGCACATGGGACAGCTGAGCACCAGGTCACCGCACCATTAGCAGAACAACCCTCAGCCCCATGGCCCTTGAGCTACTTCCCTCTCGGTCACCTTTTACAACCCATCTTGATAAAGGGGTTTGTGCAGCAATAGTATGGGGACCATAAAGAGGCCTGGTAAGGCAGGCAGAATACTTTCATCAGGCTCCTCCCATGAGAACACTACTAATGGCTGTCACTGCTCTTGTTACAACTATCCGTTCTGAATCGCACCTATGGTCACTAGCAGCTTCCTGGAAGGACTCAATTCCACCCCAGGAAAACCTCCAAAGCTCTGCACCAAACTTAACATTGACAGTGGGAAAGGGACAGGAGTAGGGGGTTGGGAGGATGTGCCAGTTACTGCACCCTCGTGGAGCCTCACTGTTCAGGTGAGGCTTAAACAAGGGCATGTCTGGCACAGGTAGGGCCCACAAAATGCCCAGCCATGATCCAAGCATCAGTGCCCTACTTTCAATCTCTTACAGTCCTGAGAGTCGGCAGCTGGGGCCGGGGGGTGGGAGGGAGGTGGTGACAAGGCAGTAAACGAGGTTCTTTATCAGCACCCAGGGTGTTCCTACCATCTCCACTGCCTCAGCCTCCACTCGGGCTGCATTCTCTATCATAGCTCTCCACAGAGACTGTTCTCACCAAGAGGCCCATGACCTCCAGACTACTCTAAAGGCCACATCCCAGATCTCACCTGGCTTAGCTCTCAGCTCCCTTGCCAGCCTCCGCCCCCTACCCTCCCCATCCTCCCTTCTACCCCATGTGTCTCTGCCCGTCCCAGTCTACTTCTGGTCTCTCTGGCACCTCTTTGACCTTGAAGACTCCTCCCGCTTTCTATCCCTTCCATGCCACTGTTCCTTGGGATTCCCTGCTACTTCTCTCTCAGTCTGCTCTTCCAGAAATAGCACAGCCACTCTCCACCCTGCTGCACGGCTTCAAATCCGTCCTTTATGCCAAGGGCTCCCAGACACTGCTCCAGGCCCACCTTTCCAGAAGCCTGTTGCTCCTCATCCCAAGAACAATCCCCAGGCAATATGACAGCAACTGGGGCCCCACACTTATCTCACCCTTTTTCTTCCCAAGCCACCTCTTCCTTCTGGGCTCCTGTCTAGACATCCTGACCAGAAACATGGCCAGCTGGAACCCTTTCCTTTTGCCAGCCTCCCACCCTTCACTCCCCCCTCTAGACACTTCCCTAGACCCTCCCTACCAGACCATCACAGTTTCTCATATGATATATAGCAACAGCCTCCTTAGTGAGATCTCCCTGCCATCCACCCTCCAACCCACCATCACCATCTGCCTAGAAGCCATACGTGCACTGAGCACTATGGACAAGTAGGTACTTTCACTCTGGCCATGCTCCCAATGGCTCTAACTTCTCGACAAGACATAAGCAACCTGTTAACATTCAGTATGTTAAAAACAGGGATCTATATGGAGTTCTGCGTGAACCTGGAAGAGACTGACAAAGTCATTCCTGTCACTTCGTATGAAGAACCACAGGGACTCCCCAGGGTATGGGCTTAACAGAGCTATCAGTGGCGGCATCATGATACACAGGAGGGTGTAATCCATTACGAGGTGTCCCGAGTAATTAGTAAGCATAAATTAGTGAAAGTAGTAATGGCCCAAGAACATGAATTTTAAAGATTGTTATCTTTATATACATTAGTGCAGATACAAGGCCATGTGGTAATAACAGCCCATTGACTTACTTGCAAACAGGAGGGTGGGAGTTACTATCTTACAAGTTGAGTGAGCACGAGTCTAGGCAGGTCCAGAGGACATCCTGGGTCAGGAAGTCACCACAGAACAGAGGATGGAAGCTGCTTGCCTTTCAGACACTCTCATTATGGTGGCTGAGGCTCTTGAAATATGGCCCCAGCCTACCCCTCATCTCATACCTGTCTCCAACTTCCTACAGCCACAAATGACCACCATTTTCTGACTATACTCTAAGACTTTCAGACCTTTCCCATGAGGCCGTGCCTGAAATGCTTTTTCCACAATGTCTACCATCCTTCAGGACACATGTTACATCCCAGGAAAGCTTGACCAACTGCTTCCCTCCTCAGGATTCTCATGTTCTCATTTGTCTGTGGTCTTCCTCCCCAACTCCTCTGAAGAGATCCAGGACAGGGCTGGGTAGGGCTGGTGTCTGATCTTGCCCTGTCTACTGAGAGCTTCTTTCAGCTCCCAGCAATGGATACAGCTCCCTATAGAGTTCCTGAGCAAATCAAGGAGTATAGGGTCTACCTACTGCAGAGCCTTAAAAACAAAACAAGCATTTCCAGGACAAAAGAAGGGAGCTTTGAAAGAGCTGCCTATCTATGTTTCACCCTTTTCATCTGAGGACAGTATGTTCTAGGCTGGGTTTTTTCCTCCTTTCTCTTGGATCTTCTGTCTTATCTTCCCACACAGAGGCTGCAGAGGGCTGGGACCTAACAAACCTAGAAGAAAAACTCTACCTCTTCCTGCTTATGTGTCCTTGAGCTGGCTATTTATCCTGAGTGTTTCTGCTTCTTTAAATGAGAAACACAAAACATAGCATGCATGGGATTTATGAAAAATAATTTAATGTGTGATTTGCAAAGCACGTAATAAGCCCTCAGTTAATGTTACATTCCTATCCCTCCATTCCCTTTTTGGCAATAGTTGCTAAGCAAATCACAGCATCTCATACCTACCTGTGTCCAAAGGAGGCGTCTCTATGGTGGGATCCCTGCTACAGTGGACTCTATGGCATAGCATGTATTTGGGGGCTAAGCTGTTACGTTCAACGTACTTGGGTTTTGGACATATAAGCCTTTGTTTAAAACAATCTGGGTGTCATCTGGTGGTTCAGAACCTTTGTATCAATCACAATTTTCCTTTATGGAGGCTGGAGAACCTGACCTGTAGTATGAACATGTCACTCACATCCTTCTAGTATCCATGCAGTATCAGTGGTCTCTCAGGTAGAATTGCTTTGAGCCGCTTCTTTCTTATGAAAAATGGGTTTGCGAGGAGCCATCCACTGACTGGGTCTCATGGCCCTTAGACAAGGTCACTGGAAACAGTGAGGGGCAGGTTAATTTGGGGGAAGCAGTCCCTAAAGTCCAGGGGTCTTAAAGCTGAGGTGCTTATCTCGAGAATGTTCACATACCTGCACTGCAACAAACTCACCATCCGCCCTTACAGAAGGGATACAGGAAAGGGGTGATCAAAAGAGAGTAACATTCAAAACTAGCTCCAAGAGACGCCTTCCAAGGAAGACAGAGGGGGAATAGTCTTGTAGCAGAGCCCAGTATATATGACAGCCTGGCAATGGTGCAGAAACCCAGCTCTCTAGACATGAAGCCCATAGCAACGGAGCCCACCAAGAACAACCACTCTGGTCATAATAAAGACAAGTCTAGAAAGCCTAGAGTTAGTCTAAGTTAGAGGGATTTCTCCCACTCCCAAGGCTGCATTCCCTCCTGGGGTCTGTCTTGGGCTGTACAGTCACCAGTGTGGGGAGAGCCAAATGAGGCTGTATGGCCTGGGACAGCCTCCTCTCCAGGCACGGTAGGGCTGTAAGCAAAGGAGAAACACCATCTGGTTTATACTTGAAAAAGATGGCTGAGGATCTGTCCACACAAGGATGGACAAATGAATCCTGCCCACAGAAGACTACCAGCAACTATCGTGAATGAGCTGGAAATGCAGCAATCAACAATCAAGGTATGAAGTTGAGAACATGTAAAACACAGCACACGTGTTTACTTACAGATATACACAGAGTGGAAACATATACACGGGAATGAAAAACACAGGACTATAGTACATTTAGAGGGGAAGGAAGGGAATGAGATTTGGGAAGGACACGCTGGGGTCCTCTCTAACAAATCTATGTTGCTGTGTTTCTTTAAGTAAATGATCTGTAGCCGATAAGGCTGTGTTAAAACTGGTGGGCAGACAGAGTTGTATTTGTCGATATGCCACTTACAAAGAAGAAAGCATCACTGTGGGGCTGGGGCTGTGTGTCAAGTGTGTGGGAGGGGGCAAGAGGGGAGACGGGTGGACCAATTGGGAGGTGACTACAATTGTTTAGACAAGAGATGGAGAAGAGAGGAGTGGCAAGGGAAGAGAATTCCTTGGGTGTCTTGGAGGTGACCCAGCAGGCCTCAGGTGTTGATGGTATGTGTGGGACAGGTGGGAGTAGGTGGATGGGAAGGAGGCACTTTGATGTCCTGTTTCCTGGTCACAGTAATGGGGGTGGTAGAAGCACTGATATTGGGTGAAGGCAGTGGAGGAGAGCTAAGCGGCCAGCCCACGGACATCCGGAACCAACCATCCTCAGCACCAGTTTCTAGCCAACAAAGTGAGGCACGGACATCTCCCCAGACCAATAATGGGCCATCACCACAGAATATCCTGAGAATTTTTTTTATACGTCAGGCTTGGTGCCTGCCTTTGACGAAATAACCCAATTAAGAAAGGGATGGAAAGGACAGAGCTGAAGCCCCAAGTAGTAACACAGCCTGCACTTAATTCTGCCCTCAAACCTTCGGGTACAACCAGCAGAGAAAAATGGGAGGTTGAGACGGTGCCTATGAATACTTGATAGCTCAATATAGCTTTGGGGGTGCAAATGACTATTACAGATGAACAGCGCCTGGCTGCCCCTGAGAAGTTACATTAGTGGTAATAATGGCGGGCTATAGGTACAGAGTGCTGGTAATTTATTTCCCCTTTAAGGATATGTTAGGAAAGGCAGATTTAATAGTGTGGAAATGAGAATGGGTGAGACAGAAGGGCGCTATCGTGTAGTTAACCCATCAGGCTGCCCCAGCCCCGCCACGGACCGGGGCCTGCTCTCCTCTCCCAGAGGCGGCTCTGAGGCTTCTTATCCCCCACACACGTGCCAAGAAACACACACCTCTCCCTCTGCCGTGCAGAATGGGCAAGTATATAGGTGCTTATCTAATTCCCAGGCTGCTCAGGGTCTCGGTTTTCAGGGTATGTGGTATGCCAATGTGCCTGTTTCAGACAGACTATTGCCAGAAGACAGAGATAGAGTCTGAGCCTGCCATGCCGTACGGCATCACCAACAGATGGGAAAAGAGATGGAGGCAACACTAGTTCTTTTCCTTCGAGCTTTAGAATCAATAACCCCGTTTTCATCACCAAAGGGAAAGAAGCCGCACAGAGGCTTTCGTCATTCACATTCATTAATGAGGTATTGAGTATCGACTGTGACAGGCGCTGTGCCCAGCTCTCCAAGTGCTCGCGGGGAAGAGGACAGACAAGTGGAAAGACAACAAGAACTGGGTGAGAGGCCCTGCAGCACAGGGGAACATGTGATGTCTAGGGGAGACCACTCCACAGCTGGCAATTCTTCCCAGGAGAAGCTAAGACCTGAAGGGCATGAGGGCATAAGCCAAGCAAGAGTGGAACAGTGTTTCAGGCAGGGGGAACAGCATATGCAAAGGCGCCAGAGTAGGAGACCACAGGGCCTGCCAGTGGAATGGGGGCTATTCAGTTTTGTGGAAGCAGGTGCAGCGTGCAGAGATGAGGGTGGAGGGGTTAGTAAGGGCACCAGTCTCTCTTTCTCAGGACTCAGCCCTGTGCCGCTCTGCCCTGGGAGATGGAGAGATGCGGATAGCCCTGCCCTCCAGAAGCTCATGGAGCACAGCCAAGTCTTCCTTCCATACCCTCCCTTGAGACGCCTGCTCCCAGAACCAGCCTCTGCTGAATTTGCCTCCAGGAGGGCATCTCCCACTTCTCCACTGAGAGTTCCTGATGCCTATGGTCCTCCCGAGTCTGGAGGAAAACAAAGGCTCCGTAGGAAAATCCCACCTGGCCCCTCCACAGATCACTCCCCATCCCTGGTCAGAGCCTTCTGGTGAAGCGTACTGACAGCACCAGGGATCTCATCCTGTCTGCTCAGGGTCGACAAGCTTAACCACAGGGAAAACAAAATGCTAAGAGTAGCCACTCTCTCCCTGATGCAATTCAGTCTCCCTCCACGGTCAGCGTGTGAATTAGGAAGACAGAAGGGCCTGGCAGCAGCCCGTGATTAAACCCACCATGCAGCAAAGGGCTCATCCATCACTGCTTTTCTTTTCTTCCCACTCAAACAATGTAAAATGACCCTCTTAAAGTCTCAAGTAAATAAGGTGATTCGGCCTCTCTCTTTAATTCTCCTTCACTGCGAGCGTACCCACCACACAGGCAAGGCTTCCAATACCCCTCCCTCAAGGTTTACTATCTATCTTTCCAACTTTAATGATTCTCTGCCCACGTAGGCGGTCTGGATTCCAGTGCCTGGCTTTGCCTAACTTCAATCTTTTTGTTACAGATCTCGTAACAAAGCAAACAGGTAGCCATGAACTTAAGTGAGATTCAGCCCTAACATTACTATCACCCCCGGCAGGCAGGAGGCAGAAGAAGATGTACGAGCAGGGGCAGTGGGTGAAGGATGGGGCCAAGGATGATGGCTGTCCTATTTGGCCACAGGCTACAGCAGGTCAGCCTTGACCTTGGACAGCTCCCAGTGGGCACGGCATGATGTGAGGGTGACCCACAGTTCCAGATGTATAAGCTTTATGTCAGTCATCAGCCAGACTGTTGGCTCTCAGGGAGGTGACCAAGCCCATCCAGGTTCACTGACCTCTATGGTTGGAAATGAGAAGACAGTTATGACTTCATGCTGGTTGGAAGCACCGGGGTTTACTCCCTCCAGGGATGGCTGGTGTAGACTCCTTAGGCAAAGGATGCACATGTTACCACTCTAGGTGGCAGTAAATATGCAGAATCAGGGGCACCTGGGTGGCTCAGTCAGTTAAGCATCCAACTTCGGCTCAGGTCATAATCTCATGATTTGTGGGTTCAAACCTCACATCAGGCTCTGGGCTGACAGCTCAGAGCCTGGAGCCTGCTTCAGATTCTGTGTCTCCCTCTCTCTCTCCCTCTCTCTCTCGCACATCTCCCACTTCTGGACGCGCTCACTCTCTCTCAAAAAATGAACATTAAAAACATTTTCTAAATATGCAAAATCATGGGGACCCCTGTAAGATACTGTCATATAGAGTAGAAAATAGAATGGTCTTCAACCCACTTCCTGACACAGAGCGCCTAAAATCCCTGAAATTTCTTTGGTGAGGAGAGTGATAAAGGTGTCTTTCATTATATTAATGAGGTGCCTTTGGGAAAGCACTTAAGGATGGCACTGGTCACCCTGAGAACCAGCCATGTGACTAGACAGTTGGAATCTGCAGTTCCACCCCCACGCCTCCAGCGGGGAGAGGGGCTAAAGAATCATCTCAATCTTCAAAGGCCAATGATGTAATCAATCATGCCTATGTAAGGGAGCCTCCATAAATCCTAAAGGACTGGGCTTGGAGAGCTTCCGGGGTAGTGAACACAAAGAGATTTGGGAAGAGTGGTGCTCTGGGAGAGGACACGATCTTTGCCATGATCTGACTGTTCCTGAGTTTCCCTGTTTTATTATAAACCAGTAATCTCATCAGTACAATATTTCTCTGAGTTCGGTGAACCACTGCAGCAAATTCATCAAAGCCAAGGGTGGGGGCTGTTGGAACCCCTATCTAGAGCCAGTTAGTCAAGCGGCATCTGAAGTGGTGGGGAAAGGGGCTAAGATAACTAGGACGCTTCACCCTGGGGAGGTGGGAAAAGTTACTGAGGGAAGAGGGTGACTCTTCCAGGCCGCCCAAGTGCCCCTGAGTCCATCAAATGAACATGTATTGTGCGCTCATAGCAATGCTGCGTGCTGTGGAGGATCCTCAGAAATAAGAGCCTTGGAAACTCTCCGCTGATACTTAGCATCTCCACCAACCATCACCTCAGGCCCTCCTGCTCCCTCCACCATACTGAGTCCATCTACCTGCTTGCATCTCCAGTACCACTCCCTCCCAGTCCAACCCAAAACTTACCCACAGCAACCATCTCCCAACTGCAGACTCCAAGCCCCAGCCCTCCCTGTGCAGCCCAGCCTCCACATGGTAGCCAGTGAAAGCTTTTCAAAACACAGATCTGTCATCTGGGCGTCCACACCCACCTGAGAGCCCTTCAGTGGGCTCCCACTGCTGCTAAGGTAATGTTAAATTCCTTAAGGTGCTCTGCACACCCCTGCGGTCTGGCCCTAGCCAGTCCCTCTGAACTGTGGCCTTCCTTTCAACCCCTCTTAATTACTCCACTACTTTCCATGAGAGGGCATTTAAACATGCTGTTCCCTCTGGCTGCAATGCTCTTCCTTCCCTGCTTTACCCATTCAGTTCCCTCCAATCTCAGCTGGAATGCAACTTACCCAAGGAAGCCTTCCCAAATCATCTCTATGTCAGGTCTTCCTTCTATAACCATGTGGAACACAGGGCGCCTACTTGACACTTACCACTGTCTACAAGCCATATTTACTTATGTAATCATTTGATTAATAGGTCTCCTCCCTCAACTGTAAGCTCTGGGACAGCAAGAGCTGAACTTGCTTTTGTTGTTATTCTGTGGTCAATATTCAACCTGGTGTCCAGCACACTATGAGCTTCGTGTGTTATTTGTTGAGTCAAAGAATCTTGACCCCAGCAGTTTGCAATACCTGGTCTAGTTATGAAGATTCACACCCAGATTCAAAAAAGGGACATGCAGAAATGAAAATACAAGACCCATCCAAGGTAGATGGAGGAAGCCCTGGATGATGAGGAGGACTGCACCTGTCCTGTGACTTAAAGAGAATGTTCCGAGCAGGATACCTATTAGAAGACCATCGCCTTCATCTTGACAACACAGCTGGGATCCTGGGTCCTATGGACCACTGTAGACTCACTGATTCTGCAAAGCCTCCAGAACACACTCCGGCATGAATGTCCCCACACTGTACAAGCCCAAGTGACTCTGGACCTTGTGTGTGTAGGAGCTCTGGGAGCCCTGGGCATCCAAATGAGTGACTGTCCTGAGCAAACTGCCGATACCTGCTTGATGTTGCTCTGCTGCAGAAGAGATGTCACTCAGAAAACACTCAAAGAAAGTTCATGATACTCCATGAAATGAGGTATGAGAGAGCCTGCTTAGAATGGAAGCAGAGTCACACCACTCCCAGCTCTGCAAGGCACGGGCTATGTGACCACAAACAAGTCACTGTGTCACTTCAGGTCAGTTTTATGATGTATAAAGTCAGGATAAGAATCATAATATCTACCTTCTGAGGCTGTCGTGAAGATAAATGAAATAATGTATTGAGAACACCTGGCACAGAGTACGCAAATTCCAGTTTCTATTACAAGAGAAAAATCCCGATTCTACTTCTCTACAAAAATAGATAAGCTCAAAAATCAAATTCGGGAACACATTGTATTCCTTTAAAAAATTAAGGTTCTTCTTTCCTGATTATCACAGTAATACATTTTCACTGAGAGGCAATATGGACTAGGAGATAAGGACCCATTGAATGGATTCAAATTCAGCACCATTTCCTAACAGCTGCTTAGCCTGGGGCAAGCTACTTAAGTTCGCGATCCAATCTCCACATCCATAAAATGAAGATGGTAATATTTCCCAGTTTATAGCCTAGCTGTGGAAATTAAATGAGATAATTTATGTGAGATTCTTGATACAGCACCAGACACCTTGTGAGGACTCAGTAAACATTGTTTCAGTGGCCATCACCATCATCACTACTGTTGACGCCTTTTAAAGTCAGAAACATAACAAAAATAGGAAATGTAATTCATAAGGCCACCATCCATAAACAACATTTGAGTGGTTTTTTTCCTAATATCAACCAGTAATGTTTATAAAATTGAAGTCACATAATATAAACTTAGCTGTATTCTGATATTTTCATTTTTATGTCATAATTACCAAGAACATGATGTAGAAGTTACCATAATATTTCATCATACGGTAGTAACTCATCATAATAATTTTTACCAGATGTTGGTCTTATAAATAATGCTGCAATAAATGTATTTCTGCATATGTCTTTGTCCTCATTTCTAATTATTTCTTTAGGAGAGACTTCTAAATGATGAATTATTGTTTAATAGAGCACATGGATTTTTTCTTTAATTCTTAATATATGACAAAGTGCTTTCCACAATTTATGTGGTGCCTGCCACATTATTTAGCATATTGAGAGCTGGCTAAAGAGCTGTCAGAAGAAAGTAAGCATTGTCTTTTTAAAAAATATAGGCTTACTTAACAGAAGAAAGATTTTACCTTGTTTTACATTTCTTTGAATGTCAAAGAGGTTGAGCACTTTTCATATTATTTGTCTATATTTCTTTTATGAAATTTTGTACTCATGTCTTTGGTAAAATTTCACTATTTTTATTAATTTATAAATGCTTTTTATATATTAAAGCAATCACCTCCTTGATTTACTTGTGACAGTATTTTTCTTAATTTACTTTCTATTTAATTTTTGACACAAATCATAGCTTGATTTTAATGTAGTCAAACCTTCTAATTTTATTTACCAGATCTACTATTCTTGGGGTTGGATGAAAACTCAGCCATGTGCTCTGCTAACTTTTGTGTGTGCTCATTTTTTATGCCTAACTCTTCCAGATAAATGTGTTTTACTGGTTGGCATAAGATGACTACCTATCTTAAAGTATTTTGCCAATTTTATCAGCACCGTCTGTATAATGAATCTTTGGTAGGTCAAAGACCTACCAATGACTATCAGAATTTATTTGTGCCTGGATACTAGTGCACTGGTATGTCCACTGAATTTTACATCATTCACCCTGAGCTCTTAAGGGGAAAACTCCTCTTCCTCAGAGCCTGAGTCAGGGGATCCTGCCATATTGTGACCCTAAGGACATAACATATTGCTGCCTTCCCTCAGATCACAATCACCTGTCACAGAACCAGCCTTGGGCATTACCACAAAGACCTCAGTGCTGCAGAAGAACATGGTATCAGTCTGTTGCATGTCTTTAGCATCATTAATACCATTCCAGCTAAGAACCTCACCTCATGAATTCTCTTCCAAGCCACTGTTTGTGTTTTTCTCTGTATATTCTCTGAAGTCCAAACTAGTTAGGAAAGAGCCTGCTGGGGTGCATGAGTCACCAAATAGCTAATTTTATAAGCAAAATGTTGAAGAGTCAAGGATGGTTCTCAGCTATCTATGGCTACCCCCTAAACCTCATTGGTTTCCAGTCTCTACTTGCTCCATCAGCCTCATTAACCCCACTGATCTCTCCCTCTTCCTTCAACACTTCCTTTACCTGGGTCTAGGACAACACACTCTCCTGGTTCTCTCCTTGTTTCCAGTTGTTTCCTCTAAGCCTTTTAGTACTTCCGGCTCATCTTCCGAGCTTCTGCATGTTGGAGATCTGAGTCATTAATCCTAGTCAGTAAACCTCTTTGCCCTTCTCCTTATCCTCACTCCCATGATGATCTCATCCAATCTCAGGATTTCTAGCACCAAGTACAAGCTGATGACATTTCCAATGTGGGTCCCTCCCCACATATTGAGACCAACATATCCAACATCAGGAATTGGACTACTCACACATCCCAAAGTAAATGACTCTTCCCTGGCAAACCAGCCCCTCCTGCAGTCTTGCTCCATCAGAGTCCATCAGTAAATCCACCAAAAACAGAGCCAGCATTCAACTGCATCTTTCTGTCCTCGCTACGACATCCCTGGAATGAGCCATCACCAAAAGTTTCCCAAATGATCTCCCTGGTTCTGCCCTGTGACCCGTCAAAGTCCAAATCAAATCATCTCTCTCTTATTTCCTAATATTTTGCCGCCTGTTCATGTTTCTCTAGATGCCCCTTTGATGGGGTGATGGGCACACCCCATCCACCGGGACTTCAGGCCTACTGCCTGTCACCCCGGCAGTCTTTGCACACAACTCTACTTCCATTGGGCCGTTCTTCATCACCACCCTTTCTGTGAAGCCTACCCTGGCCCTAATGAAAATTCTTTCAAAATAAAAATAAAATAGCAACTCCCTACTTTGTACCCCCTTTTCCTGCCTAATGCTTTCTCTTTGGCAATCACCCTAAGCAGACTCAACATGTTACTTACTTAGCTTTGACTCTCAACTGCCCTAGAACCTAAGCTCAATGAAGCCGGGCATTTCTCTGTTAACTGTGGCACCAAACGAACCAGAACAGTGTTGTGCGCATAGTAGGATCTTAGCTACCCAGGCGTGAGTGGATACATGCATGGGATGGCCAAAAAAATCCCTCTTTTTGCAAACAAGAGAGCAGAGTGGTCAGAGAGTCTCCTGGGTTGGAATTTGAACCCATAAGCAGCTCTACAACTCTGAGAAAAGGAAGAAAGAGGTTAAGATGGGGACACGATGGACAGACATCCAATCTATTTAGCAAGCCCTGCTCTGTGTTACATGCAGCAGACCAGTTGTCCACTGATATCTTTAGAATGCAGTTTTTTGGGGGGCACCTGGGTGGCTCGGCTGGTCAAGTATCCGTCTTCAGCTCAGGTCGTGATCTTATGGTACGTGGGTTTGAGCCCCACGTCAGGGTCTGTACTGACAGCTCAGAGCCTGGAGCCAGCTTCATATTCTGTGTGTGTCTCTCTCTCTGCTGCTCCTCCTCCAATCATGCTCTGTCTTTCTCTGTCTCTCAAAAATAAGTAAACGTTAAAAAATTTTTAAAGAATGTAGTTTTGGGGGGGAAAGTTAAAAGGGGAACAATGTAAATCTCAAGGCAACTACCTTCTTGAGTTGGCGCAGGAAGGCATCAGCAACACAGCGCCCAACCCTGAGTGTGACAGTGAGTGACAGATCTGACAGAAAGAAGAGGTATTAATTCATCAGAACAAGAGAGACCAGAATGGCTGGACCAGCAGAGAAACATGGAGCACATGTAGGGGCCCCACAGATGAAATGGTGATTACAAAACAAAACAGTCCTAATAAGATTACAGCAGATAATGAATCTGCTACAAAACTCTGGAACGATGTTAGGATTTTAATAAGCTTCCCCCAAAGATCACTCAGTCAATTTCACAAATGCCCACTCTCATCACTTAATTCTAAGGGGTGCGAGGCGGCTCCACCTAGCTGTTTCTAAATTAATAACGTGCTTCATTTCTGTTACGCCTCAGAAACAAAGCCACTGTAACATTTCAAGCTGTTTTAGGAGAATTTTAATATTCTCCCTGCTGATATAAACAGAACCTTATTAACTAAGTCCCAGAGATGCCACATTTGGGATGTAATCCAGGCCCTGGTGCCAACTGCAATGTTAACATTTGAAAATACCTCATGTGCACACTTCATCTGAACAAGTAAGGCAATATAAGCTTTTCCCTAGAAAAATGGAAAGGAAAAAAAAGATAACTCTGTATCCCGTTGAGAAAGGCCGCTTAATCCAGATTTGGACAAAGACTACAAGAAATGGTACACACTGGTCCTCTTTTTTTTTTTTTTTCCTCATCATTTTTCCTACCATCAGCTCTCCCTCAGCTCTCAAGAGCTTGTGTTGTAAATAAAGCCAGGTTCAGACCATGGAAAGGAAAATAAAGAGAGAAAACCCATGTGACCCACATCCAGGTGGAAACTCCCTCACAGGAGGCCACGCACCTCTCAACCCAACTGAAGCCCGTCTGTGGCTCCCTGGACCTGGGCTCCCTGCCTCCAGCTTCATCGTCTCTGCCTGAACACCCATCGCCCAGGGGCACTCAAGGCTTCTAGACACAATATACTGCCAGTCATGTGAACAGAAAGTGGCTGTGTGTCACCGGATGCAAGCATTTCCAAATAACCCTGATCCCGTTCTTATGACTCAGCCTCGGATGACAGCCCAGACTCTTGCAGCAGCGGCAAATCTGCATGACTTCCCATTGCAACACAGAAAAAGCGAGTCATAGAATGGGCAAGAGGACAAAGAGAAATGAAGAAAGCAGCAGGGAGGGAAGGTACAGTTGTCTACTTGTCCATCACCTGCACAAAGTACCTATCGTGTGAATATACTGCTAACAGACACTTAGCTTTTAATGTTGTTCTTGAACCGGTAACAAAAGAGAAAACCAGAAGGCGTCATGCAATGTGACAAACCAGAGAAGCCAGACTCAAGCTCAGGACAAGATGGGATTTGGCTCTGCTCGAGACCTCATTTGAAGCATCCTGATAGAGATGCAGGCAAGAGTATACAGCCACAAATGCACAGGACGTATCAATTTCTTGGTGTTTCCAGCATCTCCAAATACCTCCAGTAGAAACGATGGGTAAAAACTGTGTTGAACAACACTGAGAGGCTTGGTTTGAGTCCAAAAATAAATTCCTCCAATTGTAAATAAGTTAGACGCTCACGGGCTGAGACGTCTCTTTCACGTGAGGAGATCAGACTCTGTGAAGGAAAATAACAACAAAGCATTCTTTTCCTTGAATTAAAAATCAGGTCACAGTAAACTCAAAAATAACTTTGTAAAGGCTAAGGATGGGAACAGAAGAGTTATTCTATAAATAATCACTAACATCCATATTCATTGTGAGCCTTTGAAACTCGCTGGACAAGTGGTTTCAGAAAAGCAACGGCTGATCTTGCTTAAAGAACGTCATCCATATTCACGTCCTGAATGCACCCTAATCAACAAATCCAAGTGCTCGGCTAATTAAATGCTGATTGCTTGTTGCACAAGGGTGAAAGTCAACCATCTTAGCCAAGGTTTGAGTTATTCTAAGAAATGATGATAGTTAAGCTTTTTTGAGCCATTTTATGCCTCATGAGTACATTACTCTTAATGAAACTTCATTTAGGCTAAGGGATTACCTTGGTTTCACAAATAACAAACTGGTGACTTTCTGGTGTTTATTCCTCGAATTCTGTAACTGACACTATGGACACGGCTGATAAACTGTGAGCACTCTTCTGGTCTTGACCATTGGCAGTCCAAGAATGATCCGGTGACCTCCCACGTCACTGCTCAGCCTCGTGATGGAGGGCAAGTGTCAGCTAAGCTGGGGCCATAAATGAGCACCTCAGTATCACCACCCATCTGGGTTAAGAACATTTCCCAAAATCAACGTGGCAAGGGGAACCTCATGAGACTTCCTCCTGAAGTAAAAAGGGCAACGAATGGATTCCAGGCCTGAGCGTCTTCTCACATCATCCCTAGGGAAGTCCCCTGAGCTGCTTTAATTATTGATGCTCAGCGTATGATTTCCTTATCATTACTGCTATTTACCCTTTTTTCCTTAGGATGGCATTACCATGTTTACCTGAAGGGTAATGCATGCTTTAGCTAAATGAGAAAATCATTCTCTCTTCTCTGATCCTTAAGAATTTTGCATACGATGCTGCTTAAGTGAATTTAAAGTATCTCACCAAGTCGTCAACAAAAATTATTCACTCTACCTGGCTCACAACTTTTTGATTTACAGGGTGCTTTCTAACGTTGCATGTGTAAACAAGAACCTACTCAGATCAGGAGCAATGTCATTCTTGCCTGTCTCTCCTTCAACAATTAATCAAGCTGACTGGAGGGACATAACCGAAAATCCTTCTTAAGTAATGTGGATTAATGACGTGCTGCCAATTCCCACGAAAGGGAGGATGTCAAATTCTTCCAAAATATGGACTGCTGGTAACATGGGAAATAACTCTGCCTACTGGGTAAGACCTTAGGCTCTGGACGCTGACAAATCTGGATTCCAATCTCGTACTATGCATTTGTTTGGTGGACTTGGCTGGTTAATTAACCAATCCAAGCCTTGGTTTGTGCCTTTGTAGAATGGAAATCATTACCCTCCACAGTTGGCCTCTGATAAGGCACCAATTAACATGCCTACAAAGCCTTCAGCACTGGCTTGATAAATGTCAGATGCTAATACTGTTAATTTTACCTGTAATATTAGTAATGTCCAGCCAGCGGCATGATGGTTTTGCAAAGAGCAGAGATGTTTGTAAACCTGATGGAACAAGACCTAAAGACCTTCATGCATCCCCACACTGTGTCTGGGAGAAAGCACTAGACTGCCGGAAACAGCTTCTCAGAGAAGTGAGGCAGCGGACTGACAAAAGAAACATATCAATTGGTATCCAAGTGTCAACCACAACCATTCCCCATGTCATAGTCAAGGTAGCAATCTAGGAGTCATCCTTGATTTTTCCACCTCTTTTCTTTCACCTTCCAGTCCATCATTCTTGTACCATAGATTCTACTTTTAAAACCTATCCCAATTTCCCCCTCTCCTCCGCCTGCACAGCCGGCACTCCACCCCAGGCCATCATCTGTCTGCTCACCTGCGAGAAGGCAATGAACCCTGTAACTAGTCTCCCACTTCTTACCTTCTGTCACTCCCCACCATCCCCCACCCCGCCCTGAATCCAGTCTCCATCCAACAGCCAGATTCTGCTTAACACCTTTTAATGGCTTCCTTCCCCCTTGGGAGTAAAGCCCAAATCCCAAACAGGCCGCTGTCAACCCATGGAAGCTCATCTGCCACCAATGTCTCTCCTCACTCAGCGCATTCTCGCAGCACTGCCTCCATTCCTCAAACATGCCCAGCCTGTTCACACCCCTGGGCTTGGGACAGGTTGCTTCCCCTGCATGACAGGTGCCTCCCTTGCCCTCTGCTTGGCTGGCTTCCTCCTCGCTGACAAGATACAGCTGAAACATTTCCTCCTAAGAAGTGAGAATCCCAAGACTCCTAAGAAGATGATTTATTCCTGTCACAGTACCCCATTTGTTTTTTGAAAACAGTTTTCTCCATTTTTGCTTTTTCCCCTGGGTCAGTCCACTCTGCTGCTGGCTTCCCAGGCACTGTGGACATCTCTTCAGCATAGGACTGGGCACATAGCAGTAACTTGATCCAGTAGGAATTATTCGAGGGTTGGCATAGGGCAAAGTGAGGCTTGGCCTTTATCCTGCATGGCTGCAGGGTGAAGAGAAAACCCATGTGAGATGAAGTTGGGTGGTAGCTAACACGTCTCAAGAAAAGGAAGGTACCCTTGTGTCAGAAAAGCCGCCTGCCTTGTAAGCAGAGTAGTGAGGTCCCCATTCTGGAGAGTGTTCAAAAGCAGGGTCTAGTCAATAGTTTCAAGGAAACAGCTGATTGGACTACATGACCTGGCAGGGGGCTTTTGCCGCTAGGATTCCATGAAATGAGAATGCTCAGCCCTTGGCAGGGATGAACCACCCAAATCGGGGGGGGGGGGAGGGAAGGAGGCAGCTGGACACATGCATGGCTTCCTGACCTCAGCTTTAGAGAAGATGCACAATCAAGTCAGAGCCCCCTGTTCAAAACCCAACAACACTCCCTGCGTGCTCGCCAGCCAGACACAGAGCATCATCTCTTGCCCAGCTAGCCCAGCTTATCTCTGGAAAGAGACACAGTGAAAGAAAAGGAAACAATCACAGCTGAATAAGCTTTGCAGAGTGCTCACATGGGTCTGGTGCAACTGTCACTCACTCAGTCCTCCCCAGAGTCCCACGAGATGGACAACGTCAGTGCTATCATTGGACAGAAGAGAACACTGAGATGCCAAGTGAGGTTAATGCACAGTGCCCAAAGTCAAATGTTCAACAAGCAAAGCCAGGATGAAGACCCAGGTGGGCAGACACCTAACCCCGCACTATCCTGCAGCAGGCCAACTGGAGAGACAAAATGCAGCATGTGCCATCCTTTTCAGTTCTTGTAGAAGAACCACTGGTGGCATTCAAGAACCCACTTAACACCCTTACTAAGGCTACCAGATGGGGATGGATTCCAAGAAGCCAATATGACCCCTCAGTCAGACTATGTTTAAGGTTAGGTTCCGGGAAGGGGATGGATGCAAACACAAAGCCACAGGATGCCCCCGGAGATCCAGTCCCACCCCAGAAGCTTCAGGCACCACGGCTGCACCAGCCCCCCCAGAGGGCCCATGGTAAGTTCACCTGTGAGTCCCAGCAAGGGCTCCCAAAGTGCATGTGCCTGCCAGACACACCAGGACACTTGTGTGAGTCCCTGCTCCGCGGAAATGCCCAACAGGGGGAAATGATTTCAGGGGGGCACACAGAGGAGACAGCACGGCCCAAGGAGGGGTCAGTTGAATTCTTGGCCCTACTGTTTACCAGTTGGGGCACATGAGGCAAGGAACTTGCCCTTATGGGTCTGTTTCCTTTCCTGTATTGCCCAACTGCTTCTTGAGCTGTTAGGATATGTAAGTTAATAGATGCACTCAGGAGTTGCTAATATAATCCTACAAGTTAAATTGCTTGTACTGTGTTACAACCAGTGTAATTAAAATAAGCAGGAGAAACTTCACATAAATATCATCCTAGCTGACATTTATTAAGTATTAACTACATGCCAAGCAATGTCTTATGCAATATACTTGGGTTGTTGTATTTAATTCTCAAATGCCCCATAAAGATAGCACAATTAGCCCCATTTCATAAGCGAGGAAACTGAGAACAAGAATTTAAGAACTTACCCGGGGGACACAATGACTCATAAGTGTCAGAGGCCAGATATGAAGCCAGTGAGGGGACTGCAGAGGACATATGCTGAACCACAACCTATCAGCCTATCAGGAACATGAGAATATGGCCCGCTGTCCCTCAACATACACATTTTCACAAGTACCGTCCTTTGTCCTAAGCGACACAGATTTCCTCAGATTCCATCGCTTCTCGTCTGGGTTCTCTGCTATCCAACTTGACAACACTGAGTGGCCTGTCGGCAGATCCCTTCCATGCCTGTCACAGGCTGGGACAGCTGTCCTTCTGCCTGGTTGATGGCATCCCACACTCACCATGAATGGCCCCTGCAGGCCTGGAGCAGGCTTCCTAGCAGAGAGCCTTTCCAAAGGGGGCTTTTCTAAATTGGAATGCAAACACGAGCTCCAGCATTCTCTTGATTTACTATTAAGTATAAGGGATGGTGAATAAGTGATTTACAGGTGCACATATATTTCCTTCATGGTCTTTCCAATCAAACTTCTTTAACTGTCAGGAAAGAGGTACAGACTTCGGCTGGGTTTACACTGGCTTTGCCTGCAGATCACAACCAGTCACCTGGGTTCCTACTGGCACAGTGTGAGAATGTCAGGGGAGGCATCAACGTGCGCAAGATGACAGCCCACAGCAGGAGCCGGGAAGGGGAGGCAACAGCTAACCTGGTTGTGACTCGGGGCAGAGGAAAGAGGTCAGGCGTGAATATTTACTGAGTACAAGAGCAGTGCTGGCCCCTGTGCTAGATGCTTCCTGGGGATGTCTGGGGACTAAATGAGATGACACACCTGAAGGGCTCGGCCCCAGGCCCGCTCTGCACATGCTTCATAAATGCTGCATGTGGTTGCTATGATTTACTATTGTAATTATTAATTTTAGCTATTATTATACTCGATAAATATGAAGTCCTATATGGATTAAAATCAGAGCACAGTTTATTCATTTAACTTTTTTTTTACATTTATTTATTTTTGAGAGACAGAGTGAGACAGAGCACAAGTGGAGGAGGGGCAGAGAGAGAAGGAGACACAGAATCCGAAGCAGGCTCCAGGCTCTGAGCAAATGTTCAGCACAGAGCCCGATGCGGGGCTCGAACCCACAAACCATGAGATCATGACCTGAGCCGAACTTGAATGCTTAACCGACTGAGCCACCCAGGAACCCCTTCATTTAACTTTAAAAACGTAATTTCAGGGCACCTGGGTGACTCAGTTGGTTAAATGTCCAACTCTTGATATTGGCTAAGGTCATCATCTCCAAGTTCATGAGATTGAGCCCCACGTTGGGCTCTGCACTGACAGTACACAGCTTGCTTGGGATTCCCTCCCTCTCTCTCTGCCCCTCCCCTGCTTGCTCTCTCTCTCAAAATAAACATTTTTTGAAAAAGGAATCCCATCCTCAAATGTCTCTGAAAGGCATCTGAAAGGATCTAAATATACAATTCCCTCAACTTTGATCACAACCCCTTCCTCTCCCAGTGATTCCTCTCTCCAAAAAGAGCTGGCCTCATTATGCGCATGCCCCCCAAATCCCTCATTCACTCCCAATCTTAATGTCTCTATTTCTTTGTCCCTAATTATTCTGAGAGTCTTAGCCTCTCTTCCAACCAGAAAAACACTTCCCCCCTCTGTACAAAGAAAGTAGGGGAGAGAAAATGGGGTCAGCAATTACAGGGCTCTCTTTGGTAGCTGGGAGAGCAGGGAGCTCTATGGACATGGCCCAATTAATGATTCTGTCCTGTCCTCGGATCATGAATGTGGACTATCATGTCATTTGGGAGTACTTCCCCCATTTTTAGAAGCTGCAGGGATGAAGTTGAAGAGGGGTACAGACTACTTCCAGGCCACACATCAAAGGTGGAAGAGACTCCATTCTGCTTCCCGAACACAACTGTGCCATCCACAAGGCCTTTTCTGTAGGTGAAATCAAACCACACAGAATTCCTGTGGTGGAGTTAGGAAAGGAACAAGGGATATGGAGCTCGCTCTTCCCAGAGTGTGAGGCCCAGCCTCACTCCTCCCTGATGGCTATGATGGTCAGTTCACTAGTTTCCTGACCCCTTCCAGCTCCGTTCCCTCCTTCACAAACCTGGGGTGATAATACTTGTTTCATAGGGTTGTTGTGAGAATCCAAAGAGCATACTCAATAAAGACTACTTCTTCTCTTCAACCTGATGAGCCAGCTTAAAAAAAAAATCTATACATAGTCTCCCAAATGCGAAAACAACTTTCTCTCCCGTTCACTATCAAATCCCACACCATGGTAAGAATTACTTGAAAAGAGTGTTTACTATTTCCTATTTCCAAAATATATTTTCCTTTAGGTAATTCAAAGCTATTAAGGCTGCCAGAGCCCTAAATAACCAGGCCACATCGGAGTCTGCACTGCATGACCCACACACTACAAATGAATTGCTTCTAAAAGTAAGGAGATACGGAGCTACTTTGATTTTGCTCCGCTATGACTCAAACTGATAGAAACGCTGTAAATATCCCTCCCAAAGTTGGACGCAGACAACATTACCATCGGCAGCAAATGTGAAACCATTTTCATAATAATTTGTTGATCCCAGGACCACAAGACTAGATTGTGTGACAGATGAGAAAGCACCAGGCTTGATTGGATCAGACTAACCACATATTTCTAGACTGTACTCTGCTTCTATTATGGGCCCCCCGAGAGTTCAATCCCAGTGTCAGTCATCAGACACAAAACAAGAACCCAGTCTTTCAGCTTGACAATGTCCAGGAAAGTGAAAAATTGATTCATGTAGTCAATGAGCATAGTTACTGGGATCGAGTTTAAAAAGATGCATCTAATACACTCTGTACACAAATACAAAACCACAAGAAAAGCAGGGAAATATGAACTCTCCCAAACACTAAATGCAATAAATCCATACTTTATGTTCTTGAGCATTAAGACTCAAGCACTTTTAGTGATTTCAATGTTCCAGTGTAGCCTTTTCAAACTTGTGTATTTGCCAACCCAACTAGATTTGATATTGATTTTTTGTTACAAAGCCCGGAACTGAAAGAGCTTGGAACCGAATCTATGTTCCAGGGTAGCCAGTTTTTCTCCATGAATTTCCAATGCCATAGAATTTGAGGGTGACACTTCCGTCCTGTAGTACATGGGACAATTAAGCAAAGTGATAGGAGATAGCAGGTGTATAGTATCCGTTAAGTGAGTTTCAAATTTATTCCATGTTCCATACAATTCCCTTCTCCTTCTTCTCCTTCTCCCCCCCCCCCCCACACACACACACAGCCAAAGCAAAGGAGCCAAGTTTTATACTACTTCATCTCAAAGAAACACTGAAAATGGCATGATCTAAAGAAATAGTTTCCCAGTCTTCTTGTTACTTCCAAGGCTAGAGCTGAGGCAACTATATAACTAGAGGACTTGTGAAGCATTACCACGTCTTAGTCTTTGGAGAGCTAAGAGTAAACCTGTTATGCTTATTTCTATAATGCTCTCAAATAATAATCAGTTTTATTTAAGAGTCATGTCATTCTATTCTTGAGAGCCTCCCAGCAGCGCCGTTGATTGTCTCGGGGAGGTATAGGAGAGAACAAGGAATATTAAGACACATCTGTAATACAAGTTGGCCACCCAGTGTGGGATGAGGGGAGGTAAAGTAAGCCCTTTCAGCAGAAGGTTATCACTGAGAATCCCAGAGCTTTCCTATTCTAGAGGAATCAACCACCAGGTAAGGTATGTAGGAGCAGCTGGGGGGAGGAGGAGGAGGGAAGGCTGGCTGTGGGTTCTATGTTACAGCTTTCATCTCCTAATTGCCTCATCTGTACTTGCTCAGTGCCATTTGATGCCAGTTAAGAATGAGAGGTATCCAGATCCAGAACTGCCAGTAAGTTTGGCCTGCACGGTGTGACCGGAACGTGGGCTTAGTTCTATGTTCTACTTCTCCCAATACTCTGGTCCACAAGGCAAGTGGTTATGATTCTCGCCAATGAGCCAATGCCACGTGGAAGTGCAGCTGTCTTCACACCAGAGCCTCAGCAGGAGGGACATGAGCTCGGCTTAGTCCTGTGCACACTGGACGCCCACAGGGAAAGTAGACTTAGCATGACCGCTCTGGAAGAGACCCCCCCCCCGAGACCCAGCTCTGTGCTATTTCTTCAAAGATGAGGAAAGTGAGGCCCAGAGAAGTAAGGGACTATCACCCTACCCTGGACCTCCCATTATGCTGGGTCACATTTCAGCATAACAGTTAAGAGCAAGGTGGTCAAAGCTAAACCCATCTCTGATGTCCACCTCAGCTATCCCCCGGTTGGGTGATGTTGATCATGTCTCTGAGCACCTGAGACTGAGTCCCATGAATGTGAGTGTGGGGACTAATGGTACTCACCTCACCAGGCGTTTTGCTAAGAATCGGGGATAGTCGACAGGAAGTGTTGGTCATGGTGCCTGGAGTGGAGTAAGTAAGCAATACGCTGTAGCAAACATAATGATGATGATGTAATTTTATCCTTTCAAACAATAATCCTTTCATGATTCATTTTCTTCAATGCAACCACTATGTACTGAACATACTCTGCGCCAGGGCCTGCATGGACTCAGCAATGAGGAGCAGGCATCAGGGCTCTGTGATCAACCTTGGCCTGAATGGCTTGCATGGTGCCTCATTAACAATCTCATCTTGGTCAGATAAAGGCACCATGTGGTTACCTGCTTGATCCATGACTGACAGAGAAGCCCTGGGCCAGGAGCAAGGAGTCTGAGCCCTTTTGGACTGCATTTCCAGCACTTCCTGAACTCATATTTTGTGTGGTTCCAGATTTGCTTCCCCAGCAGCTGAGATTCCTTGCAGTGAACAAGGTCAGAGGCTTGGTGTCTTACACATGGATAACAGCTCCAGGCGATGGCTGGACCAAGGATGCTACACTCTCTGTGGAGGGAGGAAAAGGCGAGGGGAGGGAGGCATCCACAGCCCTGGGCTCTGCCTCTGACCTTCCCGACACCAGCTGCTGCCATCTGGGAGGCAAGCGCTGGGATGGGTCAGGGAGAGGTCAGGCAATGAACCCTGGTTGCCGTGCACTGCAGCGGCCTCTGCCCCTCAAAGAGGGTCCTTTCAGGAAGGCAAGAGCCAGCTAATGTAACAGCTAGAGAGCATAAAAGGTGCTAGTCTGAAGCACACAGTCATGGGTTTCATTCTTGATGAGGGAAGAAAGGCAAAGTCCAAAATCACAAGCAATGCTGTCAGAATGACAACTAGCCTTGCTAGCACCTGCTATTTGTTTTGTTTTATTATTTTTTAAATTTAAATCCAATTTAGTTAACATATAGTGTGATAATAATTTCAGGGATAGGATTTAGTGATTCATCATTTCCATAATACCCAGGGCTCATCCCAGCAAATCCTCCTTAATGCCCCTCACCCCTTTAGCCCATCATTCCACCCAACACCCTGCCAGCAACCTTAAGGTTGTTCTCTGTATTTAAGAGTCTCTTATGGTTTGCCTCCCTCTCTGTTTTTTTCTTATTTTTCCTTCCCTTCCTTTCCCTTATGTTCATCTGTTCTGTATCTCAAATTCCACACATGAGTAAAATCAGATGATATGTCTTTCTCTGATTAATTTCACTTAGCATAATACACTCTAGTTCATCCATGTTGTTGCAAATGGTGAGATTCCATTCTTTTTGATCACCAAGTAATATTCCATTGTGTGTGTGTGTGTGTGTCACACACACACACATGTTCTTTATCCATTCATCATTCAGTGGACATTTGGGCTCTTTCCATACTCTGACTACTGTCAATCATGTTGCTATAAACATTGGGGTGCATGTGTCCCTTTGAATCAGCACTCCTATATCCTTTGGATAAATACCTAGTAGTGCAATTGCTGGGTCATAGGGTAGTTCTATTTTTAATATTTTGAGGAGCCTTCATACTGTTTTCCAGAGTGGCTACACCAGTTTGCATTCCCACCACATGCTCTCAGCTAAGTCAGTAGTGCAAATGGGTTCCTCTTTCTCTGCATCTTCGCCAACATCTGTTGTTTCCTGTGTCTGTTTGCCATCTGGATGTCTTCTTTGTGTCTATTCATGTCTTTTGCCCATTTATTCACTGGATTATTTGTTTTGGGGGTATTGAGTTTGTTAATTTCTTTATGGATTTTGGATACTAACCCTTTATCTGATTTGTCATTTACAAATATCTTCTCCCATTCTGTCAGTTGCCTTTTAGTTTTCCTGATTGTTTCCTTCCCTGTGCAGAAGCTTTATATCTTGATGAGGACCCAATAGTTCATTTAGTACCTGCTATTTGGACTCCATGTGTTAATTCTGATTGTCCCCATTTTACTCATGAGGACAGGGAGGCTTAGCCAGGATGGGTAACTAACCTGAGGACATGCAACAAGTTGCAGACGCAGGCTTCGCACATAGGTGGCCTCAGAGATTTTCCGCATGACTACACTGGCCATACCAAGGACTCATATTCATAGACTATGAGCTACACTCTGCATGAAGCAATTGCATTCTCTCATTTCATCTTCACCAAACCTCTATCAGGTAGGCACTATTTCTAATTTTGCAGAAGAGGAAACTGATGTGCAAGTCATGTCATACAAGTGGGTGGCAAGGCTAACGTCAAACTGTGAGTTCCCAGGCACCATGCACTCATGGACTAGATTATGAAATGAACAAACGTGGTTCAAGTCTCACCTTGACCTGTCTTGGACCACATGCTCTCAGCTAAGTCAGTATCCCTGAGTGGTCCCTGGTTCCCCATCTGTGACATGGGGCAACTGTGCCTGCTTCCGGGAGTCCCAGCAAGGCTCCAATGGAAGGGTATGACACACACCTGAGTGGCGGGGGCGGGGAGGACGGACGTGTTTACTGCAATGACTGACCTGTGACCTCTCTCTCTCCATCTGGGGTTGTTTCTGGATGCAACAAGGTCAGCAACCTTGTCTTCGTGCTATCATTTTAACTTATCCTATTCTCAAAGCAATGACAGTATCAACAGAATATTCTGGGGCGGGGAGCCACATGTGTAATATACATCTACTCATTCAGGGCAGCATTCATTTTATACCAGCACTAGGGAACTCAGACCAGGAAGACTGCTTGCTACCAAAGTCTTTTGTGAGAGCAAGGACCTTTGTCACCATATGCACATATTCCCCCATACTTATCAAATCACCTAGCCCAGGGTCTATCATATGTAATAGGAACACAAGTATTCCTAAATGAGGGTAAACAGGTAACAATTTTTTAATGCTGTGAGCCAGGCATTGTGTTATTTATCCTCAGTTCTTCCAACTATGAAAGAAAGATCAGTTTCATTCCTATTTTACAAGTGAAAAAATGGAAGCTCAGAGAGGAGAAGTTGGTCAAGGTCCCAGAGCTGGTAAGTGGTGGAGCCAGAATTCTGTGTGAATGTAAACCAAGTCCCCTCCACGACACCACCATCCAAACACGGTCAGAAACACTGAGACACCAGAAACTTACGTCACTTCTAGAAGAGTGAATGTGCCCTCACGGGGACATTGGTTTCATGATTCATTCAGAAAGAATGAATTTCCTCAGAGTCTAGCACACTTTTTGCACATTTGGCACTCAACAACAACAACAAAAAGTTCAATGACTGATTGAATAAGCATTTACTGATAGCTGTGGTCTATACCCGCAGACAAATAATAAGACAAAGGTCTAAAAAGGTAAACAAAAACAATGCCTCCACACCAAGTGCCAGATTCAGGATACCAATGATGAAGTCTAATGGGGATGGAAGGAGAGATTACCAGGGTCTGAGGAGGTCAGGAAACTGATCTTGAGCTGAATTTTTTAAGGAAGATAGTTTCTGATTAAGAGATGATATGAAGTAGAATTTATAGCACATTAAGTCATGATCATTTTGTTGGAAAAATATTCCATTCTTAGGTAAATATATATTTTACTTAGCAAGTCCTACTCCCAATTTTTAAAAAAACTCAATGTATGCATTCCAAGAGAAAAATAAATATTTGCTCCTTAATTAGGTGCTGACCAAAGGAATACCATGTACTAAGTAGGCATCAACAAGCAATGACTCTTGCAAATCAAAGATAAACCCTTGCACAAATGAATTACTGGACAAATACGGCCTGGGAAGGATGGGTGGCAAGGTCTACAATTTCAGTGGGAGAAAACATCTTTGAACATTTGCTTAGTGTCAATAACCAAGCTTTGAGGAAGCTGTTTTACCTCTATAGAGAACAAGTAAATCTCTTCCAACTTAATGTCAAGAATCTTCTTTCCAGCTGGGTAAAGAAGTAAACTGTCTTCTCTAAGCAGCCTCATCCCCTCGGTGAACTCACCCTCCACCAAGGTCTGGTCTTCTGGCCAGCAAAGGGTCCGTGCCCTGCAGACCCCCTGAGCTCCACCTTCCCCCACTCACCTGGAGAGGACTCACATCAAGCAAGCTCTCAGGGACTAGAGAAAAAGCCAGAGCACCACCAGAGCTTGTGTGTGTGGAGGCTGAAGCATTCGTCTCTGGGATGTAGATTTAGTGGGTGGTCATTTTACAGATTTTCATGCCAAGATAAACACTGACGTACTAAGAAAAAGATTTCTAAATGTGTATGAATTTTTAAAGATGAAACCTGGGACTTCAAAGGGATTTAAGATCTGTGGAAGACTGCTTCGGGCCACACCCCCACACATCCCAGCAACATGGCTCATATCTCTCCACCATGACGTGTTGATGGGAGAAAGTTGTCTAAGGCTCCAGCGAGTAAAACTCTGCAGATACGGAAGCCACAAAGTATCTCTGTGATGAGTGCACATTTTGGATCTGGCCCATGAATGTTCATTGTTAAGTGCATCATCCCCAGACCCTAGGCGAGTTACAAGTTTTGGAAACACAAAACTACCTAATCTAGAGATAAAGAAATTGAGATGGAAAGAGCTCAGCATCTGACCCAAGGTCCAAAAGTGGCAGATCAGGGGACCAGTCAAGGTTCAAATTCAAAATACAATACCGCTCATATAGAAGCAGACATTTCAGGTTATACACTGAAATGTACAATGAGAAGATGGCTCATTGCAAAATGCTCTCCAGTAAATGAGTGAGCGGTGATGGCATGATGATCCAACGCATGGCAGGGAAATGGGGCGCCGTGGTGGTAGATCCTGAATAACAGGAAGGACTCGGATGGGTGAGGAGAAGTGCGATACATCTGGCAGGTGAAGACCACCTCGGACCAAGACTGGTCACCAGCTGCGACTTTCATTCACCACAGCATAAGACACGGAGGATCTGAAATCTCACACCCCTCATCCAAATCCTGCTGCCATCACTGACCGGCCAGCCCTTCACATAACTGATCTTCTCTGGCCTCCGTGTTCTCAGCTCTCAAATGCAGACCCTAATTGACCCTACCTCACAAGGACCTCCAGATAATCGGAAGAGATACTTATACATGACTCAACATCAGCCATTATGGTTCACTCAATCAGACATTCAAACATGTATTAAAATCTTGCTCCAGGACAGCACTACACCAGTGATGGGGAATACAGAATTGCACAATACAGCATTATTTCCTTTAAAGACTGTGCAATACATGAGTAAAAGAGAAGAGCAAGGAGTACAGGAGACCATAATCCAGGCCAATTCTGCCTGGAGGCGTCAGGGTCAAGGACGGGGAGGTTCTGAAGCTATTTCTGGGGAAGCCTTCAAAGCGATGACATTTGGATTGTTGTTCCAGATAAAGAAGAACCATAAGGAAAGGGGAGGGAAGAAGGCACTCCAGGAAGAGAGGAGGCACCGGCTAAGGCCTGGGGAGCGCGCTCAGTAGGGCTGTGCTGGAGTGCAGGACAGGTGCAGGGAGGTGAGGAGACCATAGGGGCCAAGTTTTAATCAGAGGCATGTTTTGAAAATAGGCAGCAGGCAGGAGTATGCAGGCTCGAGGGCAGGGAGAGGGGGTGCGGAGGGAGGGAGGTGAGATTTTGAAGGCCTCACTCTGCAGGCGCGGAGCAGAAACGGGGCTGGGAAGGGAGAAATGACAGGAAGCCAGTGGGAAGCCACAGGGAATCAAGATAAACCGACAAAGAAAATAAAACTCAGTTGACTGGAGCATTTCTTTCCGGTACTAGAGGCTCTTCTCAAACATAATGAATAAATAAATATGCTTCCAATGATTACAAAGCAGCACTTGGCTTCCCTTCAAATAGCTCCCCAGAGCCAGTCACTGTAAGAGCCCCAAGTGAGCACCCATCCCACTAGGTGGCACCTCCTCTTGTGGTAGGAGCCCCTGAGCTGGGCAGCTATAAGCACTCGGGAGAGACACAGAGATCCAGGATGAGCTAGAATTTCAGGACAGAACCCACCTTGCCCTTTCACCTCACCCAGTGACCTTGGACAACACCCTCTCCCACCCAGGCCCAAGGTTTACAGATGCTCCCACCTGTAAAACAGGACTTCTAGCTCACAACTTCCATGACTGTAAACATGGGATTTCCTTCCAGGTTAGGGCCATGACATATCTCTGCACTGTTCTGATGTCCTCATTCACAATAGTGACAGGGGCATATCCTCTGTGGTTCAGACACAAGGGCTGCCTGGTGGTCAGCCTCTGTTACTGGAGACAGTAGTGACCGTAATTCTTATATTAATAATAAGAGCTCACCCACAGTTGTACTGATCACCTACTATGCAAAGCAGTTAAGACACATGACTCCATCTTCATAACATGCTTCTGAGGACAGGACTATCGCATTCCCCTTAAATAACTAGTCTAAGGTGTCAGAGCTAATCAGTGGTACAGGTGCAACAGAAATCAGGCAGACTGGTCAAACCCCACTCCTACTGTCAACATTGTCCCACTGCATATGCCCTGTCCTATGGCTTCCATTTTGCTATACACGGGGAGAACATCAGAAGGGGCTTTAACAATACCTTCCTAAGGGATGCCACCACTTACCCTTTCCTTACCTATGGCAGACATGGCTAATCGATCACAGCATCCTTCCCCACTGACTTGTGACCAGAGATCCATTTCTAACTAGTCAGAGTTCAAGATGAAACCTAAACCCTTGTCTTCACCTTGACCTTTGTGCAGGAAAATGGAATCGTGCCAGGGAGATGTGATTTGCTGGAGGCAACACAGCTTGTTAGTGATATCTGGAACATAAATCTTGGTCTCTCAACCCCCGTCAAGCAAACTGATGGTGAGATTTCCCTGTGCAAAGGACAGGGTCTTTTCTAATGGACCAGAGATCAAGAGTAGGGTCTTAGGGTCTGACCTAAGATGACCACACCGCCATATTCCAGGAGGAGAAGTTCTCATGTCCAGCCCTCACATGTGGTTCTCAGGTGTTACAAGTCATCCACCCAAGGGCCCTCTTCACAGCAGCATTTCTGTTTTGTTCTGACTGAAATGAGTAATTTGCAAAGCTGAGAAATTAGTGGGTTTTTTCAAGCTAAGAAATATTTGAACTGGGAATCCCAGAAAACTCATGAATTAAACAAAAGAACAGTAACACCACTCACTTAATTCCTTCTGGACGGACTCAATTTTCTTCAGGCCTTGCAGGGAAAACTGACAAGTTATGTGACACAGCTACATCGGAAAGAAGGGCCATCCGTCTCAGTCCCAGAGAAGCAAGCTCC
This sequence comes from Cryptoprocta ferox, assembly GCA_028646485.1. Taxonomy (NCBI): domain Eukaryota; kingdom Metazoa; phylum Chordata; class Mammalia; order Carnivora; family Eupleridae; genus Cryptoprocta; species Cryptoprocta ferox. The sequence goes on from CM053572.1 coordinate 26,380,784, forward strand.
CAGAATGGAGTCCTAGAGGGGCCAGCCAGACTCTTTCCTGAGCCCTGATGCACACAGGACAGATGGCCCCAGACCTGCCCAGGAGGTGCTCCTCATCTGACACCACATCAGAAGAAGGGATGGGGGAGCCCAGACAGCACCACCCAAAGTCAGGAACCGGACACCAGCCGTCAGGTGCCTGGGCAAGGGTAGGCATGGAGACAGGAGAGAAGATGATCAACAAGGGAGAATGCAGTGCCCAGGCCTCCTCCAAGGTGGGGGGCAGAAATGCGGCAGTCAGAAAATGCAGGGTTGTCTCCAGGGCACCCTCTCTTTGCAACCCCACAGTGGGGGGGGTATCTCAAGAGGCACACCGGAAGAAACCTGCTTGATACAAAGCTGTCTTCCCTTCAAGCTCACCTGGATCCTCTCCAAACGGATGACTACGGACAAATCTGCACCCAGGAAATGCTATCATCGCCCCATCAATTTGTCCAGTGGGCTGTTTACATAAATACACTGTGTTCTTTGTGTGAACAGGAATAATGATGCTAAGATTATAAAAATCACTCATCCAAAATTATTTGCAGAATGATAAGCAAGCAAGATCTGGCAGTGGACGTCTCAAAGGTCATTTCATTAAATATTAACTCTTACTTGTGAGAGGTAGAGCTGATTGGGGGCAGCAGGGACTGGAAAACGTGAGAGGATCCCCAAACTTGACAGGGCCAGCCCCAGGGAGACTCATGCAGCTCCAGAGCTAGGCTGGGCCTAATGAGCCAGGAATTGGCATTTCTGCAAATATGTTTCTTTCTAAAAGGAGAACTCATTATTCTAGAAATTGCATTTCTGAATTCATGAAGGTAAAATTACACCAATTAAGAATCATGCCTTTTCTTCTCCAAATGAATAGAAGCTCAAAATACTGCCAAACAAAATCCTGGGTCAAATTCCATGAAAAAATACACCTTAATACCAGAAACACGCACAGATGTGGAAAAACAATAACCAGCACCATGCCTTCACTTAACATTCTATACTTCATTCACTCATGTATTCATTCACTCACTCATTCATTCATTCAACAAATGTCTGTCAAACAGGGGGCCCTGTGGTAAGGTCCCAGCCCTGGATGAACTCCCAGTCAAGTTTACTGAAGATAGACACCCTCACATGTTATGTTTGGGGAGGGAAATGGAAGAGGGGTAAAAAGAGCAGCAACAAACAAAATCAGATGACTTCAAAGTCATGACCTATACATCCCATACCAACAACTCCTCATTCTCCAAAAGTGCTATTTTGTTAACTTGGGCAGAAAAAGAAAATGCCCTTCCACTCTAGCTGTCCTGCCTGGTGGGCGTGTCCCTGGATACATTGTGGTCACTCTCCGTGACCTATGTCTGCACATTTATTGAATGCATCATCATTTTCTGGGCATTACCAGTATAGTGCCAGGCACTATACTCTGCACGGATTAGCATCCCTTAATCCTCAAGAAACCCTATGAAGTAGGTATGATTTTTAATCCTACTTTACAGATGAGCAAACTAAGCCACAAAGGATAAATTCATTTGGCCAAGGTCACACAGGGCTGACGCCTAATCCGGTCTCCTCCCCATGGTGATCCCCACTACCTCCTGCTGTAATTGTTGGCCTTAAGTCACAGTCTCCACTCTACACGCTGAGGACGCCGAAGGTCAGGACTGAGTCAGGTTCATCGCCGCCTCCTCAGCACCTCACAGAGGGACCAGCACACAGCAGGCACTTAGTGAATGGTCACCAAGTGGATAATAAGGATGCAAGTAACAGAATGAGCTGGCAGGTGAATGTCGCCTGACACCATCTTGAATCCTCAGCTGTGTCACAGAGTGGAAAATAGTAACGTCCAAATGAAATTCAAGTGAAAAAGCCTCCCAACTTTGCTTCTTATGAATGTGTTTGATTTATTATCCATGCTTTTAAGGCTTTTTTGAAACGCCTCCCTTTTTCAAAAATGTTTATTTTGAGAGAAAGAGTGCACAATGCACGTGCACATGTGTGCACATGCACATGTGTGTAAGTGGGGGTAGGAGAGGGAGAATCCCAAGCAAGCAGGCTCCGTGCTGTCAGCACAGATCCCGACACAAGGCTTGATCTCACAAACCATGACATCATGTCTTGAGCCGAAATCAAGAGTCAGATGCTTAACTGACTGAGGACTGAGCCGCCCAGGTACCCCACAATTGTTCTCTTTTATAATGACTCACTTAAATTAATACCTGGATAGCGTAAAACAAAGGCCATAGCAACATAGCCAGCAAAAACACATCTGCTCAGAGGGGTATGTCTCACTTTAAGAAAAACTGGAAGAGGCGCCTGGGTGGTTCAGTCAGTTAAGTGTCCCATCTGCTCAAGTCATGATCTCATAGCTTATGGGTTCGAGCCCCATGTCAGGCTCTGGGCTGACAGCTTGGAGCCTGAAGCCTGCTTCATATTCTGTGTCTCCCTCTCTCTCTGCCCCTTACCCACTCACACTCTATCTCTCTCTCTCTCAAAAAATAAATAAACGTTAAAAATATTTTTTTAAAAAAAGAGAAAAACTGGGATAGAAATCCCATACCTCTATATAGAAATACATACTGGGAAAGGCACTCAATTATAAAAAGGATTCACCATACATTTCCTCCAAATAGCCTGTTGCCTTGGAAATTTCGGTTTTAAATGTCTAATTTCAACATCTTCCAAAAAACAAATCTTCTTAACTTCTATCCATCATGAGGAAAAATGAGCCATCGGTTTCAGTTACTAAGACGCACACCAGGCTTCGTGTTATAAGCGCCTAGGCCAATATCAGAAATTTACAGGTACATCTGGCTGTGACTACATTCCAGAAGATGTAACACCGCTAACCCCGCTAACCAAGAACCATTACACACGACACGCTTAGGTCTCATTTCAGGGAATCTACCTCACCAGAGCAAACAAAAAATTCAAAGCCTTTCCACTTTCAGTCAATGACTAAGATAAGAATAGATCCCCATTTTAGGAACTTATCTTTATTATTATAGCCACGAGGGTCAGACCAGCAGAACCATTCATTATGATATTTTCTCAGACTATAATTAAATTCATCGTATTGACATGAATATTCATATTTCTGCATAATTGTTGGTATATAAAAGTAAGCATGAATGTCAGCCTTCTCTCCCAAGGAAATTAGCATCTGAAATATTTCTATGGAGGAACAAAGCTACCTAAAATGATGAATGAATGCTTTCCTTTCTGGGAATCCAGGAAACAACGAGCAATTATTCCTCCTGAGGCATCTCAAGGAAAGCAGCACTCACCCCTGCCCAAGGCTTCAGGCACAGGGTCTATCTCTGTCTGGTGGGAGGGGCTTAGACTGCAGTCTGGGAGGGTCTTCCTGATCTCTGGTATCTTAAAGGACACACCAATTGTCTTGCTTCTGTTACTATTCCAATCACACAGGACACCATGAAGCCTCAAGTTTTCTTCTTGTATTTAATGCCATAGGAACTGCTTGCTTTTATCATGCCATATGTACTGGCTATCGGAAGGAGGGTAGGAGAGGCTGCAGATCATCGAGTTGTCTGAAAACATGCAAGGAAATCGAGGGCATTCTGAGATTTGTTGAAATGCCTCTGTTTGGTTTCTGCCCCTGCTTCAAGAGTGTATGTGGAAAACCTCTGTTCAGGTAAGGCCACCATCAGCGCCCCACAAAATACTGCCAGGGGCCTCTGTGACCAAAACAGGTCAGTTTCAGTACCACATCTTAACTGGGGACAGAACTAATGCCAGGAGCTAGTAAGACCACTTTGGTGTGTGTACTGGCTTTCAGTTTATGCACTGATCATCAGGGAGAATTGTCTACAGGTTTCAATAAGACTCTCTATTAAAGCATCCCCTCCACTGGGTTATCACAGACTCTTAAAAGAAGAATGAGAACTTGATACAACAGGGGAAAGGACCCCCTTCATTCACCTTTCACCGGCGTAGCCAACAATCGTTTGGCAAAGGACAAAAGAAGGGTGGAATTTTAGGAGACACTCAGAAACTATTACTAAGTACCTTCTCTGCTCCAGGGACTCCTGTCGGTTTAGGGCCAGAGCGTACATTCTCAAAGGAGGCAACATTTCTCTTCAAAGGGGTAAACTGGTTTTCGAGGGATTAAAAAAAGCCTTCCTCTTGTTAGGGACATATCTCAGATATACATAGAGGACATAGGTACATGGTATATTTGTGGTATTGAGATTTCAGGGAGGGAGGCCATTAGCAGACAAGAGTCTAGAAAGTCTCAGGAGAGTGAAAATGGAAAAAATGTGCAGAAACACTGGTATAGACTAAGGAATAGACAAAAGTTCTTAGCTTCACGGCACTAATATTCTACTTGCAGAAGACAGACGACAAACAAGAAGTATAAGGTATGCTTTATTAAATGTGTTATGGAGAAAAATGAAGCAGAGAGAGGAAGTCAAGTTTGGCCAGGAAGGGACAGGGGACAGAAACCGGAGAAAACGACCATTTCCACTGATGAATTTCTCAATTTTCCTCCCAATCGTGGCTGCTAATGAGATTTGTGACTTCAATGTGAGAAAAAATGAAATTTGGATGACAAACTAAAAAGGCAGTTTCTATAACCAAGGGTAGCCCATTATGTACTATATATGGAACATGTAATATGGAAATTAAAAAGGAAAAAGTGTGATAGTCAAACAACAGATTTCTGTTGTAGGGGTGAGGGAAGGGCCTGCTCCTGAATATGGAAAAAGAGCACAAAATCCTTAATGACATCATTTTTAAACACCACCTTTGGTGACATATTTCCAACAGTTCACACGTGCCCTTTAATTTTCTTTTTCCTCACAATTGAATACCCAGTGGACTGTCTTAATTCCAATGTCCATTCATTTGAGACTAATGATTGGCCATTTAGGGCATGCTTAATGATTCCTGATGTTATCTCCACATGTTATTTCTGACACCTCAACTTCAACACCATTATTCTCATTTTATCACATGTGTTTATGAAATAATGAGCAGGAAAAAATGCACTACAAGTTCAAAGAACGGCTCTAACATTCAAGTTGTACCAGCAAAGGTGATGATCCAAAAACATGAACTCTTAACTGGCAGGCCCCCTCCCTACCAGGGCTCAGAATGCCTATCTGCAAGGGAACATCTGAACGGTGACATAAAACTAGTCAGCGTAAGGACATTTGTGGACATCATTTCATAATGTACTACATCACTTTATTTATGCAAAAGTTGAATCTCAAGAAGTCTGAACTATCTTCAGGTACATACCTACTGGATAGGAAGTTTTGAGAGTCACTTCATGAAGTTTACTCCAGAAGGACTTTTCCCCCTAACTAATAATGCCACAAAGTTTCCAACTTCCTGTAACACTCCAACATCTTTCCAGATGCTAAACAAAGTTATTCTCCAAGGGAGCAACTGATGATTTGAAAGGAAGAACAGTACAGCTCAGCAATGTTTGTAGGCTAAGTTCAGCCTCCCTGTAGCTTTGCCACATCTTTTCTTTGGGGAAATTAACAAGAAAAGCTCTCGGCTTAATATATTATTGGAACTTGGCTACAAGCTAATTGGGGAAGAGAAATCACAGAGAAATGCAGCCCACTGCTGGATGTCTCCAATACAAATCTGGAAAATGGTGAGACACTTAGTGGACACAGGATTCCTTAAAATATAGGCACGATATAGGAGTACATGTGATTTACCGTGTATTTAGCTACATTTTTTCCTTGGAGTAAGTGACACGCTTTCCAAGTGCACAATGCAGAATTGTGGCCCATAAGGAGGAAATAGCCAAACAGAAATCCTTGAAGAATTTTAGCTGGGAAAAGAAGCTGGCATAAAAATCAAAAGGCCAGTTCATACCTGAGTCCCAAGGCACTCATCTACTTACAGATTTGAGAGCCAGCAAGAAACTTGAAAAGGCATCACCGATCACCCTAACAGCAGCAAGGTGAGGTTTAGAAAGAGTCTCTCCGAAGCCTACTAAAAGAGTTAACTCACGCATATGCCTTCATTTGAGTCTTCTAAATCTCAGGTTTCTTCCCCACTCACCCTTAAATACAATAAAATCATTACTTCTGCCTATTTATAATGAGAGGAAAGACCCCAGAGAAATGTACAGGCAGTCCACGAGACCCCTCTCCCCTCCCACAGGGCTTCCACAACCTGGGAAGACAATTAACCAGCTCACTCCTGCAGTTTTTAATGGCCCCAATCATAGGAGACCAGGAGAGCAGACCCAGCCCAGTGTAACAGGCACTCACTCACACATGGTGCATGCATTTCAAGTGTAGAACAGATGCACTTCATTTTCTTGGTTCCTGTTTGTGCTTCTAAAAGTATTCTTGGAGAGACTAAGGACCGTTCTCCACCAAGAGCATGAAAGCTTTTCATGCTCAAACCCTTTGCAGGGCTCAAAAGCTTTTCATGCTCAAACTCTTTGCAGGGCTCTATGCTGAAACGGTTCAACCAAGCCAGCCCAGGAGCTAGAACCAAGAAACACAGGTGTTGCTGAAAATGCCCCCTCCCCCTCTCACCACCACCATGGGCTGGTATGCGAACAGAGTGTGAGGAGGTACAGGCACACGCGTCTTCGGACACAGCGCGGACCTGTGCTCGGGTTCCATCTTGGCCAAGTTACTTGCCATAAGCCTCACTGTGACTCCCTGTAAAACGGGGACAGGAACACCGTTTCTTCTTCTCTCACAGAAGAAACGGTGAGAATGAGATCATGTGCACAAAGCTGGGCAGAGAGATGGCACACAGCACCTGCTAAACAGTTGTTAGCTATTATCACCATCAATACCACTATCAGGTACTAACAGATACCGAAGAAGCCTCAGGCCTCACTCAGCCCCCATCCAGGGGCTCCCTATGCTTACTTCGCTGCACACAACTTTCCCTGAAAGGCTCAGACACTTGCGCCCAGGCTCAAAAACAAACTTGAGGGCACCTGGGTGGCTCAGTCAGTTAAGTGTCTGACTTCGGCTCAGGTCATGATCTCACAGTTTGTGGGTTCAAGCCCCACATCAGGCTCTGTGCTGAAGGTTTGTTCGGAGCCTGGAGGCTGCTTCAGATTCTGTGTCTCCTTCTCTCTCTGCCCCTCCCCCACTCGCGCTCTGTCTCTTAAAAATAAATAAATACAATCAAAACATTAAAAAAAAAAACTTGATGGTCCACATGTTTGTATGTAGAGGGGTGGAGCATACAAGCACACATCATATACACGCGCCGAAGCAGGGGTTCCCAGCTTGAGTGGGCACCAGAATCACCTGGAAGGCTCGTTAAAGTGCAGGTTTCTGGGCCCCATCCTCAGAGATGCTGACTCAGTACGTCTGAGCAGGGACTCAAGAACTTGCATGTCTGATGTACCAGTCCAAGGACATTTTGAGAACCACTGTGCCAAAGGAATGAGAAATAAGAGACAAGGCAAGAATGGAAATCGGGGTATATGAAAACAAAAGCCACCTGTGAGAAGCTCAGAACCAAAGAGGGTCCAGCCCTTGATGAAATCAGGGGCCGGCCCCCTAATGAGCGACAGGAAAGGCTGCAGGCAGGGATCTGCCCACTGCTGATGTAGCCACAGTGTCCCAAGGCCACAGCCCAACAGGGACATCCAGACCACAGGTGGGCCCTGAAGAGGGGTGGGTTTCTGGAAATGAGACTACCGGTGGGCCATACACCATCCTGCTCACTTACTGTCTCCTCCCCGTGTTAACACAAGGCCGCAGCCTAAAGCATGCTCACAGGGAGACTGATGGGCATATTTCATGCTAATTTTTTCTGGAGTTGGGAAGCTTTTATTTTCCTCATGTCAAGAAGAAAATGATGGCAGACATTTCTAGTAGAAATGCCACTGCATTCTTTATAATGTCATTCAGCTGCTGCCAGAATTAAACTATTGACCAAATTAATCTGTTTACCACACAAATTGTGGCTTGATCTTCTTGCCCTGAGGGCTGAAGTGTCATGCTGCCGAGGCATCCACATTTATTCTAAGTGATGCCAGACCATGAAGCATTGTATATACAGGCAGGGGCTTTAATGCTATGGAAGGAACCCACGCTGAGGGTTGTCACCTACTTCGGCATGCTCCCCCTTTCTAGGGCTCCCCATTTCCCTCAGGGTCATGTCCATCCAAACCCTCTAGCACAGCGTATGAACCCTATATGGTCAGACTCCTTATTTCCATGGCTTCGCAGGTCCTCAGCTTGCATTCCCTGAGCACTAGGCACCTGTACCCAAGGGCTCAGGACTCTGCCATCTCTGGGCCTTTGCAAGAGCTGTTCCCTCCACCTCAAAGACTGTCTTCTCCTGCCTCCTCCATATGCTTGACTCCTATTCATCTTTATACTATCAGGTTAAATGTCGCCACTGTGTGCCTGAACAGAATCTGCTGCAGATTCAATTGTGTCCCCATCCGGAAAGAAAAAAAGAAAAAAAACACCTCCTATGTTAAAGCCCTAACTACCAATATGGAGGCATTTGGAAGTGGGGTCTTGCCTTTGGGAGGCAATGAGAGTTAGATGAGGCCATGAGGTTGGAGCCCCCTCATGGGATCAGTGCCCTTATAAGAAGGAGAAGAGCCAGGTGTTTTCCATGTGAGGACAGCAAGAAGGCAGCCCCCTGCAAGCCAGGAGGAGAGCTCTCACCAGAAACCCTATCTGTGGCCATACTGGTCTCAGACATCCAGCCTCCAAAACTGTGAAAAGTAAGCGTCTGTTGTTTAAGCCACTCAGTCTACAGTATTTTGTTACAGCAGCCTGAGCTGATTAATGTAGTCCTCCTATAGCTTCCCTTCAGAGTATTCATGGTTCTGAGAATAGTATGTATCCAGATTTAAACACATGTACTGACCAGGGTACCTGCAGAACGTAGTAAAGGTTTGAAATGGGCGTAGTTAAGTGCTGAGCAAAAACTTACCAATGACCACGTAAATGGATGAATGAATCAATGAATGGATGAATGAATGAACAAACAGCTAATGGTGAGCAATGCTTTGCCCCTTTTAGGCCCTCCCTTTACCCATCTGCAAAACGAGGCATTCTGACTGAAGACTTGTAGCAAAATTCGTAATCAGGGGACACAGCAGGGACTCCAGAACAGCTGCAAAGCATGAAACTCAGAGCATGTGGGGAATCAGAGGACCCTGCTCTAGGCCACTTCTGGGCTCTGGGAGCTACTCAGCTTTGAAGGCAGTGCAGGACTCTGAAAGCAGAGCCCTCAAAGCGAGGACCCTGCCATCCTGGGCTTCCAAGGACGAGTTTTAGAATCCGTTGTAGAAAGCAAGGCCTAGGCTAACCTTAGAAACTGTGCTCTCATCAGTTATATGTACTAGATCCCAGGTGAATTTTCATTTGACAGAAAAATAGATTTTGCTGCTTGCCAAAAAAATATAAAATGAAATCTAAAAGTCACGGTTGTTTTCTAAAGCTTCAGTCCCATCCAGTCCCAGTGGCCTTGTCTCTGCAAAAGAACTTTCCAAGGAGAGCAAATTGAATTGTTCGCCATGTTATGATTTACACCAGCTCATTTCGTAGGATCCTGAAATCCTAGTTACCCTCTGTTTCTGGTATGATCAGAATAACATAAGAGTCTTTGGAAATTAGTCCTCTACAGCCCAACTCCGTGTCTGGTGTTGAGATGCACAGAGGAGCTCAAGGGCTTTCCATTTTGATTTAAAGAACAAGCCAACCACCATGCTAGTGTCTGGTGAGTCAGGGAACACGAGCCATGACCCAAAGCCAGTGAGTCTCTTAGAAGAAAAGACCCATGTCTGCAGAACAGACCCCCGGACTTTGCCAACAGACATGAGGACAAGTTATCACAGGGCTCCTAAGAGCAAAGCAACAGCCAATACTACCATTATGTCTAGATTACAGACCACCAAAGCAGATTTGTGACCTGAGAGCATGCGTCTCAAACCCTGCCATCCTCTGGGTCTTTCCTGTCCTCCTCCCTGAGGACTTCCATGGTGAACAGGGGCTGCTGGGAGGCGGATACACCTCTGAACAGAAACCACAAAACTCTGCCATCTGGACATTTCCCCACCCACCTCCGACACAGGACTGGTGCAAATCCCACACCCTTAACAGAGCTGATGAAACCGAACTGCAAGGATGAGCAAAGCCAGTCTGGTTTCGTGTTCTCACTCTCCGCTCTTCAGTTCTCAGCGAAAAGGAATGGGACCGCATTCAGACCACTGCCAGTTGACCTGAGAAACCCTGTAAGACTCAAACAAGCATGGGGCCTCACAAATGGTACGTGGCTGGGCCAAGTGCAGAAAAGGCTCTGGCCAACATCCATGACCGAGATGGCTGCAGTAGCACACTCTCCGTAAACATGGCTCCCAAGCCCTCCTGTGAGACCTCTGACCATACACGCCTCTTGGAACCTCTTGTCAAGACCGTACCCAGTAAGTGAGAGAAACACTGTCATCTTCAGAATACCACTTGCATGCTATTCAAGTGGAACTGTGGTACCAAAGTGCAAAGATTTTACAATATCACCTCTAGAAACATTTTAAGTATGTTTTGCCGAGAGGCAGAAAGCTTATACAAATACAATATTTTCAGCTTAATTACTACATGGCAGCTCTTGCCAAGGTAATGGATCTACCGCAGAGCCATGTCAGAATTTAGCAACACTCTAAACATACCTCTGCAATCACTCACAGGTCTCGATATATGAAGTCACTAAGACTTAGCCTGGGTGATGGCATCAATCTCTCCAACATGATGGAGCTCCTACACTGCAAATACACGCAATGGGAGCCAGCCAGGCTGCACTACACCAGACTTTCTTCCTTCGGATTGCGGGGGACACACACTCCTGGAGAAGCACCTCATCCTTGATAGACACAAAGGGAATCCTCGACTGACCTAGTCTAGGACACAGCAGGAAACTGAAAGAACAAAAATGAATAGTGTATATATTTTGGCCTCTCCTGCTGAAGTTAAGAACACTAAGATACAGGGAGAATAAAGAAGAAAAGAATGAATATTGATCTTCAGGACAGTATGATCAGGACACCTGAATGCACGTGAAAGAAACTCAACATGGACCAGCCAAGCCAAGGAACTCATCTTACTAGCTCACATAAGCCAAGAGTTCAAAGGATGCCCAGTCCTGAGGATGACCTGTAGCAGGGACTGGTCTACTACCAGGTCATGAAAGCACAACCTCTGGTAGCTTCCAGGCCCCCAGTGCCACCAGAGTGAAGCAACAGAGGGCACGGGAAGATGACACCCTCATCTGAATCACAAGGTTACAGAGGAAGAGAGGCACATCTCCTAGAAAGGAGATGGCTATTGTTTGGGCAAATGAAATAAGAGATCCCAAAGGGAGCTCAGACAGAGACACCACAGGCTGAGGGCAGTCTTGTCACCGCTGCAGGGTGGCAGGCAATGAAGAATGCCTCTGGCCTCTGAAGGAAAGGCAGTCCCTGACTACGCAGTGCTGCACTCCTACAGAAGGACAGAAGAACTTGCAATGGTCAAGGCTGATCAAAGACAGTTACTGCCTAAAAACAGCCCAGAGCTGCTGAAGGCACATAGAAAGCAAGTTTGGTGATGTCTCATGAGCAGCTAGCTTCTGAAATATTGTGCAAGAGCCTTGTCTCACAACGACAGCGTCCCAGAAGAAAGGCCCAGTTAGAGAAAGATCTTCACACCCAAAGATGTGGGGGTTCTCCTTGGAAAGAAAAGGTTGCCCCACCCACCAACTGCAAAATCAACCACAGGAGTAAATACTGAGAGGTTAAAAAAAAAAAAAAACCTTTTCAGTCTTAGTCATCTACTAAAAAGCAAACATATGAGTCATGTTTATTTTATTCTTTGGGCTTATTTGCAAATTCCAACTACAACAAATCTTCACAACTCTTGCAAGAAGGAAAAGAAAAGATGCTTTACTTGTGACGTTATTCTGGTAGTATCATGATCTGATTAGATCATAACAATGTTCACAAATAAATAAATTTCTAGTAATCTATCGACTTTGAGACAGGAATTTTAGCTGGTATGCTGCACAGTCCTTTACTGTGTACCTTTCTGAACATTTCATAGTAGGGCCTGTTTAATCATTTTTAGTATCAAGATATATTAAACCTGATTCTACAACATCATGTACCTTTTTACAATGAAATTTTTATTGAAAGCATTGTAGATTCACACACAGTAGTAAGAAATATTCCAGACCGATCCCTTTATCCAATCTCACCCAATGGTAGCATCACCTATGGTAACTGTACCACAGCAGTACACTATCATATCACAACCACATCTTCATATAGACACAATCCATTCATCTTATTTGGATTTTACCAACTGTATGTGCGCTGTAGGTGTGAATGTGTGCACGTGTTTACTGCTGTGTGATTTCATCATGTGTCAGTTCATGTTCTACCAAATATAGATACAAAATCGAAATCGGTCCATTACTGCAAGGACCCCTGGGATCGCCTGTTTATAATCACACCCTCCTCCCTCCTCACCATCCCTAGCCCCCTAACATCACTAACCACTGGCAACCACTACCCTTTCACTCACTTGTAAATCTGTGGCATTTTGAAAATGTTATGTAATTGGAACAGTATACAGCAGGTAACCTCTTAGTGCTGACTTTTTCACTCAGCAAAGCCCTGGAGATTTCATCCCCATCACTGCATCTATCAATAGTACACTGCTATTTTATTCCATGATACAGATGTGCCACAGTTTAGCCAAATGCACCCACTGAAGGAATTCTGGCCTGATTCCAATTTTTAGCTATTAAAAACAGAGCTGCTAGGAACATGTGTATGTACACCATAAACTTGTACAATGTTATATGTCAATTATATCTCAATAAACCTGGGAGGAGGGCACCTGAGTGGCTGAGTCAAATGTCCTAATAGTTTGTGAGTTCAAGCCCCGTATCGGGCTCTGTGCTGACAGTGCAGAGCCTGCTTGGGATTCTCTGTCTCCCTCTCTCTCTTCCCCTCCATGCTTGCTCTCTCTCTCGCTCTCTCTCAAAAATAAAAAAATAAGCATTTTTAATTAAAAAAAAAATAAGCCTGGGAGGAAAAAGAAAAAGAAAAAAGAATACAAGAAAGTTTTGGCAGAACTCCTCTGGCCATTTAGAAACTGGTATTTTTCGGGGCGCGTGGGTGGCAAAGTCAGTTAAGCATCCGACTCTGGCTCAGGTCATGATCTCGTTGTTCAGGAGTTCGAGCCCCACGTCGTGCTCTGTGCTGACAGCGCAGAGCCTGGAGCCTGATTCAGATTCTCTGTCTCATTCTCTGTGTCCCTCCCCCACTCATGCGCACGCACCCTCTCTCGCTCTTTCTCTCTCTTTTTTTTAATGCAAAAATCAATTTTATTTCTATATGTCAACAGCACGGAAGATCAAATTTTAAAAACTTTTAACACTTACATTAGCATCAAGAAACAACATATACCTAGAAATAAATCTAAGATAAAATAGGAAAATGTGTAAGACATGTTGAAAACTACAAATTAAGAGAAACTAAAAAAAAAACTAAATAATTGGAAGACTTACTTTATGAAATCAAATTTTCCCAAATTGCTCTAAAATTTTTCTATAATCACAATCACAATCCAAGCATAGTTTTGTGTGCATAAAACATTATAAAAAATCTTTTTAAAAAGAAACGTATTTTTTCTATATGTGAGATGTATACTTATTATGTTCAAAAAGTCAATGGTTATGAAATTCATTTAACTTTGATTATGTCCTATGCATTTCAGTCTTAGTTATTCACATAAACCAAACTCCTATGTTTAAAAGAAATTTGTGTACAGGTTTTTGTATGAAGGTGAGTTTTCATTTTTCTGGGATAAATGCCCAAGAGCGCATTTGTTGGGTGGCATAGCACTTGCATCCCAGAGCAACTCTAGCATTTTACATTTCCCCAAGTTACTATGAGGGACTTGGCTTCTCCACATCCTCACCAGCTATTTTTCATTTCAGCCACTCTTGCAGGGGTGTGGTAATATCTCATTGCTACTTTAATTTGCATTTCCTTCATGACAAATGCCATTCAACTCACTTCATATGGGTATTTGCAGTCTGTGTATTCTTCTTGGTGAAATGACTCTCCATGCCTTTTGTCCATTATATGATTGGCTTGTTTTCTTACTCTTGAATTTTGTGAGATATTTTCATAATCCAGATACTAGTCCTGTGATGGAATTATAACATGTTAATATTTCCAGTCTAGAACTTCTTTTTGCACCTTCTTAACAGGATTCTTCACAGACTGCACATTTTTAACATTTTGATGAAGTCCAATTTACCCATTTCCCTTTTATGATCATTCATTTGTTGTCAAGTCCAAGAATTCTTTATCTAACCCTAGATCATGAAGATTTTCTGTTTTTTTTCCCTTAAAGCTTTATAGTTTTACATTGAAGTCTGTGATCCTTTTAAAGCAACTTTTATATAAGGCGCAAGGTTTCTGGTGAGGTCTCTTTGTTTGCCTGTGGACTTCCAACTGTTCCTGCATCGCTTTTAGCCAAGGTCAGCTTTCCTCCATGGAGATGCTTTTACACCTTTGACAAAAATCACTGGCGCTGACTTCTCTGGTTCTCTTTCCAGGCTCTCTGTTCTTTTCCATTGATCCATGTGTCTGTCCCTCTGCCAATATCACACTGTCTTGATTACTGTAGCTATATAGTAAGCCTTAATATAAGGTAGACTTACTCCTGCTATTTTATTCTTTTTCAAGATCATTTTAGCTATTTGAGGGCCTGTGCCTTTCCACATCAATTTCAGAATAACCTTATTTATGCCTATAAAAACCTCACTGGAATTTTGATAGGAAGTTCTTTCAAACTGTGTATCAATCTGGGACATCTTTACTATATACTGAGTCTTCCAGTGAATGAACAAAATCTACCTTTCTATTAATTTAGGTCTTACTTGATTTCTTTCATCAAAGTTTTGTAATATTTAAAATATAGATCCTATATATGATTTAAGTTATACCTAAGTATTTCATTTTCTTTGGAGTGATCATGAATGGTGTTTTTAATTTCAGTTTTCACTTATGCATTGTTCACATACAGAAATATGACTGATTTGATTTTTCTGTCTTCATCTTGTGTGACTATGACCTTGCAGAGCTCACTTACTGGTTCCAGAAGGCATTTTTTTTTCTTTTGTTAAGTCCCAGGGGATTTCTACATAGACAACCACATCATCTACACGTGAGGTGTGGCATTCCTGACCACTGCCTTTATTTCTTTTTCTCATCTTATCGCAGTGACTAGAACTGCCAGTACTTTGTTGACTAAGAGGGGTGTGAGCAGACTTCTTTGCCTCGTTCCTCTAAATATTCATTCTCCCCAGTCCAGGCCAACTGGCATCTGTTGGCTGAGGAGAGTCGGATCCACGGAGATGAAGAGACGTCCCGAGGATTGGGTGCACCTCCCCAAGCTGCCCAGGTGTCTCAGGAGAGGGGAGGGGAAGGGAGAGGAGTCTCGGGCGGACAGGAACAAAGAAGCTTCCCAGACTGGACCACCTGTTGTGTGGAGGCCTCTTTTGCTGTATCTCCCTGCTCCAGACATCCTGGTATCTCTTGTGGGGAACAGTAATCTCAGGCCAACAGGAAATAGAAACGCTTGCCTTGGCCACCATTCTCAGTGAAGCCAAGGCACCGGGTGCACTACCGTTACTGATGGGACTGCTATTTTATCAAGAGAGGGATGAGCCTGGGCTGCTTTCCGATGCTAAGTTCCAAGTCAGGAAACACCATTCTGTTAGGTCCGTGGGGGAGGGCACAGAAGATGTCGTGCTGCTGTGCTATCTTTGTAGTCCTGGCATCCCAAACCAAATCACCTTCCTCTTACCACCTTCCAGAGTTATCATTTAGTTACCTCTTGTGCGATTTCCAGAGTTTACTGTCATACTTTGCCAGGAGGTACAGGGAAAAACAACTCTATGCCACCTTGTCCGAACAAGGCATCAAATACCTTGCTATCTGTTTAAAAGTGAGAGTGAATGAAATCTTTCCTTCAGTAGAATTCTAAGTAATTTATGTAGATACTGCTTCCTCCAGAGAGTAGAGCTCAATTCCTGGCCTTCCCCCTTGAAGGCGGGCTAGATGTAGTGACTTACTTCCAAAAACAAGATAGTGAAAAGGTAAAGTAGTAGCTTTACAGAGGATAGGACTGGAAAATACTACTTCCACCAAGCAACATAAAGTACAGAATTTCGCTAAGAGTCAGTTACCAATACCAGGGTTGGTTTTGACAAATGTACTATATAGTAGCATGAGATGCTAGGAACAGGTCAAACTGAGTGACAGATATATGGGAACCCTCAATATGTGCATCTGTGCAGCTTTTCTATAAATCTCAAAGTGTTCCAAAATAAAAGTTCACTTTTAAAAGGTTACTTGAACAATAATCCTATTCCCAAATACCAAACATATTTCCAACAAAAATCTCTGATCACTCAGTTAGGTATCTTTTACTTTAGGGAAGACAAGCCAATGACATGAAAGGGCTTGAGGGCAAATACTGGTGACCTAGAAGTGTTCCCCTAAGCACTTACCATCGCCATCACAGACACAGCATGGCAACTAAAGTCAAGAAAGAGTGAGTTATGTGTGTCTGTCTTCAAGGAGCCAGTGATCTGGAGATCAAATGTATGGGGTGGAATCACTGGCTAAGTGGGAGCCGAGGCCCATGGGAAGATCCACGGTCACTCAGTCTTCTCTGTATGAGTTTCTCCATGTCAAGGGAGAGAGGATATGGAATGCTATATGGGATCCTGAAACATCCAGACAAAGGAGCCGTGGCCAAGCAATGTGCCCTGCTGGATGACACATATCAACCTTCATAGGGACTCTGTCACCCACCAAATCACAGCAGATACCTGTGTGTTTGTGTCGTTTACCTTACAGTCATCATGACTTCCATGTGATCAGCTGTCACTCTCTGCAAATGAACCACAGGCAGACCTTCAATAAAGTAACTGCACCTGAAACCCTGAAGCCTTATTTAAGCCATGGATTTCAACCTGAGCCTTGATAACAGCAGTGACGGCAACTGCTGCTAAGAGGAACATTCCAGAAGAAGTAAGTGTGGCTACGTATCAGAGGAATATGGGCAGAAGGATGCCTAGGTTTGAAGGCATGTGTACACGCAAAATGTTTGTGGGTGTGCATATGTGTGCAAGGCTGCTAGATACACGTCTATGGAAAGATACCAGTGTGTGTAAAAATTTATGACAGGTGCATGGGCACCACAGAATGGGAGGCAGATGAAAATTTCTGTGAGTCTACCTAAGAGTAGTGTGGATGTGCTGCTAGGAGGGCAGAAGTGTCCGTGTGTGAGTGTGCAAGGGAGGACGTGCAAGCAACACAGGAAGCTCACACAGGCGGCTCCGTGTGTGATCGTCAGGACTATAAATGTCTATGTGGGTTACATACCTGAATACATGAGCCTATGTTGAAGGTTTCTCCTGTGATTGAGACCCTGGATCAATAAAATTCTATTGACACTCCACAAGGTCAGTACCATCCTCAGACCCACACAGAGGGGACCCATGTTCTGGCCTAGATGGGTGGGGCTTCTGTGGGGCTTAGAAGACAGGCCTATGCAGGGCCCCTGCTTCCCCTTTCTACACCATGTGCTTGGACACCAAAACCAAAGTTTCCTGCCCAAATGGCCCTGAGCCAACTTGCTGGCCTGTCATTTGGGGCCTTCCTCCAGATCTATCCTTTCAAGGTGGCCTGAGCTGCTGGTGACGGCCCCCTCTGCGCAAGGAGAGTCTCTAAGACAGTGGTTGGCAGTGAGGAGGGGGTCTGAAGATCAAGAGTGCAGACAAGAAGGTGGGTGTCTGCAGGCATGCATGCAAGACTCTCATGGAGCAGGATGAAGGGAGGCGGAAAGAGAAGGCATGTTTCCGCCACACGGCCACATCCCAGGTCATGACGACGGTTCACATGTCAAGGCAGGGGGATCGAACACATGTTATTCTTAATGGCATGTTCATATGATGATCTTACGACTTAATTATTTAGGGGATGTGAGCCTCCACCTATCCTCTTGCCGCAGGCCCCAGCTGTGCACACACACACGTGTGTGTGTGTATGTGTGTGTGTGCATGTGCCGCCTGCTGGGGCATCTGGGAGTCCCACCCCCGCCCCAGGCTCCAGGCCCCAGCAGCTCGCCAGCAGAGATTAGCACTGGAGGTAAGGCCATTTCTGACCTGGCTGGGGGAGGCCATGCTTTCCTCAGACTTTGCTCACAAAGGCGTCGATCTTGCACTCCCCAGAAAGTGATCCACTTAGCATATCAATCCTAACCCACCACACACGCACCCACACTCACCAGGGACATGTCTACTAACCACAGAAATATAACCACAGAAATACATCAGCCCAGAAACCCCTAGACCTGGGCAAGATACCTGAATATCATTAAGAGCTACTTTGAGCAAACTACACTTGGACACTGGTAAACCCACAGCATCCTCACAGCCCCAAACTGAAGCCACTCAGATCTAATTACTCTGGGGGTGACAACCAATGCAAGGACAAGAGGCACATTATCGAAAACCACTTTAGCGCTGCTCCAGCTCACAGCCACGCTGCCCTCGATAATGACTTTACCCAATTAGCTTGCAAGCAGTCTGCCTTTTGTAAATCAGCGATGCCAGGGAAATGAATTCCGCACCCGGAAGGGAAGGGCAAGCTACTGGCAACTGCATGGAAATCATTAATTGGCTTGAGCCTTTTAGGTTAAGTGAATTATCATTATTTCCTCTGTTTGGTGGCTTTGTGCAGAGATGAGGTCAAGTGGGCAGCCCACCATGATTTTAACGGTCCTCCTGGCATTCACTCATTCCAGAAAATGAAACAAAGACCTCATGGGCCTGTCTGGGAGGCAGCCCTGAGGCCACTGGGTCCCTCCCTCCCAGCATCCCCTTTTGGTTAGTCTCAGGAAGGTACATCATGCACGGGGGGCATACGCAGAAAACACGCACATCTGCGAACTGCTCACACTTGGAAATGAAGTCTAATTAGTTTGCTTAAGACCTCTTGCCTGGACCGAGAGGGACATTTCACAAGCGTGTTTAATCGTCCCAAGTTCATAGGGAGCTAGACTCAGCAAATAGGCGCTTTTGTGAATAAGATATTAGGTGGGAAACAAACGATTCGCCCTTGTTTCTGGAGAGCAAATGGAGAAAGTAAAGAGTATTTCCCAATATCCATAGGTGACAAGCAGACTATGCAGCTGACACTGCTACTATACAGACCCAGCAGAAGGGAACAACAGCCTGTCGTTCTCAAGGCAGGGCTTCTCACATGTAGTGCATGTGCATCACAATCACCTGCAGGCCTTGTAAAAAACAGAGTTGGGCCTCATCCCTGGAGGTTCTGCTTCAGGAGATCCAGCGGGGGCTTGAGAATCTGCATTCTAGTAAGTTCTAAGGTTGATGCAGAGGCTGCTGGTCTGGGGACCATACTTAGAGGCAACTGCTTAAGGAAAGCATTCCTTTACTTCTAATTATGGGTAACAAATCCAATTTGTTTAAAAACTAATATAGCATGTGGTTGAGATTATGGACACTGGGGTCCAAGAGATCTAGGTTTCAAGTGTGATTCTACCCGTGACTGGCTATGTGATCTGCGGCAAGTCAAGTTCACCTCTTCCAAGTCAGTTTTCCCTTCTGTAAGTTAAAAGCAACTCTTCCAAGGGCCATATGCAAGACCAACATGAACTAACAAATGTAAATCCAACCTACTTACATATTCAGCTAATTAGCTAATCTAGTTAAATAGTGATTATTCTTGTTAGTTTTTATTAGTACTAATAAAATGTTCATAAATTATTTTCCAAACTTGGTCTCTCAAAGAGACAGACTTTATCTTAACCATTTAAATTT
Organism: Cryptoprocta ferox; assembly: GCA_028646485.1. Classification (NCBI taxonomy): domain Eukaryota; kingdom Metazoa; phylum Chordata; class Mammalia; order Carnivora; family Eupleridae; genus Cryptoprocta; species Cryptoprocta ferox. The sequence continues at coordinate 26,400,695 of CM053572.1, forward strand.
GCACCCACATACATGAACACTTTCCTAAGCAGTGCTTGAAACTACATGTTCCTTTAAGACTAGACATGCTTCCTAAAATCATGTTCACAACATGAAATTATTTTAAAAACCCTCCTTCACACAGTCTTTTAAATAAAGCAAGTGCAAAACCTCCAACAATTATTCATAAGAAAAAACTCAAGACCAGTCTCATTAATGAATATAATGCAAAAAGTGGCACAAAGAATCAAGAAGCAAAATAAAAGAATATTATATCATGGCCAAGTGGAATTTATACCTGTCATACAAAGACTTCTCAGTATTAGTAAATCCATTAAACTAGTTTATCATAATAAAGAGCTCAAGATGTAAAATCATGTAACCACACAGACAGTGAAAAAGTATTGGATAAAATTCAACAACCATTCTTAACAACAACAACAAAAATCATTCAAACAAAAATAAATGTATACTTTTTTTGACATGATTAAATGTAATTTATCTCAATCCCAAAGCTAGGATCATACTTTAAGATGCAACACTAGAAAACAAACCAACAAGAATCAGGACTAACATAAGGGTGCTCACTATCAACAAGGTTATTTTACATCATATGAGAGGGAACCAGGGAAGGCCTAAAGAAACATAAAAATTGGAAAGGAGTCACATAAAAGTAGGACTATATAAAGACAAGTTGGTCAGGACACCTGGCTGGCTCAGCCAGAAGAGCATGCAACATTTGATCTCGGGGTTGTGAGTTTCAGCCTCACGCTGACTGTAGAGATTACTTAAATAAATCAACTTAAAAAAAATAAAGACAAGTTGATCATATTCTAGGAAAGCAAAAACAAAAATCAACTAAAAGCTACTACCAAACAAAAGACAACTCAGAAAGCTAGCAAGATACAATATTAACATAGAGACACTTACAGCCTCCTCATATACAAACCTCCACTGATTAGGAGATATACTTAAAAAATTACATTATAGGGGCACCTGGGTGGCTCAGTCAGTTAAGCATTTGACTTCGGCTCAGGTCATGATCTCATAGTTGGTGAGTTAGAGCCCTGCATTGGGCTCTGTGCTAACAGCTCAGAGTCTGATGCCTGCTTCAAATTCTGTGTGTGTGTGTGTGTGTGTGTGTGTGTGTGTCTTCCCCTCCCCAACTCATGCTCTGTCTCGCTCGCTCTCTCTCAAAAATAAACATTAAATTTTTTTTAAATAACATAATATAAAATACCTTAATAAAATAAAATACCACAAGAAATAAAATACCAGGGAACTAAGTAAATAATAAAAGTGCAAACCTTTATGAAGAAAACTTTAAAACCCTTCTAACAGACATAAAAGAAGACCTACACAGTTAGAGAGACATACAATGTTCCTAGACAGGAAAAGAGACTCAGGAAGATGTCCGTTTTTTCTTAAGGTCATTTATAAATGCAATGCTCTCTTAATGAAAATATAATTTTTAGTCTGGGAATTGTACAAGTTTATCCTGAAGCATATTTAGGAAAAGATTGTAAGACTATGAAGAAAAGACCAAAAAACTTTGAAAAAGAAAAGTAATGAAGAGAGCAGCCCTGTAAGAGAGGTGAACATAGTACAAAGCTTTAATACTGAGATAATGTGTTACTGGCACTAGATTTGACTACAAACACAAATGGATGAGAACATAAAGTCCAAAAATCAACGCAAACTCAGTACACGGTCAAGGTGAACATCTCTACCAGTGTGAGGAAAATGTATATAAACCCAAGTGAATAGCATCTCAAAAAAGAAAAAAAAGATTGCTTCTCTGTCTTAAAATACATACTGAAATCAATTCCCAGTATGTAAAAACATGGCAGGAGGCAAAAAATGGGATAAAGTATTTATTAATCTGGAAGCAGAGAAAGCCTTTTGAGTCATGTCTAAAAATCCACAGATTTTAATCAAAGAAGCCACAAAAGCCATCACCAATAAATACAAATACATAAAAATCAAACTTTAACTTAGCAATATACCATAAGCAAAGTCTAAAGGTAAACGCCACCATTGGGAATCTCTTATCTGCTTTGAAATTACAGGCAAAGGGCTAATATCTCTAATATATAAAGAGCTTCTAGAAATTAACAAGTTCAAGACATAGGACTTAACTAAAAAAAATGGGGGCCAAGGACTGGAATAGACCTATAAATGCATGTATCTTCTGATCCATTAAGTCATCTTCTGGAAAGTTACCATCTCAAGAACATGTACATGGTGCGTGAAATGATACATATACAAAATACTGGAAACTCAAATTCCCATTAATAAGAATGGATTGAATCAATTATTTGTACAGTGGAATACCACACAGCTTTAGCAGATGAAGAGAGAACAATGATCTCTACATAGATATATAAATATCTCTAAGATATACTGATACCTACAAAAAGCAGGGTACAGAACATTGCCTATAAAAGGCTGTTATATTTTAACAAAAGAAGACAAAGAACACATACACACACACGCTAAATAACAAATACTTAAAATTATTTCTGGAAGGATACACAAGAGACCAATAACAGTTGTTAGTGAGTAAGAAAATTGGGCACACGGAGACTTTTTACCGTATTCCTTGCTATTTATTTTCACTTCTGAAAACCATGTGAAGGTATCCTCCTACTTAAAAGCTACATTGAAAAAACAAAGAAAATAACAAGAAAAGTAATTGTTCTGCAGACGTACCCTGGGAGGTACCTCAGCCCACCTCCAGCTGAGCCCCTGAAGCTCCCCCTGGGTCCTCGCCTGAGGACTTCTCTTTTCCATAACAGCCAGTATCTGGGGGAAAGCATGTGGATACCACATCATCAGGAGCTCTTTTAAATCTCTCAAAATTACAATGAAATCCACCCAAGCAGGCTACGGTTGTATACTTTAAATTCATCACTACTGCCTCTATTTTCTTGTGTACAGCCTCATTTTTCTAGCACCAAAGACATCATTAAGAAGGTGATTTTACAAAATCGATAGAAAAAAGGTTAGCATCTACGCATAGAGTGCCACATTCGTATGTGGGGACGGAGCAGAACAAACTGGCCTGAAGTTTCTGAGATACTGGAAAACCCCCTCTCTCTCTCCCTGGGTTACCAAAAGCCCTAAATGAACCTGTCTAAGAAATGGTTCTGTCCAAATCCACGATTACATTTCGACAGGAATTCTGCACGTAAATGCCATAACTTAATGCACCGATGGTGCTGCTGATTCAATTTTCTGCTTGCATCCATATCTGCTGAATCCCTTATTATGAATGAACAGGGCTGGCCTCAGGTATGAGACCTCTGGTCCTAATCACTGCAGCCACCAGAACTAATGACTATAATGACTCAAAACTGATCAGCTAGAGGGCCGGCCTCGCCTGTGGCACCGCTCTCCAGGCTTGCATTAACAGCACCTGCAAGGAGAGCCAGCATCCACGGCAAAGAACAAGGATTAAAGGATTATCTCCCGAGATAAAAGCAATGAGGATGAAGCTGTTTCTAATAAGGTGGGAACACACTCTTTCCAAACAGTGGCGGCAACCTCAGTAAATATTCCAGAGAAGGGTGTTGCAGCTTATGTTATTATTGATGAAAGATAGAACTCTAATAAAAATTCAGTGAGTATAAAAAATCTCAGAGATGGTTTCATTTCATGTGTAATAAAGTAAGGCATATAAAAATAACATGTTGGCTATAAAGAGACTATACTGCGTTCGATAGAGGTACGCAAAAGCACAAAGTGAGGCACTTAAAGAGACTGCTGGTGGCACAGAGGTCCACAGAAAAATGAACCCCCAACGTTCAACAGGCACAAAATTCAGATTTAGGCTGGGATGCAGAGAGAAGGCACTGGCAAATGCATGCCCATCAGGTGACTGCGAGCCTGTGGCTTCCACTGTGGAATTTACAAAACAGAGGATGATTGATTTTTAACACCTAAAACATGGGGCAGGCTGGGTTTTGAAGTTTGAAATCACAAGAACTCGGGGATCCTGGGTGGCTCAGTTGGTTAAGTGTCAGACTTGGCTCAGGTCATGATCTCACGGCTCAGGAGTTCAAGCCCTGAGTCGGGCTCTGGGCTGACAGCTTGGAGCCTGGAGCCTGCTTCAAATTCTGTGTCTCCCTCTCTCTCTGCCCCTCCCCCACTTGCACTCTGTGTGTGTGTGTCTGTCTGTCTCTCTCTCTCTCTCTCTCAAACAAGCATTAAAAGATTTTTTAAAATAAATTTAAAAAATAAAATAAAATCACAAGAACACAGGGGCACCGGGGTGGCTCAGTTGGTAGATCACCCAACTTCAGCTCAGGTCATGATCTCATGGTTCATGAGTTCAAGCCCCACATCGGGCTCACTGCTGTCAGCCTCTGAGCACAGAGCCCGTTTCAGATCCTCTGTCCCCCTGTCTCTGCCCCTCCCCTGCTTGTACTTTCTCAAAAAAATATATATAAAATTAAAATAAAATAAAAAATAATACAAATAAAACAAAACAAAACAAAATAAAAATCACAAGAACATCAAGACCCTGAGCCTCAATTTAGGAACATCCTGCCAGAAGACAGAGCCCCACGTGGCTGTGGTCATCAGGGTTTTGTTGCAGTCTCGAAGGAGAGTGTGCACACCTGAAGAAAGCAATCTGGGCCTGCAATTATGAGGGCGGATGAGTCCCCAGCACCTGGGCAGGCCTGGCCCCACGAGATGCTCTATAGTGCCAGCACCTGTCACCTTGGCCCGGTGCCCTCCCGCAGAGGAACTGAAGTCAAACTCCAAAGGGGCAAAGAAGCCAGATTCTTTCAAACAAAGGCCTTTGACAAATTATTTTGTAAACACTAATTTACGACCTAGCAGCATCAAGGATCAAGTTTCTCTGTATCTAATAAGAGAAAACAGCTCCCCAAAATGGATAAAAGTTAGTACTCAAAATCATCCTCTAAGAATTTAAAGTAGAAAATCACTTTCTTCCCACTCCTGCAGAAGTTCAGCAAGTATTAACGAACGTGACCACATTTCCCACTCAAACTCGCAAAGAAACACTCCTGCCATTAAGCAGCCAGGTGAGAGCTAACATAATTAATTGTAAACACATCATGTTTCATTAGGATTCTCCTTGATGCCAGTATAAAAAAAAATCAATGATCTTTTCTACCTAAAAGCCAATCTGAAAAGCAATTTTAGAAAAATAATTGGTTTTAGAAATGAAAAAACACACATGGACATAAGTATATCTTGCCATTACTTTCTAGAGCTTTACAAGGCCATTCCCAGGACTCATATGACATTTATAAGAATTAATTAAACCCCAAATGATTATTATACCAATTGTTGGTTCTAATCAATAGTTAAGGACATGAGCAGAGGAGGAAATTAATTACACATTCAATACTGCTCCTTAAAAATAAAGGCAAAATTGAGGGCAATAAAAGCATCAAACGGGGGCAGAAGTGAAAGATACACAAGTTCTGTCAGCAAGCACAAGGAGGTCATGCTTTTTGCAAAGGCACACAGATGGTTACAGAATCGGAATCCTGAGGAGACACGAACCACCTGAGGGGAGTGAGGTCCCATGGCCCAATCACAAATTCTCTGGAACAAGAATTCTCTCACAGCTGCCTTGGTTAAAATATAGGCGCTTTAACGACCTGAGACAGTCTTCAAGTATGGAATCTATGACAAGAATAAAAAAAAAAAAGACTCTGAATCAGGGTAATGAGGAAGGGCAGTCTGAAGGGTGAAGAAGCATGAATCAGGTCAAAGAAGAAACCATGGAGGGAAGGGGGCCCACAGCACACAGCAGCTGAGCCTGGCCGAGGCTAAGAAGGAGGCAGAGATAGGAGGCTAGGTGGCAAAGTAGAAAGGGTGGGGCGTGGGGCGTGGGGCAGGGTGCTTTGAGGGGAAGCCAGTGGGTGCCTGGCCCAAGACCTGGCAGGTGTCTGGGTCGGTTCTCACCGTGAGGAACCCTGGACTCCCCCAAAGTTCCTGTGTTGCCCAGTGGCACGCTTATCTGGGTCAGACTTGCCCTTGGTGCAGGTGCCACCAGCCATGTGGAAATTTTGGGTCTGCTCTGGCTAGCACCGACGTCATCCTTGGTTGTGAAATTCACACAAAATACCATATTTGCTTTGCAATCTTCTATCTGCTTATTTCTTCAAAACAAGCTAGAGTGCAGAAAACCTAACAGATTGATTTCTTCTGGACCCCCAGCTACACCACTCTTCCTCATCATGTAAGTTCACCAGGAACTGAAGAAGGAGAAGGAGAAGAAGGAAGAAGGAAAAAGGAAGAAGGAGGAGGAGGGGGGAGGGGAGGGGAGGGGGAGGAGGGGG